>JAVKLA010000002.1:24018017-24037084 GCA_034782735.1 Sagittarius serpentarius | reverse complement strand
GTTGGCGGTCGCGGAGTGCAGGGAGAAGCCGCTGCGCCGCCAGCCCGGGCCGGGGCGGGGGAACGAGTGCTCGCCAGCAGGGCTGGGCTCTGGGGGGACCTCCCGGGGCTGCCGGGGCAGCCTGGCGGGGCGGCACCGCCGGGGCAGCCAGCGCGGCCGAGGACGGGCCCCCGGCTCGGCCCAGTTGCCGCAGGAGCCGGGGGAGACTTGCCAGTGTCCCGGTGGGAACAGGACGGAGCAAGCGGGTTCGTTTTCTCCTCCTGGCACAACACCGAGGAGGTCCGTCTGCAAGAGCCGGTGTCAGAGCAGAGACAGAGGCTCCTCGGCAGCCCCCGGCGCTGGCGGCAGCTCCTGGCCGGACCCCATCTGGCAGTACCAGCCTTCCCACGCGCCCGCCCTCGGGACAGGGGCTCCTCTATTTAACAGAAGAGGTTCCCTGGCAGGTCCTCGCTCCTCCATCTTAAGGGCAGTTTTTAAAGGGAGAACTGGAGGGGCCTGCAGGTGCTGGGCAGGCAGCCCCCAGCCTGTGGGCAAATTTTGGACGAAGAGGAGCCCTGAGATGTGCAGTCGGGACTTCTGGGAGCTGGGCACCGAGCCGAGCCGGGCCAGGCAGGCGCGTGCGTGCATGGCTGTGGCCTGGCTTAGGGGTGCTTTTGGGGTAATGCTGGCTCTGCAAGAGCCGCTGGCCCTATTTACCCAACCTGTGCCTGATCCCTTAAGCCAGATAAGTGTCACAGCAGCAGAGCGGTGCTAAGGTTCAAGCTCCAGCACAGAAGGTCTCATGTCACTCCCGCTTCGAACTGCTCTTTGCCAAGGGCTGCCCCGGGGAGCCCGGCTGGGCCCCAGGAGGTCCAGGCGCTTCGCTGCCGTGGGGGGAGGCGTCACCGCAGCTCCGCTCACCGCCGCTCGCTGTAGCAAAAAGAAAGCGGGGGCCTTGAGGCCGGGAGAGGGGGAGGCAGGTCCTGCCCGGCGCCCAGGCTGCCTGGCCCCGAGGGGCGTGGAGGGCCGAGGCACGAGATGGGTGCTGGAGGCAGGAGCTGCCTGTGCCTCACAAGGACCGGGCAGGGTAGGGACAGGGGCGGGAGAGGAGAAGGATGTGGCAGCCACCGGCCGGTCCTTCTGCCTTGCGCTGGCACCAGCTCCTCAGCCTGGCACAGCTCAGAGGCAGGTCAGGAAAGCGAGGAGCGGGTTTTTCTCCCCATCCTGATGCCGGCAGAGACTGCGCACAGTGAAGGAGCAGAGTAGGGAAGGAGACAGCACGTTACTGCTCCAAACACATGCGGCTGCTGTGATCCCTGCACCAAACACCATGCAGTTAGAGAGCGGCACTGCGCTGCATTGCAGGCTGAGAGCCCTGCTCGTGCAGAAAGCTGTGTGCCAAGAGCCAGCGCTGGGGCCCAGACGTGCTGGGTCGGGCCACAGAAACAAGGGGAGGGAAATGGAGCGAGTTTGAAGAATGATGAAGGCTGGATGTTATTGTTTATTCACCTCCTGAGAGGGTTGTATTTTCAAGCTTTCCGAACAACTGCAGGGCCACAGACATCAGGTCTTCACCGAGTGAGGATGGTGAGGGAAAAACACCGGGACTTGTGAGACCTGCTGGCTGGCGTGAGAAAGGCGGGCACTCTGCTCGTGTCCTGCTCCTGCAGGCAAGGGCACGGGGGCCTGGGGAGAGCTGGCCCGTCCCTGCTAAACCTGGACACGCAAGTGTCCCCTTGCACGCACAAAACACCGGCTGTGTCCTTGTTGTGGCTAGGGGCAGGGGCCACGCTGGCCGTGCTGCAAAGGCGTTGCTGTGGCAGGATCGGTGGCTGGGGAAAAACAGCAGGTCAAAACGTTGATGCCGAAAACAAGGACGGGGCTGGGGGAACAGCCAGGCAGTGTCTGAGGGAAGGAGGGGGCTGAGGTGAGTCTGGAGGAGGGGATGAAATCAAGGTAGGGGATGTGGCTGAGAAGCTCTAAAACGAGCTTCCTAGGAGGGTCTGTTTGGCTGGGAATGGTTTTGTGACGGAGCTGACACTTGAGCCTGGACAGACCCCAGGGGTGAGCTGCAGCATCCCGCTCTGCGGGGGCGAGTCAGCCCCCCTGGGGATTTGGCTCCCCTGGTCTTTAAGTTAAATAACGAGAGACATTGGCAACAGCCTTGAGGGATCTGAGCGGCGCTCCACGGTGCCGCAGTGCAAATGGCCACGCTGGGGGCGGCGTGGGCACCCCCCCCGCCGGGGAGATGCAGGCACGGATATGCCCGCGGCCAGGCGGGGTCCCACACAAGGCACGGCGCCACGTTTGGACGGTCACGCCGGGGCTCCCCGCCAAAGCGTCTCCACACAAAGCCCGAGCCCCCTCCTCCCTGCGTAAACAAGCCACATGCTCCGCTGCCCGCAGCAACCTGCCGGCACCCGGCTCCTCCTGCCCGCCACCACCACGCAGGGTGCGCACCGCTCGCCCCACGCACCCCCACGCCTCTCCAGAGGCCGCGTGCAGCAGGGGCTGCCGTCAGCGTGGGCACCCGCAGAGGCGGTGATGCCAGGAAGGGGGCTGGAGGCTGCTGGATTAGCGGTGAAGAGCCGCGGGGAGATGCAGTGGGCTGCCGCTCCCGGAGAGGCTGCCCAGTCAGTAGACGGACTGACAATACCGGCTGGGTGCGTAGCAGGTCTCCTCCCGGGTAAAGCACCTCCTGGCGCAAGGGCGGAGAGGGCAGTTGCTGCAGGCAGCCGCGCGCCGAGGCCGCAGGCAGGACGGCAGCGCTGAGCTGCCTGGCGGGACAGCGCGGGTGGTAGCGAAGCGCCCGCGCTGAGTCGCGCTCCTGGCAGACGTCCACCTTCCACGGAAGACGCTTCCAGCCTCTGCGGCTGGAGGGGAGCCCGCCCTATCGCTCGGTGTCCTGGCACTGGGGACAAAAGATGGTGCTGAAAAGGTCATAATTTTAAAACCAGCTTTGGGGACCAAAACCAAGGGACCAAGGCAGCCCAAGTAAGGCCAAGTGCAGGTCGCCTTCGTGCCTGTGGCAGAGGACACCTGGGCACCCAGGAGAGCGCGGTGGGGGCTGTTCTGGGGGAGGGTGCATTCGGACCAGGAGCTGCAGGCACAGACCCTGCAGGCAGGGGCCAGAGTCTCAGGGCTGCGACTCCGAACGCCTCAGTGAAGGTACGGACGGCCCGTAGCAGACAGCAGGCTTAACCCTACAGCCGTCTTCTGCTTGCTGGGAGTTGGCTTGCTTCCCTTAGCAACCTTTGCCGGCTCTGTGGATGTAGGCTGCTGCCACCGGGCTGGAAGGCACAGCAGGCTGTGGTCCTGGCATGCCAGGCGGCACTAGCGGTGCTGGGGGCAGGGGAGGAACTTGTCCAAGTGTCCCATTCTGATCAGCCAATGCCTTTTAGGGGAGCGCGTCTCCCTGGGGAGACAGGGGTCAGCAGCCAGCTGACGGCAGGAGCAGTGGGGGAGGCTGGGGCAGGCTGCATCCCATATACGACGAGTCAGCCTCTGAACCGGAGCATCTCAACACGGCACAGATACGTGTGCGTGGGCTGGGGGAGCAGCCCTCAGCCTCCATGGCCTGGGACGAGTTCCTGCCTGGAGCAAATGCCTCCTTGCGCTGGTCCAGGCTAGAGCCGCCAGTGCTTCCCCACGCAGAGCGGACAATGTAAGCCCTACCTCCCTTTATTTCTGCAAAGCACAGGAAGCCACAAGCAGTAGCCAAGCCGTAGGCGAAGGGCCAACGCACATTCCTTGGCCTGCAGACACAGGGGAGGAGGCGGCAGCGGTGACAGCACACCGCATTGCAGCACGGGGGCCAGGCGCTGGCAGCCAGACCCAGCGCCCTGTGCGGACGCGCAGCCCAGGAACAGGACCTGAGCGCCGGGAGGGTGCCGGCACTCGCTGCTGGTGACAGTGGCCGGCTGTTGCTCCCAACACCCTGGACCTGCACTAGCCCTGGCACTTTTTCTCCCTCTTCTCCCACACGGACCCCCCTGTCCCGCAAGCTGTGCCCCTCCAGGGAGAGGAGACAGGCGTTCCCAGGGGCTGCGGGACCCCCTCCAGCCACCAGCCGGGTCTGCTGGGCTGACAAGGGTGAGTCCTGTCCCACTAAGGCAAGTGGAGGCACCACCTCCCAGCAGGAGGGACTTGGCCAAGGAGAGCGCTGTCGGGGTCCTGCCCTGCCAATCCCCCCGTGAGCGCAGAACAAGCACAAAGCCTGGCTATAGTGGGAATGAGGTCGGGGGAAGGCCTCCCACTAAGCTGATTAGAGGAAAGCATCCCCCTAATACAATAAACCGCGTCAAAGCCGTGCCATTCCCACCGGCTGCAGATCGGGGTCAGCCGATCTCCTGCCCCGCGGCATCCAGGGGGCAGAGGGACGGGGCGTCGGGGTGCCTGTCTGGGGCCCAGGGGCCAGACACACCAGGGCCCCCACGGGCTGCGTGTCCTGCCTCCCCCACTCGCTGCATGGGCAGACCCCGGTTCTGGGTAGAAGGGGCAGCGGGAGCAGCCGCCCTCCATTTGGGCTGGTATCGGGGCAGCCCCAGGGAGGAGAAAGGGAGCGAGACGCCCCCCCCTCACGGCCCAGCCGCCCCGGCAGCTCAGCGCACAGGCTCCGGACGGCTGCCCGTGCCCCAGCGCGGGGCTGGGGCTGACGTGGCTGCTGCCGCTCGCCTGGCAAGCTCTCCCAGCCCTGAGGCCCTGGTACGTGGCTGATAAGGAGCCGCACCCTAGCAAACGGTCCAGATTTGCTCGTGCACGCTTATCCTTGTGGCAATGTCAGCCCTTGGCTCGGGCTGCTCCCTGCCCTCGCCGTGTGGTGCCCGTAACTGCCTCCCCGCTCCCGGCTGGCCTTTGCTGGTGTGGACAAGCAAAGCAGCCTGACCTCCCTGCCCAGAGCTCCCCTGCCCACGCCTGTCCTGAGGGTTTCTGTGGGGCAGGGGCGGGAGTGCTGGGGTCCCTGGCCCCAAAGGACTCGTCGGTCTCTCCTCCTGCAGTGCCGAGTACCCCGACCTGCGGAAGCACAACAACTGCATGGCCAGCAACCTGACGCCAGCCATCTATGCCAGGCTCTGTGACAAAGCAACCCCGAACGGCTGGACCCTGGACCAGTGCATCCAGACGGGCGTCGACAACCCCGGCCACCCCTTCATCAAGACTGTGGGCATGGTAGCTGGCGATGAAGAAACCTATGAGGTGAGTGGTGGCCAGAGCCCTGCCAGGCTCCAGGCTCTCCAGGGTGCCTGCAGCAGCCGGAGGAGTCCCGGTACCTGCGGTACGTCCAGCAGCCTGGGGTGTTACTGCCTGCCTCTTCCTGCCCAGCCCGGGCAGCTGGAGAGGCCTCTCGGCCAGGCCCAGCGTGTCCCCGTGGGACACAGGGCTCCTTCAGAGCAGCTGTTCCTGGAGCCCAGCAATCTCCTCCTCCTCGCCCCTGAGAGCCACTTGCCCGGGCAGCGCCAGCCCCGTGGATTGCTACTGCATTGCAGGATGCACTGTGGCCCCCAGCCACCCTCTGCAGCCCCCCTGCTGCCACGTCCCCCACGCTGGCAGCGGGACTGGGCCAAGCTCGTGGCAGGGGCTTCGTGGGGCGCTGGGTCTGCAGTGCTGCACATCGTCCCGCTTGCTTCCAGGTCTTTGCTGACCTGTTTGACCCCGTGATTCAGGAGCGGCACAACGGATACAACCCCCGCACCATGAAGCACGTCACAGACCTGGACGCCACTAAGGTGCGTGAGCCAGGCAGCGGTGCTGCGCGCGGGCGCCTTTCCCAGGGCCTCGGGGGCAGGGCCCCTGCCAGCACCAGTGCCGCCCCGTAAGCGCCCCACGCTGTCTGTTCCAGATAAAGTTTGGCCACTTTGATGAGCGCTACGTGCTCTCGTCCCGGGTCCGGACTGGGCGCAGCATCCGTGGGCTGAGCCTGCCGCCAGCCTGCACCCGTGCTGAGCGGCGAGAGGTGGAGAAGGTGGCTGTGGAGGCACTGAACGGCCTCACTGGAGACCTGGCGGGCCGGTACTACCGCCTCAGCGAGATGACAGAGAAGGAACAACAGCAGCTCATTGACGTGAGTCGGTGCAGCTCCCGGCCAGCCACCCTGGGTGCCCGCAGAGCAGGACCCCTTCCCCATCACTGCCTCTCCGGGAGGCCGTTTCCTCCTTTCCCAGCCCCGCTGCCCTGTGGGACCAGGATCCCCCTTCCCCAGCGAGGCTGCCCCGCGGTGCAGAGGGTGCTCACGGTGCTGCTCAGCCCTCCCGAGCCAGGGGAGGACGGAGCTCGCGGAACACAGCCCCAGCAGCTCACGGTCCCCTCCGGCTCTCACCCCATGTCCCTGCCCATGCCCAGGGGAAGGCGGGCTTGTGGCACATAGCCCGTGCCCCACCAGCCCCTGATACGGGGTGGGCTGTGCCCCAGCAGCCTTCTGCCTCTCTGGCCAGGAAGGCAGGGACTCCTGCCCACAGGTGGGGACAGCAGGTGGGCTTGCCCTCCCTGGGACGCCTGCGGTGCGTCGCCTACGTGGCAGGCTGGGACGCGTGAGACAGGGTGCCCTGGCACCCGCCATGCAGCCCTGGCGAGCTCATGCGCTCTGCCTCCCTCCAGGACCACTTCCTCTTCGACAAGCCGGTGTCCCCGCTCCTGACGGCAGCAGGAATGGCCCGGGACTGGCCCGACGCCCGAGGGATCTGGTGAGGGTCTGCCCCGGCATCGGGCAGTCAGCAGGGCAGAAAGGCGGGGGATGCTCCTGCTCCGTTTGGCTGCCCCAGCCCCGCCACCTGCGTTCCCTGTGCTCGCCACACCGCAGACCCCAGCGCCCCTGGCACCAGCGCCCCTGGGCCGTGCTCATCCTGGGCTCTGTGGCCTGACCTGGGAGCCCCTTGTGCGCTGCAGCCAGCAGCCAGCCACTCCATACGCAAACCACAGCATCCTCCTGAGAAGTGGGACTTCGGAGCCAGCCCCTGCTGTCGATCCTGCCCGCTCTCACCATCTTGCAGCACCTTGCACTCTAGCCTGGCAAAAACCTGTAATTGCCTTCTGCTCCCCAGGCAATCCCCAGCACTCCTCCTGGCTCTCTGCACACTCTGCCTGCCCCCAAACCTACCGTGCCGCGACTGCGTTTTACTGCTCCCTCCCAGCATCTCTGCGCAGCCATGCAACATCCCACGCAGCATCCCACGCAGCCGCAGAGTGACAGCCGGCGCATGCACTCGCCCACACCGCCCTCACTGGCACAGCGCCTTTGTAGCAGCCTCATGGAAAACACCTCCACAGCACACATGGTCCCCAGCCCCAGCCGCCCCCTAACCCAGCACCCCAACGTGCACCCCATGCCTCACAGCCCCCTCCTGCTGCCCGCATGGTGCAGGAGCCATGCTCCTGTCCCCAGTCCAGGCAGGGTTGCCACCACGCTGGCACCGTGCTGCTCCTCCCGAGCAGCGCTTGCCTGCCCCTACGGCACTGGGGCCAGCACCCATCGCCCGCAGCGGCTCGCGTGGATGAACACTGGCCCATCTCCAGGAGCACCTTCTAGCTGTCTGCTTGCTGCCGGGCTGTGCTCTGGCAACGTGCTCCCAGCCGTGGGTGCAGGCAGAGCACCGGGACTGCGGGGCAGCACTGGCACCACGGTCGCAGGGGCAGAAGGGGCGTGGCCGGGGCTGGCACGGGTGGCTGGGCGGGCACGGGGCCTCTGCCAGCTGCCAGCACAGCCAAACGCTGCCCTGTCCCTAGGCACAACAACGAGAAGACCTTCCTGATCTGGATCAACGAGGAGGACCACACGCGCATCATCTCCATGGAGAAGGGCGGCAACATGAAGCGCGTCTTTGAGCGGTTCTGTCGGGGCCTGAAGGAGGTGAGCACCTGCCAGCCCCTGCTGTGCCAGCCCCGTGGACAGGCAGCCAGGTGGACAGGCAGACAGGGGCAAGCAGGGCTGCTGCAGGGCTGGCCCGCTGCGCTGGGCCAGGGCCGGGCGGAGCTGCCATGCCAAGGGCTGGGCACCCCGTGGCCGGGGGGCTGAACAGCTGCTTGTGCCTCTAACCCAGGTGGAACGGCTAATCCAGGAGCGAGGCTGGGAGTTCATGTGGAACGAGCGGCTGGGTTACATCCTGACCTGCCCCTCCAACCTGGGCACTGGCCTACGAGCAGGCGTCCACATCAAGCTGCCACTCCTCAGCAAGGTATTACCATGGCCAGTTTTGTGGGGAGCCAGGCCGGGGCGCAGGGAGCCCAGCCGTGCGGGAGGTGCTGGACTGTGGGGCACCCGGCCCTGGACCTCGCTCAGGTTCCCCCAGGAAGCGTACGGTCCAGGCCCCGCCTGCATCCGCGGATCGAGGGGCCAGGGACGCCGGTGTCAGCCTGGGTCTGCCCGGGGCAGGGCTCCCTGCGGGGATGGCTGACGGGGTCCTGTGAGCAGCGGGAGGGCTGCCCCAGGGAACGGCTGGCTGCAGAGCCCCGACTCCCTGCTGGTGGTCCCGCTGAGCACTGACACCTTCTCCGGGCACCAGGACAGCCGCTTCCCTAAGATCCTGGAGAACCTCCGGCTACAGAAGCGTGGGACAGGCGGCGTGGACACTGCGGCTACTGGCAGCGTCTTCGACATCTCCAACCTGGACCGGCTGGGGAAGTCAGAGGTGGGTGCTGGGCAGAGCTGCTTTTGGGGAGGGAGGTTCTGGAGCGCGTGTGCATGACAGGCCCCCGGCACCCAAACAGCTCCGGGGCTGTGCGCTAGGAGCAGCACATGGGTGCTGGGGCTGGCAGCGCTCGCCCTTCACGTGGTGAGGCCGGCTGGGTGCCTTGCTGGCGTGGCTCCCAGGACAGCCCCCGAGTGAGGACGTGTGTGCTCCTGGTGCAGGTGGAGCTGGTGCAGCTGGTGATAGACGGTGTGAACTACCTGATTGACTGTGAGCGGCGGCTGGAGAAGGGGCAGGAGATCCGCATCCCCTCCCCAGTGCCACAGTTCCGGCACTGAGCGGGACCAAGGTAGCGCCAGCCCCACGGGACCCAGCTCCCCCCATAGCTTACGCCATCTCTGTGCCCAGCATGTCGCTGCGTCCTGTAACCCGCAACGCGCCAGACCAGACCCCATAAACGTGCGCTGCTGTAGCCGTGGCTCGGTCTCCTCCTTACCGCAGCACCCACCACCCCACCTATCTCCCCAGCACCCTGTGCCCCTGCACAGAGGCACCCGCCCGGGTCTGGGTTTGCTGTGCCTGCCCTGAGCAGCCCTCCCCCGGGATTTCCCTGAGCCACTGCTGCCCTGGGGAAAGGTCCTGGGGGGCCGCTGGGGCTGCCCTGGTCTGAGGGGCTGCAAGGGGCTGTGTGTGGGTAGGGAGCTGGGGCTGGGGGGCATCCTGCTGCAGGGTGCCAGGAGCTGCTGGGACAGTCAAAGCCAGGCAGGGAAAGGTGCTCTGGGGCCATGTGTTGCTGCGGGCAGGCAGGGAGCGGAGCTCATCGCTTATGCCCATCACAAGTTTATTACTGGGATGCTCACAGGAAGCAGTGGGGCAGGCAGAGGACGAGAACCAGGGTGAAGGCAGGCTGGGGCCTGGCTCCGCTCTGGCCTACGGGAGACAAAGCACTGTCAGAGCTGAGCGTGCCAGCCCTGGCACTCCGTCCCTGCTGCTGCCGGGAGCCCTCACAGCGCTCGCAAGTGCACACACACGCGCCCACGTGCACAGTTCTGGGCAGGGACAGCACCGTCTGCTGCTGCCCCCAGGGCGGCTGCTCAGGACCTGGGTTTAGGGCGAGGGCAGCAGCAGGGAGGGCTCGTCTGGGCAGCGGTGGGATGGGACACGGCCCGAGAGGGAGTATGAGCTGGGCAGGAAACTGGGCCAGCCTCCCCGCGGGGCCGCGCTGCAGGCACCGGGGCCAAACCCGCACGACCTGAGCCCTCCCGGCATCCCGGGGTGCCCGTGCTGAGCCCGGAGGCGCAGAGCAGGGACAAGGGGCGACCGGGCAGAGGAGCTGCCCGCGGCAGGCAGCAGGGCGCTGCGTGGGGACAGAAGCCACCCTGCCGCTCTCACCTTGGCTGTCCTCGGCCGCCTCTCCCTCCTGCTGGGCGCTGGCCAGGGCCTGGCGCTGGGCGCGGCTGAGCCACTGGCGCTGCCCCAGGGTGACGGCCGCGGCCTGGGCGCTGGAGAGGGTGCGCAGCTGAGCCGGGCCAAACACCACCTGTGGGGAGAGGGCAGCCAGCCAGGGCGAGGCCCGGCACCCGCTCCCCACTGCAGCCAGGACACGTCCCACCTCCGTGCCTCAGGGTCTGGCATCGGGGGGGGGGGAGCTCCCACCACGCTGGCCCAGCCAGGGATCCCCCCTCCCCTGCATGCAGGGCCACGGTGCCGTGCCTGCCCCGGCTGAGTGGGCCGGCGGGGGATGCCGGGAACTCACTGCGAACTTGGGTGCCGGGACAGCGGCAATGGCCCGGGGTGTGAGGGCCCAGATCTGCTCGGGGACCAGCGCAGAGAGGACGATGTCAGGGAGCCCAGCTGGGGCACAGAGGGTGGGGTCAGGATGCTGTCCCCCGGCACAGGGCAGGCAGCAGCGACCGCGGGGCACGGCCCCATCCCAGCCCTCACCTGCCAGCGTCCCGACCTCTGTGAAGATTTCGGGTCCCCAGGTGGCGGCCGGGCCGAAGGCAGCACGGGAGGTCAGGTGGGCGGCCAGCACCTCCGCCTGCTGCTCCGTGCAGCGCAGGCTCAGCACGCCCAGGAAAGGGGCAGCTTTGCTGCGGGGAGCAGGCAGCGTCGGCGGCCAGGCGCCGGGCGCAGCACTGCTGTCTGTACCCAGGCAGCGGGGTGGTGCCGCCCCTCTCCTCTTGGTCCCTGACCGGGGCTTGGCCCGCGCTCCCCGTGGGCGTACACCCACCTGAGCTCCCGGCTGTCCAGGCCCCGCAGCTCGGCCGCCGGCAGCCCGCAGAGCAGGTGCCCCAGTGCCACCAGCTCGGGCAGCCCCAGGTCCCGGGCGCTTGCCCCACGCTGCCGCAGGAAGGCAGAGACCACGGCCTGCATCTGGGGGAGAGCCTGGCCCAGGGGCCAGCCGCCCCCCCGCCCCCCCCCCCACCCCCAGGGCCTCACCTGCTCGGGTGACCAGCTGTCCAGCTCCCCCAGGCCAGAGAGGGCCCCCCAGTCGGGGAGCAGCAGCTCCCGCAGCTCCGGCTCGCTCAGCTGGGTGGCCAGCCGGCCCAGGCGCTGGGTCTGGGCTGGCTCCAGCACCCCGGCGCTGCCCCACAGCTGCGGCACCCGCAGCACCACGAGCTGCCGGCAGCCCCCAGCCCGGGGCCGCCGGGCAGTGCCGGCACAGCACTGCACGGACAGCCCCCCAAGGCCAGCACAGCCCTCCCACGGGCAGCCCCCCAAGGCCACTGAAGCCCCCCCACCAAGGACATTCTCCCCCCAGACCAGTGCAGCTCCCAACATCCAGCACCCCCCGCCCCAGAGCCAGCACAGCCCAACCAGCCCAGCAGAGCCCCACCACCCCCACCAGCACGGCCCCCCCTATGTCCCCCCCAGCCCCATCCATGCCCCCCTCACCCGCCGGGCCTGGCCCAGGGCGGCCTGGAGCTGGTCAGGGCGCAGCGCCGGGTCCTGGCTGAGCAGCCCCAGGCAGCCCTCCAGCTGCTGGGGGGCCATGGCGGCCAGCTGGGCTGCGCTCCACGCCGCGGGGAAGGTGGCACGCATGTCGGCACAGCTGGGCACGGGGGCTGCGGGGCCGGCCTGAGCGGGCGGGCCCCAGCCCCAGCTCCCCCGCAGCGCCCACTGCGAGGTGCGCAAGGGGTAGGACACCAGCCAGGGAGGAGATGGCATGGGGGCACCGGGGACACAGCGCCAGCCCAGGGAGGGGACAGCATGGGGGACATGGGCAGCAGGGGCAAAAGTGTGTGGGCAGGGCATGGGACAGCACCAGGGACAGGAGGTGCACGAGCAGGGACAGGGCTGGGGAGGGGAGCGCACGGTCTCACCTCGGTCCCCTGGCATGGCAGCTGCCACCAGCGGGGCCACCAGCACTCCCTGCGGGCTGGGGCCCTCCCCCAGGGTGCCAGGGGGGTGGCAGAGGCGTCCCAGCTCGCTCTGCTCCCAGTCCCGCTGGCTCTGCAGCAGCTGCTCCACCGTGTCTCTGCTCAGCAAGTCCTGGGGCAGCACCGGGCAGACATGGAGAGAGGGGCCAGGACAGAGCCCGCCAGCAGAAGGGCCCAGGGGAGCAGCAAGGACGGCACGGCCACAGGGGCAGGAGTGCTGATGGGCTGGCACAGTCGCAAGAATGGGGCACCGACAGTCGGCACAGCCATGAGGAGGGGGCACCGGCAGGGCCAGCACAGCCAGGATGGGGGACCGGTGGGGACGGCACAGCTCCAGGACCAGGTGGAAGGGCCGGGGCATGGCCAGCCATGGGGCAGTGCGGTGGCAGTGGAATGGGACGCGGTGCTCACCCAGGGGACGGCACGCAGGCTCTCGAGAGGCAGCAGGAAGACCAGGCGCCCCAGCTGCTGCAGGGCGGGCAGGCGCCAGCCGGGGGGGGGCCTGCGGGAG
Source organism: Sagittarius serpentarius (assembly GCA_034782735.1). Taxonomy (NCBI): domain Eukaryota; kingdom Metazoa; phylum Chordata; class Aves; order Accipitriformes; family Sagittariidae; genus Sagittarius; species Sagittarius serpentarius. The sequence goes on along the minus strand of JAVKLA010000002.1, from coordinate 24,024,590 downwards.
CAGGTGTCAAGGTGGTGCTGGCGGGGCCTCATGCCCCCCTGCCCGCCACCTACCCCAGCGCCTGCTCCGACAGCAGCAGCCGCCCCAGCTCGGCGCCTGCCTCCGCGGCCAGGCAGGTGTCCTGCAGGTCCCCCAGCCGAGGCAGCAGGCTCTCGGGCTGGATGTGGGCCACGGTCTCCCGGCCTAGGAACCCCACCAGTGGGCCCAGCAGGTCCAGGTCCTCCCCAGCCAGCTCCGTCCCTGCTGGGAGCCGCTGCAGGAGGGAGCGCAGCGGAGTGAGGGCAGGCGGCTGCATCTCCCTGCGCCCCGTGCTGGGCTCTCTGCCCTTACCAGGGAGCGCAGGGCCCCGCGGGCCAGGGCTGCCCGGCGGGCAGCCGGCAGGGCCAGCAGGCTGCGGGGCTGGCGGGTCGCATGGTCCAGAACCAGCCGCATCACGGCATCAGGCAACGCCTCCACCAGCTTTGCCCTGCAGGAGCCGGACCACAGCTGGGCGCTGCAGGGTGAGGGGCTGCTCTGCCCAGGGATGAATGGGCCACCAAGGCCCACCCCACAGACCCCCCTCTCTCAGCGGGGGTGCCCAGACACCGGGCAGGGCCTGGCACCAGGACTGCCCCCACGAACGGCCAGGACTGGGGGGCTGGGGGTGCCAGGAGGGCACCGGTGCCTGATGAGGGCTCCTGCCACCAGTCCCTGCTCCACGCTCGGGGGCAGCAGGGCCGGGGCTCACTGGCCCCTTGGAGACACAAGGAGGGTGATGCGCCCGAGGAGGGGGCTGTAGGCCAGCGGGCAGTGCTTTCACCCCACCCCGGGGAAAGGGGGCAGTGGGAGCAGAAGAGGCCCTGCCCCCCAGGGCCAGCTGCTCCTGACACCTACGGTAACTCCATGAGGAACCGAGGTCCCAGCCATGCCATCTCCTCCTCGGAGAGCGCGGGACGACTGAGCACCTCCTCCTGCACGCAGCGCCTCTGGGGACACCCGGCTGTGAGTGCAGGACAGGGACAGGCTGCCCACAAGCCACAGGGGTCACGGAGCCTCCTCCTTACCAGGCCGGCGGGCAGGGAGCGAGGCTGCGCGTAGAGGGTCCGGAGGGTCCCCAGGAAATCCTCCCGGCCCAGCTCCTGCAGCGCCGCGCAGCTCATGCCCACCACCAGCGAGCCCAGGGCACTGCAGGACGACGGCGTTAGACGCTGTTGGGGCTTCACTGCCCCCAGCCCCACAGAGACCCGCGCAACCCTGCCCAGGGCCCCGCCAAGGCTCCCACCTCCTGCCCAGGGCCCGCAGCCCTCTCCCAGCTCCCTTCCCTCTGTGGGACCCCAGAGGCTGCTCCCAGACACCCCCGTCCCCGTGCCCCAGCTGGTGCCCGCTGGTCGGCCCGGGCGGGCTGCTCTCACCCGGCAGTGCGGTGGCTGCGGTTAGTGCCGGCTCCCACCTCCCTCCAGAGCAGCTGGGCCTGTTGGAGGGGGCAGCTGTGGGAGGCACGGGGGTCCAGCACCTTCCCCCACAGCCTTGTGCCCGGCCTCTGACCTGCTGTGGGGACCAGGGCCGGTTCAGGTCCTGCAGAGCCCAGGCACTGCGACGCAGGAGCTGGAGGGGCAGCAGGGGCAGCAGGCAGTGGGGCCAGCTGCCCCGGGGCTGCAGAGCCTGCAGCAGGGATGCTGTCTGCGCCGCCGAGAGCAGGGGTAGGGCTGGCCCCAGGCATGCACAGCCTTGGATCCGGAGAGGGGCCAGGACGGCTGCCAGCGACGTGGGTCCCAGGCCTGGCAGCAGGGGACACAGCCTGATGGCTTCCCCCACCGTCACCTGCAGAGAAAGGCGCTGGCCTCGCTCGGGCAGCTGTGCCGCAGCAGGGCTGCACCTCACACAGCGACCCTGCGGCAGCCCGGGCAGGCGTGGGCGTGTGAGATCTGGGGCTGCGCTCAGGCAGCAGGGCACAGCACCCACAGCCCGTCCTTCTCCTGCAGAGGCACCTCAGACACTCACGTTGTCCCTCTGGACAGCCCATGCGAGCAGGAAGGATGCCTGGGGGCAGGAGAAGGCAGTGGTGGCCAGCGGGGCCAGCACAGCCCTGGCAGGGGCAGGGGGGCGAGGCTCGGAGGCTGCCCAGCTGCACTGCACCCGAGTCTCTGACGGTGCCCCGGGCCTGGGGGCCCCCCAGCCCAGGGCGCGTGCAGCCAGGCCGGACTCACCTGGGCACGCGTCAGCTGCGTCGGTCGCAGCTGGGGCAGGAGGGCATTCAGCTGGGCGGCCGACAGGCGCTCCAGGAAGCCCACTCCCATCTCAGGGAGGATGCCCCTCCATGCTGGCAGCTCCTCGGGGCGCACCGCGGCCGGGCTGGTGGAGCGCAGCAAGTCTGCCAGGGCGAGCATGACCTGCCGGCACGGAGCAGGAGAGGCCGTGAGCCCAGGGCTGGTGGGCTGTCACAGGAGGAGCCACAGGGCAAAAATGGAGCTGGTGCTGGCGCCTGGCCAGGAGTGCCGCCTGACCCGGAGCCGCTGCCCCGACACCCCTACTCTTGCCGGCACGTTGTGGTTCAGGCTCCCCCCAGAGAGCAAGGGGACGGGAGCCAAGCTCCGCAGGCTGCCCATCCACGAGGTGCCCCTGGGGTGGCCTGGCACAGCCCACGCATCCCTCCCGGGGGGCTGGCTCACCCGCCCATGCTGCCGTAGGGTCCCTGCGGCTGCACACGCCAGCAGGCTCTGCTCCACTGCCCCCCGGGGGTCCTGCAGCCATGCCAGGTCCTGCAGCTCCTCGGGGCTGAGGAAGCAGGCGAGAGCCCCCAGCCTGTACAGAAAAAGCCTGTCAGGGGGCAAGGGCCCCCCTGCCAGCACCCACCCCAGCCCCGCTCTGCACGAAGGCCACGGCCCTCGCAGCAGGACCAAAGCCCTGCACCAGCCCAGCTCAGGGGATGGCCGTGCCAGCACTGGCAGCCCCCATCACGCTCACCTGCGCCCCAGCTCGGGGCCAGCCGCGCAGCTCCTGTTTGCCAGGCTGCCTGCTACGTGGCGGCCCTGCACCGGCCCCAGCCGCAGCGGCTGCCAGCCGTCCCCCAGCCCCCAGATCTGGGCAGGCAAAAGGTGAGACTTGGCTCAGGCCTCCTGAGCAGACCTGGGGCTCCCAGCCAGGGCTGTGGGTTCAGCGTGCGGGGCCGAGGAAGGGCGTACAGGGGTCTCAGCCAGTGGGGTGCAGGACCAGGGGTGCAGGGTTGGGCAGGGTGGGATTCCCAGCTCGGGGGCACAGGGATCCCCGCCTGCTGCGGGCAGGGCCAGGGGTGCCGGGCTCCCAGCTCACTGGGTGCAGGGTTGGGATCCCCACCTGCCGTGGGGTGAGAGCTGGGCAGAGCAGCCTGCACGGGGGCCCGGGGCTCGCATCCCACCTGCTGGGGTGTGAGCTGCAGGAAGCAGCGCAGCGGCAAGTGGGGCAGCAGCGGCAGGACAGCACGGAGAAAGCCGAGGGGCCACGTGGGCACGGCCCCGAGGAAGGGGGCCTGCAGCAGGCGCCTGGCAAAGGCAGCCTTCTGCCTCTGCGTCAGGCGGGCGCTGTGAGTCCGCAGCGCAGCGAGGCTGTGAGGACAGAGTGCGGGGGCACAGCTGCAGAGAGACCTCCCGGGCCCACGCCAAGCCTGCACCCACCTCAAAGGGCACCCCAGCGACCATCACCAAGGGGCACTTAGAGGCCTCCTGCATGGCTATCGCACAGCCTGCTTGGGCTGGGGCTCTGCAGGGGACAGGGCGGCCTGGGACCGGGGTCTCTGCAAGCGATGGCAACGCAGAGCACAGGCCAGGGCCGGCCACACCACACGCGCAGGCAGCCCAGGCACCCAGCGCTGCTTACACGCTCTCGTTGGCCAGGAGGGCCGGCGGGAGCCTCGCGATGTCGGACACGGCCATGAAGGGGATGAACTGCGACAGGCTGACAAACAGCTGGGGGGTGAGATGGGGCAATCTGCGGAGCAGCAGCACGGCCAGGGACGGCAGTGCCTCCTCCCCGGACACGGGTGACGGCACCTGCAAAGCTGCGTGAGCCCCAGCTCTGGCAGGACACAGGCCCCAGCAACCAGTGCAGGCCCTGGCCGTGCCCCAGGAGAGCACCCCCACGCACGGGCTCTGCCCTCCTGCACCCGGGCTCTGCACGCACACACGCACACCCCCATGCATGGGCTCCGCAACCCCTCACAGCTGGGAGCTCGCAAACCCAGCAAGCACGGACGCTGCACCCGCCCTGTGCAGGGTCTACGCCCCCGTGTGTGTGGGCCGTACCCCCCACGCGTGGGCTCTTCCCCCGCCATCCCACAGGCTCGGCAGCCCCGCACGCCGGGTCTGCGCGCCCTGCCCTGTCCCAGCCCCTCCAACCGCCGCCCCGCGCAGCCGGTGCCAGGAGCGGTGCAGCAGGGCCAGGAAGCGCTGCGCGGCCTCGGCCCCGCCGCCAGCAGCAGCCCCTGGAAGCTCTCCTCCGGCAGCCGCAGGTACTCCCGCGGGGAGCGGCGGCAGGGAGCCAGGCGGCGGGCGCGCAGCGGGCCCGCTGCTCCGCAGGGCTCCTGGGCGGGCCGGGCGCCGGCCTGGCCGGGTAGGGCAGTACCTGCACCAGGACCTCTGAGGCGGGAGCACCCTCGCTGTCCTGGAGCAGGTCCCACAGCAGAGCCTGCAGGACAGAGCAGGACTGCGCTCCCTGTCCCGGCCCCGACCTTCCCCCAGAGCGTCTCGCCCAGTGCCCCACAGCAGGTCTGGGGCAGCCTTGCTGCAAGGAAGCTGACCCGGGGGAACGGGGGTGGCTTCGCCCCGAGCCGCAGCCCTGACACCCCAATCCAGGACTGGCTGCTCCCAGGCGCTGCTGGCTCAGCAGAGCACATGCACCGGTCCTGCTCCCGCCGCGGCTGGCACGGGACAGGGACCCTGGAACTGGGGCCCGCACCCCGGCGGGACCCCGCAGCCGGCGGGAGGGCTCCCGAGGTCTGGCACCCTGACTGCTGCCCCGCACCCTGACTGCTGCCCTGCACCCAGGGAAGCCCTTGCTTGCCCCCCTCCACCCCAGCACTGCCCAACTCACGCTAAAGCAGCTCAGCAGCTCCCTCTTGGCCGATGCCCTGCGCTCCCACCCCAGGTACTGGCCCACGGCTCGCAGGATGCCTGCGGATGCGTTTGCCCTGAGCAAACCCCAGAAGGAGGTGTTGTCCAGGAGGCTGGAGAGGAGGATGGCCTCGCTCAGCTGCTCCCTGGTCACCTGCCCGGCCTCCTCTCGTCTGGAGAGGGCCAGGCTGCGGTCAAGCAGGCGCAGGAGGTAGTTCACGTGGCGGGCCCAGCCTGGAGCCTCCTCCTGGCATCGTGGGAGCTGCGAGGCCAGCCCCAGCAGGTAGCCGGCCGGGTCTGGGCAGAGCTCCGCAGCTTCCATCCTGGGGGGCAGGGGAAGGAGCGCCAGGAGCTGCTGCAGCAGGCAGTGTCCCCCAGGCAGGGCACCCTGGCAGTGCACCCCGACCGTGGGCTGGGGATGCCCCAGCAGCTGCAGGAGGGAGGCATTGGTGCACGCCAGCTCCTGGAAGCAGCTGGGACGCACAGTCCTGCACAGCTCCAAGAGGCCAGCATCCCCCCGCACCCACAGGCTCCGGCCCCCAAAGGAGCAGGGGTCTGTGCCCCCAGGCCCTGAGGCGCTGGGTGTCTGTGCCAGGGGCTGGGGACCGCCGCAAAGCTGGGAGAGCCAGGCCCGGAGGTCAGCGGGCAGCAACTCACGGCTCCTGCTGCCGCAGAGCCGGGTGCCCCAGAGCACGCGGCTTCCCAGGAAGCAGCTCCAGGCGTCCTCCCAGCGCGCACCCAGCGGGCAGGGGCTGCGGGTGGGGGGCCGGGCCCCCGCCAGGCCCTGGGCCAGGTCGGCACAGAGCTGCTCCAGCAGGACCTGCTGGGGCCCAGGGGCCACCCTCAAGGAGGTGTTGCTGCAGACGGTGCTGTTGAACTGGGCAGGGTAGCGCTCCCGGCAGGCCCGGGCCCATGCTGAGCCTCCCTCGCCCGCAGAGAGGTACCAGGCTGCGTTGGAGCAGGCAGCCCCCAGGTCCCCCAGGCGCTGGCCGGAGCCCCGGGAGCTGTTGAAGAGGTTGCAGTAGAGGTAGAGCGTGAAGTTGGAGACGCCCGGCAGCCCGGGGACGCTGTCGTTGCACACAGCCTCCAGAGCAGGGGGCAGGAGCGAGGGCTGCCCCTGGGGCACGGCAGCTGCAGCCCGGGAGACAGGCTGGAGGCAGCCAGAGAGGGGCGGCGGAGCGGGGAGCACCCCGGCCGCGAAGCCCAGGCCCCGGGCGTCCCAGCTGAGGTTGTGGTGGAAGCCCCTGGAGGGCAGAGACCGGATCAGCAGCCGCGCTGGCCGGGGCAGCCCCAGCACCGTTCTCCAACATAGTTGCCCACCGCAGCCCTGCCTGCCTCGGAGGAACCCCTTGCCTGCGGCCCAGGTGCCCGTGCTGGCCGTCCCGTCCCGTCCCGTCCCGTCGGGGCACCCGGCACGGCTCATGGCCCGCCCCGTCCCGCCCCCGGGAACGGCGGCTCCCGCCGTGCTGCCGGGCCGGCCGGGGCGCGGGTTCGGAGCCGCCCCGGCGCA
>JAVKLA010000002.1:23999459-24013837 GCA_034782735.1 Sagittarius serpentarius | reverse complement strand
GCCCCTCCTCCTCCCAGGTGCGGGCACTGCAAGCGGCTGGCGCCGGAGTACGAGTCGGCAGCGACCAGGCTGAAGGGGATCGTGCCGCTCGCGAAGGTGAGGGCGGGCGGCACCGGCTCTGCCCGGGGCGGTGCCGCCCCGTGGGTGGCTTACGGGCCGGCTTCCGTCGAATAAAAGCTTTGCTGTTGCGGCCCGCTGGCAACGCCCGCCCGCCGGTGTGCGCGTCGGGCCCTTCGGAGGCTCCTCGGAGCTCTGCCGGGCTTCGCCTCTGTGAAGACTCGGACACCGGGGAACGATCGGGAAGCTGAACCCTGCGGGGGCTGCTGCCGCTCAGATGGTGTGCAGAGCGTAAAGTGGGTGTGTACGAGTGCGTACGAGAGGGCTCGCCCGAACTGGGAGGAAGACGCCGCCTTTGAGCTGTGTAACCCAGTCTGAGAATTGGCGTAGCGCTGTACTTCATGGTGTTGTCCCTTGACTTACAAAGTAAGGGTTGTTGCCCAAGAGCTTTCTTGTCTGCCAGAACACTTGCGTGGCTTTCTCAAATCAGAGTCTTTCTCTTCTGTGCTGGGAAGTGGCATGGCCTTGACACCGTGGCCTCTGTGTCAGCCTGTTTTCTTCAGGAGTTGTAGGAACTTTAGGAATGATGAGGTGCTGAGAACAGTTGATTCCTGTTAAGCCTGTCATTGATTACAAGAACCTACCCTTTTGTGCGTAGTCTGGTCAAACTTAAATCTTTCCAGTATTTCCTCAAATATTCTGCTGGGCCTGTCATTACACCCGTGCTACTTCCTTCCCCAGTCTTTTGGTCTTGTTGACGCTTTGTGGATCCTTATGCTTTATGTGAAAGGAATTCAGGCTTGGCTAAAGACACACAAGAGCTTTCAGACCCTCTAGACTTTATATGTGGTAACGTGGGCAACAGCAAAGCCGCTTTCTTCTGTGCGTACGGGTGGCTAGGTCACCGAGTAGCAATGTTTCTCTTCCTTTAGGTTGACTGTACAGCAAACTCAAACACCTGTAATAAGTACGGAGTCAGTGGATATCCTACCTTAAAGATTTTTCGAGATGGAGAAGAGGCGGGAACCTACGATGGGCCCAGGACAGCAGGTAAGAGCTCGTCGGCAAGCAGCTGGCTTGCCGAAATGGTGCTGGAAGGCAGACCCACGTATAACAGACTTGTCTCAGGGACGTTACATGTGTTGAGGGATACAAAGAAGGTTCCCACCTACGCACGCACCCCCACCTTGCCCTTTCCAGAACTCTTTGTGCTGGCAGAACCCTGGATGTGTATTATCCCTTAAAACTCTTTTTTTAAAGGTGAAGGTTTCCATATTATCTTTTAACTGCTTGTACCCTTGATAGGCAGTATCTGGAAAATGCTAGAAAGTTCCTATGTGAAGCTGGTGATAACAGTCCTTCGATTTGCATCCTATTTATTGTATAGGAGAGGTGTATGGATTCTGCAGAAACAGCTTTTGCTTTGGGAAGCTTGAAGAATGTCTTGTAGAACTTTCTTTTGATCCCTTTAATCATTTAACTTTTCTTTTAAGATGGGATTGTCAGTCATCTCAAGAAACAGGCGGGACCTGCTTCGGTGGCTCTCAATTCTGTGGCTGATTTTGAGAAATTTGTTGGTGATAAAGATGCTTCTGTAGTGGGTGAGTAGATTCAGTGCAGCACTGAAATGAGTGGACACTCGGCTCTGGGAGATGTCTTGGGGAATATGCTGTGAAAGGATAAGGAGCAGTATCACACACTGTAGCAAGAGAAACTCCATCTGGACGTGAGCAAAAGTTTTTCATAACGAGAACGATTAAGCACTGGAACGTGTGCCCAGAGGGATTTCGAAACATTCGGATTTTCAAAACTCGATTGGGCAAAGCTCTGAGCAACCTGATCTGACTTTGAAGCTGGTCCTGCTTTGAGCGGGAGGTTGGACTTAATGACCTCTGGGGATTCCTTCCAACTTTTCTTTTTTTTTTTTTCCCCTGTGATTCTTTGACTGTCTGTCAGACCTCCTGGCACCATAGCGTATTTTTTTTTAAAGCTTGTTGCTCTTTTGGCTGGCTGACAACAGGTAGTTCTGGATTGCTGGAAAGTACATTCGGGTGCTATCTTGTAACACTGGTAGGCTGTCAACTTCGTAGGATTTGACTGTGGTTTATAAGTGGCAATAGCAGCTTTCTTTGTGCAGATCAGGTGCCACCTTACAAATGTAACTGGATGAGTGTTGATCAGCAGTGCCAAACTTATTTTTATTAAGTGGTAGTGGCAGTTGTTATCACTAGTAGTGTCACACAGTTACAAATGGCTGTCTTGGTGCTCGGAGGACAGCTGGCCTTTCGGCTGAGTGACTAAGCTGGGCAGACTGTTGAGTAACCTGCTGGTGGTGGAAGAGAGGGAGTGTAGAAGGGTTTCAGTAAAAGCGGGAGAGAAGCTGTCAAAGATGAAGGCTTGAACGTGCATTGGAGGACTTGATTGAGAAGTGATCTTTCAGTGCATTGTAGAGAGAAACGATGAGGGCTGCACAGTGACTGCTGCTGAGTCGGTTTGGGGTCACCATCTGTTTTTCTGCTGCAGGCTTCTTTGGAGATGCATCTGGTGATGCTTATTCAGAATTCATGAAAGCCGCCAACAACCTAAGAGATAACTACCGTTTTGCACACACCAGTGAGGACCAGTTGGTGCAGAAGTATGAGGAAGATGGAGAGTAAGTTACTTAACACAAAGATTTCTTGTTATTGAGACATCTGGAACAAATCCACAGATTCCAGTTGTTGTTAACTAGATTCACTTTCTGAATGCACCTTAAGGTCTTGTTTCTTCCCCAACTGCCAGTGGCATGTCTTTTTTTCTCTCTTTGGAACTGAGATAAAAAGGTACAAATGGTTGCAGGCTCTGGAGGCTTAGTGTCTGCCTCCACGTGGGAAGTATCTCAACAGAGGCATTTTGCTTCCCCATTGCTCGTTATAGTGGGGTTTTTTTGTTTCTCATTGTGGCCTGTCTGAATAATGGAGAAGGGTCTGACGGGTAGATCTAATGCAGTAGCGCCACCAAGGAACTGAACAGTCTTGTTGAAGCTGTGAACAGTGAATGTGGGATAGTCACTGGAGGCTGGGTTCTTGCCTCATCTAGCTGCCATCCTTGGAAACCCAGGGATACTTTGAACTAATTCACAGTACCTGTTCCCCGCAGGGGTATAGTCTTATTCCGTCCTCCACGCCTGACGAACAAGTTTGAGGACAGCTCCATCAAGTACACAGAAGACAAAATCACCAGTGGAAAGATCAAGAAATTCATCCAGGAGAACATGTGAGTGATTCCTCACCAGAGAATGTGGTAGACTGGCCCTGGTTGGATTTGGCCCTGTCAGAACTTGTCTCCTCTAGCTGGCGTTGCTGCCACTTCCCGCTTAGTGTCCAAAAGAGGTGTCTTGCCTGCACTGTTTCCCTTGGGGACCACCTCCTTTCTGGAAATCCTGCCATGGCTGTTGGCATTTACTCTCCATATTCTAACAACCACACTTCTGTTTAAAAACTAAACTTCCGGAGAAGAATGCCAGCTTTGGCCTTACTTAGGTCAGATACAGCCACTGACATTGTAGCTAGAGACGGAGATTTGATTTAGAATAACGTGGTACCTGAATAAGCAAAGTGTTTCTTCCTTAGGTCTTATTGATTACTGGCATTTAACGTTCTTGGGTGGGAAACGAGAGTGTGCTGTGTGAAGCCCATTTCTGGGAGGTGATGGGTTCTGGGCAGTGAAACTGGAGCTGCTAACATCTGTCTAATTGATAGCTTTGGCATCTGCCCACACATGACTGAAGACAACAAAGACCTGATCCAGGGGAAGGACTTGTTGGTGGCATACTATGATGTGGACTATGAGAAGAACGCGAAGGGCTCCAACTACTGGCGCAACAGGTACGCAGCAGCGGGGGGTTAATCGGCCTCTCCCTTGTTCTTGCATCGATGCTGTTCCATAGCTCAGTTGACAGTTTCTCCTGTTGTTCGTATGTGAATTCTTCTCCCCCAGAAAGCTTCCAGCCGAGTTTCTAATCAGAACTATTGGGGTGGCTGCTGCCTGCAGAGCCCAAAGCATGCAAAGGTGTATCCTTTGAAACCCCACCTGTGTGCTTTTGGATCCCTAGCCCTTAGACCTTAAGCACAAACTTCCTTAGTGGTGCTGTGTGGGATTCTATCCTCTCTATTCTCCAGTGCTTGAGACCCTGGTGGTCATGCTGTCGGGTGGAGGATGAAAGCACGCGACATTTGCACAGGCCTCGTTCACAATAGACACCAGCTTCCTCCTCTGCTTCTCGGCACCATTTCTGTAGGACTTGCCTATGCAGAATACATGATGCCATTGAATTCCTTGTCCAGCACGCACTCCAGCTTGAAGGGTGTTAGGTCATGTGGAAGAAAACGTTCCAAAGAATCATGCTTTGTGTTTTGTTTTTTCCTCAGGGTTATGATGGTTGCAAAGAAGTTCTTAGATGCTGGCCACAAACTGTCTTTTGCTGTTGCTAGTCGGAAAACCTTTGGCCATGAGCTTTCAGAGTTTGGTCTAGACAGCAGCGTGGGCGAGGCTCCAGTTGTTGCCATCAGAACCGCTAAAGGAGATAAATACGTCATGCAGGAAGAATTCTCGTAAGTTTTTGAACTTGGCAGAGTTGCCTTTCACTTGATGGACTTTGGTCTGGGGGTCTGTGACCAGATCATACTTCCTTAGCTTGGAGGAAACAGGAAAGCTGGATGTTCCAGCTGGAAGAAACAATTACTGGGTCAAAATGGCTCCTACTCATGTGTTTTCCTGCCCTCTAAAGAGCTTGCAGCCCCTCCTGTTATACAAAGTTAGAGAATTTAATTCAAGATATTTAGGTGTCTGGTTAGGAACTAACATGCACTAAAGGGCAGAGGAAATAGTTGTACCTTTCTTCTTGAAAAAAGAAACTCAAGGGTGCTGGAAGGCCTAAAACTTCAAATGGGCTATGCATCCAGCCTCCTGTCAGAACTCTTAAGGGCATCTTTGCACTTGTTCTGGGGTCTTTTAAGCCAGCCCCAAGACTGATGGTCTTGGAGATGCAGGTGGCATCTGTTCTGTGGGTGGAAGGAGCTTAAACGAGCCTAGAAAGTTTTCCCCTCTCATCCTGTATGTGTGATGATGGCTGTAAAACGTCATTTCACTTTCAGCCGTGATGGAAAAGCTCTGGAGAGATTCCTGCAAGATTACTTTGATGGAAACTTGAAAAAGTATCTGAAATCGGAGCCTGTCCCTGAAAGCAATGACGGCCCTGTGAAGGTGAGTGCCGCATCAGGTACGGCAGCAGCTCCTACCAGTGAGTGTAGGAACACTGTTCAGCAGCAGCTTCTAGTCATATGCCGGTATCGTGCGCTGCAAGTGCTGCTTTGTGGCACCTTGAGAAGCCTTTGCTGGGATAGATGGAAGAAGAATTCACTCCCTTGTTGTATTGTAGTTTTCAGAGCCAAGGGAGAAATGCAGCTTGCAGTTTTGATTCCATTTTGTTATCTCAGCATAGTAACTGCTGCATGAGAACGCTGGTGATGTGCTCTGCACATGCAGGATCATCCAGATTTACCAGGATTATGCAAAGGCCTGCTGTCTCGGCCATACCATGAAGGAGCACAGGCCTTCAAGTTGATTGTGACTGCACTATTTCTAAAGAGTTGTGTGTTCATCTCGTCACTGGGGGTGGGGGGTGATATAACTCCTACCTTTCATCCCTCCCAGCAAATTCTGCTCTGAATGAAAGCGTTCTGTGGCCTGGCTTTATGATGAGGGCTGTATGAGGGAGTGGAAGGCACTGCTTGTTTTCGTGTGGATGGGGATGCCTTCAGCCACTCTTGCTAGACTGACTCCTCAGCCCGGAGCTTGGTGGGGTTAAAAAGAAACTTTGTCCTCCTCCTGCAAGGATACCAGATGCAGACCTCACTTGCAGGAAGTGCTGGTACCTTATGACGGGTTTTTACCTGCAAGCTGAGGATGTTACAGCTTGGTGAAGAGTTGTGTGTTTGGTCATTTTGCTGCTTGCTGTGTAGGTGCAGTGTGACTCTTACTGTGGAGGGCCAGGCTTTATTGGGCAGAGTGTATGGAGCATGTCATGCGATAGCCTCACTCTTGACTTAGAAAAAAATAACTTCTATGATCAAATGTTACCAGGTGGTGGTTGCTGAGAACTTTGATGAAATCGTTAATGCAGAAGACAAAGATGTCCTGATAGAGTTTTACGCACCCTGGTGCGGCCATTGCAAGAATCTGGAGCCCAAATACAAAGAATTGGGGGAGAAGGTAGGTCTGGGATTCTGCTGCAAATGCAAACTAGAATTTTGCAGCACTAAACAATCCTGCAGGTTCTGTCTGTGTAGCCTTTATGATAACGGGGCATAATTGTGCCTTCCTGAGGACTATGAGTTCTGGCATCTCCTGTGAGTGCTGAAGTACCCTAGCAGGATCTGGAGCGTGGTAGCAACCACACCTAGTAGGTATAGCCTGCGCCCTTTGCTGTGGCACGTATATATTCCCTGATTCAGTGACTGACCTCAACTGCCGAAGTTCCTTTTTGGGTCTCTTCCCTCTGCGTGATTACCGTTTCCCATCTAGTGAAGGATAACGCCGGCCTGCACGCTTTCACAAGTGGAGGAAATAAATCTATTCTCCCATATCTGGCCAGCCTTTTGCTATTTGGCCGTCAGGCACCCTTCCTTCCTGAGCGCTGTGTCCCCTCACAGCTCACCTTCTAAGATGGAAGGTAAGCAGTTGCTCTGGGGTAAGCGTTCTCCAGAAGTTATACCAGACCAGTTCAGCAGGTACCACTGGGAGATGCATGCTGCGTACAGCTGGCTGAGGAGGGACTTTTGTTCCCTGTGCCCCTGTTGAGGCGGAAGTAAACTGCTCAGAAGAAATTTGCTCACCTTTTAGCACAGCATGTGCACTGTCCTCTGACATCGCTATCCTAGATGACGTTGATGAGTGAGTCCCTGGTGTTAACTACTATGGGTTGGTTACTAATAAGCTCTTTGTACCAACAGCTCAGTAAAGACCCCAATATCATCATTGCCAAAATGGATGCTACAGCCAACGATGTGCCTTCTCCATATGAAGTCAGAGGGTAGGTCTTACTGTTGTTAGACCACCATGTCTGTGGGTGAGTTGAGGCTTCTGTCTCTGACCAGCAACCACAATGGAAGAGCTGAAAGAGTCTCGGGGAAGGATGGGTGGGGGTGATTGGCATGTGATTGCTAGGCATTTGCTTAGTGTGAAGAAATCAAGAATGAAAACAAAGGACATTCATCTGCCTTGCTTCTCTGGGATGCTGGTGTCCTGTCTGCCTGCTTTTGAACCTGTTGCGATTCTGTTCTTGGCAGCGTAAAAACAATGCTGGGCTCGCTTTTCTGAGAACAGTTTAGCTAGCAAACTCTGCAGACATGGCCAGACTTCCGGGGGCCACAGCCTGCTGGCTTAAGAGCTGCTGAAACTTACTGTGTTAAATTAGGGGAGTGCAGGGTGTAGTAGCCCTTTGGTGAGGGCTAGCTTGCTGGTCTGAAAGAAAACAGAGCACGTTGGGAGCTCAGATGTCTCTCCTCTCTCCCCAGCTTCCCCACCATCTATTTTGCTCCAGCTGGCAAGAAGCAGAGTCCAAAGAAGTATGAGGTGAGTCTTTTGCTGCTCTTGCTGCTTTGTAAAGGAAGTGAAGTAGCATCCAGGTGTGCAAATAATGCCGAGCCTCTCTGGAGTTGCGGGCGGCACTCTGTCCCATTAGTTACCCTGTGAATGCAGCCAGTGGTTCCTACTGGGAATGTTCCGTGTGCTGTGGACCCACAGGGAGAGCTCTGCTTGCAGTCGCTTTGGCCGCTTGCCTGGCACCTGAACAGGGCCCCCCACCTCTAGCGAAGGGGAAGCCCTTGGGGAGTACAGGCACTGCCTTACTGTCTTGTGCTTTCTGCAGGGTGGCAGAGAAGTGAGTGACTTCATTAGCTACTTGAAGCGGGAGGCAACCAACACTCCTGTGCTGCAGGAGGAAGATAAACCCAAGAAATCCAAGAAGAAGGTGAAGGAGGATTTGTAAAGTACCCACTTGCCATCTTGTCAGGATGAGCTCTGTGTGAATTGGGGAAGCACTGGGCAGACTGGGGCCAGTTCCAGGTTGTGGAGAGCCAGTGACCGTGTGGGCCAAGGGGACCCAGCTGCTGTATCTAGTTCTGTTTAATTTCCTGCCTTCTCTTAGCTGCACTGTTGTGGGGCTCCCCAGACTGGTTTGTTTTGTGGTTTGGGAGGGGGTGGGGGGTAGGGTTATTTTCTAATTTTTTTTGTACATTTGGAGAAGTGAAACAATAAAACGACCCCCTTAAGACCAAGTGTCCCTGTCCTATGGAGACCTCTCAAACTAACACCAGGATCCTGCTCTTTGTAGGCAGCAACTTCATACTGTGAGTCTCGTTTCCTTCAGTGAGCCTTTGCAAGTCTGTTTCTAAATAATAAGCTCAGGCTTTAGCCTGTTCTTCTTCCTCAGCTAACAGGAGTCCTTCCGGAATGTAGGAGCAGCAGCTGTCCCGATGTGCTGTGCTTCAGGTGCTACATTTACGCAGATTTGGGGCTTAGGGACTGTCGTCACAAATGCTTTTGCTGTCTGCATGCTGCCTCGGCGAGTTTAGAGGCATGTAGTACTTAATGTGACTGTTGGGTCTGGGCAAGTGCAGGCGTACAGAGCAGTCTGGCATAGGGCTTGCTCAGCAGCCTACAAGCAGCAGCAGTAAACTAGCTTTTGAGCTGGTGCAAAAGTAGTCGAGTGTCAGGGAGGAGTGCTACTAACTACATCCTCGACCCAAACGCAGGTAGGGCCGGTGCTGGGGGGTCTTTTTCGCAGAGCCGGTAGGCTTGTCTGTGGCTTGTGCGTGGTTAGGACAGTTAAGCCCAGTTAACTGTAAGATCATTACTTCTCTTGGTAGAAAGGAGGCTGGTAGCTGTGGCTTTCCCTTCAGGAGGCAGAGGAGTAGGATCCTGTGCTGCAGCAGGATGGTGCGGGCTGTGACCGACCACCTCGGGGTACAGGCAGTCCTTACTTCCTTTGGCCCAGAGTGTGCTGACTGGGAAGGGCAGGAGTGAAACGGTGGGTGAACAGAGATGGGCTGTGGCCCAGGCGCTCTGCGTTTCTCGGGCTGCACTTGCGGTGAAGTGAGGACCAGCAGACTCATAAGGCACTGCTGTGTTGCGGCAGTTACCATGGTAAGAGCCAGTGCTTGCTTTCTCTGTGGATTCCTCCCCCACAACTCCAAAGGCTCTGTACCAGTTACTTATTGCTGCTGGCATTCTCCAGGTACAGCAGATGATACAACGCTTAGCACACGGTTCTCTGTCTACAGCAGCTATGCAGTGCAATGATTTCTTCTGCGGCTACACGGGTATCTTCAACTACATCTCCCTTCTGCACTCTGCTGCTGGCGGGCAGGTGCTCCGTGTCCCAGAACAGCCATCGAGGCACCCTGGGGCGGGGGGGGGGGGTATGTGTGTGACACTGGGTGGTCCTTGCACCTCAGGCTGGCCGGACCCCTGCAGCTGGCTGCAGACCTGAGATGCTAGTGCAAGGAACAGGGGAACACAACAGGCTCTGCTTCTGACTGCTGACAAGTACCTTCTGTAAAGCCATGCTGGTGCAAGGCGTCCTTAATGGACGAGTATTGCCCTGTGTCAGGCAAGGGAGAGCCAGGGGAAGCTTTTCGGACCCTCACTTTGCTCCCTAGTCTGTGACTTCAGACCTGGTGGCAGCTGGGCCCTAAGCACGAGTTGAGTTCAGTGTGCTTGGCCCAGAGCCCTCTCTTGGCAAGCGCCGGGGCCGGGACCAGCAGGGGTGAAGTAAGCACAGGCTTGGTGAAGCTTTCTGGCAAGAGGGACAAAGGGTATGAGAGAGGGCGTTGTGCGGGGGCGTGCTGGTGGCTGCCCAGGTACCCCTTACTGCGTGCTGCAATTACAGTGAAGCTAATGAGGCTTCAGTTGAGGAGAAACAGACACCTAAGGATGCGTAGGTTAACTCAGCAAACATGATTGACATGGGCCTTGCTTTCAGCAGGAGACCTGTGAGGAAAGTTGGCCCAACCCTGTGAGAGGGCAGCCACCCCGCAAAGGTCTAAGTAATGCATCCACGGGGGTTGGCTGGGGCCTCGGCAGAGCGTCGCTGAGTGCCCGGCTCTGCCTCCTCTGCAGCCAAGGCCTCCTGCTCGCCTGCAGGGAGCAGAAAACCAGCTGGCCGCAGGCAGCTGGAGCAGCCGGGCAGCTGTCCTGTGCAGTAGCTGCACCAGGGGCGCGGGGCAGTGGGGGAAGCCGTGATGGTGGCAGGGCACTCCTAAACCTTGTCCCTTAATCTAATGCACCCTCAGGGGTCTGCTTCCTCCACCACTTCAGGGATGGGTCCTGATAAGCAAGGAAAAAAGAATTGCAGCAGCAGTTTCCCTAGGAGCTCCCACTTCCTTCAAACTGTAGAATCAGGCTTTTGATGTGAGACAGCTTCTGGTGGAGGTATTTGCAGTGGTTCTTCTCCTGCTGGTAGCTAGGGTAAGTCGGGGCGGGGGGGAATATATATATGGATCAGCTACCGGGAGGGAACCCACTCTTGCCCTGCATCCAGCCTCACCTTCTTGAAGTGGCTGTACTTGCGCACAATTGTAGCTTCAAGTGCCCGAAACCCAAAAGCAGCAGGTGAGCAGAACCAGAGGATCGCTGTGTCGTGCCAGCACGCCCCAGGCCTCTCACTTGCCTTGCGTTCCTCCGTTCCTTGTTTCAACATCTTCATTTTGGCTCCCAGTTGAATGAACTTGCGGCTCACGTTACCAATGCGAGCGTGCAGATCGCAGTAGTCTGCACGAAAAGCTGCCTCGTAAGCTCTGCGCTGCTTCGCTGAGCAGATGGTATGGTATTTCCTGCGGTGACCAGAAGCTTGTTCTCCCTGGGCCTGCAAGACCTCTGCAGGAGAGCAGAGCCCTTGCTCTTGGCGGGGTCGGGGGCTGGCAGTGCTGTGTCGCCTTGCCGCGGCCCTCAGCGTGAGGGGCAGCGAGCAGGCAGGGCTGTGGCCCGGCTGTGCCCGGGGCCTGGCTTGCAGCCCTCCTCCTGCCCCCGTTGGAGGCGAGACGGTAGCTCGTCTCGGCCTGCCCGATGCTGTGGTGCTGGGCCAAATTACACTAAGCAACGGGGAGCCCCATAGCAGTGAGGGCCAAGCTCTCTTACCGCAAGTAATCCGGGATCTCTGCTAAGGAGGAGCTGCTAGCCTGGGCCCTGGCACCTGGCAAGGAGCAGAAGATCAGGAGGGTTATGGAGGCCTCTGGAGCACCTCTCCCCCACCTCAGCCAGGACCTGTCCTGCCCCCGGGCTCACAGGAAGGTCCCTTCTCCAAAGCCAACCTTGCAGTTGCACAGTTCTGGTGGGCATAGAGCCCCTGGCCGCCCGGGGAGATCCCAGGGACCCTTTGGGGAGGCCGGGGGATGGGGGCGTGCAAGGTGCAGGGGCTGCCCTGCTCGGCTACGCAGCTGCAGCAGAGACGGCATCAGGCCAGGAGGCTGGGCGGTTCACCGAGGCTTGCGCTGTCCCCGTATTTGCCCTGGGCTCCTGGCCAAAGCCTCTCCACCTGCCAGGAGTCCTGGTTTGGGCCACCCACCTCCTCCCAGGACACCCTGGGGTCTGGTCCAGCTTCTGTATGAGCTGGCAGGGCCACGCACCCCGCGGCTGTCCCTGGTTGCTTGCCCCAGGCCACCCCTCACTTCGGGGGGGCAGAGAGTTGCTGCTCCGGGTGCGGGGCACTCTCCTCCCAGTCATCGCCTGCCTCTTCCTCGCTTTCCGGGCTCTCCAGCTCCCCGGCACGGCTGCTGGGGGGCAAAGGCCCAGCTTGCTGCTGGCCCCATGCTGGTGGGTGCTCTGTGCTGAGCGTCTGTGGGCAGCTCCGGTGCCACTCTTGCGAGCCAGGGCCGGATGCTGGGGTTCGAGACCTCTTGCTGGCTCTCGGATATGAGAAATCCAGCAGTGCCAGGCGCTTCTGAAAGGCAAACTCGCTCTGCCACGGGCCTGTCCTGGGACCCGGTGCTGGGACCCGGTGCTGCAGGGTCGCCCACCAGCTTCAGCCCATGCAGCCCAGGGCTGCTGCATCCCTCACTTTGTGTCGGTGCTCAGGTGTGCCTTGTCCTTTGGGCTGTACTGGGGGGGGTCACAGCAGGGCCAGCCCCACCACTGCTGCACCATGCCCAGAGGTGGCCGGGACACAAGGCAGGGGCAGAGTCTTAGAGCCCGGAGAGTTTGGGCTGGGGGGCGAGGGGGGCTTTGACGGGAAGGAGGTGCAGAGAGGAAGAAGCCCGCTGCCTTTGAGAAGCAGCTACGCTGAACCGGGCTCTCCCCCACACACACACACCCCTGGGGGCTTTCTGCTGCCGGAGCTCATGAGCACCTACCACCCCAGAAGGTTTCTGCCGGTGGCCTGAGGGGACCCGTGCTCCGGAGGCTGCCGCAGAGGCACTGGGAAGGACAGGGCCGAGGGTCTGTGGTCTTGGCTCCTGGGGCGCAGAAGACAGCGGAGACCAGAGACCAAGGCTCGGGAAAGCGTCTCCGAACAGTGAGTGCCCGGGCAGCAGAGGGGTGGGCCCAGTCTTGCCCAAAAGGTGCCAAGTACCCGGCGGTGGCTGGACCCCGGCAGCAATTGAGCACCCCCAGACCCTGCTGCTCTCACTGCTGCTTGCCCCAGGGCCCCTGCTCTACCTGCGCTGCAGCAGGGCAGCCTGCTGCCGCTCCTGGGCCGCCTTCCCTGGCCAGTCCTCCCGCGCCAGGGTCCCCTTCAGGGGACAGCAGCAGGCAGCCGGATCCAGCTCTGTGACCTGAGGGGAGCGCAGCCGGGTGGGCATGCTGCAGCACTCTCACGCCGCAGCCGGCACCCTCACCTCCTCCAGCGCCACCGGCAGCCGTGCCCCGCCAGGCCTGCCTGCCGGCATCCCCTCCAGCCGCTGCGGGAGCTCATGCTTGTGACGGGGCCGCAGGGCCCGGGGCTGAACCAGGCTTTGAAGAGAAGCCCTGGGGCTGGCTGGTGCAGGGCTGTGGTTCCTGCTCTCGGGGACATGGCAGACAGAGCCCTGCTCCGGCAGGCCGGTCACGCCGGCCTTCCTGGGAGCTGTGACACCTTTGCCTGCAGACACGTCGGGACAGAATGGGGGTCAGCCCCTGAGGAGAATCGCACCAGGTTCTGCTTTCCTCCCCCATCGGTCCTGGCACACAGGCCACCACGGCTGCCCCCGCCCCAGCTGATGGGACTGGGACACTGTACAGCTCTCCCAGTGCCCCTGCTGCCTCCTGCCCACTGGTGCAGCCCGAGACCCCCGGACGTGTGGAGCTGTCTCCCAGGCCATGGCGAGCGGCGGCTGCCGCACCCCAGGGCCAGCTGGTCCCAGAGGAGGCAGCACTGTCGTCCGAGGGGGAGAGCAGGGCCCCCGCAGCCTTCAAACCCCAGCCTGGCAGGGAGTGGCAGCTCAGCACCCACTGTCGTTCGGGCCAGTGCCACCCGCAGCACCCCACTAACCGTAGCCAAACGCAGCTGGATCAGGCTCAACAACTGCTCTGCCGCGGGGCGCCTTCGCAGGGGACACAGGCTCCCGCAGCGGTGGGGAGCCGCTCCCCCAGGCACAGACTGGGATTTTCTCCCGGATGCCGCCCAGGCTGTCCAGCCGGCCCTGACCTAGCCTGGGAGAAGACAACACCACCTCTTGCCAGCCGAGCCCAGCCTGCCCACCGGCCCCCCACAAAGCCCAGAGAAGGCCCTGCAAGGTGGGCGCCCCGAGCAAGCAAGGGAGGAGGGAGTCTGTCCCCGGACTTTCTCCAAAGGCCCCGTCCCCAGGGCTGCCGCTGCCCCGGCACTCCGGATGCCCCTGCGGGGACCGGCAGCTCAGGGTGCCGGGAGCTCGGGGAGGCCGTCGGGGACTTCTAGACCCCGAAAGCACCGGGCTGCTCGGCCGGGGCCATCGGGGACTGCGGGGAGAGCGGGAGCGAACCCGACAGGCGGGAGCCGGCACCCCGGGGCAGCGCTCCCGCCCGTCCGCGGCCCCCGCCGGCGGGAGCAGGGCTGGGGCTGACCCCGAGGCGGTGCTGCCGGCGCAGCCCCGAGCCCTGAGGGACCGAAGGGCCGGCGACCCGGGCGGCGGGGGTGCGGCAGGCTCACCGGCACGCACTCGGAGCTGGCCCCTGGTTCGCCCCGGCTGCAGCGGGAGAGGGAGAAGGCGAAGAGCCGCGGGGGGTCCCGGGGCCTCCCGGCACCGTCAGGCACTGCCGGCGGCACGGGCCGTCAGGGCCGCGGCCCCGCCGTGTCGTCCCCCCCACGAGCCTCCCCGTCCCCCGGGGCC
>JAVKLA010000002.1:23984601-23995329 GCA_034782735.1 Sagittarius serpentarius | reverse complement strand
CCCCCTCCCCCTGGGTGTGTGGGGGGGTAAACGCCCCGGGGAGGGTGGGATGGCTGGAAGCCCCAAGGAATGAGACCAGGCAAGGATCATGCCGGGGAGGGATGGGGCTGGCGGCAGGGAGGCGATGCGGGTCTGGGGCGATGGTGGCTGGGCCTGCGCACGCACTGACTGGCTCCCGCAGCTGGCCGGACAAGCAGGCGCAGGAGCTGAAGCAGGGTGAGCTGCCTGCTCTGCAGCACCTCTGTGGGCACAGTCAGAGCAGGGGGCTGTCTGTGGAGAGGACGTGAAACCGGCAGCCGGCCTTTCTCCTGTGCTAAGTCCAGCAGCAGTGTGGAGCTGCCCTTGGGATGCTGAGGTCCAGTCCAGCGCTGTGGCCTTTGCTCTGGCCCACCGTCCTCTTCACTTCCCTGCAGGGCCAGGAGCAGCGGTGCCGCGGCAGGCAGGGCTCCTCACTGGGTGAGGTGCAGCACCGCCTCCACCACGTTGGTGCCATCCTTGGTGCTGGTCTCGCAGAACAGGGAGGCGTGGGCCTGGGTGGAGTGGTGGGTGTCGGTGGGGTCCCTGCTGCCCTGGGGGCCCGGAGGTGTGCCTGCTCACCATAGCCAGCTGCTGCCCATGGGCTGGGTGGACCCCCGCTGCCTCTGGCAGGCCAGGCCGCAGGTCCATCTTGTTCCCCACCAGCATGAGCTGCAGCGGCCTCTTGGTGGCCCGCGGGAGGGAAGGGCGGCTCCAGGCTCCATAGGGCTGGCAGCCTCCAGCCATTGCTGTGGCCCATCTCCTCTAGGAGCAGCAGAGCTCTGCTGCGTGCGCCGGCTGCCTCCCGTCACACCCGTGCCCTGCCTGGGAGCAGAGTGCGGCTCCAGACCCGACACAAATACCAGCAAAGGGGAAAAGCTGGGGGGAAGTGTTCCCGCTGCTCCCAGGGGCTGGCCCCCATTTTGCTCTGCAAGCAGCCCAGCTCTCTCCTGTATCGTTCCTGCTCCCCCAGGACTGTCTGGGGCATGGCACAGCCCAGCCCCAAAGCGCCTGTCCCTCTGTGGGGGCCGGGCGCCTGTTGGACCCTTCCCGTTACCTTGTCCTCAGTCCACTGTCGGATGCTGAGGAAGCTGCTCGGGGAGCTGATGTCATAGAAGGGCAGCATGCCGTGGGCTTTGCGGAAGTAGGACTGGGTGATGCTCTGGTACCTGGGGCCGGGGGTGTCACTGCTGGTGCGGCTGGGCCAGGCCCCCTGCCCTGCTGCTGGTGTGGTGACTGCTGGGTTGCTGATGGAGCAGGACCTGGCCCTGGCTGGCCCGGCACGGCTGCGTCCTGGATCTGTAACGTGGTTTGCTCCCCGTCCACCAGCAGCTGCTTTGTCTGGGAGTCCACCCTGGCCGGGAGGGACAGTCAGGCACTGTTCCTGTGCCTCTGCCCCGGCTGCGTGCTGGGGGGGCTACCAAGGGTGCTGGAGATGTCTCCTCTGAACTTGTTTGTGCAGAGGTGCGTCAGGAAGCTGGACTTCCCTGTGCCCACGTCCCCCAACAGCTCCAGCCGGTACATGGGGCAGGGGGATGCGGGTTCCTCTCTCCTCTCGCACCCCTGGTGGGACAAGGGGCAGTGGGGTGGTGGGACAAGGGGCAGTGGGGTGCTGGCACAGGGTGTGGGTGTGCCCTGGCTTCCCCCCCAGCCTGGCCCTTCGCACCGGATGGGGAGTTGCTGGTTACCTCCGGCGCGAAGGCAGGAACCTTCCTCTTGCCGAAGTGCCTGGGAGAGCCGTGGGGTCCGTCTGCCTCACCTGTCATGGGGCCAGAGGCCTGCTGGGTGACAGACACCACGGTGAGGGGCCCAAGCCTTGGGTAAGCAGACCTGTATCCCTCTCCCCAGCCCAGGGTGCTGGGCTGGGGGCAGATCCCTCACCTCGGTGCTGTGGTGGGAGCTGGGGGGAGGCCCGTCCTCTGAGCTGTGGCTGCCCACGCTGCTGAGCAAGGAGGCTGGGTCTGTGCTGAAGGCTGAGCCCCGCTGCTGCCCGAGGCCGGCACTGCTGCAGCCCAGGTCTCCGCCTGCCCGGGAGGCTGCGGCGGGGAGCGGGCGATGTGGGGAGTTGTCTCCCCGTGCTCCTGTGCCGGAGGGCAGTGCTCAGGGAGGGGGGGCTGCACATGGCGCTGCCCCTCCATCACTCACCTGCGGCAGGTGCCCTCTGGGTGGGTGGGGGGTTGTGGCTGTGGGGCAGAAGGCATTCAGCATGGAGGCACCCTGTGAGGGGGGGGTACCCGGGGGGTGCTCTGTGGCCTCCAGCTCCAGGGGCTCATGTGGGTGCCAGCGCGCTGGCAGCAGCCCGTGCGCTGTGTCCCCGCCAGCTGGGGGTGCAGGCAGGGTGAGCGAGGGCAGCCGAGCCAGCCTGCCCCTCTGCCCCACCGGGGGGTGGCCAGCACCCAGCATCCCTGCCCGGGCGGGTGCTGGTCCTGGCCCTCCCCTCCTGCGCTGTGCTCTGCAGCGGCTGCAGCGCTCGCTGTGCGCGGGACCGGGTGCGAGCCGAGCAGCAGGGCCGAGCGCAGGCTGTTGCCCCCCTCCCGGAGGCTGGCTGCTGTTCCTCGTCCTGGCGGGTGGCAGCAGCCTGAGGCGGGTGGGGGGCAGCAGGGGCTGACCCAGGGGAGGGCTGTACCCACAGCAATGGCACCCCCAGGCAGGAGCGCGGCCCCGGCTGCCTGGCCAGGCTGGGACGTACTGCGGCAGCCTGGCGTAGCTTGCGGACGCCAGGTTCTCCGCCGCCATCTCCCGCAGGGCCAGATGCTCCCTGCAGGGACACAGCATCCTCACAGCAGGGCCTCACGGGGACCTGCCCCCTCGGCGGGCACAGGGGCTGCATGCGGCCTTCCAGCCCCAGCCCCGCAGCCACCCCCCGCCTGGGGTGGCAGAGGTGCCCGGGGAGGTGCTGGGACAGCCGGGGAATCCCAAGGACACCCAGCGTCACGGGGCTTGCCAGCAACGGGCCTGGAGGGACGTGCCAGCAGCTCCGGGCAGGCTTCCCAGCCGCCTGTGCTCACAGTGGGGCCGAGCAAGGCAGCGTTTCCCCAACGGGCGCCTGGCCCTCCCTACGGCAGCAGGGCAGGCAGGAGCGCAGGGTCGGGCAGAGCCCCCCTGCCTGCGGCCGGGCTCTGCGGGGCACCCGCCGGCAGTGCCGCCTGCTCGGCTGCTGGCGCAGCGCACGGGGCTGGGTCTCCTGCAAAGCTGGGTACAGCCCTGCCATCCCCACCCCAAAGTGCCACCTCTTGTGCTGCTGGGCCCGCTCAGGGAAGCCCCCCCGCAGCCGCTCCCGCTCTGCCTGCAGGCGGGAGACGCGGCGCTCGGCATCGCGCAGGGTGCGACGCAGCCCGCTGTTCTGGGCGGGGCAAGACGGGTCCCCGCTGGGGCACAGCCTGGTGCACCAGGGAGCCCTCGGGTGCCTGGGGCAGCAGGGGACCCCCGCCCGGCCCCTGCCCACCCCTACCTGGGTGACGTCCCTGAGCTGGTGCCCCAGCTGCCCGTCTCCCATCCCCGAGCCCCGCATGGGTCTCTGCATCTCCTGGGGAGGGAGAGGTGTGAGCTGCAGCCCCCAAGCCTGGAGTGCTTGGTGCTGGGCACTGCAGACCCCCACCGCTCCCAGTGCAGCCCCCGCTGCTCTAGCTGCGGACGCCACAGCGGCTGCACTGCCACATCGGGGCCAGGCCAGACCCCAGCGTTGCCCCGCGGTGCCGCCCTCACCTCCTGTGGGGCCGTATCCTGCTGGCTGTGGCAGGCTGGCGGGTGCAGGGCCTGGCAGGAGCCCTGGCCGCAGGTGTCGGTCCCTGTCCGGTGCCAGCCGCCACCACTGCAGCCTGGGGCCCACTGGGTGCAGCTGGTGCTGCGGCCCTGCAGGGGTGCTGGGCGCCATGGAGCCACCCTGCCCTGTTTGCTCTGCAGGAGGGGGCACGCTGCTGGCCCATGATCCTGCAGCAGTGCTGGTACCGCATCCTCCCGGGCAGCCAGGCTGAGCCCCCCCCGCCCCGATCCACTGGCTCACTCTGGTACCCCCACCGGTATCCCCACCCAGTGCCTCCAGCTTCCTCCACTCTCCCCTCCCACTGGGCCCACTGAGGCACTGGGCACTGGCAGGTGCCGGGGGCTCTGTCCGTCTGTCTGTCCATCCATCCTCCCCAGGGCTTTGCTCAGCCGCAGAGAGCGGACAGGGTGGAGGGCGGTCTGGGGGTGCTGTGACCACGGTCCCCAGGGAGAGCGGCAGCTGCTGTGGTGGGGGACGGGAGCAGCTAAAGCCAGGGCTGGGCATGGTGCCCGCGGGACCCCGCAGCCTGGCGTTGTCCCCAGCGTCCCGAGGCAGGGCCTTGGCCAAGCAGCTCGGGGCCGTCCCTCCCGCCTAGGCCGGTGCTCCTCTGGGGCTCCTGTCCCTGCGCTGGCCCCACTGCTGGGCCAGGCCGGCGCCCTGGCAGCTCGCAGGCACCTTTCAGGCCAGCGCACTCAGCCCTGCGTCGTGCCGGAGCCACCCCTGTGTCCTGGGAGGGGGCTGGCTCCTCCAGGGGCTCAGCTGGGAGCACCAGCCGTGGGCTGAACGCTCTCCTGGAGCCCCGGACCCCAGGCCAGTGCTCCCTGCTCTGCCACCCCCGGCTTGTCCCCCCTCTCCAGCAGAGCCGCCCCGAAGGCGCCCTCGGCCATGGCTGCTGCACGGAAGGGGCCGGTGCTGGGGCGCTGCAGGCGCCTCCATGCCCAGCCCCACGGCTGCAGCCTGCATGGGGGGAGATGGCGCAGGCTCAGCTCAGAGTTTTCTGTAAAAATGTATTCAAGGCGCTATTTACAACGAGCACACTGTCAGCGGCTGAACGGGGACGCGGAGGCGGCCAGGGCAGAGCCCCGCTCCCCCGGCAGACCCTGGGGCAGGGCAGCCGGCGTGCGGGCAGGAGCTGCCTCCCTGCCTGGAGGGAGCCCGGCAGCAGCCAGGGCTGGGCACCCACCGCCCGGCTCGCTCCAGCCAGCCCCTCGGGTGGCCCCGGCTCAGCCCAGGACTGGTGTCCCTGTGAGCGCCCACCTCCTGGGTCCCCGTCAGGCTCTCAGATGCCGCCGTCTCCTGGGAGAGGGGCTCAGGGGAGGCCAGCGGGACCCAGCGGGGCCAGGGCACAGGCACAGGGCATGGTGGGGACCAGCCCCCGCTGCTGCCGTGCGCAGGGGCCGGGCACAGTCTGTCCCAGCAGGGACTACGTGGAGACGCTGATGCGCTGCTGGGCACGGCGTCGCCGCAGGACGCGCAGGGCTGGGCTGCTGCGCCGGTGCTGGGGGGAGCCGCGGAGGCAGAGGGGGCTCAGCAGCAGCCACAGGTAGAGCAGGACGCAGGCCCAGCACGAGGACATCTTCACCCAGAAGGTCGACCAGCTGCCGTGCGTGAAGGTGGTCTCCAGCACCGCATTCTCGTAGCTGGTGGAAGAGGGCGGGCGTTGGGCGCTCGACGGAGGCCGACACGGGGGATCCCAGCGCCAGCTGCAGCCGCCAGGTCACACCCTGTCCCAGCAGCTGCGTGGCCCTGGGCACGTCCCACCTGCCATGGAGCCCCCCCGGCCCCGCAGACCCCAGCCCGGCTCGCCACGGCTGCCGGCTGCCGTTGGCAGGGGCTGTTGGTCGAAGCGGTGCGGGTCTGCGGGTGCAGAGCCGTGTGCTTCCCCAGCAGGCGCCAGCTCGGTGACGCCAGCACGGCCCGGAGCAGAGGGCCGGTGAGGAGTGCAACGCTGCAGCCTGAGCCCGCGCAGGGAGGGGGTCGGAGCTGGTGGGGTGATGACGCTGGGGGGGGTGTGACGACGCTGGGGGGGGTGTGACAATGCTGGCAGGGCTGCAGTCCAGGCTGGTGCCTGCACTAGCAAGAGGGAAGGGGAGCGAGAGCAAGGAGGGCTGGGCAGCAGCGCAGGGGCCCTACCTGAACCAGTTGGTGAGGGTCATCATGACATAGAGCGAGGCGAGGAAGAAGACGAAGTGGAAGGCTGAGTAGCTATAGACCACCCGGTCTCGCTCGTCCTGGACGATGCACTGTCCCCCGGCGGTCTCCTCTGCTTGCTCACGTGTCGGCTCGGCGCCTGGGAGAGCACAGGGGCAGGTGGCTCCTGCGCCCCCTCCTTGCTGGCACCCTCGGGCTCTGCCTGCCCACCCAGCACCCACCTCTCAGCTCCTCCTCCATCTTCTCGGGGCAGCAGAAGCAACAGGAGGGTTTCTGCAGAGAGAGCAGTGTGGCGGCAACTGCCGCTGGGGCAGGGCAGCCCGGCCCCGTGGCCACCGCTGCTGGGCTGAGTCCTGCTGCAGGATCTGGCCCCGCCTGGCGCTGGGGCTGCCCGACTCCCGGGAGCCGGCGCAGGCAGGGGTGCGCTGTGGGAAGTCTCCTGTGCTTGGCTGGACAAGCCGGCCCCAGGCCAGGGGCTGGGACGGGGGCTTGGGGCGGCAGGTCTGGGGTGCCCGTGGCAGGAGGACACTGGGCGCAGCGGCGGGGGGACCAGCGTCCATACTCACTTTAAACTCGAAGCTGTAGACTTTGACCATCCAGAGGGGCCCGAAGACCTCAGCGAGGTAGGAGGCTTCATTACTGCGCCCGGGAGAGAGGCAGAAATCGTAACACGGGCACCCACCACCCTGTGCCAGGCCCCAGCCCGCCCCATGGAGCCGACACGGCCGCAGGAGGCCTGCTGTGCCGTGTCTGGGGGTCAGCGCACTGCCCCTCCCCATCGGCGGATGCCCTGCCTGCTCTGGCCCCACCATCCCTCGGGACATCCCCGCCTCTGCTGGCCGTGCCACAGGCTGGGGACAGGGTCCCTGTGCGGTGCCTGTCGGGCTGGCCGTGCCCAGAAGGGACAGCGCTGCGGGCGCGCTGCCTGCCCCGTGCCGTGGGCACACGCACCATGCGAAGAGCACGCAGGCGTACATGATGGCGGCCCCCAGGACAGCGACGGTGGTGTCCTCTGTCTGCAGCTCGTCCTGCCGGACGCCCGGGAAGCAAACGGTGAGGTTCTGCCCCTTGTAGAGCACTGCGGAGAGGCGGAGGTGAGGCGGGCGTGCGCCCCGGCAGGGAGCTGCCGGCGGCAGGCGGGAGCACCCACCTCTCTCCGGGGGACGGCTGGACAGTGCGGAGAAGGTGAGGTACATCACGTAGCAGCTGATGATTGAGGACTGCAACAGCCCCGACCGCGGCTGCTCTGCAAGGGCGGGGGCAGAGGTGTCGCCGCAGCCCCCGGGGTGCCACAAGCTGGCGGATGGGCTCTGGTGGGCCCCGGGCAGCCCCCGCCCGCCAAAGCACAGGAGGGGCCAGCGTCAGCCCTGGGGAGCCCCCAGCCGCGCCCCCAGCCCCAGGACATGGCTGGCCCTGCAACGCGGCAGCCCAGGCCATGCCGTGCGGTACTCACTGAGCCGCACGCAGGGCGTGATGGAGATGAAGGACATGATGCCGCAGAGGCTGCCGTTGACGGCGAGCAGCACCTTGTTGAGGTGGCAGGCGGCCGGGTGGGTGTAGTACTCGTAGAGGAAGGAGAAGGCGGCGGAGGCGAGGGTGTAGAAGGCGGCCGTGGCCAGCAGCACGGCCAGGTACCAGCGCTTGTCCTGCGCGGCGCCCGTCAGCCTGCCGGGAAAGCGGGTGAGAGCCGGCGGCAGGCAGGCGCCCGCCCGGCACGCCAGCACTCACCAGTTCTTGTTCCAGGTGTGCGCAAAGGCGGTGATGAGCACCAGCTGGATGAGGATGAAGGCGAAGCCCCCGCAGACGCCGGTGTAGTGCCAGGCTGGGGGGAGAGGGCAGAGGTGGGGCTAGCACAGGGGGCACGTGGGGGCTGCGGGCAGGGGCCCGGGGTGCCAGCTGGGGCGGGGTGGAGGACGCACCTCGGATGAAGCTGTCCTCGGGGATGAAGAAGCTGGTGGCCCAGAGCCCCACCAGCACCAGCAGCTTCAGGAGCCAGAACCTGCGGGGCAGGGACCGTCAGGGAGTCAGGGCCCCCCGCAGCCCCATCCCTCGGCGCCCCGGCCCTGTACCCATTGTGGAGCTGAGCGCGGCAGTCGGTGCTGGAGCGCACGTTGAGGAGCAGGGCAGCCTGCGCCAGGTGGAAGCAGGCGGTGCCGAAGCAGACCCGGTACACGGCCGAGGAGCCTACCAGCCGCTCGCAGTCGGTGCCCCCGGGCAGGTGTTCGCACAGCACCACCGAGAAGGGCACCTGCAGGCACAGCGGGCGACAGGATGGGGCTGCTGGCGTGCCCGACACCCCTCAGCACCCACGGCATCCAGCACCCCTGGAGCCCTGACACCCCCAGCATTCCCCATACCTTCGCCATCCCCAGTACCCCCAGCACGCTGGGCAAGGTTTGCATCTTCAGTACCCCTGGCACCCTTGGCTCTCCCAGTATCCCCAGCATCCCAGTATTCCTGGCAATTCTGGCCCCCCCCCCAGTGCCCCTGGCAGCCCCGGCACCCCAGCACCCTGCTTGTCCCAGCTCCTGCTTTCACCTTCTCCCTGACGGCCTGGGCCACGGTGCGGGACAGCATGAGGCAGCACACGGCAGAGGCCAGGACGTGCAGGAGTGTGTAGAGGATGCGGGTGCCTGTGGACACGCGCAGCCCGCGGCAGGAGCTGCAGCCACAACCGCCGCACAGCTGGGGGGAGCATGGTCAGCAGGGACCCCACCGGGCCAGAGCTACCCCCCCCAGCCTGGCCTGGCATCCCCACCCCAGTCCCGCCGGTGCCCTCAGTCCCACCTGGCAGAGCAGCGAGTGCAGGAGGCGGCTGTGTGCCCGTGTGCCCGCCATGGCCCGGCTCGGCTCCGCTCGGGCCCCCACCGCCCTGATGGGATTAGGGGGATTGTCGGCTCGGCCCGCCCCGCCATCTGCTCGCTGCTACCTCCTGGCAGCCATCATCAGGGCACTCCACGGGGATCCTGTCCAGGGTCCACCAGCGAACCCTGGCCAGGGGGGACCCCTGCCTGGGACCCTGGCCCCACACTGGGCAGGATGAGGCCACGGCAGCCGGCTTGGGCATGGGCTGGCACGGGGAGGCACGTGAGGTCCGGGGTGTGCTGTCACCTGCGAGGCAACGGCTGGTCCCCTTGACAAGGTGTGGGTGTTCAGGCTGCGGCTGCGCGGGGCTCGCCCAGCATCCAGGCTCTCCCTTCTCCCGTTCTGCCCCGCAGCGAGGAGGCCGGGGTGAGCAGGAGGCTGGGAGGGGACAGAGCGGGGACAGCCGACCCCAGCGGCCAAAGGGACGCTCCATGACCCAGCGTGGTCCTCAGCAGGGAGGCTGGAGGCAGAGGAAGGGTTTGGGCTCCTGGCACGGGTGTTGCTTGGAGACTGGCTGGGCACCCGGCTGCTGGTGGGAGGTGATGAGCGACTGCCTTTACAGCGCTGGGGGTCGTTTTAATTCCCCTTTCCTTCTTGGCTTAAATTGTTTTTATCTCAACTCACGAGTTTTTTTGCTTTTGCTCTTCCTGTTCTCTCCCCGTCCTGCTGTGGGGGGAGGCGTGAGCGGCTGCGTGGGTGCTCGGCTGCTGGCCGGGGTCAGCCCACCACAGCCCCCTGGCATCCCAGGAGACATCTCGGGCGGGCTCGTCCCCAAGCACACGTCGTCCCTGCATTAGGAGCGGCGGGAGGCCGGGAGCGGGGCGGGGAAAGGGCCCCGGAGGGTGCTGCAAGAGGTGGGTGCGGCGCGTAGTAACAGCAGGCACAGGAGACGAAGGAGCTGGCACAGGAGGCCGCTCCTGGGGCGGGTTTCCGTTTGACTCCCTGGCAGGTTCGCCAGGCCGGCGTGGCATGGCCGGACGCAGCCCCAGGTGCCGTGGGGACAGGGGAGGCGCCCAGGCTGCCAAGGCGGGGAGGTGCCGCGAGGCCCCAGTGCCAAACCGGAGAGCTGGAGGCGGCGTTGGCCCCCCCACAGCGCAGCCGGCCGGTGGCAGAGCCCGGCAGCAACGGTGGCACAGGGTCCCCTGCGGCCCGGCAAGGCCAACCATTCAGGCACGGCCTGTGCTTGCCCACCTCGCTCCCGGGGACACGAAGGGCTCAGCCCAGACGACGTGTGCCATGGAGTCAGCGCCACAGGCAGAGCCCGGCGCTCGCCTCTGGGGTCGGCGGACAGGGGCCGGAGCAGAGCGCGATGCCGCCCTGGTCGGCAGCGCCGGGGTCTTGTACACGTCCCGTGGGCTGAGCGCAGTGCGAGGGCGAAGCAGTGTGGGGGCTCAGGCCGGAGAGCGGGGGCGGCTGCTCTGCCCAGCAGCGGGAAGGGGGTGGCTGCGGTCCCACGGGGACGCTCAGTGGATCAGGGCGGGGAGCGCTGCGCCTGCAGCACTTTCCCCCGGGGTCTGCAGGCCCCACGTCTCCCCACCGCTCCAGCCTGGGCACCCGGGTCCCCTGGGCCCATCCGAGCACCCGCCGCCCCACAACCATCCCCGGCGGGGACACATCCCTCCGCCAGGCGCCCGGGTCTGCCCGCGCGTTTGCCTTCCGGTGGCCGTGCCAGTGCCGTGGCTCCTGCCCCGGGAGCCGAGGCAGCCGCTCGGAGCCGGCCACCCGGTGCCCCGCACGGCGGGGGTGCAGCCTGTCCCGAGGGGACGCGGTGTCCCCGGGAGGGTGCGGCGGGTGACACGCGGGGCGGGAGGGAAGCGGCGGCGGCGGAGCCCGCTCTCCCCGGCCTGTGCCCCACGGCGGCCGGGCGCCAGCCCTGACGGGGTCCCGGGGCCGCGCGGCAGGTCACGGCCTCCGCCGGGGGCGCGGCCCCGGCC
>JAVKLA010000002.1:23943647-23969178 GCA_034782735.1 Sagittarius serpentarius | reverse complement strand
GGCCCGAGTCCGTCCCCCGCCCTCCTCCCGCCGCTCCCGGGCTGCTGGCGGCTCCGGGCGCCTCGGCAGGGCGGCCGAGGGCCGGCGGCCGAAGGGGAGCCGCAGCGAGCCCGAGTCGCGGCGCTGCCCGCGCTGCAGCTTGCGGCGAGGTCGCAGGCGGCTGCCAGGAGCTGCCCTCCTCCCCTGGCAGCGCCGCAGGCTCCCTGCGGAGGGGCGTGGGGCTCCCCGGGCGCTGCCCGCCCTCCCCGTTCCCGGTGTCTCCGAGCCACGACCGGGTGTTCCAGGGTGCCCGCGGAGCTCCGTGCGTGGAGCTCGCAGCGGTGCCGTGGCGTCGCGGGCTCCTTCGGGCTGGGTGGGTCGCTCCTGCCTTCCCAGCTCCTTGTGCCTGGCCTCCGACGCGGTGCGAGCTGTCCCCAGGCCTCCCTGCGCGCGGGTCCCTGGGAGCGTGCTGGAGGTGACGGTGTGCCCCTTTTCCCCGTCCCTGTGCCGGTTTCCTTTCCGTTGTGAGGATGAGTCACGCCGGTGTCACCATGTTGTGCTCCACAGGAAGGGCAGAGCTGAGCTGCTGGTGGTGGCAGGCAACACGGCGCTCGGCACCGCTCCCGGGCGCTGCCCGGTCGATCGCCGACTGTGGAGGTGCCGGGGCCTGGGGCTCTGCTAACCAGAGCGCGAGGGCTCTCCCTGGCTTTCCTCCTTCCAGTCTCTCCTTTAGCTGGGGTTCCTCACACAGCATCTGGGGGCATCTCCTCTGGTCTGCCCTCGGGACTGCAGAGGCAGGCTTCCCATCCCAGTTGCTCCCAGCTCCGTGCCCAGATAGGCCCATCCCGGCTGGCAAAGGGGCTCCTGTCTGCTGCAGACCGTGGTGGCAGGAGGCATGGCTTCCCTTGCCTTGCCTCCCCCCTCCTTCGGTGCCCTCCTCCCCTCCCGGTTTGTTTCCCCTGTTTGTAAGCACAGCGCGTAAGTACACATTGGGCAATAGGCAAACAGCGGTGGCGTGTCGGGGCAGGCTTGCCGGGGTGCCCTGCGCAGCCAGCCGCTGCCGTGGCTCCTCAGGGCCCCCCGGTCCTGTGCGGCCGTCCATGCGCCGCAGCGGGTGCTGTGTGCTGAGGCCCCCTTGCCCGGTGCCGGAGCCGTGGCTTGGTCCGGCAGAGCCTGCCCTCCCTGGGTTTGAGGAGAGGCGTCCCGGGGCCTGACCGCTCTTCTACCTCTCTGCAGATTGTGCTGCTGTCCCGGACGGTCTGTTCCTGCTGCCACCCCCCGGCCCAGCTGTTGCAGGCTCGTCCCCATGCTCTCTTGGGCTGAGCGGGGGCCAGCAGGGCAGAGAGGCCAGCGCGCCTCGGGGTGCTGACGCAGGGAGGCCGCTGGACCCGCCGCGCCTGGGACCCTCCTGCTCCCCAGCTAGAGGAACTCCGATACTCTGATGGATCTGAGGCCCTGCTCGCTGCTCCTGCTCTGGACTCTGGTGGTTGCCCTCGCTCTCCTGGCCCAGGAGGTGCTGGCCCAGCGTATTTACACCAACACCTGGGCTGTGCTCGTCCCTGCGGGGCCCCAGGAGGCTGACAGGCTGGCCAGGAAGCATGGATTCCTCAACCTGGGCCCGGTAAGTCCCTTGCTTCCCTCTCCCCGTGGAACTGGTGTCCTCTGCCCGCTCTGCCACCATCTGGGCAGGCGCTGGGCTCGGCCCCGGAGCCGGCTCGGGGGCTGCTCTTTCTGGCAGCAGGGCTGCTGTGTTCGTGCTCGTTCGCTGCAGCCTTCCCATCTCTGCTGCATTGACTCAAGGGTGGTAATTAGCTGGACGGAGCCGGGACCTCCGCCCGCCAGCGGGATGGTCTGGTGGCACGGCACGACACCACACACCCTGCCTGCTGGAGGGGGAAGGAGGAAAAGCGCATTCCAGCGTGAAAAAATTGGGAGTGCTGTGCGCTGGTGGAGGAAAGGAGGGCTCCTGGTTCCCGGCTCCCTGCAGCGAGCTGCCGCAGGCACGGCACGGCCGCGGCTCAGCTGGGGTGGCAGCAGTGCCGCCTGGGTGTCGCCAGAGCGGGCGGCCTGATAGAGCCCGTGTGTCCTTGGCCCTAAGCTGCCCTTCACAGAAGGTGTGTCAGCAGGTCCCCACCGCTCTCGGCTTTCTCTGCCCTCAGCCGGTGGAGGGATAGGGCAGCGCACGCAGCTGTGCTGGTCCGGCGCCTCTGTCACCCCCCTGGCAGTGGGGCGGGGAGAACGGGGTGATGGCGAAGGAACCAGGAGCCCCTTGTCTTCCCCGTGGTCCTAGCTGTTCCTGGCCTTGTCCCCAGCACGAGGAGCTCCACGGCGCTCTCCTCCCGGCAGCCTTGGCAGGGCCCAGCTCCCCTGTGCTCCAGGCCCCGGGCAGCCGGCTCCGCTTTCCCCGGCCGGCTGAGGGCCGTGCGCTCGCTGGTAGCAAGGGTGCTGGCAGGTCTGGCTCCTGAGGCGTCGGCGTGAAAGCCGAGAGCCGTAGGGCCAGGTGGGTCAATGGCCAGGCTCCTGCTTGCCAGCGCGGTGCTGCAGGCAGGCCGTGTCTCTGTTGGCAGGCCGCTTCTTGCAGGCCAGCACTTCTTGATGCCGCTGTTGTAGCGTGATGCCGGCTGTTGGCGCGGGCTGATCTGTGGGGCTTTTCTCCGCCCTGCGCCACGGGCAGGGCGCCGGCCTCTGGGCTGGCGGCATGTGGGGGCTTTGCCGATGGAGCTGGCACCAGCACGGCTGCCGTGACCAAGGCGGGGGCCAAGAGGATCCCAAAGGAGTGGGTGCAGCAGGGCTGGCCCAGAGGGACGTGCCCCTGGCCCCCGCGCAGGCGTGGGGAGATGGGCCGGTGCTGCTTTGGCGAGGTGAGGCTGGCGCCGGCGGAGCAGAGCCTGCGTGTCTCTGCCAGCCGCTGCTGGGCTGCCTGTGTGCCCGGGGGTCTGCTGCCCTGAGAGCAGGGCGCTGCCGCCGGGCTGGGCTGGCTCTCCGGGAAGGAAGCGAGGGGCGAAATCCCAGAGGAAGTTGCACAACTCGTGGCTGCGGTGTCAGGACCTCGCTGTGAGCAGCTGCCGCGAGCTGCGGCAGGCGGGGAAGGTGGCCGCCGCTGGAGCCAGCGGGTGCCTTGTCCTGCCACCCGAAAGGAGCCCTACACAGGGCGGTGGGTACGCAGGGCTCTGGGGACAGGGAGCCCCGAGTCCTCTGGGGCTCGTGCCGGAGGAGGGAACTCAGTGGGGGCCAGGGCCAGGCCCCGCTGAGGGTGTCTGCGCTGCGGGAGCAATGGGGTGGCCTCACACAGGTGCTGTCTGCGTGGCAGTGTCTTACAGCAGATGTCGGGGCAAAGGACGTGCCGTGCAGAGGGGACCGGGAGAGCGGCCCAGGACACGTCCTGCTGGGCCAGGTCTCTGCCCGCAACCCCTGGGAGCGGGGATGGGGCTGAGGTGCCACCAGCCTGCTCCTGGCAGCACTTCCCATCACGCTGTGGTGCCGGGTCCCAGGCCCAGCTGCGGGGAGCCCAGGCCTGTTTTGGGGTCTGTCCCTGTGAGCCACGGAGGCTCTGTGCCAGCTCTGCCCAGCGGCGCTCACCTTCTCCCTGCGCTGTTCGTTCTGCGTCCGGAGGCTGGCACCTCTCCCCGGCTCTCCCAGCCCGCTCAGCTGCTGCTGGAGCAGCAGTGAGGCAGCACCTGCAGGCAGAGCCCCGCGGGCTGCGGCAGCTCGGGCTGCGGCAGGAGCTGCTGGTCTGGGCATGTTTTCTCCTGTCCCGGAGCCTGTCCCGGTGTCTGTGCTGTGGGATGAGGCTTGGCTGGCCTGGGCAGCACGCTCCCCCAGAGGGGCCGTGGCAGCCCGGTGGGAAGAGCAGGGCTGGAAGGAGCCCGGCTTTCCCTCCCGAGAGGTTTCTGGGCCGCTCTTCCCGAGGGGGCGGGTGCCGCTGGGACAGGATGCGGCAGCCAGGCTGGACAGGGAGGGGGGACGGGACCGGGTGCTTCTGGCAGTGCCCCAGTGAGAGGCCCCCAGGGTCCTTATCTGAGAGGATCCTGGCCTCAGTGTGGGGTCTGGACACTGTCCTCGGAGGCGTGCTGTCCTGGCGTACTCCCTGCTCCAGCGCTGCCTGCGGAGCCGGGGCAGGCGGGCAGTCCCCTGGGCCAGCGGTGCCTCTGGCAGAGAGGTGCCAGGACCCGTGTCTGGTGCCAGTGGCCTTGAAGGGGACCCACAGGACAGCGCGGGTGGAGCGAGCGTTGGAGGAGAGGGACAGATGCAGTAGAGAAGCGGGAATGCGGTGGTTTGTGGGGCTGGGGCTGGTGCAGAGGGGGAGCTGCCTGCCCCAGCTGGGGATGGGGAGCACCCGGGAAGGGCCTGGCTGCTGATGCTGGCCTTGGGCTGCACTGGCAGGACACTGGGGCCGAGCCGCCCCAGCAGCACCAGCCCGGGGAGGAGTGCTCTTACCTCCCGTACCACTGGGCTGCAGGTCCCCGCTCGCCCCTGCTGCCGCCCGGCACGTCCCCCGCTCCTGGGGACGCGGGCGGGAGCGTTGCCAGCCTGCTGGCCCTGGGGCTGGCTGAGGTGGCCGCGAGCTGTGGCAGGAGGTCAGGGCAGGAGCGGTGAGCTGGCCCCGCTCTCCGTGGGATCAGCGCTGCCCGCCCCGGGGACGCACAGGGCTGGGGGGCAGCTCTGCCCTTGCTGAGGACAGGGCCTGCGGGGATTAGGGTGGAAGTGTGCGGGCTGGCCGGCTCCGGGCTGCCACTGCCATGTCTGTGCAGACCTAATCCAGTCGGATGACCAGGCAGAGCCACGATCTCCGTGCAGGAACAATCGGGGCTCTGTCCTTAACCCCGGAGGCGGTGAGGGGGTGCTGGGGGAGGGCAGCGAGCCTGCAGCTCGCTTTCCCCTCTGCCAGCCCAACGCAGAGGCTTTCCACCTCAGCACCTCCCCAAGTGCTCTGGGCTGCCGGCCGTCCCAGGCTGTACGGGGGGTCGCGGTGTGCTGTGGGGAACAGGCCCGGGTCTGTCCCCAGTGATTCTGGTGGTGCTGGAGTTGAGATACTGCCCTAGCAGGCAGGGCTGCAGGTCTGCAGCCGGCTGCGCCAGGGCTCCAGCTGCCTGCCCGTGCCCCGCAGGCAAGGAGTGCAGAGCTGCAGGCCGAGTCCTGGCCTTTCCTCCGCCGGCCCGGGCAGGAGCAGTCCCCAGCTGCCACTGGCACCATGGAGCGCAGCCCCGTGGCACCAGCACCACATCCCGGGGAGCCGGCATGCTCTGCGGCTTCCCTGGATGACACCAGCTGGCACGGCGTGGGGTTGATTTGCACTCTGCATTGTCCCCCGCCACAAGCTTGCTCCCCTCCAGGGTCCAGGGAGCGCACACAGAGAGAAGTGGGGTCCTGAGCTGGCAGCCGGCGGCTTTGCCTGCCCCTTCCCTGGGGACAGACGTGTGCCCGTGTGTGCCAGCGTGCTGTGAGCACCAGACTCCTCTGGTGACGGAGCCGTGGACACAAGTCCTGACCGCAGTGTCTGGCTCCTGCTGTCGTGTGCCGCCAGTGCTGGGCTGCCGTGAGTCGAGTCCCTTCCCTTTCCTGCCCACGGAGAGCAGCTGGTGCAGGGGGGGCGGACCGTGCCACGGGGGAGCCCTGTGGAGCGGAACAGTTCCCCTTCGGCGGGTTGGGGCTTGGCCTGCCGGCACGCGGTTCCTCCCAGGGAAGGGTGGTGGAGGCCTGGCTTCAGGTGCCGAGGTGCGTTTCCCTCGCCCCGCGGAGCACAGTGGGGGCTTTGGGGTGACGTGCGTGACTTGGAGAGCTGCAGCCTGGATTTGCTGCCCCAGGGCTGAGGGTGCCCGTCAGCCGGGTGCATCTTTCCTCCCCTGCTCGGCTCCGGCTGGCTGCGTGGCTGGCCCGGGTGGCGGCATGTCTGCAGAGCTCTGATAAGCTTGGAGGGGGTTCGTTAGCCACGACCAAACTGTTTTGTGGCAGCCTGGGGTGCCAGCGGGCGAGATGTCCTTTCCCTCGCGTTCCTGCAGCCCTTGCGGCCCAGCCCTGCAGGCGACGGCGCAGGCTGGGCAGGCGGACCCTGCCAGCGGCCGCTGCTCAGGCTTCGTGGCTTCCAGCGGGGCAGGGTGGGCGCTCAGCCCCCTTCTCCCCCGTCCAGGCAGGCTGCTGGGCTGGGAGGCCCAGAGCAGCAGGGGTGGGGCCGCCGCGGTCGTGCAGGAGGGGATAAGGAAATGACAGCACCAGAGAGGGTTCGGGGTTTAAAAATAACCGGCTGGGCGGCTGCACGGCCTGCGTGTGCTGGAGTCCCGTCCTGCCCCAGCCCCAGCCGGGTCGTTCCCACGTGCATGGGAGCTGAGCCGGGGCCATCGCAGCGTGGCTCCGCGGCTGTGGCTGCCCCTGCCTGGGGTCGGACGCCCGCGTGCTCCCTCGCTTGGCTCCACTGGAGCTGGCTGTGCCCCGAGGCAGAGGCCGGCACCGGGTGGGTGCTCTGGTGGGGTGCTGGCCTGGGGCGCGCAGGGAGAAGGGCTCCGTGAGCGGCCTGTCCGGAGGAGCAGAGGCTGGCTCAGACCCTCCCTGCCCTGGCTGGGGCCACGTGGGGTGCGGGGCCTGGAGCCCAGCCGGGAGTTCCCCCTCGCCAGTAGCAGGGGGTGCTGGTTTGCTCTGGGAGAGGAGCGCTGGTTTTGTCTCCTGAGGTTGGTGCTTCTTCCAGTCTGGCTCCGAAAGGCCTGTCCCTCTTTGCCTCCCTGCCAGGGCAGCAGCTTTGTTGGACGCTTTGGGACTTACTGCCATGCGGGGGCCCGTGGGAGGGTGAGGTGGGCAGAGGCCACGTCGCCGTGGCCCCAGGGTCTCCCCAGCTGCCTCATCACCAGCTGCCGCAGGCTCTCGCAGGAGGTCCTGCCCCACGTACCTGGGCATGAGCCCCAGCAGCTGCTCTGGAGCGGGGGGGCCAGCCTGCCCATGGCAGCCCCGGAGCTTGGGCTTGCAGGTGGGGGGATGGGCAATCGGAGGGACCCGGCTCTCCTGTCCATCCCGCTCCCTTCTCTGTTGCAGATCTTTGGTGACTATTACCACTTTCGGCACAGTGGCGTGGTGAAGCGTTCCCTCTCGCCCCACCAGCCCTGGCACAGCCGTTTGGCCAGGGAGCCGCAGGTACGTGCACTGGGGGGGGGGGGGGGGCTTACCTGCCATCTGCGGGGGCCTGTGTTTGGTCATGGGCACTTCACACTGCCATGTGAGCCAGCACTGGGCACAGGATGGGGCTGAGCCGCCTTGAACCGTCCCCTGGCATTGAGACCCGTGGCAGAGCCGGGTGGGAGCCCAGCATGTGCCTGCCAAGGGCAGGGGGCCGGCGGAGCTGGCCTCACCGTCCTGTGGGCTGCTGCGATCGCAAGGCACGGGGCAGCCTCCGCTCCCTGGGGGGCTCTCCGTCCCTGTGTGCAGGGCAGTGCCAGCGGTGCCGGATCCCAGCGCGGCGGTGTGGCAGGGCTGCCGTGATCTCCGGCCCCCTGCCCACGGGCCTGGCACGCTGGCAGCGCAGCGGGGCGTGCAGCGTGTCGTGGCGGCTGGCAGGCTCTCGGCAGCCCGCTGCTCTGCAGAGCTCCGCGCTCTGACCTGCCCGCTCCGCTGGAGCGGAGCCTGTCGCAGGACGCCTGGCGCTGCCGCCCTGGCACGGCTGGACAGGGGAGGCCAGGAGGGACGGTCTGGGTGCTGCGGTGGCTCTGGCAGGGTCGGATGCTCTGCCAGCCCAGGGCTGGCTGCGATCTCCCCAGGGAGAGCCCCTCTGGGCAGGCTGCTGGCTGGAGGGCAGGGGGCCCGGGGAGCTGCTGGCAACGGGCGGGAGCTGCCGAGGGGGCAGCGGGGGAGCCCCATGCCCTCTCTGCCCCCAGGTGCAGTGGCTGGAGCAGCAGGTGGCAAAGCGCAGGGCCAAGCGAGACGTTTTCATGGAGCCCACAGACCCCAAGTTCCCGCAGCAGTGGTACCTGGTGAGTGCCGGGCGGGGGCTGCGCAGTGCCAGGCGAGGAGGGGAGCTGCGCAGTCGTGACAGTGGATGCGAGTTCTGGGGATGCGGATGCGGCACCCGAGGGATGGCTGCTGCTGCTGCTGCCGGCCAGGCTGGCAGGGAGGAGGAGGAGGAGGAGGAGGAAGGCCTGAGGCAGCCACCCGGTGCTGTGTGTCTGGGGACAGCCCAGGGAAGAGGCCGTGCTTGCAGAGCTGTGGC
Source organism: Sagittarius serpentarius (assembly GCA_034782735.1). Classification (NCBI taxonomy): domain Eukaryota; kingdom Metazoa; phylum Chordata; class Aves; order Accipitriformes; family Sagittariidae; genus Sagittarius; species Sagittarius serpentarius. Next base: position 23,961,011 of record JAVKLA010000002.1, on the reverse strand, counting down.
TCGCTGCCAGGGTGCTGGCAGGGCTGGGGAGCCCGGGGTTGGACTGGCGGGGAGCGGTCCTTTGCCCGGCCCAGGAGCAGGGTCCGCACCTGCGCCTGTCTGCATCGTCGAGCTGGGGCGCAAGCCTGATCTGGGTGAAGGGAGCCCTGTTTATGGGGCCCAAACACAGTCTGGGGCTCAGTCTCCTTTCGGAGTGGCCCTCCTCAGCTGGCTGTGCCCAGCCCTCCGTGCCTGGGTCCCCTGGGTTTTCCTCAGCCCCACTCCACGGCAGAGCGGGGTGAAGGCTGCTTCTTGCCCGTCCTTACAGCCGGGCCTGGGAGGGGTCCGGGCACAGCCCCGCTGCAGTGCCAGCGACTGGGCGCAGTTCCTATCGCCAGGGCTTCTCTCGGCAGTACAACACAAACCAGCGGGACCTGAATGTGCGTCAGGCCTGGGAGCAGGGCTACACGGGCAAGGGCATCGTGGTTTCCATCCTGGATGATGGCATTGAGAAGAACCACCCTGACCTGGAGGGCAACTATGTAAGTGCGGGGCGATGCTGCAGGGCGGTGTGCCGCGGGAGCCTGTCTGGGCGGTTGCGTTCCCTCGGCGTGGCCCTGGAGCTGCGTGGCACAGGGCTCGTACCTGCTGTGGCGGGACACGGAGGAAAGCGATGGAGGTGGGCCTGGAGCCTGCCCCCCTGCTCAGCCCAGCCTCAGGGCCGTGGAGCACAGGCGTGGCCCCAGGGCAGTGGGGCTGGTGGCCGAGCTAGGTGGTCTCTAACTGCTGGATTGTCTTCCAGGATCCAGGGGCGAGCTTTGATGTCAATGACCAGGACCCAGACCCGCAGCCCCGCTACACACAGATGAATGACAACAGGTAAGGCAGGAGGCAGAGGGGAGGGCGGCAGAGCCCAGCCGCGGCAGGGACTCGGTGGCAGCGCCAGCCCTCACGGACTGTGGGAGGGTGCAGGGGTGGTGGCACGCTTCTGCCCCATGGAGAAGCCCCCTGCCTCCCTTTCTGACCTGAGCAGCATCCTTTGGGGCTGCCCAGTGCCAGTGCGGGCCATCCCGTCCCCCTGCTCTGGAGCAGGAGAGTAGACGGAGGAGCCCTGCGGGGCCTTTGTCAGCCGCCTGGTTCAGGAGGAATGGGAGGCGGCCCAGGCGCCGGTCCCTCCGGCTGCAGCCGGTGCCCAGCCCTGTGCTGCGCGTGCCCCACCTGAGCACTCTTGCTCCTGTTTCGACTGCAGACACGGCACGCGCTGCGCCGGGGAAGTTGCTGCCGTGGCAAACAACGGGATCTGCGGTGTCGGTGTGGCTTACAACGCCAGGATCGGAGGTGGGTGCCACCCTGCCCTGCGCCGAGAGCAAAGCCCGCGCTGGGCTCTGCGGGTGCCTCACGGCCGGAGGAGCGGGTCGTGCCGGGGATCTTGGCGCTGCTGGCCAGGGCAGCCCTGTGACGGCCCGTGGCAAGGGGCGGCAGCAGCGGATGGAGGGCTCTCGCCAGCGGCACCACTGCCCTGCGGCGCGCGGCCGTCCTGCCCCATCCCGTCGCCCGTGACGTCTGCTCTCTGGCCCTAGGCGTGCGCATGCTGGATGGGGAGGTGACTGATGCTGTGGAGGCCCATTCCCTGGGCCTCAATCCCAACCACATCCACATCTACAGTGCCAGCTGGGGCCCCGAGGACGACGGCAAGACTGTGGATGGCCCGGCCCGGCTGGCGGAGGAGGCTTTCTTCCGAGGGGTCAACCAGGTGAGCGGGAGAGTTTGCTGGGGGAGCGTCGGCTGAGCTCCTGCCCCTTCCCCGAGGTTTCCCTTGCTCTGCCTGCCCTGGTCCTTGTCCCGGCCCTCCCGCCATGAGCTGTCTTCCGGCCGTCTCCAGGATCAGGCTCGGTTGGTTTTTCCTGTTCTTCCCGCACGATGGCTGTGAGTCAGGGCTCCTCCCGTGCCAGGCGCTTATCTCGCCTTTCTGAGCAGCCCTGTCCCCCCTGCTCGGAGGGCTCCTGCACAGCCCCGCGCCGGGGCGGTCTCTCCTCGCTCTCCGAAGCCCTGTGCCGGTCCCTGCCTGGTTTCGTGTCAGCTGCTTGCCCTCGCTCCCTCCGCCTCTCCTCCCCCGGCTGTCCCTGTGTGCTGTCAGTGCAGCCGGTGCCGTGGCGTCGTTGTGGTGCAGCCCGCCTGCTTAGCTGTGCCCCACGTTCTGCCTGGGAATCTCCGCATGGAGAGATGCGTGTGCTGTGCGAGGCATGCTGGCAAACCCGCCTCGCTGTGCCACGCCAGCTCTGTCACACGTGCCGTGAGTGGAGCTGTGGCTTTTGGGTGCCGAGCAGCCGGTGGGGACTGCTCTGCTGGGCTCCCGCAGCGCTGCCAGGTGGCTGCAAGTCCCACGCAGGCAGAGTCAGCCCGGGTGATTTCCGAGTGGAAAGACATCAGAGCTTGGAAGCTCTCCTTCGGCGGAGCCTCCTGCTGCCCCGCGCCTTACCTGTCGGGGCAGCCCCCGTAGCCTCTGCAGAGGTGCCCGGCACCCTCCGTAGGCATGGCGGTGCCGAGGGATGGCGGTGCCGGGTGCCCAGGCCAGTGGGCTGTGACCGGTGGTGTCCCGCTGTCTCCCAGTGTCCCCTCTGCGTCTGCTCAGTCTTTCCCACTCAGGCTGCGAGAGCCCTGGGGCCGGCACCGTCCGCTCGGCCCCGGCTCCAGCCTGGGGCTTCCTGCCCTGCCGCAGCACGCGTGACGCCGGCGCTGGCCCTCACCCTGCCTCTGTTGCTAGGGCCGAGGGGGGCTGGGCTCCATCTTCGTCTGGGCGTCCGGGAACGGGGGCCGCGAGCACGACAGCTGCAACTGTGACGGTTACACCAACAGCATCTACACGCTGTCCATCAGCAGCACCACGCAGTATGGTAACGTGCCCTGGTACAGCGAGGCCTGCTCCTCCACCCTCGCCACCACCTACAGCAGCGGCAACCAGAATGAGAAGCAGATCGTGAGTGGGGGCTGTTGGCGTCTGCAGGCTGGGGGCTCTCAGGGGAGGGACGTGAGGAGAGCTGCAGCCGCTGTGGGCATCTCGCGGGGCGGGGAGCGGGCCGCAGCGCTGGGAGCAGGGCTGGGCCCCGCTCCGCCACGCTGCCGCCCTCCGGGTCGCTCCCAGGGCTCGGCCTCACGAGTTGAGGGCTTCTGGAGGGGGAAGCTCGTGAGCTGCCCCCGGAGCGGTGGCTCTGCCTCGCCTCCCGCAGCCCTCGTGGCGACACAAGCCCCCGAGCCGGCTCCTGGACACGGCCGATGGCCGCAGCACCTCCTACCCCAGCGCTCCTCCCTGCAGGTGACGACTGACCTCAGGCAGAAGTGCACCGAGTCGCACACGGGGACGTCAGCCTCGGCACCCCTGGCTGCTGGCATCATCGCCCTCGCCCTGGAAGCCAAGTAAGGGCAGACGCAGAGCGGGGCTGGGCTGGGGGCGGCCACGCAAGCCCCCGGAGGCAGCGGCGCCCAGGCACGGACCTGCCTGGGGCTGGGAGGAGCCGGGCGCAGGTGCCTGAGCCCCGTGTCTCCCCGCAGCAAGAACCTGACCTGGCGGGACATGCAGCACCTGGTAGTGCAGACGTCAAAGCCGGCTCACCTCAATGCCAACGACTGGGTCACCAACGGTGTCGGCCGCAAAGGTACGGAGGTGCTGGGGACGGACCGGGGCTCCTGTTCCCGCAAGCACCGCTAGCCCGGGGGTGCTGGGGCAGAGCGAGCCCCGGTGAGCTGCGCAGCACAGCCGGGCACGCGTCCCCCTGCCAGGGACCCCCAGGAGCAGCGCTGACCCCCTCTCTGTCCACAGTCAGCCACTCCTACGGCTATGGCCTGCTGGATGCCGGGGCCATGGTGAGCCTGGCCAAGAACTGGACCACGGTGGGACCTCAGAGGAAGTGCGTCATCGATGTCCTCGCGGAGCCAAAGTAAGGGCTGGTGAGCCCAGGAGGGCAGCGCCCAGCGTCCGCTCTGTGCACAGCCCCGTGCAGGAGCCTGAGCACCTCTGGGTCTGGGGCGGGGAGTGGGGAGTTTCTCCGGGGCTGAGCTGCCCCCGAGACCCCGGGCCATCCTCCTGTGAGGGCTTGGGGAGAGCCGGGAAAGGCACCTCCAGCTGTCCACCACTGATGTCGACGGCTGAGCCTGCCCGCTCTTGCTGGGCCCGGGCCGGGCTGGGCGCGGTGGGGGTGCGGGCAGGCTGGGGCGCTGCGGTTTGGGAGCAGCCGGCACGAGTCATCCCCAGACAGAGGGGCTTTTCAGGGGTCAGACAGAAGCTCCTTTTATTCCTGCTTGGCTGCCACCGCCGCAGCACAACGTGTGCCGAGTCTCATGTGCTGCTGGGGTGCTCCCCTGGGGCTCTTGGGGGGGGGGGGGGTGCGGGGGTTGTCCCTGGTCATGGAGGGATCCAGGGCTGGGCCCTGCCTCTGCCTGCTGCCCTGCCCCGGTCCCCTGGGACCCAGCCCTGCCCGTCCGGAGCGGGCACTCCTCGTGTCCGGCATCCTGTGCTGGCACCAGAGCCGGCGCCGCGGGCGGCTGCGGGGGGGACAGGGGCACATGAGCAGCGGGATGGGGCCGGCCGTGCCCGTCCTGTCCCTGGCCACGCCGTGCAGGATGTAGCTGGCCCAGCGGTGGGGGAAGAAAGGGCCCATTCAGGGCTGGCGTGGAGCGGTGGCCGGGGAGGCGGCGCCGGGCAGCATGTGCTCAGCAGAGCAAACCCCACCGCACCCGGTGACGGGGGCAGGCCCGTCCGCTGCCTGTGCCCTGTCTGGGGATGGAGAGGAGGTGCCGCCAGCCGCTGCGGGATTGCCTCCCACTCCAGCCGCCCGGGGACACAGCACCCGGTTCCCAGGGCAGCCGCAAAGCCCGGCAGCGGGGAGCAGGGGCTGGGGCACCCTGGCGCGTGCCCCAGGGCTGGGACTGGGCTCACTCTTGCCTGTCCTTGGCAGGGACATCGGGAAGCGCCTGGAGGTGCGGCGGAAGGTGGACGCCTGCCTGGGGAAAGCCAACTACATCAGCCGGCTGGAGCATGTGCAGGCCAGGCTGACGCTGTCCTACAACCGGCGGGGGGACTTGGCCATCAACCTCGTCAGTCCCATGGGCACCCGCTCCACCCTCCTGGCTGCCAGGTAGGTGCTGGGCTGCGGGGTGCGCCGGGGCGGCCCCAGGCCTGGGCTGGCACAAGTGGGTTTGTGGGACGCTGGCACCCACCTCTCGCCCCACCTCGCCCAGGCCCCATGACTTCTCGGCCGACGGCTTCAATGACTGGGCCTTCATGACGACGCACTCGTGGGACGAGGACCCCTCCGGGGAATGGGTGCTGGAGATCGAGAACACCAGTGACGCCAACAACTATGGTAGGGCTGGGCTGGCCTCACCCCCACCGCTGCCTCCCTCTGAGGCCAAGGTGGGAGTGGGAGCAGAGTGGGTGCCCGGTGTCCCCCCAGCCCCCCTGAGCAGAGGGGCCAGTGACACCTCGGAAGCTTTGCAGTGACCTGGCTGGGGAGAGGCTGGCGGGGATGGAGCTGCTCCGGGGCCGTGGGGGTCTGGGGCAGCAGGTGCCCCCCGTGCCAGCTGGCCTGGGCCGCCCCCCGCCCTGTGGGCAGCCCTGCGCAGGGGCAGGGTCCCACGTCGGGCGCTCTTCCCGGTGGTGGGCAGCCCAGGGCGGGGACCACTGCAAGCCCCCCTCCCCGTGCCTGTCCCGAGTGCAGGCGGTCCCGAGTGCAGGCGGTCCCGAGCGCAGGCGGTCCCGCGCGCAGGCGGTCCCCCTGGCATGTCGGTGGTCCTCACCCCGTGTTGTTGCAGGCACACTGACCAAGTTCACGCTCGTGCTGTACGGGACGGCCACCGACTCCCCCAGCCTCTCCAACCAGCTGGAGAGCAGCGGCTGCAAGACCCTGACCCCCAGCCAGACCTGCGTGGGTGAGTGCGGGGCCAGCGGGGAGGGGATGGGGGCACGGGGTGCAGGCAGCTCCCCGGCGTGCGCTGACCCTGCTTTTCCCGCAGTCTGCGAGGAGGGGTACTACCTGCACCAGAAGAGCTGCCTGAAGCGCTGCCCTCCCGGCTTTGCGCCCGGCGTCCAGAGCACGCACTACAACCTGGAGAACAGCGTGGAGCCCATCGCGCCCCACCTCTGCCTGCCCTGCCACCCCTCCTGCGCCACCTGCGTGGGGCCTGGCCCCAACCAGTGCCTGACCTGCCCTGCGCACTCCCACTTCAGCAGCCTGGACCTCTCCTGCTCCCACCAGACACAGAGCAGCCGTGCGTCCCCTGCTCTGGCAGACGGCGAGGGGCTGGCCAAGGCTCCCCCTCCGGCCAACCTGCCCGTCCTCATCGCCAGCCTCAGCTGCATCCTCATCGTTGTCATCTTCGTCACCGTCTTCCTGGTGCTGCAGGCGCGCTCAGGCTTCAGCCTGCGGGGCGTGAAGGTCTACGCCCTGGACAGCGGGATCATCTCCTACAAGGGGCTCCCCTCTGACATCTGGCAGGAGGAGGGCCCCTCCGAGTCGGACGGTGAGGAGTACGAGGCCCACAGCGAGAGGACTGCCTTCATCAGAGACCAAAGTGCCCTTTGATGAGCCCTCCCGCCCCTCCCTCCTCCCTGCCCAGCACTGTGGGGCCGGGGCAGGTGAGGCCGAGGGGCCCCGGACTCTGCCCCCGTCCCCCTCCCGCACCGCAGCAGCCCGGGGCTCCCCACCCGCTGGCACTGTCCCTCGGCCCTGACCTGGGCGGCCGAGCATGGCCCTGCTGGCACCGTCCCCAGCTCGGCACCGTCCCAGTCTTGCACCACCTCTCTTGGCCCCGCGTCCATCCTGTACCCCATGCCGGGGTGCTTGATGGCAGCAGGGCCCCTGGCGCTCACTGGCCCTGCGATGGCAGCTGTGTCCCCTGCCCCAGGCGCGCGGCTGCTGCTGGGGGTCATGCGAGTCCCCCGGGGTGGGCCAGCGTGTGGGGTCTCTGGGTTGTCATTGCTCAGGCTGGGCTGGCTGGGGCAGGGGTGGTTCTGCCCTGAGCCGAGACGGGCTCTTGCCCCACCAGGGCTGAGCCCAGCCCGCGGCACGGCGTCCTCCTGTCCCTGCCGCCCTCGGGTCCTGCCGGGCCTCTGCCTGTGTCCCTGGCTCAGCCCGCTGCGTCCCGGCTCCCTGCCGCCTCCCGAGGGCCTGTCCGCCTCCACCCGTGCCCTTCGACAGCAATAATGGCCAGGCCTCAGCCTCTGCTGCCTGCTTGCCCGCTGCCTGCCCCTCCCACCGTGGCTCTGGCTGCCTGCAGCGTGGACGGGAGTCCCCCCGCACCGGAGAGCGTGGGGCAGGGCAGCACCTTCCCTTGTGCCCGAGGCTCAGCCCCTCAGTGTGGGCAGGGACCCCCTCACACAGGCCCTGTCCTGCGGGGCTGCCCCGGGCCCCCTCGTGTTTTGCCCCCGGGCAGGCCTGTGTGCGCTGCTGGCCGAGGCAGTTGGGCAGCGCCGGTGCCTGCGCTGTGCCGGCTCTGCCTGCACCCTGCCTGCACCCTGCCTGCGCTGGGCCGAGCCCAGCGCCCCTGCAGCCCCGGCCCCCAGAGCCCCCCTGCCCCCCGACGTGCCTTGCCCCCACTTGGTGACAATCCGTTCCGCTCCCTGCCGGAGCCCCTTCCCGGCACCGCCTGCCCTCGCTGCCCCTTCCCCGCGGGCTGGGGGCCGGTGCCGCGAGCCCCTGCACCGTCCGCCGCTGCACACCAGGGCCGTGGCATGGGCTCCCACCCGCCCTGTGCCAGCGCCAACCCCGGCCTGCCACAGACGGAGCCGCCGGCCGGGGGCCACAGGACTATTTTTCTATAATAACTTTTTGGTGCACAGTAATTTTTTCTTGTAATTTAATCAGCCGGGAGCTGCCTCCTGAGCCTGTTTTTAATTTAATGGATGTGGATATAACGCTAGAGAGACTGAGTTATTAAATGTTCAGAACTATGCAAACCAGCTCCGCCGCCTGTGCTCTGTGTGCCTCGGCCGCGGGTGGCCCCGGCTGGGAGGGCAGCCTGGCCCCGGGGACAGGAGGACGCCGGGCTGGGGGCTGTCACTCCGCACGGCTGCGCCGGGCCCGCGGGGAGCCCGGATCTGCTCCGCGGGCACGGGAGGGGGCCTGGGGTCCTGCCCGCAGCCCTGCCTGCAGCCGGGCCCGGGGCGCCTTGCTGGGGTGTGTGCCTGCTGTGAGCCCCGGCTGCTGTGCTGCCCACCATAGCGTGACTGCAGGAGCCTGCATCGCCGGCTGCCCCTGCAGTCCCCGGCCAGGACGGAGGAGCCCCCCAAGAGGTAGAGAGCCCCCCCAGAGCCAGGGGCTGCCCTGTCTGGGCTGTGGGCAGGAGCCAGCGCTGGGCAGGGGCTGCGGTTTGATGATGCGGTGGGGACTCGGGGCCCGGCCCCCTCACCTGAGCGATGGGAAGCAGCTGCTTGTCTGGAACCCGTAGAAAGGGAAGCTAATTTGGGAACCGGCTGCGGTGGAGCGGGGGTGGGGGGCAAAAGCCAAAGCCTGGGGAACTTGCACACGTTTCCTGCAGCGCGTGGGCTGAGCCCCTCCACCGCAGCCCGGGGACCAGCTGAGCTCCCACGCTGCAGCCCCCGTGTCCAGCACCCCCCTGCTGCCGGAGCTCGATGCCCGCAGGGCAGCCCTGGGGCAGGGGTGGCCAGGCTGGACCCGGGACCCGCTCGTGCCCATGGCCAAGCCCCAGGCAGGGCCCGCCCCAGCCCCACCGAGCCCCCCGCAGGGTCCCAGGCCCCCAGGAGGGTCTCTCGGGGCCGCGCTCGCTTGCAGAGGCAGCTCCGCTCTGCAGAGCCCCTCGGCCCCGCTGCGCCCATCTGTGGCTGTGGTGGCTTCAAGCGGTCAGGAGCGAGTTCTCTGCGGTGTGCAGGCGACTGCCGGCACTTCTCGGCCCGCTCTTTCTTTTCGTGAGAGGCCGGGGCAGGGACAGGCCCCTGCCGCCCCTTGGCTGAGGGCTGCGTGGGCCCGAGCTGGCAGCTCGCAGGCGGTGGGACAGCTGGGTGCCGCAGGTGGGCTGCGGCCATCGGGGGCTGCAGCGACGGCTCCCCCCGGGGAGCGGGCAGAGGCCGCAGCCCCACCGGGCTCTGCAGGCTGCAGGAGGGCGGACAGAGGATGTGAAACTGGGTGAGCTGTGGCGTGGCCCACAGCAACCTTCCTGCTGCAGGCAGCGGCTGGGGCTTCCAGGGAAGGAGAGCTTCTGCACTCGCCGTCGTGCCCGGGGCCTCGCAGCACAGTCCTGACCGGTCCGGCACCGCCGCGGGGGGCAGCCCCCCGGCTCAGATGCCTCCCACCAGAGGCGCCCGCTGTCCCTGGTGTAGCTTGGTGCGGGCAGGGAGGGGGCCTGCGCTGCCTGGGAGGTGTCAGGGGATGCTGGAGGATGCTGGGGATGGGGAGAAGCATCCCCTCGGCCTGGCTTGCAAAACACTTGCTAAGCTTGTGACAGCGCTGCAAGCGTCTCTGGAGCCGGTGGGGCGTGCAGCCGCTGCCGTGGGACCTGCAGCTCAGGCAAAAAATAAAACTATTCCTGGGCAAGCTCCAGGGCCGGGGCGGAGGGGCTGGAGGCAGGTTGGTGCCTGCTGCAGGTCGGGGCGGCTGCAGCGCTGGTGCCAGCGGAGCTGCTCTCACCCTCAAACGGGCCGTGAACGTCACTGTTTCCAGGGATCCTGACGCTGGTGGTGCCAGGGAGCGTCAGCGGCGCGGGGCGCTCAGGGTGGCTGAATGGGAGGCAGGGAAACCGGAGCCCCCTGCCAGCGGGCGGGACTCTGACAATGGGCAGGCAGGGCCCCGCCGGCGGGCAGGACCCCTTGGGGGCCAGGGCCAGATACAGGGTGACAGGCTGGTGGGTGACTGGGGACGCTGGCAGCATGTGGCAGCTCTCAGATGGCACCTGGGCAAGTGGCAAACGGGCCATCAGCCGGGCTCCTCTTGCCCGGAGAGGGGCCACGGTGACTCTGGGTGGGGATCTGTGTCACTCAGCAGAGCTGGAGTGTGGCCTGGGGCCTGGGGCCGGGGCACTGTGGCAGCCCCTGGCTGTGCCGGGCCGTGCTGCGGCGTGCCGGGCCGTGCCGTGCCATTGTGCTGCTCCTTGGCGTGATGACCCAGGCGTTGCTCAGCCATGGGAAGGTGAGTCAGCAAAACTCCCATCTGACACACTTTTCCCCCCAACTTCCTCCGAAAGTGGAATCAGCCCGGCTGCGCCCTGCAGGTGCCGGTGACAGCCCTCTGGGGCTGGGGCCTCCTGCCAGGCACAGGACGGGGGGCCCAGTGTAAACCACCCAGGAGGTGGCCAGGCTGACCCGAGGGGAGCCGAGCCGGGCTGCGCCAGCGACGGGGACGTGTGCGGCGGCGCTGGTGGAGGCAGAGGCTGCTGCCCCCGCGATGCGGCTGCCAGGGCTGAGCGGTCCCACTGTGGCACCAGTGAAGTACTTTGAGGAGGGGAGCGCCTGGGGCAGCCGCAGGGAGCGGGGTCCCAGCCCTGCGGGCACGGGCTGGTGACAAGGGCTGGGGCACGGCTCCATGGGTGCTCGTGTGGTGGGTGCTCTGTCCTGTGGCCTTTCAGGGTCACAAGGGCCGGGCTCGGGGGGTGGTGACGGGATGGTCCCCCTTCAGCAGGGCTGCTTGGAGCCCTGGGGAACCCTCGGGTAACCCCCCCCCCCCAGTCCCTGCAGCCTCTTGGGGAAGCAGGGGCACGGAGAGGGGCTGGGGGACAGGGAGGACCGGGCACGGCTGAAGGGGCTTTGCTGGGTGAAACCCCCTGCGGGGACAGGGCTGAGTTCAGGCTCCGCAGGAGCAGGGGACCACAGCCGGGGCGAGGAAGAGCCCTGGGCTCCTGCGGGGCCGGATCCTGCTGGCGCCAGGCCTTGGTGCGAGGCAGCCGGGAGGGGCAGCGGGGCTGGGGGCTGCCTAGCTATGGCGGAGCCGCGTGCCGGTGTCAGCCCCGAGCGCAGGGACTGGCAGGGAGGGGAGGAAGCACAGGAAATCTCGCAATGGCTGTATGGTCAGCACCGGGTTTCCTGTTCCTCCTCAGGAGCCGGAGCTGCACCAGGTCCAGACTGCGCCGGCCCCGGCCCTGGGAGGACGCCAGCGCCAGCCCCATGGCGGGGACCTCGCAGCAGACCCAGGTTGGAGGGGCCGTGCCCCAGCGGGGCGCTGGCAGGGATAGGGGGCCCCTTTGTGGGGCTGGGGGGGGAATCTCGGCCCTGGCCCTCTGCGGGGTCAAGGGCTGCGCCAGTGGACGTCCTGCCCCGCGCAGAGACGTGCCCCGGCACCCTCCTGCTCCTGCTGCGCCCTTGCCATGGGGCTGGGCACCCCGGGACCACGGCTGGGACCAGTTCGGCTCCCAACAGCCCTGCTGGAGTCCCAGGTGCTGGGACGCATCCAGGCTCGGCACCTTCCTCTGGGGCTCGGTGCCCTCTCTCCCTCCTGCCGACCCCTCGCCCGCGCCCTGGCCCCCGGGGAGCTTCCCTGTCCCGGTGTGCCCGGCCACCCCTGCCACGGGCACAAGGGTGACCATGACAATGGGCAGACCGGGTCCGGCGCTGCCGGACCGCGTGGGGCCAGGGTGGGGGGGCACAGCTGCGCTGCCCTTGGGGAGCAGACCCGCATGCACGGCAGAGGTGACGCTGCTGTTTTTGACCCCCCACTTCCTCCTCCCCGGCACCATCTCCACGGGCCCCAGCTGCTGCAGGGCTTGGGGCACGCTCAGCCCTCCCGCCTGCTTTGAATGCGCTTTGCAAGGCGGATTGCGTGGGGCGGGGAGAACTCTGCCCCCACTGCCGGCCAGCCCCGGGTGCCATGTCCCGGTGACAGGGCGATGGGGTGGGAGGGTATGAGATGCAAAGGGCCCCAGCCACCGGCGAGGGCGCAGGGCGGCAGCCGTGGCTCAGGCTCTCCTGATGCTCTGCAGCCTCCTCCCACCCGGGACGGTGGTGCCGTGGGCTTCGGGCCAGAGCTGTGGTGCCCGCAGGGGCACAGTGCACTGCTGCGGCTGCAGGACAGCGAGCTGCGCCTCCTGGAGCTGATGAAGAAGTGGATGTCGCAGCGTGCCAAGAGCGACCGGGAGTACGCGGGGATGCTGCACCAAATGTTCTCCCAGCTGGAGAAGCAGGAGGGCCCCGGGCAGCTCCGTGCTGGTGACCACGGTGGCCAGATTGGGGAGGTAGGGACGCCCTGGTGCAGGAGCACACCCCGCAGAGCCCGGTGCGGTGCGGTGCGGTGCGGTGCTGGAGGGCGGCCATCCCCGCGGCGTCCCTGACACCCCGTCCCCGCAGTCCTGGTGGGTGCTGGCAAGCCGGACGGAGACGCTGAGCCAGATCCTGCGGCGGCACGCAGAGGAGCTGGCGGCGGGGCCGCTGGCCAAGCTGAGCCTGCTCATCCGCGACAAGCAGCAGCTCCGCAAGGCCTTCAGCGAGCAGTGGCAGCAGCTCAGCCAGGAGTACGCCCGGGTACGCGGGTCCCGGCGAGGGGAGCGGGGGGCACGGCCTGGCCCCGCTCCCCTGACGGCATCTCCCTCCCCAGATCACACAGCAGGAGATGGAGAAGCTGAAGGCGCAGTACCGCAGCCTGGCGCGCGACAGTGCCCAGGCCAAGCGCAAGTACCAGGAGGCCAGCAAAGGTGCCTGGCAGCCCGGCCCCCTGCCTCCCCCGTCCCCGTCCCGCTGTGCCCCCTCCCAGCTCCCCTCGCGGGTCAGGGACGGCCGGACCCCCCGAAGCCCTGCGGCACCCACGGCGCAGTCTGGACTGGGTGGGGGCTCTGGGGGTGGGCGGTGCGGGGAGAGCCCAGCCTGGCCCCTGGGGAGCCGGGCAAAGCTCCTGCAAGTTACAGCCTTGGGACGCCGTGCTGTGGATCAGGAGCATCCCCGGGGGAGGCGCATGACCGCCCTGGCCCCTCTGCCTGCCCCGGGACCCCCTCCCAGCCCCGTCAACCCCCGGCCCTGGCCCCGGCCCCAGCCTCAGCCTCGCTGCGTGCCCGTGCCCCTTGCCGGCTGCTCGGGGGGATGCGCTGCAGCACTGGGACGGGTGCCACGGCGGCAGCGGTGGGTGTTTTCCACGGCCTGTACCCCCAGACAAGGAGCGGGACAAGGCAAAGGAGAAGTACGTGCGCAGCCTCTGGAAGCTCTACGCCCTGCACAACCAGTATGTGCTGGCTGTGCAGGCGGCCACGCTCCACCACCACCACCACTACCGACGGGCACTGCCCAGCCTCCACCAGTCCCTTTACAGCCTGCAGCAGGAGATGGTCCTCGTCCTGTAAGAGCCCTGCCTGCCCCGTGCCCCGCTGCCCGTCCCTGGGCACCCCCATGGCCCCCGAGAACCGGCAGTGCTCCCTCCTCCTGCCAGAGCCCCGCCAGCCGCATGCATCTTCCCTGCCCCGCGCACCCCCTGCCCCTCGTGCCGCAGCCCTCAACGGCGATGCCCCGCAGCACCACGCGGCTCGTGGGGACTGGGCAGCAGGGCTGGGGCAGGGGTGGTGGCGCCCGGGCACAGGGGCCCTGGGCCGGGGGGCACAGGAGCCCGGCAGCCCTCAGCGCCCGCGTCCCCGCAGGAAGGAGATCCTCAGAGAGTACTACCGCATCAGCAGCCTGGTGCAGGAGGACGTGCTGGCCGTGCACCAGGAAATTGCCGGCGCGATCCAGGCCATCGAGCCGGCCACCGAGTACAGCGGCTTCATCCAGAGCCACAGGTACGGCCCCGCGTGGCTGCAGCCTCTCTGCCGGGCACGGCCCTGCTGCCCACGGGTGCCAGTGCTGGCACAGGGCAGGTGGGAGGCAGAGCCGCGCTGGGCGCCCGCAGGTATGGCTCCGAGGTGCCGCCAGCCGTGTCCTTTGATGAGAGCTTGCTGGAGGAGACGGAGAGCCTGGCGCCGGGGGAGCTGCAGCTGAACGAACTGACCGTGGAGAGCGTCCAGCACTCGTGAGCGGGGCCGGGCTGTGGGCAGGGGCAGCCACCACCGGCAGCGTGGCTCAACGCCGGCCGGGCCGGCACCTGTGTCTCTTGCAGCCTGACACTGGTCAAGGAGGAGCTGGCGGCCGCCACGGAGGCTGTGAGCAGCAAGGAGCAGCGGGTGCAGGAGCTGCAGGCGGAGATCCGGGGCGCGGAGCAGGGCCAGAGCCCGGGGGAGCGGTGAGGTGTGGTAGGCGGGGGGCGAGGGGCCGGGGGCGGCGGGGCCTGACCGCCCTGTCCTGTCCCCAGGGTGCACTTGCTGGGGAAGCGGCAGGGGCTGCAGGAGGTGCAGCAGCAGCTCGAGGGCTGCCTCTGCACCCGGGCCAAGCTGCAGGCGCAGCGGGACCTGCTGGCCGGGAAGCTGGAGGAGCTGGGTGCCAGGGAGCCCCTGCCCGCCCTGCCTCTGCAGGAGGACCGGCAGTCGGTCTCCTCTGCGGTGAGTCCTGCGCCGCCGCGCCCCGGGAGCCGCAGGGACGGGGCACGCCGGGCTCGGGTCGCCCCCAGCCAGCTCACGGCTCACGCCTCCCCCCAGGAGCAGGAGCGGAGCCGGGCCACCGCGCTGGAGACCCTCAAGAACCACATCTCGGGCATCTTCAGCCCCAAGTACTCGGTGAGTCCCTGGGCACCTCCGGCCACCCAACTGCCTTGCCGAGCCTCCCAGCCCCCAGCACCCCCTGCCCTCTCCTCTCCTCTCCTCTCCTCTCCGGCCCCACAGCCCCCTCCCCTCTCTGCTCCAGCCCCTCCAGCCTCTGCTCGCCCCTGCCTGCTGCGCCCTGCCCCGGGCACAGCTTCCAGGCACCGCTGCTGCCCCGCCGCCGGCACAACCCGGCGGGGGGCACGGCTGGGCTCACCCCTGTCTCCATCCAGCTGCCGCCCCCCGTGCCCCTGATCCCGGAGGTGCAGAAGCCGCTGTGCCAGCAGGTCTGGTACCACGGGGCCATCCCGCGCGCGGAGGTGCAGGAGCTGCTGAGCTGCAGCGGGGACTTCCTGGTGCGGGAGAGCCAGGGCAAGCAGGAGTACGTGCTCAGCGTGCTGTGGGACGGGCAGCCCCGGCACTTCATCATCCAGGCTGCCGACGTGAGTGACCGCGGGCAGGGAGAGATGGCCGGGGGTGGCCCTGCGCGGGCAGGCGGGGGGCCCTGCCCCAGCGCGGCCCCCGGCTCTGCGGCCACGGGGCCCCTGGCGTGAGCGCGCAGGACGTGTGTGTAGCGTGGGGTGTCAGCCCTGCACCACGCATGTGAGCGCCCACTTGCGCGTGCTTGCCGGGCCCAGTGTGCGTGCGTGTCCCGCGCCGTGTGCGTACGTGCACACTCATCCACGCGTGCACACCCACGCACCCCAGCCCTCGCGAGCACACCCCTCAGCCTCCCCTCCCCACAGAACATGTACCGGCTGGAGGGGGAGGGCTTCCCCACCATCCCGCTGCTCATCGAGCACCTCCTGCAGAGCCAGCAGCCCATCACCCGGAAGAGCGGGATCATCCTGGCCAGGGCCGTGCCCAAGGTGACAGCAGGCAGCGGGGAGGGGGACGTCTCCCCTGCGCACACGGGGCAGCCCTGCCCGGCCCCTTCTCCTGCCCGCGGCGGGACTGGGAGCCCCGAGCACGCTTCTCCAGCCGGACGTGGTGACTCAGCCCTGGGGGGGCCCTGAGGGCTGGGAACCCCCCCTCCAGGGCTGCCTGAGAGGGAGCTGCAGGGGCAGGGGGGATGTGGGCCTGGGGCTGGCTGGGGGAACAGCTCACCGCCTTCAGTGTCTGCTCGCCGCAGGACAAATGGGTGCTCAACCACGAGGATGTGCTGCTGGGGGAGCGCATCGGCCGGGTGAGTCGGGGTGCTCGGGTCCCTGCCTGCGCGGGGTCTGCGGGAGGGTGGGGGTTGCCTCGGGCCATGCCGCGGCAAGCTGGGCCGGTGGACCCGTGTCTCTCGGCAGGGTAACTTTGGGGAGGTGTTCAGCGGCCGCCTGCGTGCTGACAACACCCCCGTCGCTGTGAAATCCTGCCGGGAAACCCTCCCGCCCGAACTCAAGGCCAGGTTCCTGCAGGAAGCCAGGTCTGTGCATCCGTCACTCTTGTCCCAGCCCGTCTGTCCATCCTTGGGGCTTGGGGCTGTTCAAATCCCGCTGGGACTGCAGCATCCTTGTGCTGTGTCCCCAGGCCGGCTGGGCAGAGCGTCCTGGGGACGGCACGGAGGTGGTGGCCTGTGCCCGGGGCAGCCGGGCCCCCCCGGGCACTCACGGTGCCCTTCCTTGTCCCCACAGGATCCTCAAGCAGTACAACCACCCGAACATTGTCCGGCTCATTGGTGTCTGCACCCAGAAGCAGCCCATTTACATAGTCATGGAGCTGGTGCAGGGTGAGCGGCCCCATCCTGCAGCCCCTGCAGGGCCGGGGCAGCCGGTGCATGCGTGTGCATGCTCGCCACGGCATGCCAAGGCAGCTGCCCACCAGCTCCGCAATCCTGGGTGCAGGGGGGGATTTCCTGAGCTTCCTGCGCAGCGAGGGTCCCCACCTGCGGGTGAAGGAGCTGATCAAGATGACGGAGAACGCTGCCGCCGGCATGGAGTACCTCGAGAGCAAGCACTGCATCCACAGGTGGGCTCTGGCGGTGCAGGCGGGGTGCTGCGCAGGGCAGGGCGAACCCCAGCGCCCTCGCTGCCCCCCGTCCTGTGCCAGGCGGAGGCCCCTGGGGACAGCCAGACGCACGGCTGACAGCTCTGGGACGTCCCAGGGACCTGGCCGCTCGCAACTGCCTGGTGACGGAGAAGAACGCCCTGAAGATCAGTGACTTCGGGATGTCGCGGGAGGAGGAGGATGGCATCTACGCCTCCACAGGGGGGATGAAGCAGATCCCTGTCAAGTGGACTGCCCCCGAAGCACTCAATTATGGTATGGGATGGAGCTGGGCATGGCCCAGTGGCCCCGTGTCCCAGCTGGCAGCCAGGAGTCTGGGGAACACCGTCCTGCTCCCGTGCGCCTGGTCCTGGGGCGGGAGGCAGAGAGAGCCAGGGCACCCCAGTCCTCGTGTGCAGCGGTGCTGTGGGTGTCCCCAGCTGCCAGCATCTGTCCTGCCCTGTGTCCCCAGGCCGATACAGCTCGGAGAGTGACGTCTGGAGCTTCGGCATCCTTCTGTGGGAAGCCTTCAGCCTGGGTGCCATCCCCTACGCCAACCTTAGCAACCAGCAGACGCGCGAGGCGGTGGAGCAGGGTAAGGGATGCGGCCGGGGTCCGGCTCTTGAGGGCCACTGCGGGGTCGTGGGCCCAGCACTGTGGGTCTGCGGTGGAGCCGTGCCCGTGGGCCGGGCCGGACGGGGCCGGGCCGGGACGCTGCCGCGCAGCGGGGCGTCCAGCGAGAGATGGAAACTTTGTTTTCCTTCGCCAGTGGCTTGGAGCTTCCCCCGGGCGGGGAGGGATCCGGCGGGCCCGCCTGTGTCG
>JAVKLA010000002.1:23867803-23880074 GCA_034782735.1 Sagittarius serpentarius | reverse complement strand
GTGAGGGGCCGGGGCGGGAGCCAGCGGCTGGGCCGGCAGGGAGCTGCGGGGAAGGGGCCGCCCGCCTGTCCGGCCGCCCGTGCCCGGGGGCTGCCTCCCGCCCCGCTCCCGGCCCCGAGCCTCCCTCGTCCTTGCCTCGTCAAGTGCCTACGGGAGGTTCCGCCAGCTGCTGCCGAAGGAGGAGCGGGAGAACGCCTGCTCCGCCCGCGTTCCCGAGAGCCGGATCCTGACGCTGCCCGAGCTGCGGGTACGGTGCCCGGCCGCCGGCGGGACTCGCCGCCGCCGCCGCTCCCTGGGTCCGGGCGTCGCCGGGCAGGCCGGGCCCTGTTCACCCGCCCCGGTGCCGGTCCTCTGCCCTCCACGTGCTGCTCCGGCACGTCCGCTGGGCCCACAAGCAGCTTCCTCGTCGCGGCCGTGCCGCGGAGGACGGCAGAGATCCCTGCCTGCGCGGGGCCGTTGGCCCAGGGAGGCACGGGACAGGCACGGTCGCGCCGTGCGCGATGGACCGGTGGCCGAGCGGGGTACCCGCTCGCGTGCGGGGCTGGGAGCGGCCTGCGGCCGGCGTCTGCCGCCAGGGAGCCGGTCCGGCGCTGCCCAGCCCTGCCCTGAGCCGTTCCTGTGTTGGCAGGCAAACCCCTTCCAGCGCCAGATCTGCCGGGTGTTCTCCACCTCAGAGGAGAGGGATGGCAGCATGTCCTTTGAAGACTTCCTCGACATGCTGAGCGTCTTCAGCGACTCCGCTACCTCGGACATCAAGTCCTACTATGCCTTCCGCATCTTTGGTAAGGCTGGCGGCGGATGCCTTGTTCCGGGGTCCCCGCACCTCGGGGCGGGGGACAGGGGCGAGTCAGTGTTCAGGAGGACTGGCAGCGCCCCTGGAGCGCCCACAGGGATGGCAGCTTTAAGAACTCCCTGTGGGAACTGCTGGTTTGGCGTGATGACGTGCACCGAGAGGCGCGGCGTGGAGCCTGCCGTGCCCTCAGGTCACCCAGGCCCTCTCCTCGCCAAGCGTGGGTGCTCGTGCCCCTCTGGGTTCGCTGCAGCCCTGCTGAAACAGAACTTTCCTCTCCCCACAGACTTTGATGATGATGGGACTCTGGACAGAAAGGACCTGGAGAAACTGGTGAACTGTCTGACAGGGCAAGGCGAGGATTCCCAGCTGAGCAACGCGGAGATGGAGCAGCTCATCCAAAACGTGAGGACCGCTGGGCGGGGCGCGGGCCGCTGCATGGTCCTGGCCGCACAGAGCTCACCGCGCGCCTTTCCCTCCCCTCCAGATCCTGGAGGAGTCCGACATCGACAAGGACGGCACCATCAACCTCGCTGAGTTCCAGCACATCGTCTCTCGCTCCCCGGACTTTGCCAGGTATGGCGGTCTCCAGCAGCACAGCTTGTCCCGGGGGGCCTCTCTGGGGGGTTCGCCCGCCCCAGTTGCTGTGCTGGCATTGGGGCAGAGCTCTCGGTGGCAGTAAGGCAAGGCTACCCTGTACGAGGTCTCCCATAACAGCAGAGGGAACTGGATCCCATGCTAGCTCTGCAGAGAGCCTCTTCCGCACAGGGTAACGCCGCGTCCCTGTAGCACTGGGCCCTCGCGAACCACTTGCGTGTGACCCAGCGAGGAGGTGCGGAACCTGTCGTGTCTCTTGCAGCTCCTTCAAGATCGTCCTGTGAGAACCCTGTGGCCCTCCAGCAGAACTGCTCCTCCGGCTGTTGCAGGTCTTCGTGGTCTCAGACATTCCCTCTTTTAGGAAGCCGAGCGGCAGAGGGCCCTGCTCCTCGCCAGCCCGGCAGTGCCGCACAGTGCCTTAGGCAGGACACCCTCCTGCTCCCCGTTCATGCCCGACAGGCGAGATGGCAGGTGTCTCTGCAGCCGGCAGCGGTGGGGCCCTGGGAAACTGCCTTGCCTGCAGCCACTCTGCTCTCCCAGGATCAGATTTTAACTTCTTAAGCAAACCAAGGGCAGCTCTGTGGGTGGGGGGAGGCACACAGAGGTGCTCCTGGCTGGGGGCCCCGCTGCACCAAGCACAGCCCCTCTCTGCCCTCAGTACCAATTCGTGCCTTCCACTAGCAGGCAGGGAGCTGCCGCCCCCTGCCAAGCCCCGGCCTGGCTCTCCCGTCTTCCCGGGGTCTCCCTGCTGCAACATGGATCTGTTCCTCTAAGCAATAACCCAAACGTGGATCAGTTCCTCTAAGCAATAACCCAAACGTGGATCCGTTCCTCTAAGCAATAACCCAAACGTGGATCTGTTCCTCTAAGCAATAACCCAAGTGGCACTGTAGATGTGCCCTCCCGGCAGCAGCGCTGTCCCGCCACGGCTGCACAGGACCCAGGACACCTTCCTCCCCTGACGGGCAAGGCACAGCCCCGCCGGCAGCCGGGCTCACCCCGCGCCGCCTCGGCACCGACCACGCTGGGGGCCCGCTCTCCTTTTTCTCCCCTTCTGCTCTTGGCCCCCTCCTCTGGCTCGAGTTCAGCAGCTGCTCTGCCTCCCCTGGCCTCTTGTCCCTCTGCTCCTGCGAGGACACAAATAAAGGGCTCTGGTTTCACCCTCTGCTCTGTGCCGCCTTTGTCTCGCTGCGGGGACGGCGGAGGGGGCTGCTCCGGCAGTGCGGCGGGACCAGTGCCATGAGGGGTGCTGGGGACACAGCCTCCTGCCAGGCCCCTCTGCCTGCGCGCCAGCCGCAGCTCCAGGGGACGGGTCCCACGGCCTGCTCGGTGACAGCCCTCTCCGTGGGCCGCCTTCCTCCTCCAAAACCGGGGATTGTTCTCAGCAGCACAAAGAGCTCGGCTCTTGAGCGAGAGGCACAAAGGGAAATCCAGGGCAGGCGAGCAGCTACCTTTGCTGCGGGGCAGCGCCGCAGCCCTTTGTGTCTGTTCATCCATCGGGCTTCGGCCTGGCCCGCTGCCAGCCGCGGGCAACGGCCCTGCCTGCACTTCGCAGCAAGCCCCCGGCCAGCCGACCGCCCCAGCCGCGCTCCCACACCGCGCCGGCAAGCCTCCTCGCCGGAGCCGCTCTGCAAGGCGATGCCCGGGCCGCGGCACCATATGCCGGGTGGGGCCGGCACGGTGCCTGGGGTCCGGCTCACCCCACGGGGAAGCGGCTGATGGCTGTCTCGGGGTGCCGGCGTGGCCGTTTCTCACGTACCGGCTCCTCGCTCCCGGCGGTGCTGGCCCTTCCAGCTTGGTGCCCCATGGTGCTGATGGTATCTGCCTGCCGCGGCCTGTGCCCCTGCGGCCCCGGGGGCCGTGTCTGCTGGCACAGCACCAGCCAACGCCTCCGGTGGCTTTTTTGATGTCCCAGAACAGGCTGGGCAGGAAGTTTGGTGCACTGGTCCAGCCGGGAGCGAGGCAGTGCCGGTCCCCGGGGGAGAGCCTGCCCCGACACGCCAGCTCGGTGTGGAGCTCACCCCTTCCCCCCCAGCCCCGTGCCGTGCTGCCGGCGCTTCTCAGGCATGAGGGTGCACAGGGGCTCGCAAGCAGTGCTGCACCCCAGGTCCCGGTCCTGGCCAGCAGCCGTCACGGAGTCGGGTCCTGCTGGCAAAGCGGCTGGGGTCTGCCTGCAGCTGTACAGGATGGGGACAAGGACCTGCCTGCTCCCTGGGCTGGCGGGGGGGTCCCGCGTGCAGCACGACACCGCGGTCCCAGGGAGGGGGGCTGCCACAGCCCCTCTCCTGCCAGAGGCTGCCCTGCTCCCAGCCTCAGGCACCCGCTTTTCTTCCTCCCGGTCCCCTCTGCCTTCCTCCGCTTCTCGCAGTGCTGGGACGGCACCACCCCATTGCTCTGCAGCATCCCCCAGTGCGGGGGCCACTCTGCTCTGCCCCCAGCCAGACTGCCCGCTGCAGCACGCACCTCTGTGCACGGCCCCAAAACAGCCGAGCGCTGCCCGAGCTCGCTGCCGTGGATGCGCGACACCCTGACAAGCGGCGACACCAGGACCCTCTGGCACCAGCCCTGGGCAGCATCACTGCAAGGGCGCACAGCCACCTCCCCGCGGGGCCCCGCACGCCCCAGCCCAACGCTCGGCCGAGCACGTGGGGACGTTGCAGACCGCAGGAGATGTGACCACCAGCGCACCCCTCCTGCCCTGTCCATCCCCACCCCAGCAAGGAGCAACCGGCGATGGGCAGGTTTTCCCCGCGGCTGCGGCAAGAGCCGGACGCAGCTCCTTTCTGCAGGGCCGCCAGGATGGTCCCGGCCGCGGTTGGCCCCGGAAGGTGCCCAGCCCCGCCGCAGCAGCGCACACACGTCCGAAGGAGACACCTGGACTTCATATAAAAAAAATCACAGACATTTCTGCACACGCACATGGGGACACGGGGGGCGAGTCGCTGCCCAGCCCGGCACAGGGCGAGCGCTGCCCCCCGCTCCCTCCCCGGGACACGATTCACATTTTCAACGTATTAAAACCGAACCAAGCACAGACACACAGCACATGCCGCGGGGTCGCTGCACCAGCACCGCCTGGCCGCACACGTGGCTCCGGGTCCCGCAGCGGGATGTCACAGTGAGTCAGGGCGCAAGGGGGCCGCGGCTGCCCCCTCCTGCCCTCTGCATAGAGGGGGCTGTGGCCCCACGGAGCTGCCAGAGCCGGGGCCGCACCAGCAGCCTGAGCCAGGCACCGTGTCCGTCCCCGCAGCAGGGACCCCGGGCGGGGGGAAAAGTCCCGCACGTCCCTGGAAGGCACACAGCACCCCTCACAGCCGGAGCCGCCAGCACCGTCCCGAGGAGCAGGGCTGGAGCAGCCAAGGTGACGCCCGGGGAGCTCCCGGAGGAGCCGAGCCCCGCCGGGACGAAGTGGGGCCGGCCCCGCCGGCTGGGTGGGTGCCACAGCAGGGCGCAGGCTCCGGGCATGCACACACAGACAACACGGACCCCAGCCACGGCGCCGCGGTCCGGTGAGGCTCAGCAGAGCAGAGGCGGTCGTGGGCGAGGGCTCGGCTCTCGGCCCCATCACACCACCGAGTCCTGGATCTCGGAGCCCAGGCGCACCCGGGGTCTTTGGCAGGCGGGAGACACCTCCACGAAGCTGTCCCGGACGTGGAGGGGCCTCTTCTCCGACTCGGAGAAGGCGCGCGGGGGGCCTGGGGGCTCGTGCACAGGGGTGCTGACGACGTAGTTGTCCTGCAGAGCCTGGTAGCCCTTGTGCTCGGGTGCCGCATTGGGCAGGCTGCTGCCGTTCAGGGGCAGGCTCTCCACCGGCTTGCGGGGTGGCTTCTGGTGCCGGCCAGCGTCGCCGGGCTCCAGCAAGGCTTTCATGCCGTCACGGTGCCGGTGCAGGAGGAAGAGGGCCAGCACGAGGACGGCGGCGGCGAAGAGCACACACATCACCAGGAACTCGGTCCAGTAGGTCTTGCCGTCCAGCCGGGCTGCGGCGCTGCCCACCGCTGAGGTGCTCCGGGATGTGCTGACGGTCTCCAGGGCATCCCGGCCAGCAGCCACCTTCCTGCCGGGGTCCGGCAGCCCGCGGGCCGGCTCCTGCACGCCCACACAGTAGCTTGCCATCAGCTTGCGGAAGCCCTCCTCCAGCGACCAGCACTCGTAGGTGCCTGCCCGCTCCGGGCTGCCCACCAGGATGAGGGCCCCGTCGGGCAGCACCAGGTAGGAGGCATTGACGGGCACCCCGTCGTGCAGCCAGCGCCGCGAGGCCAGGTTGGAGAGCAGCCGGCACGGCAGCGGCCGCACCGCGTTGGGCGGCAGCTGGATCCGCTGGCACGGGGCGCCCGAGGCTGTGGGGAGACAAGCCGCGGGGCAGTCAGCGAGGCCGCGGGGACCCCGGCGGTGGGCACGGGGGTGATGGGGCGGGGGGGCCAAGTGGGAGCCTGGGGCGCATGGCAGCCCCCGGGACACCCCGGGGCCAGCAGCGGCCCCAGCCCCGTGGCAGCAGGTGCAGGAGCTCACCTGGAGGCAGGAGGACGCGGGGACGGGGCTGGGAGGTGTTGGCCAGCTGGCAGAGCCGCTCCGTGTCAGCATCCTCGATGTCCTGCGCCCAGAGCCTGGGGACAGAGAGGGGTCAGGGCAGCGGGGTGCTGCAGGGTGCCACAGCATACAGGGGGGTGGAGAGGGAGTGCAGCACTTACTGGGCGTGCGCCGGCGGATGCAGGGTGGCCCTGCGGCAGGCGCCCCGGCTCCAGGCGCAGAAGGGGTCCCGCGCCAGCACGCACTCGCCGCAGCTGCGGTACAGGCTGCAGTTGGCGAAGGGCACCTGAGCCACCGCCGTGTAGGTGGCTGCGTAGACCAGGCCCTGTGGGAGGGGGCACAGCGGGGTCAGCGGGCAGCCCCGGCCCCACAGTCGTGCAAGCAGGGTCGTCTCCTGCACACCCCTGCCCTCCCGGGCTCCCTGGCCCACAGCCCACGAACAGGACTTGCCCCACGCAGGCTGAGCCCACAGCATCCCCCCCGCTCCTCGCCCCAGCCGCGGTGCGCCCGTGCCCGGCTCCTGCCTGGTCCTGGTCCAGCAGCAGCTGGAGAACGGGCTGGCCGGCGGGGAAGAGGCGGATCTCCTCGATGATGTGCACCCCGTGGTTCACGCGCACAGCCTTGTGCAACCGGCCGTCGTCTGCAAACACAAGGGCTGGGCTGAGCGGGGCCGGGGGTACACAGTGCGCTGGCACCCGCCCCGTCGGCGACCCACGGCTGCACCCACCCGTGCCCAGGAAGAGGACGTCGTAGGTGCCGTGGAGGCCCTGTGCACGGTGGACGCCGATCTGCTGGTAGCGCAGGCGGCTCTGCAGCAGCAGCGGCTGGCTGCGCACGGGGCTGTCCATCAGGAAGTGGTCCTTGATGAAGTTCAGCACCCGGTCCGGCATCTGGAGGGACGAGTTGATCTTCAGGTGCCGTGTGTGGCTGGTGATGCACTGAGGAGAGAGGAAGGGGCTCGGCCAGGGCACGGGGCAGCGGGCGGGTGGGTGGCCGTGCCGCGGTGGCCACCAGGACCAGGAGAGTGCAAGGGGCTGCCCCGTGTCCTGCATGCGGGGAAGCGCCGAGGAGGCACCTACCGTGCCTGGCCGGGGTTCCGGCACGGGGCCGGTGTCCGTGTACCACTGCTGTGTCTCGCGGTTCACCTCCTTATAGAGCCCGCCAAAGGCTCGCTGCACGCTGCGCATGGGGAAGGCACACACGGCCGAGCTGCCCAGGCCGCCCTTGTTCCTGGCAGGGGAGAGGCAAAGCCCGCGGCACGATCAGGCACCCAGGCTCTGCCGAGCCCCCCGCTCCGCCCCAGGAACCCGAACGTGGCCGGAGCCGACCCGCGCCTCCCCGACCACCCCACGGCGCAGCAGGCAGCGCTCCCGGGTCTCCCACCGGCCCTGGCCCGCTGCTCACCACTGCGAGGTGAAGACCCCGTAGAAGAGCGTCTCCCTCCAGCGCAGCTCCCCCGGGGTGAGCACGAAGACGTCCTGCAGCACGTTGAAGGGGAAGCCGTCCTCGGGGTGCGAGCAGAGCAGCTGCGCCTTCAGGAAGGTCGTCCACCGCCGCTGCAGCACGCGCTCCCCTCCCTGGTCCCCCTGCGTGGCACAGCGGGTCAGGGCACGGTGCCATGGCCATCTGGCAGTGGGGAGCCCCATGGGGCTGGGTAAGCAGAGCAGGGGTCTGTCCGTCTGTCCGTGCGGGAGTGCCAAGGCCCCGGCGGAGCAGCCCCAGTGTTGGGGAGGCACAAGCCAAGCAGCGTCTGAGGCACCCAGGGGAAGGGAAACATGGCCCAGGAGGAGGACAGGGCTTGTGCCCCGGCTGGCGAGGGGGCAGAGGAGACGGGGAAGGGCTGCCGCCACCAACGGGGCGGGCGGGAGCAGCAGGCTCGAGCCGCAGCCCTGGGCTGGGCGCTTTGGAGCCATAACTGCCCCAGAGGGGTCTCCCACGGGTGCTGGTCCCCTCCTGGGGTGTCCAGGAACCCGGGGATGGAGACGTGCAGGGCGGTCCCACATCCCCCCAACCCCAGCGGGGAGCGACATCCTAGGCACGGCCCCCTGCACACACCCCCGCTGCCCTGGGCCCACCTTGCACACGCGCGCAATGCGCGAGACGATGGTGTTCTCGAAGTAGTCGAACTCCTTGCCGGTCTCGCTGAAGAAGAAGTAGACCTTATCGTCATCGCCCTCGGGGTTGCCGGCAGGCAGGCTCTCCCGCAGGTAGGCTGAGCCCACGAAGACCGGGTCTGGGGATAGAGGCACCCCTCAGCATCGCCCTGCTGCCGGGACTGGCCCCCACCCCCGTGCCTCCCCCATCCCGGGGGATGGGGACCCCGGCCCAACATGCCGGCCCCGGGTCTCACCCTGCAGCCAGTTGAGGGAGTTCTCCGTCTTGAGGGCGATGCGGCTCTCCTGGCTGCGGTAGATGGTTGGCTCGTTGCCCTGGAAGTTGCTGACAGTCCCGGCGTAGAGCTCACCCTCTGCCAAAGAGACGCTCCTGCTGGGACCCGGCACACGCCACCCGGCACAGCCCTGCTCTCCTGCTGGGGTCCGTGCCGGCCTGGCCCCAGTTCAGCCCGGCCGAGCAGCCGGGGCGCTGCAGAGAGGGCGAGCGTCCCGGGGCGGTGTGCCTTACCGACCATGACGGCTGTGGACCGGTACTCAGGGTCGAAGGGGCAACGTCCCTTCCCGTCCTCCAGCAGCACCTTCCCCGACGCGTCCCGCTCCAGGCGGAAGTGCTGCACGTTCTGCAACGGGACCGGGCTGTGAGCCGGCAGCACTGCCGGCACCTGCCCCGGCACCCGGGACCCCCGCTGCCGGGCCCCGACAGTGGAGGGGGAGCCACACCCCCAGCAGGACCTGCGGCCCCCGGCCCCGCTCCCCGTGCTCACAATGTAGGCGCAGGCTGGGCTGAAGGCGCAGGTCCCGCAGGTGTAGAGGTGGGTGCTGTTCAGCTGCAGCAGCATCTTGATGTAGTTGTGACAGTCTCTCTGCAGGGGCGAGAGGACCCGGCTCAGCCCTCCTGCCCGCACGCACCCCCGCACGGGGCACTGCCCGCTCCTGCCGCAGCCCCCAGATGCCCACCGGCAGCGGGGCTCACCTGGGGGTCTTTGCCCTTGAACACGCACTGCCTCTTCTTCTCCTCATCCGCGCTCCACGGCAGCTGCAGAGAGGGGACGGTCACTGGGAGCCCCCCCCCGTCACTGGCTGGTCCCCACACACCACCCCCCTGGGGCTGGCAGACCTTGCCCCCAGCATCAATGTCCTCCCCACCTCAATCACCCTGGCGAGGCAGCCGCTGGCTGCGGCCACGCACCCGGCTGCCCGGGACGGCCGGGACAGCTGCCTCCACGCTGTCGCGAGCGGCTCCCAAATGTGCGGTAGCTTGCACAGAGCCCAAACGCCGCCGGGGAGCGGCGCCCTGCACCAGAGCTGGCTCCGTGCCCCCTTCCCTCCCCAAGGGCAGCCCAGTCCCAGGGGCTCCGTGGTCCCGCACGAGGCTCGGCCTCGTCCGTGGGCTCACCCTGCGAGCCGGTGCCCCGGGCTGGAAGTGGCTGGTGTTGAGGGCGACGAGCAGCTCGCGCGCCCCCAGGTAGAGGGTGCCGCCCTCCGGGCTCAGCAGCAGGGCCGTGTAGTTGGACACGCCGGGCACCTCGAACCGCTGCACGACCCGCTCGGCCGAGTCTGGGGAGGGAGAGCGACGAGCATCAGCCTCGCACAGCCCGTGCGGGTCAGCACCCGACCCGCCGGCGCCCCGGCTCACTCCTGGCCCCTCTGCTCGGCATCACTGCCCTGGCCTCGCACCTCGGCCGTGCCGCCCGCACGGAGCTACCAGGGCCGGATCCAGCTCTCCGCACACGGTCAGGTGCACGCAGCACTGCGCCGCAGTGAACCGTGCGTGGCCGTGATAGCACCCGAGGGCAGCACCCGCGCTGCTGCGAGCACGAGCCACTGCCTTGTCCCGGCCCCGCCGCAGCAGCCCTGCCTGGCACTGGGCACCGCAGCCAGGTCTGCGCTCGCCCAGCCGTGCACGGTCCCCGGGGTTCAGCCCTGCGGCACGGGTGGCCCAGCCCAGCCCAGCCCCGCCCCGCGGGGACCCCGAGCTTGTGGCAGGGAGAGACGGGTGCCAGGACCGGCTGCCTACCCCGGCCCACGGGGCGGCCCCAGCAGCTGCCCGTGCCGGACGCCGGGGCAGAGGCTGCCGGCTGAGTCACAGAGTGCCCGTGCGCCCGTCCCGCGTGGGTGGCCTGGCCCCGGAAGCCCTTCCTCTGCCGCAGCCGCTCTGAATCAGATGGGCCCGGCTGTGTCAGCGGGACACGTCGGGCTGACTCACGCTGCCAACTCCCTCAGCCCTGCCACCCTGCGCCCCAGGGACAACCCGACCTTCCCCGACCCCCTGCCCGCTCCCGGATCCCCGCCGGGACGGCCCTGGGGCTGCCGTGAGCTCCCGCTCGGTGCAAGCCGCCGCGAGGACTCAAGGTGCCGCGGTGGCGGACCCTGGTCCTCTTCCCCCTCCCCTCTTGCTCCAGGAGCCCCGGCTACCGCTGGACAAGGCAGCATCTCCCCCGCCCCTGGGGGCTCGGCTGGCCCCTGGCCCAGCACTCGCCCCAGCTCTCCTGCAGCAGCGCAGACGGAGGGATGCCGACCCCCCCAGGGCATCTTCCTGCGAGGGGTCCTGCGTCCCAGCACCAGGGTGATGCTGCCTGCGGTGGGCACAGCCCAGTGCAGGCAGCGGAGGGGCAGCGGGAGCCCCTGCAGCCCACAGAGCTGTCCCGGCCCAGGGAGCTGCGGGAGCCCGTGCCGGCTGCCAGGGGACCTGTTAGGACAAGACCTGCTTCTTCCAGACAAACCTGCTGGAGGCACATCCAGTGCTTCCAGGGGAGCAGCTCGCCAGCTCCTCCCTCCCACCAACCGCAAGCCCCACGCGGCCACGCTCCCCAGGAGCCACTGCCGGGCGCACGCCACCACCGGCGGAGCGGCCAGCCCATGCCCCCTGCCCAGATCTCCGTGCCAGCGCTGGGGGTCCAGGTCCGGGTACCCGCCATGAGCTGCAGCCCCCGCAGCCAAAGCAGCCTCTGCAGGTGGGCAGAGCTTGGCCAGAACCGGTCTGTGCAGGCAGGGCCGGGCAGTGTGGCTCGACTTGGTGTGGCACGGCATGGCACGACGCCGAGCTGGGCTGTCCTACTGGCTCCCGGGCCTCCCGTCCAACTCGGCGGGTCCCAGATCTGCTGGTGCCACCACAACCGTGGCCAGCAGTCACAGGAGCACGTGGCGGGGCCACGTCCACACCGACGAACCGCAGCGCGCTGAGCCAGGGAGTGCTCCCAGCTGCCTGTGCCTCGCTGCCAGAGCCGGCCCGGCCCAAACCACTGCACCCTCCCAGGCTGCCCAGCCAGCAGCCAGCACGGGACGGGCTCCGCTGGCCGGCAGCAGCTGGATTTAGCCACCTTCTCCTGGCAGCGCAGCCAGCCCAGACACACGTGGGCGGCCTCCACCATGCCACAGCCCCAGCGCTGGACGATGGAGCTGGGCCCAGCAGCTGCCAGTGCCGGGCCAGAGCTGCCTGTGGAGCGTGCCCTGCTGCTCACCCACCCCATACCAGCTGCTGGGGGGGGGGCTCTCTGCAGGGCGAGAGGAGTCTGTAGACCAGGCCCCCCACTTGCGAGGGGCTCTGCTTGGCCGAGCAGCCTCCCACCTGTCCTTCCCCAGCCCCTGCCCCAGTGCAGCCCCGAGCCCTGCCGAGGCCACGCTGCTGATGGGGGCTGCAGTGGGTCCCGGAGCAGCCTGGGGCCGGGTACAGCAGAGCAAGGGGCTCTGCAGAGCCCCAGGGACGCAGCTGAGAGGGAAGGGCACCCGCAGGCACCCGGCTGCCCAAACGAGGATGAAAGCGCATGGCAGAGCAGGCAGGCAGAGCCCCCACAGCCGGCTCAGCCCATCCCACGCTCGCACAGGACGTGGCTGCCACCGCTGCCCTGCGTGCGGGGACACGAGCACCCCTGGGTGCCCCAGACCCACTCACGCCCTCGGCGCGGGTCCTGACGCAGGGAAGCACGCCTCTTTGCTGCCCGACCGCCGTGCGTGCAGCCCCGGGGGCTCTGCCCGGTCCGAGCACCACGGCCCCAGCCCTTGCTGCTGCGCCCCACCGCCCGGGGGGTCCCGGCGCCCCGCGTCCCTGGGGGGTGCGGCCGCCCCAGCCCCAGCCCCACGGCGGGACACGAGCCCCGGCTTGCCGGGCTGGCGGGGAGGCTGTTGTGCAGCCTCAGCACCGCCGGCTGTCACAAGGCGTTTCCACGCGGGGCCGCCCCGTCCCGCGGCGTGGGGAACCCCGGCGGGGGGGGGGGGGATGCGGGGAGGGGGCGCCGGGGGC
>JAVKLA010000002.1:23843036-23853719 GCA_034782735.1 Sagittarius serpentarius | reverse complement strand
AGCTATTTGGTAATGGGACTGAGGTAGCGTGGCGGGGGTGGGGGGGGGCCTGCGCTAGCTGGGGGCACAGAGGGGCAGCACTGCCGGAGGGGTCCGGGCTGCCCAACGCTGCAGCCGTCTCCATCCTGCTCCAAGGCTGGAGGCGGGGCGGGGGGGAAGGCGATGGCAAGGCTGGGGGGGGGGGCGGCATCCCGACTTGCTGGGGGGGGCTGGGAGCCTGGAGGGCTGTGTGCTGCCACCCCCCCAAGCCACCCTGGGGCTTTCGAGAGGGCTGGGGCCGGAATGCCGCCCTGCCCCGGCGAGCATGGTGGGACCTGCGCCTGCAGGGGAGTCAGCCTGGGGGGCCCGGACCCTGTGCCCGTGCCCTGGCTGGAGCCCGGGCCCTGCTGCAGCCTCCCTGGCGGTACCGGTGCCCGCCGGGACCCTGCCCAGCCCTGGGCACGCTCAGGGAGCAATGCTGGCGGTGCTGCTCGGCCCCCTGCCCCACAGCGGGGAGGGGGGACAGCAGGGACAGCGGTCCCAGAGCCCGTGCTGCCCCAGCTCCTTTCTGCCCCCACCGCAGCACCTGGGAGCGGAGGAGGCAACCCCCTGGTATTTTGTCCCAAACAAAAGCCTTTTCCTGAGCCCCACAGCAGCTCGGGGCGGGCGGGGGGGGTGAGGAGGGGGTGCTGGCAGTGCAAAGAGCGGCTGCGGTTTGTTAGCG
The DNA here is from genome assembly GCA_034782735.1 of Sagittarius serpentarius. NCBI lineage: Eukaryota > Metazoa > Chordata > Aves > Accipitriformes > Sagittariidae > Sagittarius > Sagittarius serpentarius. The sequence continues at coordinate 23,853,016 of JAVKLA010000002.1, read as the reverse complement.
TGGCCCTTAGCCCCCCCCCCCAGCACCACTGCAGCCCCCGCTGCTCCCCAGGCACAGACCACACACGTTACACAGGTTTACAAAGCACATTGGTTGAAGGAAACTGAACCCAGTGAAAAGATAAATCCAACCACGCGGCACATCTGAAAAAAATAAATTACTTTCAAAATACCATCATTTGCTCAAGTTGAACAGGGTTTACCTTCCTTTAAATACGCTGCCCGCTGCAGCTGCTCTGTACCCAGAGCTGCTGCTTCCTCTGAGCTTTGCCATTAGTTTGTAAGAAAATATTCTGTTTTGTACGTGCCCCGTGGCCTCGCGCAGGTTGCCGCCGCTTTGCCGGTGCCAGCGCGCAGCTGGTGCCAGGGCAAGCGGGACAGCTCTCGCCTGTCTGGGAGACGGGGAAGAGCACGAAATGCCACCCCCACCCCCCCTCCTCCCGGGGGCAGAGGGGCTTCTGCCCCACAGGGCGCTGGGAGGGGGGAGCAGGGGGCCGGCTGGGCTGCAGCCCCGGCGCAGCCGCGGGGGAGGACCCAGGAGGTAGAATAATTAGTAATGCTCCTCGTCTTCTGGGATGTGCCTTCCCCTGCCTGCAGCTTCCAGGACGCTGGAGTACAGGCAGGGGCGAAGGCAGCGGCAAGGTCCCGGCTTGCCACCGCGCGGAGGGGCAGGCAGGAGCAGAGCGGCGGGCAGGAGCCGCGGGCAGGCGGTGGGCAGCTCGGCCCTCCCCCTCGGGGGTGGTGGGGAAGGGCCCCAGCGAAGGAGAGCGCTCCGCTGGGGCTCTGCAAGGGTCTGGCAGTAGCTTGGAGCTGAGCCCTCGCTGCACCAGTGCGGCGTGCCCGTAGCAGGCAGCGACCGCTGCCCCGAGCTGCCTCCAGCCCCCGCGCCCGCCTTTGCCCCAGCAAGGGTTTTTGGACATCCCTGTTTTCTCCTTCACCAAGCTCAGCTCGAGCCCCCCCTCTCTCCAGGGGCAGTGGTGCAGGTCTGGTTGGGTGCCGCAGCCCGCCGGCAGCGGCTCCTCTTACCACGCAAAGTCCGTGCAGGCCCCCGGCAGCCTCCTCCAGCCTCGCTACAACATGTTGTAGTACGCCATCTCCTTCATGGCCTGCTCGGTCAGGGCGTGCTCATCCGGAGGGTTGCCCACCCCGCCGTAGCCGTAAGAGTTCTCCTCCTCGAAGTCGTCCATCTCCTGCTGCCCATCCAGCTCGGCGTGGTCAGCCCCAGCCAGGTCCATCATGGGATCTACGATTCAGCACAGGGACACCTGATGACGGACCTGCATGAAGGTCCAAGGGCCGACAGCACCCCCTCCTCCCCGGGCTGCTCAGGTTTAGAGCCCGCAGCCCCCCAGGAGCTACAGCTCTGCTCGAGCCAGGCCGCTTGCGGAGGGGCTCTCGGCTCAGAGGATCCCCAGCCACGCACCGCAGCAGGGACGGGTTGCCGGCAGAGTGCTGCCAGAGCGGAGAGCCGCCACGCCTGTGCTCGCCCGCGACCGGTGCCCGTGCCACACGCGGGGGCCTGCAGCATCCGTCCCACCATGGGGGCCGGGGGAGGCGAGGACGGCAGCGCAGGAAAGGCAGCCTCCCAGTGCCGTCCCCGCGCTCGCACTCCCTGCCTGCGCCGCGGCGCTGGGCACCGGCTGAGGCTCAGCCGGGCCGGGAGTTGTCCGAGGTGGGGAGGGAGAGAAAAGGGCAGGGACGGGGGATCCTGCTGGGTGCCCAGGACGTGCTCGAGGTGGCGCTGAGCCGCTGGGGAAACCGAGGGGATGAAACAGTCGGAGCAGGGGTGGTCCCGCCACAAGACTGCTGATGGAGCATCCGTGCTGGTGCTGTGCAGACACCTGCGGCAGGAGCATCTCCCGTCCCCCCGGGCAGGGGCAGAGGGGGCAGCCAGGGCAAGAACAGCGAGGTTTACCCCTCCCATCCTCCAAAATCCTCTGACCAAGATCACAGTCACCGCATCAGCAGAGGGCACCGTCCTGTCCAGAGATGCCAAAGCCTCAATGGCTCCTTGAGGAGCTATTTCTTTTAACTTTTTTTTTTTTTTTTTAAATGAAGTTTGTTTATTTATTTGTACCAAGTTTATGAAGCTTATTCCAGCTCCTGCCTGGTACCTTTCTATGGAGGACAGGTGCTTGGCTGGGGAGACAGCCTCCTTACCATGGGGTGCCGGCAGGATGAGCAAGTCGAGGGCCCAGCCCTCGGGCAATGGGACACGAGCTCGCCGAAAGGTGCTCGCCAGAGCCGCCGCGGCACGGCCCTGCTCCCAAAGCGAAGAGCCGAGAGCCCGGCGCTCCCAGGAGCGGCCGCAGCAGGGAAGACCACTGCACCCCGTCTGCGACAGGCTGCGCCAGGGCCTGGCCACAGCCTGCACCTACCTTGGCTGTCCAGGCTGATGTCCATCACCCCGTGCTTGACCTTCATGTGCCGGCTCAGGTTGCCCTTCAGGTTGAACTTGCTGGAGCAGTAGGGACACTTGAAGGGCTTGCTCCCCGCGTGCAGGTGCATGTGGCCCAGCAGGTTGTACATGCGGTTGAAGGACTTCCCGCAGACCTGCGGGCAGCGTTCCTGGGGTCAGGAAGGGCTCTCCCGCTGCCGCACCCGGCAAAGGGGCACAGCGGCAGGCTCTCGCCCACGATGTCCGCGGTGCTGCCGCAGGGACGCGCGCTTTTCAGAGCAGACCTCGCTCCTGGGGACCCTCATTGCTCCCGCCAACTCCTAGGAGCAATGGGGCCGCTTCCCTCCTCCCCTCCCCTGCGGCGGGAGGCCTGAGGGGTGCTGCGCTGGTACGGCTGGGAACGCCAGCCCATCTAGCGCTGGTTAGAGAGGGGCACCAATTGTCCTTCTCTGCCAGCGGTGCCCACGCCCTGCGCGCAGCAGCTGCTCCCCGCCGCCCAGCTCTGAGCAGACGCGTCAGGACGAGCTGTTTGCCCGAGCGAACAGAGGGAGGCATCACAAAACTGCTTTCCTGTGACTGAGGGCTCAACCCAGCCGGGCTGGGTTTCTCCCCAGCGCCCGAGCTGACCGCCCCGGAGCTGCTGACCTCCCCGGCCCCCCGACGGTACCTTGCATTTGAATGGCTTCACCGGCGAGTGCACAATCATGTGGGTCTTGAGCGTCTGCTTCTGCACAAACGTCTTGAAGCAGATGTGGCACTGGTAGGGACGGACGCTGGTGTGGATCAGCATGTGCCGCTTCATGTTGGCCTGCAGGGTGAACTCCCGCCCGCACACCTCGCACTTGAACTCCTTCACGCCCTGCGAGGGGTTCGGAGAGCCGTGAGCACCGGGCAGAGCCCAGCCCGGGGCAGAGCAGCAGCGGGCAGAGCTCTGCCTGCGGCGGCGGGGGCCGGTGCACAGCGCTGCCGGGCTGGCCCCGGGGCTTCCGACCAGACCCCGCGGGAGCTGGGGGCACAAGCGCTGTGCCGAGCACGGCGCAGAGCGGCGACCTGCGCTCCCCGAGGGGCCCGGGACAGGGTCCTCGCGCCAAGCTGAGCTTCAGGGACTGGCAGCGGGCTGGACTGCAGGAACCGGGTGGGGGGGGGATTTACGCTCAGCTCGTCTCACCTTCCCGAGAGTCTCCTGCTCCCCTCTCCCTGCTCCTTCCGAAGTGCAGAGCGGGCACGACCGAGAGCCTGGTGCCCTCCCCGCACCGCCCCGGGGGGCAACTCCCCCTGCACGGTCCTGCAGCAGGCAGGATCCTGCCTCCTGCCTCGCTCCCAGGTGCCATCATCTCACCCACCCTGGAAATGCATTTGCAGCACGTGGAAAACCCAGTATTAGGTCAGGGCTGCTGGAGCGAGCGCAGCTCTGCAAAGCGGTGCCGTCGGGAAGGAGCTGGCTGAGGAGCGTGGCTGCCGTACGGCCGCCGACCTGGCACGGGTACGTTCGAGGGCACTGCCCAAGCCCGGCGGCGTGCGGGAGGCCGGCTGCGGGGAGCACGGCTGGCGTGGCCTGGTAAGCCCAGCTGCGAGATCCAGCTCTGCTCTCTGGCTCAGGCCAGTTGCTCCCCCTTGAAATAACCCCTGGAGAAGGGCAAACCCCTCGCTCACAGCCCGCTGGGAGGGGCTGCGGCAGCACGTGGCCAGGGTCCCCTAAGTCACCCTGCTGCAGCACCCGCCGTAGGTCTGCAACCTCCCTCCCTGAGGACGGAGACCCCCAGGAAGAGAGGAGGCCCTGACCCTAACGATGCCCTTTCACTGCTAATCAACGACCCCTCGCAAACGCCAACCACAGGCACCTCTGCCCACCCGCACCACCCATCTCCCAGGGCTGGCCAGGACTCCGGGGCACTGGGACACCCCTCCGCCCCAGCACCCGCATCCGGAGCCAGCACGTCTCCTCCGGGCACGGCAAGGGCAGCGCCCCTCGGGTGCCTGACGTGCCCCAGCCCTTACCTTGTGCGTGAGGGAGTGCTGCTTGAGGTGGTGGATCTGGCTGAACTCCATCCCGCACTCGGTGCAGACGAAGGGCCGGACGTTCTGGTGCTTCAGCATGTGGTTCTGCAGCTGGCTGCGGTAGTGGAAGGACTTGCTGCACTCCAGGCACTGGTACAGCGTGGGGCCCTGGTGCGTGGAGAGGTGCCGCTTCAGCTGGGTGAGCGTGGAGAAGTCCAGCCCGCACTCCACGCAGACATGGCAGCGGCCGCTCTCGTGCTTCACCTCGTGCGCCTTCAGCTCGCTGGGGTAGGCGAAGCCCCGGCCGCAGAAGCGGCAGCTGTAGGGCTTGATGTCGGTGTGCAGCAGCATGTGCCGCTTCAGGTGGCTGGTCTGGGTGAAGGCCTTGCTGCACACCTCGCACTTGTGGGGCCGCGTGCCCTGGTGGGTCAGCAGGTGGGTCTGCAGGTGGCTGGGCTGCTTGAAGAGCTTGTTGCAGTGCGGGCAGGAGTGGGGCTTGATGCCGTTGTGGCCCAGGATGTGGGTCACCAGGTTGTACTTGGAGGTGTAGGACTTCTCGCACATGCGGCACTGCCAGCGTTTCTGGCGGTCCCCCGCCTCCACCAGGTAGGAGTCGTCGATCTGCACGTTGATGTCCAGCCGGTCCAGCTGCGCCTTCTTGTTGCGCTCGCTGGTGGCACCCGCCGCCTCCGCCTCCAGCTCCCCGGGCTCCTGCCAGGTGAAGCCCTGCTCGCTCTTCACCTGCTCGGGGGAGGCCGGCACAGGGGCCTCCGCCTCGCCGGGGGACGGGGCGCCCGCCTCAAAGGCGCACTCGGTCCGCAGGGCCCCCGCGGTGCCACCATCCGCCACACCGGCGGGGTCAGGGCCCCCGAGGCGGCGCTCGGTGCCCTCCGGCTCCTGGCGCACGTGCCGGCGCAGGTGCCGCAGGCGCCGGGGCTTCCTGCCGAAGGCGCCGAGGTCGATCATCTTCATGGCGCTGCTCTGCACCGTCTGCTCCTGGCCGGGGTCCTGGAGGGGGGGCGGGCGGCTGCACTGCCGCTCGTCCTCCTCGTCCCCAGGGATGGACACTTCGTACAGCACCTCGTCCTCTGCCTCCGCCTTCTCGCACTTGACCTTGGGCACCAGCCTCACGGGAGGCCGCTTCCTCCTCCGGGCGTGCTTCTCCAGGGAGGACTCTGCCTCCAGGGCATCCTCCTCCTGCCCATCCCCTGGCGCCTGCCCCTCGCCCTCCAGCCGGCACTCGCCCTCCGGCTCCCCGGGCTCCACCGCGGCAGTGTCCGGCAGCTCCCCTCCCAGCCCGGGGAAGAAGCCGGAAGGGCTGACGGTGGCCCCAAGCAGCTCATTCTCAGACACCAAGCCCAGAACCGCAGCCTGCGCCAGGGACAGCACCACCACCGCGTCCGTCTGGGTCCCGCACTCGGTGAAGCGATCCATCTCTTGCCGCCCGCCTACGCTGTCATGGCTGGAGAGGGAGAGAGACGGCTGTTAGCCCCCCCGGCACCCCCGCCACCACGCAGCTGTCCGGGATGCCGCTCTGCGAGGGGCTCATTCCGTCTGTCAGCCCCTTCCGTATCACTGTCCTCAGCAAACCCCAGACCGACACGGGTGTTGCCAGCGTGGGTCCCCAGCACCACACACGCCAGGACGTGGGGGCAGTGCGGCCGCGGGGGTCTCAGGTGCAGGGAGGGACCAGAGAGCCAGGCTGCGGAGGGGAAGTTCGGCTCTGTGTCCGCTGTCGGCCTTTCCAGCCAGGCTACCGAACCCCGAGGCTGAGGTCTGGCTCCTCGTGTGCCCCAGAGCTCCCCAGCAGCGACTCCTGGGGAGAAGCACCCGCGCAGTTTGGGGACGAGCCAAGAAAGCCGAACGCGCCGCTCTGCTCTGCGCAACTTGCAGGAGCAAGAAACAGCAGTGAAGGGCACAGGGAGCTTGAGGAACCGAAGCCCAAACCCTCCTCACTGGGAGCATCTAGAAAGCAGTCACACTGCCAGGCTCGTGACCCACGTGAAGCGCACGGCGGAGGCTCTGCCTGGCTCAGTGCCGGTGCCTTTGGCACACTCACCCGTGGGGCCCGAGCATCACTGCAGCACGGGAGCAGCTCGGGGTCTGGGCGTGCTGGCCCAGGGCAGGCTGCGCTGGCGCCCCGTGAGCCCCCTCGCTGCTCCGACCTCCCCGGCCCTGCAGCAGCCGGGCTCCGGCTTCACCTTCCCTGCCCGGCCCATCCCTCTGTCTCCCAGCCCCCCCTCATCGCCACGGCAAGCACCTCCTCTCCCCTTTGCCTTTCAGCAGCACCCTTTTGTCCCAGCAATAAGCACAACAGGTTCCAGCAGTATTTCTTCAGGCTGTACAAGTGGTTTGTTTCCATTTTTCCAGCCTCCCTCCTGCTGCAGCAGGACCGACCCGCGCAGCCTGCTTACACAGTGACGAAGTCACTTGTCAGAAGGGGGCTACAGAGTCAGTTAAAAGCCCTGCAAAAGCCCTGCGTGTTCGTGCCCGTGTCAGCTCTGGGGCGGTGGGCACCGTGTGCCCGAGTTACACCGGGAAGAGGCGCAGGCCACGGACAGGGTCCGAGCAGGACCGACCCAACACCAATGCCACCCTGGGGCACACGGCAAGTGGACCACAGCTGGTTTGTCACCGCTCAGACCCTCAGGACCCAGAGACACATCCCCACCGCCCTCCGGGAGGGCTCGCAACAGGATCCTGCAGGACTCCAGGCTTGACCTTGTGCCTTTTAACTATTCCATCCGTTTTCAGGAAGAAAGTCAGATAGCTGCTCAGGGATGACACACAGAGTGATGCTCACTTGTGCAGGGAGGAGCTATCGCCATGGGACTCACTGGCAGGACAGCCCGCTGGGTGTGCTGGCACCACAAGATCCCCCGAGCTAGTCACCCTGACAGAAACGAAGGGCGACCACGAGGAGAGGGACGAGGGCGCAGACGTGGCTCCAGGGTGGGAGGCAGCAGCCTGGACCTGCAAGTGACGCGGAGCCTCCAGCACCCAGCGGGGGACCTGCAGGAGCGTGCCAGAGCCTGCCGGAGAGGCGGCGCAAGAGAAGCCGCTCCAGCACTGACGTTTGCAGCATCTGGTGCTGGCGGGGGGGAAAGGCGACGTGGGAGCAGCGCATGGTGCCAGCCAGTTTGGGAAATATTGACTCGAAAGGTCAGGTAGACACCAACGAGCTTTGACTAGAAGGACAAGTGACCTTTGGTGGAGAAGCAAGGGGCGGTGAGCAAGCACAGGGGAGCGCACCGGGAAATCACGGCGATGGCATCGTATCACCACTGGGTATATGTGGGACCACAGCAAACTCACAGGGCTGCAGTTTCAGCAGCAAAAGTGAAAAGACAAACGAGCAGAAAACCCCACATTCACGTCATACCTACGGGCGGTCACCGCCAGCCTCACCCAGCAGCTCCCGGGCCACTGGTGCCAGGTCTGTGGTGGCACCAAGCGAGGAACACCCCAGGGACAGCAGCTCGGCTCCCGAGCCCGGGACAAACCAGGAGCTCCCTGTGGGCTGGTGGTCTCTGGGGACCCACCAGCCTGGAGAGCAGAGCATGGGGCACGTTCCCACCGAAATGATGTGACCGGCATGGGAACGGCCGCAGGGAGGGACGAGGCCCTTCTGAAGAGCCGGCGTTCCTCACCGGGCGGACGGAGCCTGCACCTGCCCCACCAGCACCAGCCCTTTCTGGAGAGCTCAGGGGCAGCCGGCCAGCAACGCAAGGAGGTGCTGCCATAAACAACCTGGGCATCAGGGACAGCAAAGCACGGAGGAGCCGCTGCACCGAGAAGAGTGGGGCAGGCACCACTGCGCCTCGGGGGTGCAGCTTCACCATCCATCCCCAGATCCCTCTGGTTGGCAGCCACAGGTTCCTTGGCGATTCAGGCTGGGAAACAGGGAGGGGAGACCATCAGACAAAGCAAAACAGAGCGAAATGAGAAGCGGGAGAGACGTAAAGGCACAGGCAGGCCTGCCCGCAGAGCAGCCTGCCGGTAGGCTGGGGAAAGATGCACCGGCTGCCAAAACACTCCCTTCAGCTGGAGAGTAGTTCATGCGCATTTTGTTTCGCAAGGATTAAAACAACACTTTGAGAACATGCTCACGCTCAGCTTGCTCGTGCCCAGGGGTCCGACAGCCCCGTACCTGCCCCAGAGAGGACGGGGTAGGGTCCTGGAGGGATGCAGAGCCTGGAGCAGCGGTGCCCGACTCCCCCAGGTCAAGCCAGCCCGGGACCCCCATCGACGGGGTGCAGCCCAGGGCCCCCAGCAGCCTCCCCCCAGCAGCCCTGGGGCAGCTGGTGAAGACGGGCAGGGAGGTGCTTGGAGAGCCGCCACCAGATGAAAGCGAGGAGGCCGCCGCTTCCTCCTGTGAGGAACGTTCTCCTAAATATAATTACTTCTGCAGCTACAACAAAGAGAAATCCTATGGGGGAGGTAAAACAGGAATAAACTCTAAACCAGATTATCTTGCAGTCCCAGGAGCACCTGCATGACGTGAGAGGCAGTCGTGGGCTAAACAACCTCTCCGAGTGGAGAGACCCCCCTTTATCAGCTTGTCGTCCCCACGGTTCTCGCCGCGGCACCCACATGGCCTCCGTGCTGCGTCCCACCGGTGACTCGCTGGCCAGGCCAGTCAGGCTGCAGGGACGAGGAGCACTGGCCAGAGCACACCGGCCTCTCCACTGCAAACACAGCACTGCAGGCAAAGCCACAGGCAGCTGCCTGCTCTTGCTGGGTCCCGTGCGGCCCTGATGAGTCTGCCCTGGGCATCCTCTCGTGCCAGGTCTGTGCCCACCGAAGCAGCAGGCCACAGCGCGCACATCCCTCTGGGGAAAGGGAGGTGATGGGGAAGGGGAAAAGAACTGGGGTGAAAACAGGAAGAGCCAGAGAAGGGGAGAGACACCGACCCCGCAGGGTCAGCTGCCCGGGGGCTCGGCACCTGGGGTACCGGGTCCTTCCCTCGCGTCCCTCCCGTGTGCAGAGCACGGGCTGCGCAGCCCCCGCCGTGCAGGATCCAGCCACAAGACCAGACACCCCCGACCCAGGGCTGGATGCACCCGGGAAGGGGACCCCCGCCGAGGCCGAGCGTGTGTCCCGCCAGCGCGGCCAGGGAGGAGGAGATGCTCGGGGTGGGGGGGAAGCGGGCCCTGGTGCCTGCGTGGACGCTGCTGTCCCCAGCCCTGAGTCCCCAAGCTCCAACCACCTCTGCCCCGGCATGGCGGCCGGGCCCTTCACCAGCGCCCCCAGCACCCGCCGGCCACGGCCCCCAGCACCGGGGGGTCTTCGGTGGGAAAGGGCCCGGCCGAGCATCCCTGCTGCTCGGGCATCCCTTCCCCGCGGCGGGCGGGGGGAGACGGGCTGCGGGGAGACGGGCTGCACGGAGCCAGCGGCCGAGAGCGGGGCCGGGGGGGGCTGCCGGCCAGAAACGGAGGGGAGAAGAGGCAAGGGGGGCGGCTTCGGGCCCTCGCACCTCCAGCCCCCGGCGCGGAGCCGGGGAGAAACCCTGCGGAACCGGGCAGAGTGGAGGAGGAGGAAGAGGATGGGGGGAGGAGGAGGAGGAAGAGGATGGGGGGAGAAGG
>JAVKLA010000002.1:23830196-23842724 GCA_034782735.1 Sagittarius serpentarius | reverse complement strand
CTCCTCCGCCCACCCCCCCGCCCCGGGCTCGGCGCGCCCCCCCTTAACGCCGCGGCCCCGCGGGGAGCGGCCCCCCGCACAGCTGCCCCCGCCGGTCTGCAAGGACCGGAGCGAGTCCCAGCCCCGAACCGGCAGCGCGCCCGTCCCTCGCCGCTGAGCGCCCGCCCTGCCCCGTGCCCGGTCCCAAGCGGACACCGGCCGGAGGCTCCGGTGACGGGCAGCGCGCGGGCAGGGCTCCGGCGAGCAGCACCGCTGCCTTGGGGGATCTGCTAAGGCAGTTCTTGATGGAAGCGGGGAGGCTGAAATCAAGAGCCCGCTCCCTCCCCGGGGTCTCGGCCCAGACAGGGAAGCTGGGGTCCCCCTGCTCTGCCCGGGCGAGAGGAGCTGGAGGAGGCCAGGAAGCCCGCGAGGCCTTCTGATTCGGTCTTGGATTTTGTCTTCCTCCTTGGTTTGGGGCACCGTTTCTATTTCCACATACACTGGATGTCTCTTCCAGTCCCGCTAAGATCTCGCTTTTCGCAAGGATTTCCCCGCAGCCACCTATGCAGGACGACAAGCACCCACACGCAGCGGCACGTCGTTAGCCCAGCTGCCAGCTGGGGACAGGTGGGCTCTGCCAGCTCCCGCTCCCCACGGCTGGTGCCAGTATGCACCGCGCAAGGGCAACGCACGACCTGGACAGCCCCGCAGCCAGCTGGCAGCCTCCAGGACAGGAGAGGGGAGAAGGGACACGAGACGGGACCCGACTGTTTTCCCCACATCTCCAGCACTGTGGAGGGGTCAGCCGGACCCCCCAGCACAGCCCCGGGTCTCTGACCCGGAGCACGAGCACCACGAGAGAAGGAAGCTGAAAGGATGACACGCTCACGTACGCTCCCGAGGCCAGCGCCAGTGTGTTTTAAGAACAACCCTAAAACAGAGGCTTTTAGAAGAAAGTAAATGGCGGATTCCCGCTCTGGGGCACTCCGAGAAAGGGGATGAGCTCCGCTCCTCCAGGCCCTTAGTACAAAAAAACGAGCCTTGTGCTGCACAAATCACTCTTTGCACTCTTCTCTATTGAACACATGAGCCCTGGTACACGAGAAACGGAGCTTTACTATTCAAGAGAGCAAGGCCACGACAACTTGCAGAGCTGCTGCAGCTGCAGCTGCACAAACACCACAGGCAGAGAAGTGGGGAATGGGACAGACGCCTTTGTTTCACTTCTCACTCTCACTTCTCTGTTTGGCCTTCTCGGGTCTTGCAGAACAGCCTGGAAATGCTGTTTCCCAACACACTGGCAAGTAACGTTGGGTCACGTATTTCAACTGCCCCGGGAAATACCCTGGCACCCCCGGGGGTGCAGAGCACCGCCGAAGCCTCTGCTCTCCAGGGAGCCGCTTCCAATCTTGCTCAAGAAGCCCAAGCAGCGGCCTCGGAGGGCCTCGCGTCCAGCACCGCGGCTGAGCACAGACCTGCCGCAGCCAGTCCCACGTGAAGCAATCGCTCCTGGGTGAAGCCAGGCGATGCACGCCCGGGGCTGAGGCACCCTGAGCACCCAGAGCCTGGGCAGAGGCTCGTGCGGCGCCTGCACGCCTGAACCCAGCCAGAGATCTCAGCCTCCCGCGAAGTCGCAGAGCCATCCCTGGGCAGGAGCCCTCCACAGCCCCGGCACGGCAGCGACCGGGCGGCCGGGGGAGCCGAGGGCCGGTGACCGCTGCCGCTTTCCCCCTCGCAGACCCACGGCCGGGGCAGCGCAGCAGAGGGAACTCGCCCCAGCAGCACCCGCTCGGCCCCGACCCACCTCAGCTGCACGAGAAGGGGCAGGGGAAGGAAAATAAGCACAAATATGTTGTCCCTCCTGGTGCTGACAAAATACCACCAGCTGAGCTGTGACAAAGACTGTTCCCTGCGAGGCTGGGGACTCCGGAGGTGCAGCACCAGGCACACCGGGAAGACCCGCGGGCAGCAGGGCACAGACAGGAGAGGATTCCGCCAGTCCGTCCTGGCAAAGCGACAGTCCCAGTGTTGCTCCAGTGCCAGAGCACCAGGCTGGGTCTCCAGGAGCTGCAAGGATGCTTTGACAAGTAAACTCCATCCCTCTGTGCAAAAGGAGACTGCTCCGAGCTTTACAAAGGGCTGCACTGCCTTGATAATGCCCCTAATGAATAAGTAAACTCTGGCCAGCAACCGGGACGTGCCCGTTCCTCCGCCCGAGGGGGACACGCAGGCTGAGCGAGGAGGGTGGGCTAAGGTGGGCTACGGGCACACGACCCCAGAGGCAAGCTAGCGGGTTGAGGGCAAGAGGAGGAGCCAGGCAAATCCCACTCGCCCCCATCTTCCACCCCAGGAAGAGCAAACGATGCCAGGCTGAACCTTACCCTGAACTCCCCGCACGCTTTCCCACCCCAGTCCTGCAAACATCTCTTCTCCTGCCTTCATGCCCGCCATCCCACACGCTCCTTCCCCAGCCTCCCCCATCTGCACTCGCGTTTCTTGTGCAATCCAAGATCTGCCTTTCTTTTCCATGCCCACAAATTGAACATTTCAGTAGCTATTAATCATTCCACAGTTTGATTCGGTGCAGAGCTCTGTGCCGCGCTGGCTGGCAGCGTCCTGCTCCCGTCGGACGGATGGGAGACACTTGCGCAGGAGTTGTGCTGCTGACTTCTCATTGTGACCCCGTTATTTCTCCCTCCCATTATTCAGCTCTGCACCAGCACAAGCTGCTCGCCTTTTAAGACCTTTCTCATCCCATCTCTCCTTGGCGGCCGACAAACAACTGCACCAGCAATGACAAATTTCGTCACCCCATTTTTCAACAAATTCACAGCTTTTCAGGGAAAAAATTCTATGCAAAAATCTGCTACTACACCGATTTCTTCAAGGCTCTTCCTAGAGCACACCCGTGCCTTGCCGACACCCAGCAGCAATGGGGCAGCCCCGGCAAGGCTCTCGTGTCTTTGTGCTCTTCTGCTCACCCCGTCCTTCCCTTCGACCATCCGCTCTCTGGGGGCAGAGTCCGTACCTGTTTCGCTACGTACAATGCCGAGATCCATTTTTGAGGAAGAGTTGCCAGTATTACTGCAAAAAGGCACATGCGCAGTAGTGCTGCGGGCCGGGGTCCCAGCTCTGCTGCGGGTACGAATTTTTTAAATGCTCCGGGTTTTGTGGTATCGCACCACTTCTGCAGCTTCCTCAGCTTCCTGCCGCCAGCCCGAGGGGACAGGCCCTCCCGCCGGGCGCCGTGCCACCCACGGCTGGGGATGGGGTCTGCTCTCCCACAGCCGTCTGCTCCATCCGTCACCTTTACACCTTTCCACGCTGACTTCCCTAGTCCCCTTGTCCGACTATTGTTCTGTGTGTTGAGCTCATCCCTCTGTTCCCCCTCTCAGATCAGAAAAACGGAAGATAAATTAAATGTGCCTTAATATTGATCTCAGTAGCAACACAAGAGCAACTCCTCTTCCTCCCCAGCTCGAGTCTCCAGATCCTTCCCGTGGCTGTACCTGGCAGGTTTTCGCTCAAACTCAGCCGTCCCTGCCCGCGCGCTGTAGCTGGGAACTGAACCCGCCTCTGGGCTTAAATCAAGACCTTTAGTTCAGGTTTAGGTGCTCTCCAGCTCATTTGCTGGTGGAGACACTCGCCCGCCCGCACCTTTCCCGCACATGGGGTTACAGAAACGCACTTGCTGGCATCCCCTCCGAAAGCCGCCCGTGCCGTGCACCCGGTGCCCCTCATCCGCCACCGCCGGTCTCCCTTCTCCGAGGCTCGTGGGAAGGACGCACCCGGGGCCGGCAGCAGCGGCTCCCGTCCCTGCTCCTCTGAGGGTTGTGAGATTCGGTTTTCTTTCAGCGTTTCTCCTCCCACTCCTGGGGGGGGTTTGCCTGGGTGCAATCTCTCTTCTCCTCCTGTCTTTCTCAACACAGCTGGGAAGAGTCAGGCCCTGCCCTGGCACATCCCTGCGGTTCCTGCCCACCCCAGCCGCCTCCTCAGAGCCTCCACCAGCCCCTCACTCACCTCCCAGTCTTTAGGCACTTAAAACAGTTTTTTTTGGACGTAGCTTTCACTTCCTTCTGTAATTTTACCTCTTTTGCTTCATCTTTAACCACCCAAACACCTCTCACCTGGGGCCTCTTACACCAGGCAGGTCCCCTCCTGCTGCAGCGTGTTGCCCAACAGCCTCTTCATCCCCCAGTACATTTCTTGCTGGATTCCAGATTTTCCAGCCACTGCACCAGACCGAGAGCTGTCCATCGCTGGACACCGCCCTTCCCGTTTTAAGTCCCTCAGTTTCACCCGGCCGCTCCCGCGCGGCTCCACCGCCTTGCACCACCATCCCACCCCGCCCCTCCACCAGCGCCTGAGCCGCAGCAGACACCGACACGGCAGCTCTGGAAAGGAGACTCTCGGTAGCCCCAAACCGAGCAGCCTAAAAAAAAGTTGTGTCCGGTTCATGAACACCTCACCTGTGCACACATACGAGGTGTGCCTGCAACACCCTAGCTCTGATGGGGGGAACCAGAGCGAAAGGACCACCCGCTCCCACAAAGCGCCATCCTGGCTGAAGGCCCACGGAAGGTGCTCCGCAAGGGACCGCAGCTCCCCACCACCGCACTTAGTGCCGCTTCCCTCCGCCGAGGTATTAACTATCGCAGCAAACCCCCTTGTTTTCTATCAGGCTCCATTCCCTGATCGAACACCCTTCCCTCCGCTGCTCTTTACATCAGCCCCACAGCCAGCGGCTGGGCAGTGCGGCCACCAAACTTCCCCCAGCCCCTCCTGCAGGAAAGGGAGGCAAGGGGCACCCGCAGTCCAAGGGGTTCTGTGAGATTTACCTTTGGCAGCCTTCCTGAGGAGCAGTGACACCCCTCTTACCAGGGCGGCAGGAGCCCTCCTCCCCGCCGGCAGCCGCCCTGTGTTCTCACTGCCCCGTCAGAGGGTAAGTGCCGGCACACGGGCGAGTGCCAGGGCCCAGCTGGTACCAGCAGCAGCTTATCTCACCTAACTCACCTCTGTGCCTGTACTCGGCGTTACAGGCTGTATGACGAACCCAACAGCAATCCGGGAGGACCTTTAGGGCTTGTTCCCCGCTGAAAGAAAATCAATGGTGCAACCCGAGCGATGCAATCAGGCTGTCCCGGGCGGGCAGAGAGCACCTTCCTTAAAGCTCCTCGGCCTTGAACCTGCGCAGCGGCCAGTCCCCGGGGCTGCGGGAGCCCAACCTGCGTCGCTGCGCCGGCCGGCCGGCCGAGGGGCGCACGCCGCAGCGGCGGGAGATGCATCCCCCACACCTTATCTCTGGCGGGCGCCCACCCCACGGAAGGTGCCGTCAGAGCTGGGGGGCTGCCGGACTCCTTTTGCAGGAGCCCTTTGCAGGACCCCCATTGCAGAAGCCCCTTTGCGGGACCCTTATTGCGGGACCCCGTGCAGAAGCCCCCTTGCCCCAGGTGCCCCGCGGGGGTCCCAGGCTGCCCCACAGCTCTCGGTGCGTGGGGCAGGCGCGGTGGCGGAGGCACCGTGCAAAGCTCCTGGGGCACTGGGGTCGAGCCCCAGCAGAAATCGGGGCTAAAGTCGACTGGGTGAAGTTGGGCACGTGGGGGTGATCTTGTGCGGGAAGGAGGCATTAAACTTTTTCAACCATTTTTAATGGAAATTGGCTGATCAACAGATCTGTAATATTTGTGAGAATACCTTTGATTTTATTTTTCTTCCTTACTTAAAAGAAGCTTTCATTTAAATTTAATAAAGGAAAAATCAGCCTTTCATCTTTTTTGCAGTTTTCACATAAAGCTGCTCAAAGCACCCACAAAAATTGTAAACAGAAAAATATTTTTTCCCCCCAAAATCACAACAACTAAAATTATTCATAAAACCAATCCAGGGCATTTGTCCTGTACCAGGCCTGAGGATTTACGAGTTTCACCAAACGCTGAGCTGGGCCTGAGCGAGGGAAGGATGAGCGGGGTCTCACGAAAGCTTTCCTGCGCAGGACGACCCGTCCGACGCTGCGGGAAGGGCACGCTGCAGCCGGGCTCAAACAGCGGGTACATCCAGGCCCAAACATCTGGCTGGCCGCACAGGCTCCCGTCACCGGGGCTGGTCAAGGCCAAGGGCTGCGGGACGCGGGGGGCACGCACCTGAGCCTGGCTCCGCGCCGGGTGCGGCAGCGCCGGCAGCGCGTGCCGCGGGGCTGCAGGCACGGAGCGGCTGCCGGCCACCGCTGCCCAGCCCGCCAGCCTCAGCCTGCGGCTGGACCGAAAACACCGCGTCTCGCCTCACAACCGACATCTGGCGCAGATGAACCGCACCTGAAATAACGAGCCGAAGTTCTGAGAAACAGGAAAGAGGACGCGTGGCGCTGGGTTGCTGCTACCAAATAAACTCCACATTTTGAAAGAAATCAAAACAATTTTGAAATTCATTCAGTCAGTGTCTCCACATTAGATACTATCTAACTCAATTTTTTAAGGAAAACTTTTGTTAATGACTTCTCTAGAAAAAAGGAAAAACCTACTTATTGTAAGCTGATTAGAAAGCAGAACTGCTGCCTTTGGCCTTGGATACGCTTCCTGACAAGGAGAGGCATACACGGTATGATGTGTATCACGTGAAGTGCTTCTGGGTGGAGGAATTGTCGTCTTTGGGGGCTTTGATTTAAAAAAAGAGGACACAACCTACAATTTGCAGCATGATATAGATAACGTTTTTTAGTAAGATTGGGTGGAACGACAAGTTGGGGAAAATGACGACTTCAGGTCCATATGACAGACAGTGTCTCGGGAAGGGAGCGGCACCCGCTTTGTCAGATCACGTTAAACCCTTCCCCAGTCGCTCTGTTGGTATTGCTTTTAGTGATTCTTACCCCAACTATTATGTTCCTCGTGAGAAGTAAGTATTTACCTCTTTGAAGCCACTAGGTTATTGGCAAACTCTGACTGGAAGGGAAAAAGGAATGTTTTTCAAATAACTGGAGATTACCTTTCTGCAGAATAAACGTGTACGGAGCACGAAGCCGCCTGGTCCCCCCCATCACCAGCCCAGGGATGCGGGAGCAGCCGGCGCCTTTGGGACCTTCCCAGGAACCAGCTGAAGCCGCTGAGCACAAAACTCTCTCTGGGCTTTGCAACGACGCCCGCAGTGCCATGGAAGGAGGGGTTCTGCTTTGCAGCACCCCGCTCATGGGCGAAGCTTCACCATTACCGCAGGGCTGGCTTTCAAGCAACTTTTTCCTTTTCCCAGCCCCGGCCCCACGCCCCGTCACCGGGAGCCACCTGCGACCGCAATAAATTACACCGGGATTTATCCCGACCCGGCACTCGATTTCTGCTGGGGAACCTTGGCTCCACGGAACGAAAGTCGGGCACCGCTCTGCTGCTGCGAGGAGGGTGGCAGCGCCGGGAAGCCACCGTCCTGCCGCCGGCGAGGCAGGGGGATGCTCGGCTGCCACTGCCCGCCGAGCACCGGCCCAGTGCAGGCGCACGTGGTGGCCGGGCTGGCACCGGCTCAGGTGGCACCAGCCGAGCTCTGGCGGTGCCCCAGCCTGCCGGCACGGCGAGTACGGCACCGAGGTGCCCGTCCTCCCCTGCGAGCAGGTTGCTGCTCTGCCCCTTTGGCCTCGGCGTCACACACTATCTTTTTTTTATCTTTGAAATGCAGCAGCTGCATCTGGAAGTGGAATATAAATACCGAGGCCAAGCACAGGCAAGGGTTCTCTCTCCCAGGTCGGATCCTCTCCCACCTCCCGCCAGCCCTCCAGAAGAGGATCCACGTGTTTGGCTAGGTATGGGCGCAGCGTGGCGTCCGGTTTCTGAGGGAAGCCTCCCTGCGGTGGGCAAGCAATGTTTCAGGGGCTGGAGACGCAGGGTGAGAGGGGTCAGCCTGTGAGCAGCCGCAGATGCCGCAGCCGTTCACTGCGGAGGGACGGGAGCCGCGATCCCGAATGCTGTCCGGGCTTCCCAGCAGCCAGGCGCCCGTGCCGACGCGGGACACCCCGCCTCCGGCTTCCCTTTCTGCCGAGAATCCACTTTCCTCCTCCACCCGAGACCGAGCCTCCCTCCCTCCATCGAGCCTCCCTCCCTCCATCCATCCCTCCCTCGTCGCTCCCCGCCCCCAGCATCCTCCGCTCCTCCATCCCTCCCTCGCTCCCTCATTCTTCCCGTTTCCCTGGCAACGCCCATCGCCCGCCGGAGATCTGTCCCCCCTCTCCCTCTTATCTTTCTCCTTTCTCTTTCATCTATCTCCTAATCTCCCTCTCTATTCCAAACCTCTCTCCTTTGCTGCCTTTCTTTCTCTCTCCCTCTTCAAATCCTCCAATGGCTTCTCTGTCTCGGGGTTACAATTATTTGAATCTCACTTAAAAAAAATAATCGACTTCATTAACGGTCGTGCCACCAGCTCGCCTCCTGCTCCTCCTGCGGCCCACCCGCGCAGCGCAGGACCCCTGTCCCTGTCTGAGCCCCGATGTGCACCTCTGCCAGAGGACAATGGAGTCACCGTGCTTCGGCAAGGCCCTTCCAACCTTCCTCCAAAGCCCTTCACGCAAAGGGGGAGCAGAATTCTCCTCTCACACTAGAAGACGTTCAGGATCGGGCAACCAGATCCCCCTCCGGGGCTGCCTGCGGGGCTCACCCGCCCGCGTTTCGCCGTCAGGGCTGCAGCGCGAGGAGTCCCCGCTTTGCTGGATTTTCCGTGCGTACGCTCTCTGCCCAGAACCACTGTTTTAGCAGGAGAGGAGCAGCCCCGGGCACACATCCGCACTCTCTGCCTCGCTTTCCACAGCAGGACCCGGCTGCCGGCTGCGGGGCGAAGCCTCGCCAGCGGGTCCTGCGCCCCGTCCTCCAGCCCCTCTCTAACACAGCCAACACGAAAGCCGGTGGCTCCAGTCCGACACCTGTTCGTGTGTCTTAGCCCTCAACTTCTACTTTATTTCAAAGCAACCAGAGGAGACTAAAATTAATGGGACAAAGATGCTTCCTGAAAAAGAGAGTCCTAATTGCATCAGTTTGGCCATGAGGGTGGCGGAAGGACGAGAGCCGCCCGGGGAGGACACGCTCCTCCGGGGTGTGGGGGACGGCAGGAAGGAGCAGGGAGGCCTGGGTCTGACTTGGCAGCACGGGGTCGCTTCCAGGCCCCCCCTGTTTTGTGGTACACAGCACAGCGAGGAGCCCACCGGAGCAGCTTCGTTACCACGAGTGCTTTCCCTGCACCAGGGAAGTCTCCTTAGAAAACTGCTGGGCACAGACGGACTGAGCCAAAGCAAACGCTGGAGCCAGCGCTCCGCTTCTGCCAAGGGATTGTGAAACCTTTGCTCCTTGAGCAGCCAAAGCCGCACCAAGGCCTGCTGACGGTTAATGCCCGGACCAGCGCTCGGGCCGGGAGTGCTCAGGGCCCCAAGCTGCCTTCCTTGAGGAATTCCCGTCGCTTTGCTACATGGCACGACATCTCTTCTTTAGAAGACCAAACTGATCAAGCTTCGAGCCTGATTTATCAGCCCTTCTGCCTAGGCAGCTCTTCTCGAAGCAAGATGACAGACCTGCCAGGAGAGCTCTGATGGCGAGCTGCTGGTGGCACCAAACGGCGCCTGGGGAGCAGTGGCTCGTCGACCAGCCTCGTCCTGCGGAGCGAGGGTGGTTCCCTTAGACCCGACCGGAACCGCTGTGGCCGTACGGACGTGTACGAGACCCTTCCTGCTCTTCTGCCGTGGAAGGGCCCGAACCCGCGGAACCCCGGCACCCCGAAGCCCTGTGTGCCTCAGACCTGAGCGCAGCGACTCTCCATGGCCAATGGCCACCCCGTGCCCCAGGGACCCGGCACCCCGCCCCGGCGCAGCACTCCGGCACGTCCCACGTTTTCCCACGGGCTACCTGTGCAAGCACAACGTTCCCCCTTCAAAATGATGCAAATGTGGCCTCTCTGTCCCCATCCACTTGCCTCCTCCCCAGCGCTGCGCAGGGACACGCGCCGCCCGCGGCAGAAAGCTCTCAGGATCTTGCTTTCAGAGCTTATTGTCACGCCGTGTCTTAAAATGCTCCTGTTCACTCGCACAGGACCACCAGCGACAGAAAGAGCGATTAAATCCAAGTAACTGGTGTCTGAAGGTGCAGGGCGAGCAGTGGCTGGGGGCGAGCCTGGCCGGAGCCGAGGGAAGAGGGGCTGCTCTCTGGACCCCCCTCGCAGCACGAGCACCCACACCCCAGCCGAAACAGCACCGACACGCAGACCTCCCCATGCTTTACGGGGCTCTGGGCATTTGTCAGCAGTTTGGGACCAACGGTGCTTGTGGTGTGGCGAGGAGCAGGGAGAAATCCCACCCTGGCCAGCCGTCCCAGCCTCGCCTCAAAGGCTTCGCACAGAAACCTCGCTCTCCCTTGGAAAACAATTTTTGCTTTTAAGTGAAATAAATAGGGAAAGAAAGACTTTCAAGTTCCTCCTTGCTGCAACGACTTCTCTTCGACATACTCCCTTTCCTCTCCGAAAATAGAAGAGCTATTCAAAAAAGATGCGAGAAGAAAAAAAGGAACTGAATAGAGGAAAGAGGAAAGAAAAAATGGAGCCCCAAGGGGGTGGAGAAAAACAGAATGAAAAGACAGCAAAAGTAAAGAAAAGGGATGAAAAATAAAGGAGGGGGAAGAGAGAGACAGACAGAGAAGCTTTGAAAAGAAAGAATGCTCCCAGCCTGAATACAGTGTGCATGAAAAAAAGAGCGCTTGAAAAGAAACAGCCAGATGAAATGACCTCTCATTCACAGCCTGTGCCAATCACCACCACAATGTAAATCCTTTCTTCTTTTCTGCATTCTCTCTCTTTCCAGCGGGGGCAGAGGGAAGAGGAAGAAAGGGGAGTTAATTCTCAGCATAGCAGAAAATAAATCTGCTCTTTGCTAACTCCCTGAAAGGGACGCCGAGCTACTTTTAAAAATACCTCTCCCAGTAATCACACGTGCAGATATGTAAAAAAAGTAAACGAAATTCCGCACAGAGCGGCTCTGGGAAGGCCTGTCCTCACCATCAGGTCTCCCAGATGAAAAGCCACCACGCCGTCCCCGGGAAAAACCACGGAGCAAATACTGGGAGAAAACAAATCTGTAGAAACGAGTGTGGCCACGAAAAGCAACCAGCGCCAGAGATTTGGGTCAAAACCCAAACCTTGCAAAGGACGATGAGGGATGGTTGTGACGGACGCAAAACCGGGCGCCCGATTCTGGGCCAGGCACTGCGGGTGCCGGCTCTGCGGGGATTTGGGGGGCAAAGGGTAGGCCAGTGCCCGGTGCAGCCCCCCTCGCCCTGCAAACCCCAAACCTCTCAGCAGACGAAAGCAACAGCAGACACCCCTGCCAGGAGGGGCCCAGCGGGCTTTTACCAGGGGTCTGCAACCCCCAGCACCGTCCCGTTTTGTTAAGCATCTTCAGCAGAGGTGGGGGGCTAACAGACCCTCGCGCGTGAGGACGAACCACAAAGCACAGTAAGGAGAGAGGCATTGTAACGTGGGACAAAGGGAGGGTAAAAGTGCAGTGAGAAGAAAACACTGAAGACGGAGCCCACCAGGACAGCAGGGTCCCCCAGGGAGAGAGGGAAACCGAGCAGGAGGCAACAGGCACCCCGGGTTCCCGCGGGCAGCGAGCTAGACCTGGGATTGCCACGCTGCCCGGCAGGGAAGCGGAGCCAGGCGGGAGGTGAGAGGGCGCAGCAGGCAGAGGACGACGTTCCTGCGCGGGAGCCTGTAGAGCAGCCGCTCAGCATCGCCCCTGCTCAGCATCGCCCCTGCTCAGCATCCCCCGGTGCCCGGCGTTCATCACAAACGGCGGGGACCTCGGAGCAGAGCCATGAAAGTGGCTGGAGGCCAGAGGAACTGACACACAAGTAGGAGCTCAGGCACCCTGGTATGTGTAACCCAGCTGGCTGGTTGTAAAAGGGGAAACACAGCCAAAATGTTACAAATGGGAGATGTGTGCCACCCCAGAGGGAGCAGGAGTTGTCCGACGGGATGTGAAACAGCCTCTCAGGGTGAGAGGACCGAGGGAAGACGCCCGCAGCGGGAAGACAGTCTCACTTTCAGGAGCTTTGCTGCCCTTATCCTTGGGAACAGTTCAATATGTATTTTATGGTCCCCGTGTGGGGAGCTTGCCCACGTACAGGCAGTGCTGCCCGCAGGACGGCAGCCGTTGGGCCCGGCCCCCTCTTTCCCCCCGGGCTCCGTCCTGCGCTGGGCTGCGAGAATGGAGAAACGGGGACACAGGGACTGCCCGGATCCATTCACGGCAGCCAGAAATTTCCAACCAGAGAGTTAAAGGCCAGGAGGAAGGTGAAGGCTCTGGACTGCACGTGGTTTTGCTGAGAAGTTCAGTCTTCCCACGTGCTGAGCCATGGCCGGCCGGGCAACGCTCCCCCCGAGCCCTCGCGCCCAGGCGGACGTTACCCCTCTCACTGCGGGGAAGGGGGAGAGTGCGACCGACAGCCCCGGGGCGAGCACGGATGGGAACCCCCGTACAACGGCCAGTACGGTCACGCAAAACTCCCCTCTGCTTCTCAAACAGCCGCTCCCGGTCTT
>JAVKLA010000002.1:23819845-23830136 GCA_034782735.1 Sagittarius serpentarius | reverse complement strand
CCCGCTCCCCGCAGGGATGCTGCGCCCACTGCGGCCGGGCATCGGCTGAGCTCTGCCGCCGGTGCCGCACCACCGCGCAGCGCAAGGACAGACGCCGGACGGGGCAGCAGCACCGGCGGCTGCACCACGCGCCCGGGGAGCTGGGGCTGCTTCGTACCGCGACGCTCACCGCATCCGCCGTCACCTCTGCTGGGCTGGGTAACAAGGCAATCATAGCCAAGGGGTTCTAATTTGAGCGTGTTAATTAATCCTCAACGGGGTAATCTTTCGCACGTAAAACTCGTCCGAGCTTCTGAAGCCCACTCTTATTGACAAGTGGAGCCAGGTCCCGCTGCCGGCATGGAGGCTGCTCTGAGGAGAGGGCGAGGAGCTGCCGGGTGAGGGGACATTTCACTCTGTGCCTCCTCCCTGAACTTCAGATTTTCAGGTTGTTCTGCTTTGGAGAAAACTGCTACCAACCGCACCGGCCCCTGCGAGCCAGCAGCCCTCGGGACGCCCCTGAGCACACCACCACCGACCGAAGGGAGAAGATCCCCGACAAGCCTTTGTGAGGCAAAGTACGGCCAAAACAGCACGGAGGAAGGCCAGACCTCCCAGCTCAGCGCCTCAAGGAATTACCTCCAACACACAAAATCTCCCCTGCAGAACTCACAGGTGACACCAGCTCTGGGGGTAGAAATGTTAAATAACAAACACATCGAGTGCAATTTTCCATAGCCCACAGGAGAAAGGAGGAGGGAGAACTGGAGCTTTCCCGCAGCGGGTGGGCAGAGGTACTGGCAGGGGCTGGGCAGGGGCTGGGGAGCCCCTGGACCCCCTCCCACCTGCGCCAGGCACCGGGCCGGGCCCTCTGGGAACATTCCACTTCTGATTTCTCCGATAACAACGCTATTGGATGTGTTGCATCATTTTAGGGGCAAAACTGACTGCTCGGCTGCGAACGCCACATTACTTTCAGATCCACAGGGTGAAAAATGTTTCAGATCCTTTTCCGAGAAGCTGAGCAGTTCAGAAAGGCGGGCGGTTGGAAAGCGTGGTTCAGGTACCAGGCGAGGGTCCCCGCCGGTGGCAGTTTATGCGGCCTCAGCTCAGGACTGACCCAAGGAAACGATCGTGCTAAGCCAGATGTGGAAAATACGGTATCCCCCGGCAGTGCTGGCAAGGCGGGGTGAATGACGGCCCCAGGCATCTGGGAGGATCTGTGGGGCACACGCAGCACGGCACGGTCGGACTTGTGGGACAGGGGAACGGCCACGCAGCCCCGGGGACACGGGCTGCTCTGCCCAGCCCCAGGGCACTCCCTGCCCTGCCCCGTATCCCCGCCCTCCTCCTGGGGCGATCCTTCCCCATCCCCGGGGTGCCCAGCTCCATCCCCGCCGGCCAGGACCCGCCACCGCACGGCCACCCGCGGGGGACAGAGAGCGCACGGTGACAAACAACAGCCACAGCCTGCCGGCCGCCAGCGCCGAGGACTTCGGTAGCCAAAACCTTGTCCTGCCCGGCAAATGGGGCCATCGCAGCCGACGGCGCTGCCCTGCTCTGTCCTGCCGGTACCCGGCAGCACGAGGACCCCACCTGCGTCCCCGGCCGGTGCGAGGCCGTTTCTGCCTCTGCCCTGCGCGCGTTAGGGTTCCGTTGGGAGTACGGCTAACACCCCGCATTGCTTTTGTTTTCTCGAAGCTCAGCGAACGGGTTTCCAAGCACCAGTGCCCGCGGACCGGCCCCGTCCGCAGCCACCCTCCCACGGCCCTGCCGGCGGCCAGGGACGGCGGTTTGTCCCGAATCCCCCAGCCCCAAGCAGCGGCACCGCGGGAACGCAAAGAGTCCATTTCAAAACACCAAACTTTGTCATTAAAGGAAAAATCCTCCCGCAGGGCGCCTGACCTGGCACAGATGAAAAGTCTGAAACAGCGACCGGTAAAATTCAAGCCAGTGAAGTCAGAGTGACTGATACGGAAAACGCCTCTTCACGCCAGGAGGCACTGCCCCTGCCCTAATGAAGGATAATGAATGTACGGCAGCTACAGGACGGGTGCTTCAGAAAATAAAGGCTGTATATGCAATTTCAGACTGCTTGAGAGTCTATGAGAGAGCAAAGTTTGGGGATTTTTTTTTTTTTCTTTAAGCGGAGCTACTTTTTATTCCACTTCAGACACATCAGTGAGGAACCTGTCGGGGTGATCTCTGCAGAAAGGCTCCCTGCACAAGGGACTCCGCATCTGCCGTCCCTCACGTTCCTGGTGACTTCGGGGGAGCAGAAATTTCGATTTTGAAATCTGAGTCCTGAAATGCGTCAGCCTGGAGCAGCTGCGAGCAGAGGGAAGAGCAGGTCCCCGGGGACATCTCTGCTCTCCCGGAGCTCCAGGAGACGCGTCCGGCGGCCGAGTCCCTGGGTGCTGGGTGCAGCGGTCTGCACGTTCTCACCGAGGGTGGGGTGCGTAGCCCATGCGATTGGATTTACACGCTTGCCACCGGCCGCCTACAAACCGTAACAGTACTGGCCTCTCTCCACAGCAGATGTCTTTTAAAACCACGGCAGCCAGAGGACCACGGCTGCTTGTCTCGCGGTGGAAGGCAAAGGTCCTGGCCAGTCTCGGGGAACGCTGCACTAACTGCATGCTTCTGTGGGGGCTACATGGCCAAATTAAAAAGAAATTTCCACTTACTGCACTTAGGTTTTTGCGTATGTTATCATGGTGCGAGAGTTCACCCAGCACTCCCAGCTCTGAGTGCAGGCTGAAACTTCACCTGAGAGCTGCGTATATATTTAGTTTTTAAATGGAGTTGAAAGGACAGAGTTGGGCACCGCTGCCCAGAGGGTGTCACGCCGGCCGGACCGCGGGGCAGGGACACAGCCTCGCACACCCGGAGCTCGCCCCGCGCGATGCCCAGGGCCCGGCAGCTCGCAGCCGTTTCACTCCTGAAACCGGAGCAGATGTCGGGCAAACCTGGGCAGGGAGCTGGGTGGGCACCGGAGGGAATGCGCTCAGGAAGAGCTCACCGGCTGACAGAAGGGAAAATGCAGTGGACAAACACTGGCCATGACTGAGGAGGGTGGGAACGTTTGTAATTTTACTCGTCTTAATAAATATTTTATAATGTATCTACAAGGCTGGTTTTGTCTACAGGCGTTTTGCCTTTGCTTTGGCAGCACCAAGGGCCGGCTCGCACTCGGGTCTGCTTCAACCAGCCCAGTCCTCATTTTCATCACAATCTGCATAATTGCTGTACTTCGCACTCTTTCTTCTTACAGCAAGAAAGTCCTATAAATATACAGAATATGCAGCTGTTGAAATAATTTGCTTATATGTGTCCCTTGTTGATAATCATAAAATGAAACCAAACCACTCAAGCCCCCATAAATCAAGGCTTGCTCTCTGTAGACGAGTTCTGCAATTACCCTGGCGGGCTTCACAAGCACGTGCTGAACGGCCAAGGCGTAAACCGGGGAAGGACGAGAAGAGATTCAGCAAAGAGGCTTGGCACTACCAGCGGGAAAGGCTCTTTCAGTTCTGCCTACAGTTCTGTTTTCTAGAAAGTCGTCTTTCTCTGGAGGGCACCCATGCCTACAAACCCAGGCCCCGGCTCGGCGGCTCTGCTGAGCAGAGGCAGAAGCCTGCTCAGAGCTGGTCTGCCCACAGCAGCCACGGGGACTCGCGAGCGAGGGCTGAAGGGCGAGCCTCTCGCACGGTGAGCACAAAAGAGCCACGGAGAACAGGTACCGACATCTCCGGAGCGAAGCCAAGGGGCAAACCAGGGAGGGCAGGCCGATCGGTGCCTGAAGATGGTAAGGCTCGGACGGCTCAAAAAACCCAGAAAAGGATTGCAATTGGCATAGAGCATGGAGATACGAAAGTCCAGATTTTATGGTGCCCCTGCTTCAGATGGCTGGGGGGTCAGTAGTCGAGAGCAGAAAGTCCTCTGCGAGGAAGGAGAGTCTCACGGTCCCCGTCGATGTGTGTCCCGGCTGGGAACGGGAGCCAGCTCCCTGGAACACCCATCCTTACAACAGCAACTAATGCTTCCCAGAAGGAGCTGCCGGCCGGGCCAGTCCAGGGCCCTTCTGATCCACCCGGCCACGCTCAGCATCTCCCCAGCGAGGAGGGGAGCCCAGGACGAGCACGGCCGGGCTGCCCGTGGGCAGGCTCCTGCCTGCCTCCTCTGCCGGCTCCGCTCCGGTGGGCACGGTACGGCCAAAATCTCCGCTCAGGCTGTCCCGAGCATTAAAACCGGAGCCGTGGTCGGCGTCGGGGAGGCAGCGGGAGAGCTGGGGCGGGGGCGGGATGCCAGCGTGCCGGCAAGGTGCGGTGGGAGAGAGAAACTCGGCAAGGGGAGAGAGAGAAGTGCCGAAGCGGCAGCAGGTCGGTGGGCTGCACCCATCGGCGCCTCTCCTGGGGAGAACGGTGTATTAAATGTTGAGCAAAGGCCTCCCCCAGGGAAAACATCCCAACACCGTCCTCCAGCTCGCGCCTTTACTTCCAGTCCTGGCGGTGCTGAGCCCACGGGCGCTGAGACACCCCCCGACCCGGAGTTTCACACCCCCGGCCGGGGGCTGCTCTGGAGCCCTGCCCGGCCCCGGCAGGAGGAGGCGGGGGCTGCCCCCCCCGGCCCCCGCCGAAAGGGCCCCGAGACAGCGGCCTCGGCACAGGGGTGTGAGAACAGACCGAGGGCTGAAGGAAGGGAAAAACACCAACGGGGGAGCCCTGAAAGAATTAAAAATTTGAAAGAAAAAGCAGGGAAAGGACAGAGAGCTCAGTAAACCCAGGATCACACAGACGAGTGATGAGATGTCAGGAGAAAGAGCAGAGAGGGGAGAAGTGACCCGGCACCACGGGGCAGGGACACGAGACAACGCTGCTACCGAGAAAGAGGAAAGATAAATTTAGAGGCAGCCAGCGAACACTCTTCCTCCTGCAGCCCTGCCTGTCCTTCCTCCCCCTCCTCTCCCTCACCGGGTCGCCCGTGACCATGGGCAGGACGCGGGCTCCAGCCTGGTGTGGCTTCTGCCTGCCAGGGGCAGAGCCCGGCTCTCCCCCCAGCCCGGCGGTGCTGCCGGCCGGTCCCAGCCCTACCCAGGGAACAAACCCAGCCCCGCCACCGGGCCGGCCGCGGAGGCGGCGGCGGGAAGGATGTCAAAGGCTTCGGAAGGACAGCGAGCAGCAAGCCCTAAAGCTTTCATTTCTGCACCAACTGTTTGTGGCCTCAGCCTGCAGTCCCCACGAAATTCCCCTTTTTAACTACAGCGGCTCCCACACTGCCCAGCAAAGTGCATCTGGGCGTACAGTGCCGATGCAGAAATACGGTTTCACATACACCAGACGTGGAAGTAAAACAACGAACACGTCCACGTGCTGCTTCCTAGTTAAAACACATTCTTCCCCAAACTGACGTGCTGAGATAAGGCCTTTAAAGGACTGACTGATATTTCCTTCTTAGTCAAAACCTCTTTGTGTCTGTCATTCGCAGGCTGCGCTGGAGATACTCATGGCTTTGCATGCAAGAGGGAAGCGTGCTGTTTGTCAGGGCACAGGGGCCCGCAGAATGTGCTGAAGAGCAAGGGGAAACAGATGAAGAACAGAGTTTTGATTTTAACTAAATTCATTCATTTCAATCACTCTGCGTCACAGCATCCTTCCAGAACACGCTCGCACTGGACGTTGCTTTTCCCTGCAGCACTGAAGTCTCCAGCCCCCGTGCCTGGCTGGGCAGCACCGCGGCAGCGCCCGCACCACCGAGACCCCCGGCCCGTGGGCAATTCCGAGGTGCAAACACACACGCACACGCACGTGTGCAGCACTGGGAACTGTTGAGCAGTGCCGTTTTTAGGCCACCTTTCTGGGCCAGAGCTGTGCCGTGTGTTTGGCATCAATAAGCCGTTCCCGGTCCTTTCCAGCCCCCTGCTCTGAGGGTGGGTTTCGGGGCTGCCCCCACCTTCCCCCTGCAGCCCCGGGAAGGCACCCCCAGCCTTCCCCACCCCTCTGCCTGCCCCCTCCAGCCTTGGCTGGGGGGTCCTCAACACACCGGGGCCACCTCCGAGCGCCGAAAGCCCAGCCTCGTGCCAGCGCCCACAGCTCCTCTTCGGCAGCTCCCATCTTAGGCAGGGCTCCTCTTCAGGCCGCGCAGACCAAACCTGCTCCGGTCATTGCTCCCGCTCCACCATCCACCCACCTGCTTCAACGGCTGCTCTCCCAAAGCCGTAAGGGTTCCTGTTATTACATGTTCTCCACCAAAATTTGTCGGCGTGCACATCTGTCCTCACCGGCATTTTTCATAGCTCATGTGTTACACTCCCAGTACCTCAGACGGATTTCCCTTACTGTGACCCCGTACTGCCGCCACCTCCGGGGTGGGTTTGTCAGAGCCCTCCCCGCCGCTCACGCTGTGACCACCTCTGCACCACCCTCTGCCTGAAAACCCGGTGCCATTTCCAGTGGCATCATCCCTCCTGCTTTATTTAGGGAGCAGCATCCCATCCATCAGCACTTCCAGTCGTAACTGCATCCCAAAGCTCTTCACCTGAGCTGCCGGCAGCAATGCTCAGGTCCGATTCTTGGTTGATTCAGCTAATTCGTCACCTTCTCAGGTGAAAAGCAGTTACAAATTTTCCTCCTTTGTAGGTTACCGCTCGGCTACCCACAAGACATGTCACCGCCACCGCGCTCCGCACCACACTGCCCCTTCCCTCCTCTGCACCACTCCCGGAAAGCAAGTATCACTTCTGGGGGTGAAACAGGGTTTCACTAATTTCCCACTCATCCCCTCTCACGTGAGCTGTGCGTTGCCGGGCCGCACAAGGCCCGCTGCGAAACCCCGGCGCTTCTGCTCCTCACCGCCCCGTGCCGCGCAGGCAGCCGGCCGCCCCTCGCCGAGCAGCTCCCCGCCGGCCGCTGCTCCGGGACCTCCCCGAGACCTTGGCAGCCCGAGCAAGTGAGGCCCCCGATCCTCCTTCATCCACTACCGCACCGAGAAATCGCACAGGCCCCGTGCACTGAGGGAGACCGCGCTCTGTGCCGGCCGGATCCTGCCAGCTCGGGACTCCGCCGGCAACCGGGGAGCGGGTCTGAACGTACACCGGTCCCTCCAACTCGCCACCTGCGGGCACAGGAGCCCCACACTCCCGATCCCCCAGCTCACTCCCACAGACTTGCACTAACCCAGTGTAACATTTTCGGCCCCCCAGCCCTGAGGCAGGCATTGCCTGTTTCAAAAGAAAAATAACGTGTCTTGGGTTTTTTAAACCCATTTGTACAACTTTGATGCCCCTGGAGGCTCCTGGACAGACCCCAGGGCTTCAGGACGTACCTTGTTCTAATTTAGCATCCTGCCCCTGCACGGCCTCTGGTGCTCCCCCCTCACCCAGTTATCTCAGGAGCAAGTCTTGCGAAGTTTCACGTGAACTTTCTGCAAGTTTTTTCCTTGCCCTACACAAAAGAGCCATCGGGACGCTGCCTGTCTCCCTCATTTTCTCTGCTGTGAAATCGGAGGTGGCCTGAGAAGCAAGGAAGGAAGGAAGGAAGGAAGGGTGGGAGATGAGGCTTTTCTTCCCACTTGAGAATGTTCGCAGCGATCCAGGAGACGTGGCATCTAAAAAACAAGAAGCCTCCCCTCCCCCGGTCACTTCTCCTTCACTAAAAGCCCTAGGATACTTTGCAGAGAACAAACTGCATTGTACAGATGTTCAGAGAAGCGGGAAGACGGCGATAGCACAAGGGCACCGTGGAAGCTACGTGCTTTACAGAGAGATCCTTACGCAGGATGCTTACATGTTGTTTCTATTTATTTTCATTAGAAATACTTCACTGTCACTCCCATGATGGGTTGAGAGTAAAGACCAGGAAAATTTAAAATCATGTTTCCCCCCCTTAATTTAAAGTTTGGGAAAGAAACTGCATTACGTGCTCGTTCTCTCAGCAGGAAAGAACCCGGCTCCTCCATCGACGCCAGGGCCAAGAAGAGCGGCACCCTCCTAGTTTTTCAACCACAGAACCCCCTCCACGGCGCACGCCAGCAAGAGCACCCTTCCCGACCGACCTCGTGCATTTCACGCCACTGCCCCATGCTTTTGCCAGAAACTGGGGTTTTAGGGAAAGCCGCGCCTGGAGGCGGGCGGGCTGAGCTGGGTCCCTCTCCCCACACAAATGCCACCGGGACGCGCTGCCCTTCGCGAGAAGGACGGAGGGAGGAGGAGAGCTGTGCACGGGGCTGGAGGGGGGAAACGCGGGGCAGCGGGACAAAGGGGAGACACCCACCCCTGGGTCACAGTCCTCTGTCCCCAAGGTCAAGCCCTGCGGGAAGGGCTCAGGGACCTCAGCGGGGACGGTGACTCATCCCGAGGGCTCCCGGCCGCGGACGGGACGGCAGCACTCCCGGCACATCTCAGCCATCCGGCAATTGCCAGTCAAACCTGCGTGCCTCCACGGCAAGCACGCCCCGAGCAGGTATCTGGGACATTCCCTGTGCTGCCCTCGCTGCTGGTGAACCCTCTCGCCGTCTCACAGGAGGAGACATAATGGGTCAAGGGAAAGCCAGCCCCGCGGTGGGCAGCGGAGGGAAGGGGAAGCAACGGCAAGAAAACCGGCAGGAAACCCCCCGCCCCCAGCCCGTCGGGGACAGCACTCGGCTCTCCCCCTGCCTCTGGTCTGGCCCTGGCCTGGCAGAACACCAAGGACATCACCCGCTCACCTGGTATTAAGGAGATGGTGCTCAAGCAGATGCTGAAGTGGAGCCTACTCAACACAGAATAAACGTAAAAAAAATGTAAGGAGTGTAGGCAATACTCTCGCCCACAGGATTTTATACTGGCACGTTCTTTGCAGTACAAACCCACCATTTTGCCTATTCCTTAACATCTCCAGTGGTACAGTAGAGCAGGACGACGTGGGCGCTCATCCCCCCCTACACTGTGTTTCCTAAGCTAACTTACAAATGAAAAACCTTCTTTGCACTGTGGCCCAGTAAAACCAACTAAACCCCCTTTCTCAGAGATTAAACCAAACCCTGCCAATGTCGAAAGGAACAAGAGGAGACACGCTACCAGGAAGATGCTCCCACTCCCTCCGCTGCAGGTATCCGCGTCTGATCCTCCGAGTCACCTCCCAAGTCTAGGTTGGGAATGTTTCTCGGTGTGTAGCAGAGCTCAAGTTACTGCGATCTAATTTACCATTTTACAGGGATATAATGGGATCGCTATGCAAAGAGGGCATTAATGGAAGCCTGCTCGCAGAAGAGGAGCCCGGCGCAGCAGGTTCGTTATCTGGGCTCTGCCCGTGCTGGCTCTCGCTGGGGAGGATTTGCCTGGCTCCCGCCGGTGGGGAAGCTGTCACCCAGGGGTGGGAGCGGCGGGGACCGGTCACAGCGCTGCTGTTCGCTGCTGAAGGGGTGTTTGCTGCCACAGCTGCTGCTCCCCAGCCAACTGTCAGGAGCCGGTTACCGGCCGGGGCTCCAAAGGGGACGCTGAGACGAGTGCCCCTGTTGCGACTTCTCAGGAGTCTCCCTGGGAAAGCCGTGGGCCGGGGGTCTCCCTCCAACCTGAGACGCATTTGTTAAAATTCCGTGGCCGGCCCGGACTACCTGCACAAATCAGACTGAGACCGTGTTTGCTGGAACCGCTGAATGTACGGCTTCGTGAAGCTGGTTCAGATCCGTGATGCGAGAAGCCACCAAGGCGAGGCCGGGAGCGCGGTGTGGAGCCGGTCCCTCCTGGCTGAAGCGTAGGAGCCCGGCCGAGCTCGTGGCACTGCCCGGTCCGGACCCGGCGGGAGGTCAGGCTCCGGGGATGCCGCCTTCCACCCCCGTCACTCCCCCTCCTCTGCCCACACAGGCTGCTTACAAAGAAACTACTAATGATTGACTAATTAATTAATTATAACTAATTTAACCACCGCATCGATTAACAGGGAGCTACCAAAGGGCTGCACAGAGCGGGAGTCCCGGACCAGCCGCTGTCCCTAGCAGGGAAGCAGAAGACAAAGCAGCCCCCGGCCCGGCAGCAGCGGTGCCCCCGGCCCGGCACCCTCCCGTGGAGCCATCGGGGGTCCCGACACCGGGAAATCTGGGCGTGCCTCCATCACCGAAAGCGCAAGCGGGGCCTGCCCGGTGCGGGACAGGACACCCTGGTCCCCGCAGAGTCACCCACCCATTTCATTTCAGCTCCCCCCCGACCCCGTGGCACTTTCCTTCTGTTGCAGTAAATGGGGGGGGGGGGCACCCCCGGGACAGCCGCCGCCCGGCTGGTCCCCCGCGCCTGGAAACTCTCCCCCAACTGCGGGCGCGCGGTTCGCCCCGGGCCGGG
>JAVKLA010000002.1:23803030-23814358 GCA_034782735.1 Sagittarius serpentarius | reverse complement strand
GCGCCAGCCCCAGCCCGGCTCTAGACCTGCCCCTGCCCTGCCCCGGTGCGGGCCGCGAGGAACGGCTGCCCCCTCCCCGCTCGGCCCCGCTGGCTATCGCTGTCCCGGAGAGCGCCGGGGCAGGCCCCGGTCCAGCAGCCCGGCCCCAGGGAGCCCCCGGCCTTGGCAGTGGGAGCGCGTCTCCCCCTTCCCCCGGTCCCCGAGCCCCGGCACTCCGGGGCCGCCCGGGCTCAGCCTACCGGGGGCCGGGCCGGAGCGCCGCCGCCGCCGCCGCGTTCCTGGGGCGGCCGAGGGGCTTCCTGCGGGGAGGCTGCGGCCGCTGCGGGCCCCGGTTCCGCTCCCGGCCCGCCCAGCCGCCGGGATGATCAACGCCATCCTGGTGTTCAACAACCACGGCAAGCCGCGGCTCGTCCGCTTCTACCAGCACCTGGTGCGGGGCCGGGGGTGTCGGCGGGGCTCGGCGGGGGCGGGGGGGGCCCAGCCTGCCTCAGCCCGGCGCCCTGGCCTGGGCCCTCGGGGTGCCCCGTGGCCGAGTCGCCCACGGCCGCCCCCCGCGGCTGCTCCTGGGGTGCCAGGGCTGGCGGGGAGCGGGGAGCTCGCGGCGTCCCTCGGGGCAGAGAGCGGGGGCGTGGGTCCTGCCGGCCGTGCGCCCACGGGTGCTTGCCCTCACCTCCTTGCAGGCGGAGGAGGTCCAGCAGCAGATCATCCGAGAGACTTTCCACCTGGTGCTGAAGCGGGACGACCACATCTGCAACTTCCTGGAGTGTGGCAGGTAACCCCCTGCCCCTCCTGCGAGGGGGGGCCCGTCCTCTCGGCCGGGGAGCCCCTGGGCTGCGTCCCGCCCCCCCCCCACCCCGAAGCCCTTCGCCCTCTCCTCGTGTCTCCGCAGCCTGTTTGGCGGCTCAGACTACAAGCTGATCTACCGCCACTACGCCACGCTGTACTTCGTCTTCTGCGTGGACTCCTCGGAGAGCGAGCTGGGCATCCTGGACCTCATCCAGGTTGGTCTCTCTGCAGTGAGGTTCGCTGCCCGAGGGCGGCCGGCGGGTCCTTTTCCCCGCAGCACGGTCCTTGCCGGGCAGCCCGGCCCCGACAGCTTTCGGGTGCACTTGGTGTCTGTGGCACCTCTGTGCCGGCCCTTCTGGAAGCGACTGAGAAGCTGCTCAGGGGGCTGCCGTGGGGAGCTGTAGGCGCGTGAGCCGATACACAGCTCCTCCACCTGGAAGCAGTGGGGGAAGTCAATCTGAATGAATTTCTTTTAAAAAGAGAAACACGGAATCATTTAGGTTGGAAAAGACCCTTGAGATTGTTGAGTCCAACCGTTAATCATAGAATCACAGAATACCAGGTTGGAAGGGACCTCAAGGATTGTCTGGCCCAACCTTTCTTGGCAAAAGCCTGGTCTAGACAAGATGGCCCCACGCCCTGTCCAGCCGAAGCTCAAAGGTGTCCAGCGCTGGGGAATCCACCACTTCCCTGGGGAGATTATTCCAATGGCTGATTGTTCTCATTGTGAAAAATTTTTCTCTTGTCTCCAATCGGAATCTCCCGAGGAGTGACTTGTGCCCGCCACCCCTCATCTTTTCCGTGTGACGCCTCGTAAAAAGGAAGTTTCCGTCTTCCTTGTAGACACCCTTTAAATACTGGAACGTGGTCGTAAGGTCTCCTCTAAGCCGCCTTTTCTCAAGGCTGACCAAACCCAGTTCTCTCAGCCTTCCCTCACACGGCAGGCTTCCCAGTCCTTGGGTTGTCTTTGGGGCCCTTGTCTGGACCCTCTCCAGCCGGTCCATGTCTTTTTTGCATCGCGGGGACCAAAACTGAACACAGAATTCCAGGTGTGGCCTGGCAAGTGCTGAGAAGAGTGGGATGATGACTTCTTCATCCCTGCTGGTGATGCCCTTGTTGCTGCACCCCAGCATCCTGTTGGCTTGCTTTGCCACGGCAGCAGCTCAGTGTTCACTCATACCGAGCTGCTTGTCCACCAGGTGCTTTTCCACAGAGCTGCCCCCCAGCCAGGTACAGCCCAGCCTGTGCTGCTCTCCTGGATTATGTTTTCCCAGGTGCAAGACCTTACATTTGTCTTTGCTGAACTTCGTAAGGTTCTTGTTAGCCTGCTCTTCCAGCCTATCCAGGTCTTCCTGCAGGGTGGCTCTCCTTTCCCAAGTGTGCGCTTCCCCACTCAGTTTGGTATCACGGGCAAACAGAGCGTTAACCTCCCGCTGCCGACTCCACCGCTGAACCCTGTCCCTAAGCGCCAAGTCTATACATCTTTTAAATACCTCCAGGGATGGTGACTCAACCATTTCCCTGGGCAGCCTCTTCCAATGCTTGACAATCCTTTCGGTGAAGAAATTTTTCCTAATATCCAACCTAAACCTCCCCTGGCGCAACTTGAGGCCGTTTCCTCTTTTCCTATCGCTTGTTACTCGGGAGACGAGACTGACACCCGCCTCACTACAACCTCTGTTCACATAGTTGTGGAGAGCGATAAGGTCTCCCTTCAGCCTCCTTTTCTCCAGGCTAAACAGCCCCAGTTCCCTCAGCCACTCCTCATAAGACTTGTGCTCCGGACCCCTCACCAGCTTCGTTGCCCTTCTCTGGACACGCTCCTGCACCTCAATGTCTTTCTTGTGGTGAGGGGCCCAAAACTACAAGTGCATTTTTTAAACTGCCTTGAAACACTGCATGGACTTCTAACGGGACCTGTGCTAAATCCGGCTAACGGCAGGGTGTGAGAGTGTCGGCCCATGAGGTGGCAGGAGCTGCCTGCCCTGCCTGGGTCACCCGCCCTGTCATCGTGCAGTTCCCATAACTCGGGCCCCTTTCAGGCTGTTTAGGTGGGCTGCAGCCCTGCCCCAAACGCGGCCGCCAGCCGTTGTCCCGGCACCGCAGCAGACCAGGACATCCACACCTGGGGTGTTTCCCCCAGAACAGCCGAGTGGCGTGTTTCCGTGCCCTTGACCTTGTGCCGGGCAGCCTGAGCGGGGTTCTGGGTGCGTGGGCAGCACCAGTAGTGCCTGAAGACAGCAGTGAGTGGGTACACGCCGCTGCCGTGAGGGAGCCTGTCCAGGGCCGGAGGAGGAGCCCTCCTCGCTGGCCGGGTTGGACACGCCGTGCCCTGCCTTTGCAGCCAGCCCAGCCAGGGCCAGGCTCTCGTTCCAGCTGCAGCCCCTTGCCAAGACAAGCTCCCTCCTCGAGCAGGTCTGAGCTTCTCCATTTGGTTTCTGCGGTGTAGTGAGGACTGGCACTGGTGCCTGCGTGGCAGTCCCCTGAACCCACCGCTGCTGCTGCTGCGGTGCTGGGGGTCCCGGGCAGCCCCTGGGCTGGGCCTGCCTGTGTTTGCCCTGGGAATGGGCGCTTTCCTGCCATCGAAGGGAGGTGGGGTTGTTCAGAGGGTTTTGTCCCTGCTCAGGGTGACACCCTGGGGCGCAGCAAGTTTCCGTTCGGGGCTGCGGCTTTTTTGCCTGCAGGCCCTGAGGCTGTGAGTAGGAAGCATCTTGCAGTGGTCTTCTGTACTGACCTTCCCTTCCTGCCACCTCAGGTGTTTGTGGAGACGCTGGACAAGTGCTTTGAGAACGTCTGTGAGCTGGACCTCATCTTCCACATGGACAAGGTGGGTTGTAGGCTCTGTCTGCTCCTCTGGGCCAGCGCTGTCGTTCCCCCAGCGCCTGGTTGCCCCAGAGCCTTGCCTTCCCTGGAGCCTGC
This sequence comes from Sagittarius serpentarius, assembly GCA_034782735.1. Lineage (NCBI taxonomy): Eukaryota > Metazoa > Chordata > Aves > Accipitriformes > Sagittariidae > Sagittarius > Sagittarius serpentarius. The sequence continues at coordinate 23,810,653 of JAVKLA010000002.1, read as the reverse complement.
GCTCCTGTGGGCAGGAGCTGGCCCAGCCTTGAGCTCTGGAGCCTTTCAGGAGAGGCTGTTGGTCACTTTTTGGGGAGAGATTGAAATCTGGGGCAGGGAAGTTGTCCGCCTGGGGTCTTTGTAAACTGCTTACATCATGTCCTCCTGACAAGAGATCCAAGTTGCTGGGCTCTGTTCCAAGGCCTCGGTGGGTAAGCTCGGCTCTCGGTGCTCACCCGAGCAGCAGCATTGCTGCTGCAGGGCTGTGCTCTCTGCTGCAGCACGGCCGTTGGTGGGGTTTGGGGGCTGTCCTTGTGATTGCCACCGAGGCTGAGTAGCTGTGCCATCAAGTGATAAGGATCTGCGCTGAGGCTTTGCTCTTGGTCTGCACAGGCTGGTGTTGGTGGAGTTGGGCAGGCTCTGGCATTGTGCAGGGGCATTCTGCGTCTTTTGGCTGGACTGTGGGACCTGTTGGAGGTCTTGTTGACATTTTAGTAGAGCTGCAGGGAAAAAAAAAGAATGAACAATGGGAGTGTTTAGAATACAAAGCGTTTGCTAAGGTTTCGTTTGAGCCACAGCCTTTAATGTTTCCTCTTTAGCTGGAGAGAGTTTCTGGGAGGAAACCTATCCTCTTTGATGATCTCATAGATGGGGCTGAAGATAGCCAGGACTATGCTTAGAGAAAGGAGAGACTTAGCTGACTGGACTTGTGTTGCTGTTGATAAGGGTTTTCTTGCTTTGTTGAAGACAAAGCGTGCCAACAAAAAAGAGCAGCAGAAAAAAATCAGTAAGGCTGTAAATGTTCCCTTTCTGTTGGCTATTCCAGCTTATGAACTCTGGCAGAGAAATGGAGTTAGGAAATCTTCTTAGAAGGTGATCTGGATCAGCTGAATGTACCAGCAACCGTTGAAGTAAGACTTTGATATAATTTGCCTGTCTGTAAGCTTTCAGAAATGTTACAGCGTTGATTATCTCGTCAGCAAAAGTGTTCTTATCAAAGCAAGCAAAAGGAGAGGAAGGAGGAGTACCTGTGGGAGAAGTGATGGCAGCCACCCAGATCAGCTCTGGCCGTATCTGGGGGAGGGTGCGCTCTCAGTTGGGTATTTTGTGGCGTGACCAAGACGCAGCAGCTTTACGCTCAGTCTGCAGCCCCACAGGCAGAAGAGGTTACCCTGTTGCTTGTCTGATTTGCCAGCAGTAGCCCGGATTGCCCTTCCTCTGGACTCTTCTGGCAGGCAAAGGGTTCAAAGGAGACAGGAGTCGGGAGGGTTTTTGACTGGGGAGACCCAGGGCCCTCCTACCAGTCAGGCTTGTTTACTGCCTGTCCTGTGCTCCCACTGCTTCCCAGCCTTGACTTCAGTCCTTGGCCCCTATCAGTTGGTCCTCTCCTCTCTCTTCCTGTAGCTGGCATGTATTTATTTCTCAGATACGTTGGTGTTGAATGCCTGTGCTTCCAAGTGCTCGGTTGCAGATGGGCAGCGTTGGGGGTGCTGGGAATACGCAGATCCGTCCTGCTGGTCCCCGGGTCTTGCCCCTCGGGTGCCCAGGCAGGGCTTTCTGCAGCTGGGATGCTGCCCCAGCGCTCCCACAGAGCCCTGCCCCCGGGACTTCAGGCCGTCAAGAGCCGCGCAGGGTGTAGTGCTACCCTCTGCTCTGGCAGACGATTGCAGAGTCTGAGTTCCCGACTAGAACAGGACAAATGAGGCCAACGTCAACGGGAAAGTGCTGATTTGTCGAGCAGAGACTTTGTCGGTGAACATCCTCAACCCAGCGGGTTCTGGCTGGGATTTGGGCGCGGCTTTGCCTGGGTCCTGTGATTTTCTATTTGCCTTAAGATACACCTTACACTCTGTGTGCAGCACAGGATCCGTGAAATGAGAGCTGCTGTGGGTTTCGGGTCCCTGCTCTTGCAGCAGGCAGCTGGATTGGGCCATCGGGTCTGTGGTTCTCGGGCACCAGTGACACCAGTGCTTTTAGGCCGTCCTCTTTGGGAGCAGCAACCTCAGAGCTGCAGAGATCCCTCTTTCGCAAGGGGAGGCTGGAGTCACAAAGCTGTGGGGAGGCTCAGAGGAGGATGTTGCCCAGCCCCTGGTTGTTCTTCATACCTTGGAGGAGAACATGAGTTTCGCTCAGCAGCTGCGAGGTCTCGGAGAGGATATGGTTTGTTCAGGAAATGCTGCATTTTGCTTTGGAAAACAAAACTTGCTTGGAACTTCTGCCCTGTTGGTTTTGGTCCAACTCGGACTGAAGCCAGATCTTGAAGGAACATTTCCTGCAGCCGAGATGCTCTTCTGTTGCAGGGAGCTGCTAGCACCGTCCGGTACGGTGTTTGCTGGGGCTGGGCTGAGGCTGGGCTGTGGGATGGCAGTTCCAGAGCTGTGGGTGTCCCGGGAAGGTGCTGTATCGCCTGTGGCGCGCCCTGTGCAGTGCTGATCCTGGTGCTGTCGGAGCAGGACGGGACCTGTGGGGAGCCCCGTGGGGGCATCAGGCTCACCGTTTGCGCAAAGCTGGGTTTCCCCCTTCTAGCAGGTTCTCTAGCTTGCAGGTTCTCAGCATTGCCCTGGCAGTATTTGCCACACTATTTGCAAGTGCAGCCTGCCCTATGAAGCCATAAAACGATGTAATAACTTAACTGTCTTCCAGAAATAGCCTATTTCACGGAAGTAACCAGAGACCCATAAATTCATTATCTGTGCTGGGTGGTTGTTGGGAGCTGCTGACTTAGCAAGGAAGGCTGGGCTGTGCAGGATGGCGGAGCCGAAGGTGGGTGGCAGCCGCCTGGCACGGCCCAGCTGCCACCCTGGGGCTGTTTGTGTTTTCCTGGATGGCAGACCAGGGTGGGCCCTTTCTCCTGCTGTGCCTGCGCGGTATCGCTGGTCCGCCCCGGCGGGGCTGGCAGGAGGGAGCAGCTCACTGCCTGGAGACCGCTCTGTTTCATCCCCGGACCTGGGCGGACCCTGGGGAAGGGAGCAGACTCTCTTAGCGGTTTTGTGCTTTTTCTGTGCGTGTGTGTCACAGTCCCGTCTTTCCTAAGAGAAAGCAAAGAAGTTGGGCTCTGGCCTGGCTTTCTGGGTAGGAGAAACCGGTTCTGGGAAGAAGTGTCCTGCCCGCTGGCGCCGGGGGGCCCTGGGGTCCCTGCTGCCTTGTGGGCTCTGTTCCAGCACGCTTTCTAGGCAGGGAGGTGCTCCCAGCTGTGACCCGGGTCCCGGCCCAGGGTGGGATCAGGCTGCAGATGAGGTGTCAGAGGTGGCAGAACCCAGGTGTGCCAGCGGGCCGGGTCGGGCCTGGCCTCTCCGGGGGCTGCCCTGTGCCTGGCGGTCCGGTGGGCGACGCTTGCTCCGGTCCCTGTGGTAGGTGTCCTCTAGAGCAGAGGTACAAGCAGTAAACGGGGCTGTGGGACTCCCCCTGGGCTGAGGACCATGGCTGCCTCCTGCTCTCCGGGCCGGCAGCTGCCGGGGCTGCGTGGGCTGAGGGGAGGAAGGGAGGCTGGATTTGCGTCTCTCGGGAAATACCAGCCCCCAACACGCTTCTGCACCGGCCCACAGGCACTGTGGCCGCTGCCGCCCCCGGCCGGTTCGCGAGCGGGGCTGGGTTTGCAGCCTTCCCATCCCCTCCCTTTCCTTCCCTGCCCTCGCAGGTTCACCACATCTTGCAGGAGGTGGTGATAGGCGGCATGGTGCTGGAGACCAACATGAACGAGATTGTGGCGCAGGTGGAGGCCCAGAGCAAGCTGGAGAAGGCAGAGGTGAGTGGCGATGCTGCGGCTCTCCCCCGCGGCAGGCTGATGTACTCCAGGCTGTGAGGGGGGACAGCCTGGGGGCTCTGGAGCTGGCGCATATGGGGTATCCCCGGTATCCCCGGTCTCTGCCTGCCTGAGTCCTTGGGGAGAGGGCGGGGGGTGTCCCTCCCCAGCTGCGCTTCATGCTGTTCAGGAGTGTCGGGAGCAGCCCGAGCATGGAAATGGCTGTTCCGTTAAGGTTAATAACCTGAGGTAGCGAAAAGTTTATTGCCCCTGTTCGCCCTGTCACTGTGAAGGTGCAGTTGTGCTACGGTCGCAGGGAAGCACCGTGCTGCTGCTCCCGACCCTGTGCTATTTAGAGGACCTGACCCTGTGCTATTAATAGGACCGGGTCCGTCAGCGGGGCAGGAGGCGGGCGTGGGGGCTGCTCCCTGGGTGCGCCCGTGCCAAGCCACCCATCGGGGCACGTGGCTGCTCCTGCGGCAGGGCATGGGGCTGAGCCAGGAGCAGCCTGGAGCACCTCACAGCGGGGCTGCGGGGGCAAGGGGCCGGCGGTCACTGGTCTCTCCCATCGGCAGGGAGGCCTCTCGGCCGCTCCTTCCCGCGCGGTCTCAGCTGTGAAGAACATCAACCTGCCAGAGATCCCTCGCAACATCAACATTGGAGACATCAACATCAAAGTGCCCAACCTGTCACAGTTCATGTGAGCGTCCCGTGGCAGGGAGGGCTGCCCGCGCATGCAGGCCGTGGCCTGGGCTGGCTCGGGGAGAGGAGCTGGGCTCTGCTGGGTTCCCCCTGCCCCTTTCTGGGTCTCTGCCTGTGCAGCACACGGTGGGCCCGTGATGGGGCTCAGTGAGAACAGGGTGGTGCTGCCTGCCTGTCCGCCAGCTTGGACCCAGGCTCGGTTCTGCTCTCTGGCCTCCCAGCCACAAGGGTGGCCTTTCTTCCCCTCCCTCCTCCCTCCCTGTGGATGGGCAGCCCCTCTCCTCGCTGTTGCGGAAAGAGCCGGGTCCTGCCTCTCCTAGCACTTCATGGGATTCCCAGTTGTAAAAACGCACGTGTAGCTGATGGCTCCCGCGGGAGCCCTAGGTTGTTGTCTCCGCTATCTTCCCAGGGCCGGGCTGTCTCCTGCCCGGCATCCCCGCGCCTGCCCTGGTCCTGCTCGCGGGACCTGGCACCCCAGGCTGGAATTAGTGCCAGCCTGGTCGGGGTTGCTCATCGGAGCTGCTGCGAGCTCTGGAGCTGGGGGCGGTGTGGGTGGTACCTGCTGGACCGGGAGACGCTGGCAGCGAGAGGGAAGGGAGCTGCCTGCTGCCCCGGCCTGGGCTGGCGGCTGGGTCGGGGCCGGGCCGGGCCGGGGCCTCCTGGAGCGTGTCCCTGTGTCCTAATAAACCACCGTGTGTGAACCTGTGTCTACCGTGGGTGCTGCTACTCCAGCCAGGGGGGAGCACGGGGAGGGGGCTCTGCGCAGCTCCCCCGGGGGGGGCTCTCAGCTGGCAGAGAGGCTGGTGCCCCGGGCTGCGCCATGGGGGTGGGAAATGGGGCCCTGGACCCCACCCGGGGGAGGGCTGGGGTTGCTGCAGTGTGGGCTTTGGGGCAGGGTCCCTGGTGGCACCCTGCCCTGCCCTCGGGAGCAGGCGGGGGGGAGCGCGATGGCCCCGCCTGGGCTGTGACAGCAGCGTCCCCTGCTTTGGGCCTTTGGAGGCAGGGTCACCAGCCTGCAACCTGCCAGTGCCTGCTGCCCTCCTGCCAGCTTTCCTGCCTTCTCTCTGCCGCCGAGCATCCCTGTCTGCTCTCCCCGTAGGGCTCGGCGGGGGGTGTGGAGGCTGTGGGGCTGGGGCTGGTGCCCCCTGAGGCCTGGGGGGAGCGGGGCTGGTCCTGGGGTCGGAGTGAGGATGGCGGCAGGGGATGGGCCAGGCAGGGAGGTCCCTGAGCAGCGGGGCTCCTCAAGCTGGAGGTCCGCCACCCCTGGCTCCACCATGGCTCCATCTGGCCACCAGCCTCGGGGCTGGCTTGGGGGCCCCTTCCCCTGCTTCCCCTCGCCTGGCCAGGGAAACCGTGACTCTGCCTGGAAGGAATTTTTCTGCCGTCTCCCCTCCCTGCAGTTTAACCCTTCCCCACCTGGCCATTAGCCACCACCAGGGGCTGGTGGAGGTCAAGGAGCAGGGCAACCTGCATCTTCGTCTTCTCCGCCAGCCACCCTCCTCCTCCTCCTCCTCCTCCTCCTCCTCCTTCTTCCTGTTGGCTGCTGGAGCAGCGTGGTGGAGGGAGCAGGTGAGTGCCGCTCTGGGCTGTGTCCTGGGGCTGGGACACAGGGACCGGCTGGCACTGGGGCGGCCCGAGGGGAAAACTCCAGCTTGCCCCATGGCAAGGTGCCCGCATCCTGCTCTGCTCCAGGCCTGGGACACGGGGGTGCCTGGGAGGGGTCGGCCTGGGGCAGGCAGCCCTGGCTGTGATGAGCCATGCCTGTGTCCAGCCCTGCGCCATGGCATGGCAGTCCCCGGTGCAGGATGTGTCTGGCCATACGTGCTTCCTCTGCAGCGAGGAGATGTTTGCGCAGATCTGCCTCCGGTAACGGCTCTGGCCTCGCTGCCCCTTTCCTCTTCCTGCCGGAGCCTCAGCCCCGTGGGTCTCCGAGAGGCCGAGGACTGCGCTGGGGCTGGGTGAGTCTCTCTGCTGCTCCCTTTCCCCTTGCCCGTGCAGAGGAGGGCAGAGACGATGGGGTGGTTCACCTGGGGATGAGCTGCGCCAGACCCCTGGACCCCTATTTCTCCACCCAGGAGGGCTGCAGCCCTGACTCCAGTGGCCCCGGGGCTGTGCGGGAGCAGAGGCGGCCCTGGAAGCTCCGGCTCCTGGGGGCTGGCGTGCTGGCTGCCCAGGGGCCCCGGGGTCCTGCCCAGGGACAGGCGCCCTGAGTGCCCTGGCAGAGCGGAGGGAGGAGGCCACAAGGTGAGACCTGGCTGCTGCGGTGAGCAGCAGCATTCCTGCCCAGGGCAGGGCTGTGAGGGACCCGGCGCTGGCAATGACCCTGTGTGCCCCAAGGTGCCTTGGCCTGGCCACCAGACCCCTCCCGCACCCCGAGGCGAGCTGAGGGGGAAGCTGCGTGTGCAGGGATGCAGAAGGCAGGGGCTGCCCGGGGGCTCAGTGCTCTCCTGTCTGAGTTGCCTGCGTGGTCCGGAGACGGGAGATGTGGCTGGGTCTTGGGGCTGGCTCCGGGCCCCGTTGCCTGTCCCCAGACAGGCTGTGCTGTGGCACCGATGGGTGCTGGATTTTGCTGAGCTCAGCTGGGGTTTGCTTGCTGGAGCGTGTCCCCCGACTCTAGGCCCCCCTCCCCGGCAGTGAGGTGGACGGGAGCAGTTGACGGAGCCTGGCACTGGCCTGGCCCCTCTGCAGGTACCTGCCGTACAGTAGACAAATGTTTACCCTCATCCTGCCAAGCACTGGGTGAGCCCCAGTTCCAGCCCTGTGCCCAGGCCGTGCGGTGTCACTCTCCGAGCGGGGAGACCCTGGGACCCGGCTGCCTCGGGTGCTGCATCCGGCAAACCCATCTGTGCCCGGACCGCAGCCCCGCAGCTTGCCTACGAGGACCAGGATGTCTCTGAACCCGCTGCTGCCGGGGCAGGGGGTGCCAGGTGGGGCTGGGGCACAGGGTGCTGGGCTGGGGGGCTTAGCAGGGGGCACCCCCAAGCAGGGACACCATTCCCAGTGTGCCTGGGTGCTCTGGGTGCTGCGGGGGGGGGGCCCCACAGCCCAGCTTGGTTGCTGCTGGGTGATGGTTTCTCCCCTTTCCTGCCACCCCTGGGATGAGCGTGCTGGCCAAGGCCGGTGTGAGGGAGGGGACCTCCAGCAGGACCCCGGGGGGGGGGGGGGCTCTGGGGGGTGGGGGCCGGGCAGGGGGGGGGGGC
>JAVKLA010000002.1:23789687-23802081 GCA_034782735.1 Sagittarius serpentarius | reverse complement strand
TGAGGGAGGGGCGCAGGGGCTGGCTGGGGTCAACGGGGAGAAGTGTGTGAGGGGGCCAGCGCGGGGCTGAGCCGGGGTGAGGGCCTGCATGCCGTGCCCAAGGGGGTCTGCGTGGGGAGGGCCAGCAGCGGGCAGGGGCGCAGCGTGCCCGTCGGCGCGGGATGGAGGGCGTGCGGGGTACCCCGCACCCTCCTGGCTGGCTGTGGCCCATGTCCCGGGGGAGCCACCCCCACCGTGATTTGGCGCTCGCTGTTCCCCAAGCCCTGTGCCTTTGGCCAAAGCGAGGGCTGGGACCGGGGCAGAGCGAGCCTGGGCTGCAGCTCCGTGCGCCGCGGTGGCCGGCCAGGCCGCGGGGATGGCCCGGCTCCGCAGGGCAGGGGATGTCCAGGGACACTGCAGCACCCCGGGGCTGCGCTGCCAGGCACGGTGACGCCGGCGGGTGCAGCTGGGTGCTGTCAGGGACAGGGCACGGTTCCCTGAGGACACCTCTCAGCCTCTTGCCGGGTTTGCCCCTTGCCCCAGAGCTGTGGCTCCCAGCAGGACCTTGCCCATGCCTTCCCACTGGAGAGACTGGAACTCGGGGAGAGGAGTTTCTATTGCTAGGGTGCGATGCAGCGCCTCCCCTCCCCACCCCGCCCTGCATGGGGACTTTGCTCCGTGGTGGCTTTCTGCTGTGCCCGGTCTGCCACCCCAGCCCGGGGAAGCCTCTGGCAGAGCTCCCGGGGCCGACCCACACGGCCTGGGCGGCTCGGGCTGCTCTCCCCTGCCAAGGCAGAGCTCTCGCGGAGAGGCGTGTGCCCCTGTCCCGCACGCCAGCACCCCGAGCCCTGGTGCGTTTGCTTGGCTCCCCAGCCGGGCTGCGGCGGGTGGGAGGGCCGTGGCACGCGCAGGCTGCTGGGTGCCCCGGGGCTGGTGGCAGCGGGCACACGTCTGCTTGGGTTCACGGGGCCTGGAGTTTGACCCCCAGGTGTGAGCCAGGCGATGCGACCCTGGACTTTGAGAGGGCTGCGGGCAGGGCGGGCTCCTCCCCAGCATGGGCCCAGGCTCTGCCTGCGCTGCCCGGACCCCCGGGGCTGCACCCCACACCCTCCCGCTTTTCCCCTGCTGCGTGGGCAGCCCGGCGAGGTGTGCCCGTGCCAGGGTGTAGGTGCCGGCGCCCGCCCTGCCCTCAGCCCCAGCAGCAGGTCCCTCGCAGGCAGAGGGGCAGCTGGGACCTCCCCCCCCCGGCAGCGGCTCAGACCCCATCACTCGAGGGCAAACAGCGCGACGCTGAGCCAGAGGCTGGGCTCGGCTGCCAGGGCCGCCCGCCTTGCCCTGTGGCAAGGTGGGGATGTGGCCGCCAGCTGTGACCACCCGCTCTGTCCCTCCTTTTGCAGGGCCTGGCTGGTGCTTGGAAGGGACCTTGGGAGTCCTGGCCCGCAGCCCGTGCCCACTCCCACGCTGCCCATCCCTGATGGTGCAATCCTAAAGTGCTGATTTTACCCCCCGCTGCCGCGGCACTGGCTGTTAGTGCTCCTGCAAGGCCGGGAGGTGGGTGGGTGGAAAGCTCATCCCAGGGGCCGTCGCCGCCCTGAGCCTCATGGTGGTTTAATACTTCACCCATTAACTTGGACTAATAAACCTCGTGGGAGCGAGGGTCTAAAAGCCGTGCCAGCCGGGCAGCACCTCCTTCGCGAGCACCACTCCCGCAGCCTCGCCATGGCGGCTGGCTTCTTCATCAGCAAGAGTGTGGGCATCGTGGCCATTGTGCTGGCCCTGGGGGCCGTGGCCACCATCATTGCACTCTCGGTGGTGTATGCCCAGGAGAAGAACAAGGTGATAGAGTCTGGCACTGCTGACATCATCACCACCACCACCGCCCCCACCACCGCGGCCGTCCTCAACACCACTGCCAACCCCCAGCCCACCGCCACCCCCAACAACCCCTGGAACCGGTGGAGGCTGCCGACGACGCTGATGCCAGAGTCCTACGAGGTGACCCTGCAGCCCTTCCTGACGCCCGACACCAACAACACGTACATCTTCAAGGGCAACAGCAGCGTGGTCTTTGTCTGCATGGAAGCCACCAACCTCATCCTCATCCACAGCAACAAGCTGACCTACACCCTGCAGGGGTCCTTCCACGCCTCGCTGCAGATGGTGGATGGCTTCAGGGTGCCCCGCATCATCAAGACCTGGCTGGAGACCCCCACCCAGTACCTGGTGGTGCAGCTGGACAGCCCGCTGCAGCAGGGCCAGCGCTACCGGCTCGTCAGCATCTTCACGGGGGAGCTGGCCGATGACCTGGCCGGCTTCTACCGCAGCGAATACATGGATGAGTCAGGTGTCAAGTAGGTGGACGGCAGGGGGTCGGGGCGGGGACGCAGGGCTGGCCTGGGGGTGGCAGGGGGCACGGGCTGGGTTTGGGGCTCCTCTCCCACTGGGACGGCGGGATGGGTGTGGGGGAGCCTCTGTGCCACCCTGCATCCACATGCCACCCCAGCGGGGATGGGACTGGGGAGCAGGCCAGGTGAGGGGCGAGCGGAGGGACCCGGGGGGGGGGTGCCGTCCCCCGCAGAGGCCCGCGGGTGCTGACGAGGTTTGCTTGCAGGAAGGTGGTGGCCACCACGCAGATGCAGGCAGCTGACGCGCGGAAAGCCTTCCCCTGCTTCGACGAGCCGGCCATGAAAGCCACCTTCAAGGTGACGCTGATCCACCCCTCTGACCACCAGGCCATTTCCAACATGCCCGCCAAAAGTGAGTGGGGTGGGGGCAGCCCCGGCGGGGGAAGCCAGGGGCCCGGCAGGACTGCGGGGTAACCCCACTCCCTCTGCGCCCTACAGGCACCCGGCAGCAGGAGATCGACGGGAAGAGCTGGAACATCACTGAGTTCGAGACCACTCCCAAAATGTCCACCTACCTGCTGGCCTTCATCGTCAGCCAGTTCAGCTACGTGCAAAATGACTCGGGAAATGTGCTGGTAGGCTGGGGGTGGGGGGCACCCCCCGCCCAGGGGTCTGAGTCTGGGCAGCGGCTGAGCCCCGCGTCTCTCCCCTCCAGATTCGTATCTGGGGCCGCCCCGAGGCCATCGCCGAGGGCCAGGGCAGCTATGCGCTCCAGGTGACCGGCCCCATCCTCAGGTTCTTTGAGCAGCACTACAGCACGGCATACCCGCTGCCCAAGTCTGGTGGGTGCTGCAGGGTGGCCGGGGCACTGGGTCGAGCCGCCAGCCGCGGGGGAGGCAGGTGGTCCGGCACCCCGGCAGCAGCGCACCAACGGGACTCCTCCATCCCCAGACCAGGTCGGCCTCCCCGACTTCAACGCGGGCGCGATGGAGAACTGGGGGCTGCTGACCTACCGGGAGAACTCGCTGCTCTTCGACGATGCCTACTCCTCCATTGGCAACAAGGAGCGGGTGGTGACCGTCATTGCCCACGAGCTGGCCCATCAGGTACCTGCCGTGCCCTGTGCCCGCCCCTCCGGCTGGCCGGGCCCGGCTGACGGGGCGCTGTGCCCCCCCCACAGTGGTTCGGGAACCTGGTGACGCTGCGGTGGTGGAACGACCTGTGGCTGAACGAGGGCTTCGCCTCCTACGTGGAGTACCTGGGCGCCGACTCGGCAGAGACTTCCTGGAACATTGTGAGTGCTGAGGCCAGTGGGCAGGGGGTGCGGGCACCCCCTCCACCCCTGCACCCCCGGGGGCTGCCCCTGCTGCCAGAGGGGTGCACGCAGGGCTGAGGCGGGTGCCGGCGCTTGCCCCCGCAGAAAGACCTGATGGTGCTGAACGAGGTGTACGCCGTGATGGCGACGGATGCCCTGACCACCTCCCACCCGCTCTCCTTCCGCGAGGACGAGGTCAACACCCCGGCCCAGATTAGCGAGGTCTTCGACAGCATCTCCTACAGCAAGGTGGGCACGTGAGCCCCGGGCACACGGTGACCGGGCGCGGGGGGTCCCCGGGGCGGAGGGATGGGCTGCGGGGTGTCCCGCGCACCCCGGGTCTCTGACCTGCCGTCTCCGCAGGGAGCGTCGGTGCTGCGGATGCTCTCCGACTTCCTCACCGAGGACGTGTTCAAGAAGGGGCTGCAGGTGAGGCTCTGCCGGTGCCGGGGGCCACCGAGCCCCGGTGCAGGGTGGGGGTCCCATGGCAGGGGCCTCCCCGGGTGCTCTGCAGGTGTCCTGCACCCTGGACTTGCCCCTGCCCACCCGTCTCTCTTGGTGCTCTCCCGCAGTCCTACCTCCACACCTTTGCCTACGGAAACACCGTCTACACGGACCTCTGGTTTCATTTGCAAGAGGTAGGAGGGGGCTGGTTGCTCCCAGCTGCTCCCCCCAACCCAGCCCCTTCCCTGCTGATGCCCTGGCTCTGGGAGGCTGTCCGGTGGGACGGGGTCCTGGCCACACAGCCGCTGCGCACTGGGCAAGAGGTGCAGCGCTGGCCGAGCGCTGCGTCCCGCCTGCACCCCCTGGCACCGGTGACCCGTGGTGCTGCCCTCCCCACAGGCTGTCACAAAGAGCAATGTCTCGCTGCCCAACTCCATCAGCAACATCATGGATCGCTGGACGCTGCAGATGGGCTTCCCCGTGGTGACCGTCAACACCTTCACTGGCACCGTCAGCCAGAACCACTTCCTACTGGACCCCACCTCAGTGGTGGAGAGACCCTCCGTCTTCAAGTGAGTGGGGCGGGGGGCCGTTGGTGGCAGGGGGAGCGGCAGGGCTGGCGGGGGACGCGGGTCGGTCCCACTGCCTGCCTGTCTCTGGCACAGCTACACCTGGATCGTCCCCATCACCTGGATGACGCGCGAGACCACCGGGGACAGGTACTGGCTGACCAAAGTCTCAGGTACGGCACGTCCTGCCCGGGCTGCGAGCGGGGGGGTCTTGCTGCCACCTCCCCTGCCCCTTGTGGGTTGGGGGGCCGGCTCCGGCAGACCCTCCTCTCCCCCTCCCAGAAACCAACAACCAGTTCAAGGTGAGCAGCCCCAGCTGGCTCCTGCTGAACCTGAACGTCAGCGGGTACTTCCGTGTCAACTACAACCAGGAGAACTGGGACCAGCTCCTCAAACAGCTCTCCACCAGCCACCAGGTGTGTGGGGCCGGCCGGGGCCAGGGTGTGGGTCCCCACCCCACACACCCCGCACACCTCAGGCACCCCACTCAGGGCTGCCCTGAGACACCGACTCTGCCCTCTCCCAGGTCATCCCTGTCATCAACCGTGCCCAGATCATCGATGATGCCTTTAACCTGGCCAGGTGAGCTGTGCTGGGTGCCCGCTGGGGCGAGGGGGACCGGTGGGGCGGACGCCCTGGGAGCGGGCAGCAGCCGCGGGGCTGGGGAGCTGACACTGCCCTCGCCCTTCACAGGGCCAAGTACGTCAATGTGACCTTGGCCTTGAGCACCACGCGGTTCCTGAGCCGGGAGACGGCGTACATGCCCTGGGAGGCGGCGCTCAACAACCTCCATTACTTCCAGCTGATGTTTGACCGCAGCGAGGTCTTTGGGGCGATGACGGTGAGCAGTGCCACCTGCCCGGCCCCCGCCCCGCAGCGGGTCCCGCTGCTCGCCAGAGCCCCGTGCCGGGGGAACGGGGGTGAGGGGCTGGATCCGCACCCGGGGGGTTGCTGCCGGTGCCACCGGGCGCTGACTGTCCTCCCGCCCCCAGAAATACATGAAGAAACAGGTGACGCCCCTCTTCTACCACTACGGGAACATCACCAATGGCTGGGTCACCATCCCCAGTGGCCTGATGGACCAGTGAGTGCCGGGACCCTGGGGCTGGGCTAGATCCCCGGGGTCTCCCCAGCCGCACTGAGACAGTCACCCCAGCGTGTGCCGGGGAGAGGGCATGGCCCCGCCTGTGGCCCGGCACCGGCCGGTTGGCGCCTGGCTGCTGCATGCTGGTCCCCAGCCCCACGCGACCCCTCTCTCCCCAGGTACAACGAGATCAACGCCATCAGCACAGCCTGCTCCTACGGCGTCACCGAGTGCCAGGACCTGGCCACCCAGTACTTCCAGCAGTGGAAGAAAAATGTCACCAAGAACCCGTGAGTCCCCCAGGGTGCCCTGGTGCCACAGTGGGCAGCCGGGCTGGGCACAACGAGAGGCTCCCGGCTGAGACGGCTCTTCTCTCCCGCAGGATCCCCCCGAACCTGCGCTCCTCCATCTACTGCAGCGTGGTGGCCACGGGCGGGGAGGAGGCCTGGGACTTCATCTGGGAGAGGTTCAAAGAGGCCGCCGTCGTATCTGAGGCCGACAAGCTCCGCGCGGCCCTCTCCTGCAGCCCCCATCCCTGGATCCTCAACCGGTGGGTGCGGGGTCCCGGGTGGGCGCCGCGGCTCTGCCCCTGCCGGCCCCTCACCCAGCGGCGTTGCCCCCCAGGTACCTGCAGTACACCCTCGACCCCAGCAAGATCCGGAGGCAGGACGCCACCGCCACCATCAACAGCATCGCCAGCAACGTGGTGGGGCAGCCCCTGGCCTGGGACTTCATCCGCAGCAACTGGAGGATGCTCTTCAGCCAGTGAGAACCGTGCGGGGGGCCGGGGGGGGGCCGGCTGGGCCGGGCAGTGTCCCCCGTCTGCCTGCCCCCCTCGGCGGGGGGTGGCATCGTCCCTTCCCCTGGCCGTGTGGGGTCGGGGCAGCCTCGGCCCCCGGTGCTGCTCTGCCCGGGGCCCCCGGCTCAGCCGTCCCTCTCTTCTCCCAGGTACGGGGGCGGCTCCTTCTCCTTCTCCCGGCTGATTTTATCGGTGACCCAGCGGTTTTCCACAGAGTTTGAGCTGAAGCAGGTGAGGCCGGACCCTGGCGGGGTCCGTGTGACCAGGCGCCAGGGACCCCAGCCCCAGCAGGAGCGGGGCTACGGCGCTGCGCTGCCGGTACCCTGCAACCTGCCCTTTGCCAGCAGCCCCTGGGAGGGGGGGCTCCTGCCCCTGCCCCTTGTGCGCCCCAGGGGCCCAGGCAGCTTCCGTCCCTGTCCCGGGCTGCCAGGGTGCTGCTGGGGGCTGCTTGGGTGCTGCCCTGGGCTGCCGCAGTGGTGCTGGGGGGCTGCTGGGGACTGTTGGGGCACCCCACGCCTGCTCCAGCTCCTCTTCTGGGCGGCAGCTGGAGCAGTTCAAGGCAGACAACCAGGACATCGGCTTCGGGTCGGGGACGCGGGCGCTGGAGCAGGCGCTGGAGAGGACTCGCGCCAACATCAACTGGGTGAAGGAGAACCAGAAGATCGTGCTGGCCTGGTTCCAGGGCGAGATCGCCTCCAGCTAACCCCGCGGCCCCGGCTGCCGCGCACTCTCGGCCCAGCCCGGCCCGGCCGTGGGGCGGGCTGGCGTGGGGCGGGCTGCGGGGGCCGAGCCCGAAGCTCCCAGAGCCCACCGCCGCGTGGCCGGGCTGGACCCTCGCCCACTCCCCAGCTCCACTCACTCCATCCTCTTTGGCCCCCAGCCCCAAACGCTCCCTCCCGGCAGCCCCCGCGTCCCCCCTGGGCCAGCCTGGCTGGGGCCTTTGCTGCTTATGAGGGGTGGGGGCCGCTGCCCGCGGGCAGAGCCTGGCACCGGTATGATGGGCAGCGGAGGGGGGACGGGGGGCTTTGGGCTGGCCGGGGGGCCCTGCTGCCCTCGGCTGCCTGGGGCAGCGCTGGGCTCTGCAGGCTTGTGCAAAGCCTGGGGGGTGTAAATAAAGGCTTGCACGTCGTCAGCTTTCACCGGCGGCCCTGGGTGCTGGGGGGGACGCCGGCTCTGTGGAGCCGGCCTGGGGGGGCTGCGCCGGAGCCTGGGCAGGAAGCGCCCGGGACCCTGCGGTGGGCACGGGTTGGGGGCCGGGGACACAGAGCCCCCCCAGGCCGTTAGGAGCCTGGTGCTAAGTGGCTCTGGGGGCTTTGCCGACGCCAGCCCCACCGGCCCCTCCGTCTGACGGCTGCGTGCGAGCTCTCCTGCTGGGCCCCAGCCCTGTGCCCTGCTCGGGGGGCTGGCGGGGAAGGGGACGGGGACGGGATGCCTCTGCCTGGCTCCCCCTCCAAGGCAGCTGCCGCGGGGTCAGGGCAGGAGGCAGCTGCGGCTTCCCCGAGGCACCTGGGTGGCCATGCTGGGCAGGAGGGGGTGCCAGCAGCCGGCCCCCCGGGGACTGACCCCCATGGGCTACCCAGGTCCCCGAAGGGACGGAGCTGGACGGTCCCAGCAGTACAAGGGCGTTTCTCGCAGCCCCACTCCCAAGACCTCGCAGGGGCTTTGGGCACAGGGAAGGGATGGGACGCGATGGGTGGGTGGGAGCTGCCCTGCCAGGGGTCAGTGGGGCTGGGGAAGCCCCCCAGGTGGCGGGTCCCTCTGTCACCCTAGCTCTGGGACATCTCTGGGCTGCGGGGTGGGCTGAGAGGGGGCACCGAGCCCCCGGCCCGGAGGCAGCACCTGGCTGTGTGGCTGTGTGGGTGCCAGCCTGTGGGGTGCCCTGGGCCCCCAACCCTGACTGTGCCGGGGCGCAGCGAGCGGGGTCCCGCAGTAACGAGTCAGGTTGCAGGGGTGCACAGCAGCTTTAATGCGGAGCCCTTCCCCAGTGTCCATCCCATGCGGCTCTGCAGCGTGGCCATGCCACTGTCTCTGATGCGGCTTCTATGGCCGGGGGTGCCAGATCAGCTCCACACCCCCCAGTGCCGTGCTGGGGTGCCGCCGGGCAGGACAGGGACTGCACGCGGGGTGAGGGAGACGAGCCTGTCCGGGGCCGGTGGGCTGCCGAGCTGTGCGGAAAAAGCTATGTTAGTTGAGCAGCTGTGGGACAGCACCGTGTCCCCTGCCCTGCACCCCGTGTCCCCCACCCGGGCTGGCTCTCTGGCTCCGCACGCATCACGCTGTGGCCCCCAGCCCACGCAGACACCCTGGCCACGGCGTGCAGGGGGATTTGTGGGTGCAGCCCTGCCCGCACCCCATGAGGAGCATCAGCCCCCGCTTCCCACCCATCCCCGGCCTCTCCCCCAGCCTGGGGGGGTGTGGGAGCAGAGGTTGGGCTGGGGAGGGGGCTGTGGGTACCTGGTGTTGCGCAGGCAGCTGGGACCCACGCGTGGGGGTCCCAGGGGGCCCCGTGTCCGTCAGTCCTGCCCCGGGAGGCTGGGCGGGGGCTGCAGGCTCCAAGCAGCAGGAGGAAGCCATCCCAGCACCCATGGCCGTGGCGTGTCTCCGGGGGGGCTCCAGGAGGGTCACTGCTCCAAGGCTGCACAGTGGTGACGACCAGGACCCTGAGACAGAGTCACGGGTCCTGTGCAGCTCCAGGCGGGTCCCTGTCACAGGGAAGTAGGGGGGCAGCCCCCAGGCCCCCGTCCCCATGTCGGAAACCCCAAGCACCTCTGGGGGGGTCCCTGCAGCAGGGCCATAGGGGGGCGAACCCCAGGCTCCCATCCCCATGCCAGGAGCCCCATGCAGCTGCGGGGGGGTCCCCACCGTGGGAGGTGACCCCCAGCCCACAGTGCCGGGGGGCGAAGCATCCCGCGGGGCTGGGGACGGCAGGTGCAGGTGGGGGTCCGGCGTCTGGCAGCACCCCAGGCCCTGGGGGCAGAGGGGGCAGTGCCGGGGGGCCGCCCCCCGCCGCCGGGCCAGCGCCTCCTCGCTGAGCCCCAGCAGGGCCGAGAGGTGGGCGATGTAGCGGATGGCGAGGCGCAGGGTCTCGATCTTGGTGAGGCTCTGCCCCGCGGGTGCCAGCGCGGGCGGCAGGTAGTGCCGCAGCCGCAGCAGAGCCTGCGCCAGCCGCCGCATCCGCAGCTTCTCCCGCTCGCTGGCGCTCTGCCGCAGGCCCTCCGGCCCCCCCCACCGCCCTGGCTCACCCCCACCGCCCCGCCGCCCCCCGGCCCGTGGCTGCCGGCCCCGCGGGGGACATGGGGACGCGCCGGGGGGCTTCGCAGAAGGGGTTGGGGAGGTGGCGTCGGTGAGGCCCCTGGCCTGGTCCCGGAGCAGGGCATGGCCCGCTGGGGTCCAGAGGCCCTGGGGAAGGAGTGGGGCTGGGGGTCCGGCCATGGCTGGGGTCCGCTCTGCTGCCTGCGTCTGGGGGTGCCTGGGCCGCCCCGGCTTTATGCGGGGCCGGGGTGCGAGGTGACACCTTCGCGGCCACCTGGAGGTGTCAAAGCCCACAGAGCCGGGCTGGGGCCGGCCGGGAGCCTGGGAATGCCGGGCCCATTTGCAGAGGTGTCAGTTCTGACTCCTCCAACCCTTAATTGGCGCTGCCCGGTGCTGGGAAGTGTGCAGGGACCAATTCACACGGCCGTGAGAGATGCTAACACATCGCCCAGCCCTGCCAGAGCCCGCACCACCCCGCACGGCCTCTCTGCCGGGCCGGCTGCGCCGTGGTGGGCAGCGAGGACTTGACCTTCCAGTGCCAGGACCCTGAGCCGCCAGCCCTGACACCCGACGGTGTGCCCACACCTCCCCTGCCCTCCGCACAGCTCCCAGCCCTAGGGCTGGGGGTCCTGGGTGCGCTCCCGGCTCAAACCGACCCCCCTGAGGGGCCGGGGGATGCGGGGATGCCCAGCCAGGCTGGTGCACTGGCAGTGGGACCAGTGTGCTCCTTTCCTGGGAGACACCCCTGCACCAGGCCATGCTGCCTCAGTCTCCCTGACCCCGTGGGATGCAGCCCCAGCTCTCTGAGCAACCGATGTGCCCTGGAGAAGCTGGAGGCAGAGCCGGAGTGTTTGGGGGGACCCACCAGGCTGTGCACCCCCTGCATGGAGCTGAGGCTCCCTGGGCTGCTTGTCCAGCTGGTGCAAACCCCAGACTGGGGGTCGGGGTCCCTGAGGCAGCTGGCAGCACCATGGTGGGGTGCTAAGCTCTTTAAGGTGCTGCAGGGCAGGGGACCCTGCCTGCGTGCGTGGGCTGGGGGATGCAGCAGAAGCGGGGGTGGGGGGGAGGCAGACACGCGCTCAGCTCTGGGTGCTCCTGGCCGCAGAGGGCTGCTTGCCAGGATGCTTTTGCAGCGCTCTCCCCTGGGCCGGGCGCAGGCTCTGGGCACCATCCCTGCCAGCCGTCGCCGTCCCCGTCCCAGCCGGAGGTACGAGAGTGCGGAGCCAGGGCCGGGAGCCGTGCAGGCGTCTGCCCCCCGGGAGGTGCTGGAGCAGGGATGGCGGGTCCAAGGCGGACAGTAAGGCGTCCTCGGGAGGGGCCCCAGCAGGGCCCGGTGGGACCCCCCCCCTCAGCGGGAGGTCTGGCTGCTCCTGGGGCATGGGTCCCTGCCGGGCACCCACCGCCTGGGGAGATCTCTGGCCAGCAGCACCGTCAGGAGCCCTGTGGCTCCGCAGCCGAGTTCCATCCCAGTGCCCTTGCCACGTCCGCCCCGTGGCCCTGTGCTCCATCGGTATGGGCCGGAGGGATGTGGGGGGACCCCGAGGGGTGAGGGAGCTGTGGGCTCTCCCTCAGCGGGGCTCTGACCCCATGGCCAGCGCTGCCACGGCCCAGCCGCGCTGCAGCACTTGTCTAAACACAGAGGGAGGCGGGAAGCGGCTGCCCAGCGGGGCCGCAGAACTCATTACCCAGGAGCTCATCGGCTAATGAGACCCAGGAGGGGGCCTGGGAATGGGGGGAGCGGGGCCAGGGCAGCGCTGAGGGGTGCACAGGGAAGGGGCCGTGCCCCAGGCTGTGCTGTTGGGTGCGGAGCAGCCCGCAGAGCACCCTGCCACGCTCCTGGGGCCAGGCTGCCGCTGGACCCCCACTGCAGCCCCCAGCCCCAGAGATGGGCTGGGGGACGGCGTCAGACATCTCTGCACCCAGAGACGTGCTGCGGGTGCGGGCTGGCACCGCTGCGGTGCCCTTGGACGGCGCAGTGGCACGGCACTTCCTCCAGCGGGAGGGCAGAGGGGCTCAATAGCAATTAACCCTGGCGGTTTTGTGCCACGTCTGCAACGTCGGCGCGGCGGTAACGGCCAGTTCAGATGCCGCCAGCCTCAGGGTGCCTGGCAGGAGGTGTGGGTGCCGGGAGCAGGGCTCGCCGGGGGGCTGGGCTGCAGGGGTGACGCCTCGGGGTGCCCGTGGCTCTGCGCAGCACGGGGACTGGGTGCCATGGCACGCTTGGTGGCAGGAAGGGGCCGCGGCAGGTCAGCGCCCCGTCCCCGCGGCCTCCGCTCCACTGGACGCCCAGGGCCCTGCGACACCCGCACAGTGGGGCTTTGAGAGGCCGGCGATGCCCCTGCCCGGGCTCCCCGCAGGGCCGGAGCACCCAGGGCTGCCAGGGGGCTGAGCCTGGCCCCCGTGAGCGCGGCGAGGACGGCAGGAGCGCTCGGCCGGTGGTGAGCGATAAGCGGGATTTATCGCGTCACCCCCTGCGTCATGGCACCGCCAAGGAAAACCGAACGAGCTGCGTGTGACCACTGCGAAGCAGGAGCCCGTCAGCAACGAGGTGCTGGCTCACCCTTGTGTGGTGTCCGCAGCAGTTCCCTGGGGCGGGGCCGGCCCTGC
>JAVKLA010000002.1:23750498-23771826 GCA_034782735.1 Sagittarius serpentarius | reverse complement strand
CCTGCCCGCCTGCGGGGGGCGGCGTGTCCGTGCGCGCGCGCCGGGCCGTGAGCGTGGGGTGTGTGCGCGTGTCCGTGTGCGGGAGTGGGAGGCGTGGGAGTGTCCGTGCCCACCCGTGCGTGGGGGTGGGGGTCTGTGTGCAGGGCTGTGGGGCGGGGCTGGGGGTGCGCCGCTGTCCGTGGCGGTGAGTTTGTGGGTGCAGGCGCTGGGTGCAGGGGGGTGTGGGTGTGGGTGTGGGGGGTGTGTGCACAGGTCGGAGGTGTCTGTGTCCGTGCTGGTGTGCGGGGGGGGGGGAGGGGGGCGTCCCCGTGCGTGTGCAAGGGGTGCCCCTGGGCGCGTGGGGGGTGTGCCGTGGGCGCGTGTCCCTTTGTGAAGCAGCATCCCTGTGTGCGTGCCCATGTCCGTATATCCGTGCCCATGTGTATTGGCGTGTGTGCCCACGTACAAGGGTGTGCCCACGTGCAGGGGGGCGTCTGCACGGGGGTGCCCGTGTCCCTGCGGGTCTGCCTGCCCACGTGCGGGTGTGCAGCTGTTCCACACGTGTTCCCTGGTGCCCGTGTGTGCCCAGGCACTGGGGGTGGGTGTGCGCTGGTACGCGTGTGCTGCCAGTGCCGTGTGCCCCGTGGGTGTTACGGTGCCCAGGTGTCACTGCGAGGCCCATCCAGCGCTGGCGTGGGCTCCCCGGACGGGCTGCGTTGCCTCTGTCCTTGGGGGGTTTCTAGACCCAGCAGGACCCAGCCACGAGCAAACTGGTCCGAGCCCACAGCTGACCCTGCTTGGAGCAGGGGGGCAGACTAGAGACCCCCTGGGGTCCCCGCCAGCATTAATGGTGCAAGTGCACCTCCGGGGTACCCGAGTGCTCTGTGTTGTGCAGGGGGAAGCCGGAGTGCCTGCGTGCCGCTCCCCGGAGCACAAAGCTCCCCTCCATGGTAGCGGGAAGTTTCCAGGACCAGCGCCCTTCTGCTGTCCCTGGGCAGTCCTCTCTGGTCCTTGAATCTCTCACCTGGGCAGAAAACCACGTTCCTGCACGCTCCAGCCCGTTTCACTCCTTGGCTGCGGAGAAGATTGGCTCTTTAGGAGCAGCCCCAGCAGAAACAGGTAAGGGGTGGAAGGTGGGGAAATAGTCATAAATGCACAATAAACACGCTGTTGCACGTGGCTCTGTAGTTTAGCAGACTATTGCTGCCTGTAACGGTATTTATCATAGCACTCTCTTAAATTAGATTAACATTAGGGGAAATTTCTCTTGTGATTGCTAAAATATAATCTAAAATTGCAACCTTCTTTGGTAAAAGTTGACAATAACAATAATAATCAGAGCTAGCAGAGAAATGAAGTAGGTCTTACTACATTAGCAAGCATTTAGCAAAACCTTATGGCAGCTTCTTTGCTAACTCCAGTAACGCAGAGACTTCCCAGTAGCTTGCTAAATTGGCCATATAAGCCCTGAAAATGTATGTGTTTGCCCATTCATTTTCAGATGGATGCGCGCACCCCAGATCATTCATTCAGACGACCCCAAGCAGGTGGAAACCAGCCCCTTGGTTGGGTGCTCAGGGGCCTGGGCTGGAGGGGTCCCATCTCCCATCCGTGGGCTTTCCCTGCAGCGCCTGGGCTGGCCACGTCCCGGAGGGCAGGAGGTCTGCCAGCAGCTTCATTGTAAGGTTTGGCGGGGCCGTTTCAAAATGGGGTGGGGGGGAATTGCTTGTTCCCAGCGTGCAGCATGAGCCGCTGCACAGAGATGGCCGTGGCTGGAAGCAGAGGGCTGCTGAGAGATTGGGAGTCACACGCAACCTTCTCCGGGCTCTAATTACCCCTCCTGGTAGCTCTCCTCTCAATTAGGAGAGTGTCGGCAACAAGTGATGGGGAGCCGACCCACCCCACCTGCAACCGACCCTTCCTCTTCTGCCGGCCTTGCAGTTCCCGTTAGTTATCGTCCCAGTGCCGGAGCCCGGGCCGGCTGCCGGCCGTGGTGCTGGGCTCTGCCCCTCGCTGCCGAGGCGGCTGCGGCGCTGCTGGGGCTGCTCCTGGCTGGAGAGCAGGAATAACCTTTCCCTGCGGACGTTCAGACTCGAGATTTTACTTCCCTGCTCCACCAGCCTGAACTCACCAGCTTCCAGGTGTCTGGGGGGTGGGGGATGCCCCGGCTCCGCTCCCGGCAGCGAGGGACGAGCTCGGTGATGCCAGGTCTGTCTGCCCATCGGCTGCTGCCTGTCCGGAGAGGAACTGCCACGGCAGGGCTGCCCGCAGGCAGGGCTGCCCGCAGGCTGCCCACGGTTCGCTCGGGCGGCAGGACTGGACGTGGGCTGCCCTCATGCCGGCTGGGGAGAGCCCTGCCGGGGCCGTGCTGCCGGGAGCACGGCCGAGCGCAGATCATGACCCACCCTCTTTCTACACAAGCCATTTCTGTGTTAGCCTTCTGCTTCCTCTTTTGCTGAATAATTCATAATGAGTGATTAATGGAGATGGCCCCTCCCCCTTCCTATTTGCACATGATCACAGGTTGCATTTTTTCGGAGCTATTAGTTATTCGCAATGATTTGCTGAGTAATACCTGTGCTGCTCCCTGGGCTGTGGTTTACCCCTGACGATTCACTGTGGGATGCGGGGGAACCGTTCCTGCTCCCTGCCCAGGTACCAGCACTCTGGGCACTGCACGCCCCATGCCGGCTCGCCAGGCTCCGAGTATGAGGTTCTGTTGCTGTGAAAATGTCCCTAAAATGGGAGATTTTGGTTAAATGGGCGATGAGTTAAATAGGAGATTTGGGCTGAATATCCCTGCTCCTCCTTTGGTTTACTGGGAGCGGTGAATATGAAGGGGGCTTGGCTGAACCCAGGGACGCGTAGAGATGCCTGGAAAGCGTCATCTGTGTCACCTCGGCTTTGTCCCCGCTGTCCTTCCGGACTGAGCCTCTCTGTCGCCTCTGCTGCGGGACCAGCAGCAGCGTGGCTCGCTCCTCGGTCTCTGCTAGCTGCAAATCTCAGCGTGGTCCGAGACCTCCAAAAAATGATCACGCAGGAGAGTGAGGGAGACAGAGGCAGGGGTGGACCTGGGGGGAGCAGCAGCCCTCAGCTCATTTGCTCTCTATAACCCGGCGCAAGGCGTCCGCAGGTGCTGATTTCTTCCCGTGTCCTTGTCAGAGCTGCAGAGACAGGAGAAGCTCTCCCAGCTGGCGTGCCGAGGGACGGGGAGGGCAGCGGCGGAGCCCCAGGCAGGGCGATGCCTGCGCTGTCAAGACCAGCTCAGCACCTCGTGCGGCTTCCCGCCGCTGGCGAGGCCAGCGAGCAAAGGGCTCTCCAGGACCCGCTGCTGCCGGTGATCCCGGAGAGCTGGGACCTCCAAGGAGGGGAACGGGAACAGCCCCTGCCTGCTGCAGGAGGGCCTCCGGATCGGCCCCAGCCCCATCCTGGCTATGCAGAGCCAACGTGTCCACCCACCTTCATCCTCCTCATCTTCCTCACCGGCATCCGTGCCATCCCTGAGGATGCCATGGCAACGGGGCCGGCAGGGATGGCTGCTGGAGGAGAAGCTGCAGCTCTGGTGCAAGGGCTCTGAGGCCTCGGTTTGATCCTCAGGGCTGCAGCTGTGCCCTGGGCAGGCTCGGGGGCTGCGGGACGGTGTCCAGACCCAGCCAGCCTGGGGCAAGACTGGGGTGGAGGTGGTTTGGCGGATGCCCGGGGTGCCGTCCCGCGCATGCTTTGGGCCCTGCTCTGCTCTGCCCAAACAGCCCTGGCAGGCTGCGGAGGGCCGGGCACTGACCCGGCGGTGCTGCCGGCTTGCGTGGGGGGTACCGGTCCTCAGAACCCTTCCCCGGCAAGGGGGCTCCTTCTCCCCCGTGCTGCCTTCCTCCTGGGCAGGGCAGGGGGAGGCGGAGGTGACAATGGTGACACCGAAGAGCAGAGATGTCGAGCGCTTTGTTGGGCCACTCCAGCAATACCTCACCACAGACAAGCTGTCGGGCAGCTCTCATCTGTTTGTTCCAGCTTTCTGAAGCTGTAATTAAGAGTCTGGCCAAGCCCAGAGGAGGAGGGACCTGCTTTCAGCTGCTCGCTGGGACTGTAGCGGGCCTGTCTGGTTTGCCTGTGGTGCAGCCGTGATCCTGGGGGGCGTTCGAGCAGGGGCTGTAGTGATGCTTCAGGAGGCTGAGGCCGTGGGTGCAGGCTCAGGGACAGGGCGGCAAGGGGCAATCGCGGCCCCCTGTGCTTCTGAAGCCCCGGGAGGAGCTGCAGC
This sequence comes from Sagittarius serpentarius, assembly GCA_034782735.1. Taxonomy (NCBI): domain Eukaryota; kingdom Metazoa; phylum Chordata; class Aves; order Accipitriformes; family Sagittariidae; genus Sagittarius; species Sagittarius serpentarius. The sequence continues at coordinate 23,767,595 of JAVKLA010000002.1, read as the reverse complement.
AACTCAGCCCGCGGCTTGTCAGAGCCTGGTCCGTCTCCTGGGGAAGGGGCTTCTCCCAAAGCCCCGGCTCCCCGGCTGCCTTGAGACTCCCCTGGGAGCTGCGGCTGCCCCGGCAGCAGCGGGGGGGCAGACGCAGGTGGAGACGCGAGCACAGCCTGGCCGCTCTGGCTGCCTTGGCTAAATAGGGACTGTCTCGCCGGGGGGGCCGCACGGCCCTGGCGCTGGTTCTATTTTGGGTGTTTTGCAGAACAGCTGGTGATCATTCCTTACAGCGCGCAGAGAGGGCTGCACGCAGCTATTTCTGCCGGCTCATCCACGCACAGCCTCTTTTTATAAACACGCTTCTCCGGAGGGATGAGCACAGGTGATGGGGGGAGCTTTCAGCGCTGGCGTTTCGGAGGGGACCGCCAGCTCTGCTGCGAATGCCGCTGCCGCCCTGCGCCCTGGCTGGGGCTCGGCCCGTGTCTCCTGACCCACAGGGCGGAGTGGGGCACAGGGTGTGGGGCTGCCCTGGGCACGGGGTGGGGGTCCGCTTGCCCGGCACGGGGCAGCCGGTGGTCCCAGCCCTTCAGCGTGCTCGTAGCTCACAGCAGTCTGTGGTTCGGCCCCGCCGTGCGCTTGTCCCACACCTCGCTGCTCCCGGAGGATGCTGCAGGTGTGTCACTCATTAGGACCGATGACGGGTTTATAAAGTTCAGGGTCGGGCCTATAAGACCACCTAGCCCAGTCGTTAACCTAGCGCTGACAAGTCCCCCACTAAACCATGTCCCCAGGCGCAACGTCTACACGACTTTTAAAAACACCCAGGGATGGGGCCTCCGCCACGGCCCTGGGCGACCCCTTCCAATGCCCAATGGCCCTTTCAGTAAAGAAACTCTCCCTAAGATCCAATCTGAACCTCCCCTGGAGCCGTCCTGCGGCATTGCCCCTCGGCAGGGCAGGGGGAGCCGGCAGAGCTCTCCGGGGCTGGAGGGGGTGCCCAGGGGGACCTGCACCCCACTCCTGCTCCAGCACAGGAGCAACGAAGCCCTTCTCGCATCTTCGGAAAGCTGCTGCCCCTTTATTTCTGAACACTGTGGGTCTTGCAGGGCTGGACACAGCCGGGCAGAGGGGATGCATCCTGCGCGTGTTCTCTCTCATCTCCAACTCTGTGAACCCCTGGGCCCCAAACCCTTCCTGACATATCCTGTGTTGGGCGACCTCAACGTTTCCCTTCTTGCCTTAAAAGCAGCCCAGGTCTAAGCCTCCCCTGCCCGGAGGATAAAGAGCAGCGGGGCTGGATGGGGAGGGCAGGGTGCTGGGCTGCAGGGGCAGGCTCCTGGGGCTCTGAAGTGCTGCTGTCCTCCCCCCGCCCCGTCCACACGTCCCCCTCTCTGCTGGACCCGTCCCAGGCCGGGCTGTCCCGCAGGGCTGGGTTATCTCCAGCTACGGTGGGGCTCTGCCCAGGACAGCGGCCTCCTGCCCCGTGTGTTTTTGGAGGCCGGAGGCAGGCGGTGATGCAGCGCTTCCGAAAGAGGCTGCATCGCGGCGAGTGGGTCTGATGTCTCTATAGCAACCGTGGGGTAAAAATAGTTCCGGAGAATTTTGGAGCTGTCAGGGAGAGCTCCTGGGATGCGGTGGCTGGGGGAGCAGGGGTTCACCGGGGGAGCAGGTCTCACCGTGCTGCGGAGAGCTGCCGTCCGTGCTGTGCCAGGGCTGCTCCAGGGCCACCGGTAGCCGAGGGGAGGCTCAGGACGTGACCGTGGCAGCGCGGAGCCCCGGGCTGCTCCTGCACTGACCCCCGCCTGTCCCCTTGGCCCCACAGTGCCCAGGCCCTCCCAGTCCTGGCTCCTGGCCGAAGGCACGGCGATGGGTGTTTGCACACTGGGGGATCTTGTAGGTGAACAGACGTAAAGGATTTGCTGTGCCTGGAGCTCCCATGCGCAGTCGCCGCTGTGTTGTTCAGCTTGGATTCAAGGCTGCCCTCCCTGCTGCCGTCCCGTGTTGGATCGGCAGCTCTGCAGCCGCGTCGGCCACCGTGGACCCTGCGGGTGGCTGTGCCTTGCTGTCCCCTTCCCCGTGCCTGGGGCTGCCCTGGTTCTGCAGACAGCCGTGCCCGGCTCTCAGCCGTGTTCCCCAGGCAGGGGCTGCGGCTCAGACCCCTCCGGGCTCTGCGTGACGGTGTTTGCTGCCCACCCGTGCGGAGGTTGGAGGCTTTCAGAGCTCCAGCATCAGGTGAACGCAAAAGCAGCCTAAATCCCACTGGAGGCCCTTGGGGGACAGTGATTTTCAGGGCCGGCCTGAGGGGCCTCGGAGGGGTTTAGGTGCTCTACTCTGAGTGTTAGGGATGGGGATCTCCAGCTACCCCAAAGCCAGCCGGGGCTCGCCCCGGGTTTGGGGCAGGTCAGGGGGGCCACTCGTCACCCCCAGTGATTTGCGTAGGGGGGGCACAGGAGAACTGGGGCTTCGCTGCCATCCCAGTGGTGCTGCTGTAGTGACAGAAGCAGGGCTGTCCTCAGGCAGGGGTGGGCACTGCTGCTTCCCAGGACTCCTCGTGCTTTGGGGACCCTCCCTGAGCTGTTCCCCGGGGACGGGGACATGTGGCAGGCACAGGCTCCGCCCCTTCCGCACAGACCTGCTCGCTCAGATGCCGCACGCTGCCGCACGTGCCGGGGCTGTGGCCGCCCCGTCGGTGGCCCAGCTCCGCGCTGCAGCGGGAGCGATGCTCGGTGGGACCAGGGCTGGGCAACGGGGTGCAGCATCCTCGGCAAGGGATTGCGCCAAGGCTTGGGGACCTCGGGGCCGCCAGCGGCCTCCTCCACGTGCCGTGGGGACAGCCCGGCCGGGGGCCAGCAGCTTCACGGCATGATTCCCTGCTGCAGACAGAGACCACATGTGGGAACCCACTTGCTCCCCTGGGCCAGCGCCTCCCCGGGCCTGGCACTGCCAGCTCCTCCCCGGCAGTATGAGTCTGGCACTACTTCGTTTTCCGCTTGCAAGCAAAGCACAGAACGGCAGCTGTACAGAGAGAGAACGAGCCTGGGAGCGAGCCCCTGTACAATGCCCGCCCTTTGCCCTGCTCTGGGGACTTCAGTGCCCATCTCCTTCTGATCCGTGTCTGAAGCGCGAACAAAGTCTAAAACCCTCCTGTAAGGGAGGAGCGTTTGGAGATGAGTGAGATCTGGGTCACTCTCTGTTCTTTGCTCAACAGTGTGGTGCATTAATTAGACTTTGACTCTAATAAGTTATGTTAAGTTCTGAAAATAGAAATGCCACTGCTGTGTGTCACTGAACAGCAAGTGCTTCTCATTTTCTAATTACCGGCTGACATTTTGCACAATTAACTGAACGTGCTGGCCCTCAGATAACTGCAATGTCCACCCCTTGGATCCTTACCACTCCGCCCCAGGGAGCCGGGCTGCGGGACCGGGCGGGACGCGGGCTGATGGGCTCAGGGGATGCTGCTGCGCCGGGAGTCCTCCTGCCCCGCTCGGAGCGGGGACGGGAGCTGCCCTGGCCGGCAGAGGGGCTGGGGACAGCCCGTCTCAGTCCTGTCCTCGCCCCTGGGCTTTCCGGCCCTGCTGTCTCCACCACCGGAGCCCCGGGCTCCCGAGTCCAAGGTCCAGTTCAGAAAATCCTTCCTTTTCCCTCTTCTCTCCTCTCGCGTGCGGGCCACAGGTGGGGTGGGAACGTGTTTTGAAAGCGGCCGGAAAAGCATTTGCAGACCCGCTCCTCTCCTTACGGAGCCGGGTGCCGGGGAACCGCGTTTCCTCCGGTGAGCGGTGTCAACGGTGCAGCCCCTCGCCCAGCTCCCCCGGGCCGCCGCGAGCCCCAGGTGCCCCCCGCTCCCCTCCGCCCCCTCGCCTCGCGCCCCTCGGTCTCCCTCTCTTATCCCTGCAGTCGGTGGTTGCCCGGACAACGTATCCCTCTCCTTCCGCTTCTTCATCCTTTTTCCTTTGTCATCCATGCGTTCCGGCACCTCCACCTTGGTTTCTTTTTTTCACCTCGGCTCTACTCCGGAGGCTCTGCAGAGGAGCCCTGCGGATTGAAAGGCAGGGGACTGCGCTCAGTGCCAGGCTGGAAAACCACGGACCCTGGGAGGGGGCAATATTCACAGGCAGCGGTGGCAGATGAGGACAGTCGTGTTGCAGCGGGGTGAAGCGGCGCTGCTCCCTCTCGCCGTGGTGAACGGCGCCCCGTGTCCTTCCGAAGCCGCGCAAACCCCGCCGGGGCCTCCTGGGGCCGGGGCAGCCGGCAGGTCCCAGGGCCGGCAAGCCCGGGGCGACGGCACCAGGTGCTGGAGCTTGGAAATGGGCTGAAGCCTGTGATGGAGAGCGGTTTCACACGGGTGCTTTTGAACCCGCTAGCTCCAGGAGTTAATAGGCAGGCGTAGGAGGAGCCGCGTGGCAATTCCACTTTTAGTGATAATTTGCCAATTAAGATGAGGGCAGGCGGTGTCTGGGACGGGAGAAAAAAGCCGCTTGGCCCGAGGACAGGGGTTGAAAAGGCAGAGGTGAAGCTGGGAGTGCAAATGCAAGAGGGGGAAGAGACGAGGCTGGTGACGCCAGCACCCCGTGTCTGAGACGCGGCACGTCCGCAGCGATGCGCAGAGCGCGGGCCCCACGCGCCGTCGCTCGCTGCCCGCTCTGCCTGTGTCAGGCAGGGGCACGAGCCCGCCGGTCGCATCCCGAGGCGGCTGCACGGCGATGGGCAGTCACGCCGGGGCTGACAAGGCACTTGGGTGCCTGGGGCGTCAGGGCCTCGCCGGGGAGTGAGCTGTCACGACGGGCAATAAACTCCACGGGGTTTTACGAGTTTTTCTGGGGGACTTTACCTGTTTCTAGACTGGTGGTTCCCTGCTCCGAGCTCCTGGGATCGATGCTGCAGCTCTGATCCTCGCAGGGTGCGTGCAGTCGCTGAGTCTCAGGAGTGGCCATCATTAAGGCATTTTTCTCGTGTGTGCTTTGCAGTTTGATAGGAACAGAGAGATGCAGGCAGTAGTTCTCACCCAGTGCTCTTTTTTATTTTATTTAATATTATTAAACTAAGTTTTATAAATATTCATGGCAATGAAATCGATGCAAAAATATTCCATTCTCTCATTTTGCTGGTTTAATTTTAGAAGCTCATTTTCTCTTGAGAAGTCATTACAATGCTCTTCGGGTTGCGTTTCACTTCTAACCCTGCAAGGTTCTCCAAACGCAACAGCGCATGGAGCAACAAAAGGAAAACATCAGCGCCTCGTCCTCGGGACTGGCAGAGGTGCGGGGCTTCAGACCGAAAGGTGAAATGCTGTGATGCACAGCAAAGCGCTTTCTAACGCGGAACAGGAGAAGATCCCGCCGCTGTGCGGAGGGTCTGTGCAGGGCTGCCTGGGGAGGGCATCTCCCCCCGCCCCGGCTCTCCCCGGGAGCACCGGCAGGACCCCAGCCGGCAGGCGCTGCCTTGGGGTCTGCAGGCACACACTCGCACCCGCGCCCTGAGAGTCGGTGCCCCCCCCCCAACCATGAACGGGTGCTCCCGGAGACCCACCGGTGACACCAAGGGGGGTCTTTTCCCTGGTGCCCCTGCACGCTCTCTGCCCTGCTGTGGGAAGCACACGCGATGCAGCTCACCCCCCCGGCCCCATCCACCACCTTGAGACTTGGCAAACAGGAGCTGCTGGGTGAATTTTAGCGGCGTGTGCGTAAGGCATCGCGCAGTCCCGCGAGCGCCGGGGCGGCTGCGCCTGAGCCGTGCCGGGGAGAGAGCTCAGAGATGGGCTCTGGCATCGGCTGCTCCCGGCGCTCCTCTGCCCAGCGGCACTGGGGTTCTGCGCTCCTGGCCAAGAAACCTTATTTCAGCAGAGCAAAGGGTTAAGAAGCTAGACCAGCTTGTTTTAACTTACTAATACAGTAGCCACAAAATACAGAAGGATTTCCCCCCCCAGACCAATTTCCTATTTCTTGGAGTGGCAGCCGGCGGCATGGCTGGGGACCACGCGTGTCCGATCCGCCATGCTCATGCTCTCTGGTCTGCGGGGACCGAGGCCGCGAGCTGGCATCCGCATTTCATCAGTGTCCTCTGCTGAATTCCCATTCCAGGCATTTTTTGTGCTCCCGGTGGGTTGGGTAAATACTGGCCCTGCTGTTCTGGCACTCCTGCCTTATGCATGTAGCACTGAGACCCAGCACAGCAAACAGATTTGCGTGTAAAAATCATCTTGATTTAAGCTCGTTTATATAGAAAGTAATTTTGTTTTGACCTCGTACCGATTCTGCCCGACGAAACATCCGTTTCCATGACTGTCTGGAGAAGGGCAGCTGAAGGGGGTCGGGGGACGGGGGTTAGTGCATGAGTTTACGGGCAGGGTGGTGGTGCAGGAGGGTGAGCAGCCAGCGGTCGTGTGCTCCTGTCGCAGCTCTGCCACTTGCCGGATCGGGGCCTCTCTGTCACCCACTGCCAAAGGAGAGCAGCTGCATCTGTGCTGGGGCTGCAGGGGTCTCACAGAGCAGGGTTAATGATTTTGGAGGGGTTTGGGGGCCTTGTGTGCCATACGCCATACAGGTGTCATTAGTAAGCGTTTCTTCTTCATGTTTCTCTTTCCTGAAGCTCATGTCCTTGTCCCTTGAAAGCAGATGACCCCAACGCTGCTCGCCCCTCTCCAGAAGATGTGTGCCGCCGAGTTGGGAACAGACAGCTCCAGGGGGCTCTAAATGTCGCCTGCGGTGGGACCCCCCCAGCCGGCAGGGCAGCTGTGGCTGAGACAGGGCGAGACGCTGGACATGCCGTGCCAGAGCGTCAGCCCTCAATGGCACATGGCTCGCCCTGGCTGCCCGGTGCCGGGGGTGCCACTCTGTCAAAGGGACTGGGCTGACAGAGCGTCTCTCTGACCCGAGGGTCTGAACCCCCACCGGAGGGTGGAGGCACCCAAGGGCGAGCGGCTGGGTGGGCGTCTGGCAGCCAGCCGAGGTCAACCCCGCCACACGCAGTAAGCCCGACAGTGCAAAGGCGTGATCGTTTTGGAGACAAAGCCCAGGATTTGGGCCGTTGGTTTCTGACTCCGCCAAAGTTGAGGCCATCTGGAATGAAAGTTTGTCTCGTCGCCTCAAAATGACTCTCCATGGGAGCGTGATTTTAAATGAAAGAATTATCGGGGCAGCTGTAACAAAACATCGGGCGGCCAGGGACACGAGCAGCACCTGAGGGCGCACGCCTGGGGAAGGGATGGCTCTGCTGCAGCACCTTACCTCCACGCTGCACGGGGTGAACTTCCAATGGAAAGCAGCAGGGATTCTGTGAGAAGGCAGTAAAATAACAATTTTGTCACTTAGCTGGGGCGATACAGCAGGGGAGGGCTCTGTAAAGACTGTGGGCTGAATCACCTACTGAAAATACATGGTGGGACAGGCACGCCTTTCACCTGCCTGGGAACCCCCCACAGGCTGATCCTGTGGGAAAATGTACGCTGGGTCTGGAAAACAACTTCGTGCTTTGAGGTGCCCATGTCCGCGATGCGTCCGACACACATCGCATCCTCCGCCACTGCCGTGACACGGCGCGCATCGCATCCGCTGCCACCGCCGTGACTTGCCACGGCTCCTGGCAGGTGAGGAGAGGTGCTCGGTGGAGGAGGGAGATGATTCGAGTTTGCATTACGCAGAATGCTTGTCGGAAGAGAAGTGATCCGTATTTAACAACAGAGCAGCGTAATAACCTGCAATTACCTCTGCGCGGTGCCTGTGGGGGCGGCTCTTTCCCTGGCAGAGCGAGGGGTGCTGAGCGCTTCTGCGCTGCGCGTGCTGCCAGGGCGGGTGGCTGCTCCCGGCGCGTGCCCTCCCGCCTCGGCGCGGTGCTCTCGGGGCCTGGTGCAAGGCACCGCGCTCGGCGTGCGCCCAGCGTGGCCAAGCGCTGGCACCGCTGGGGGCCGGGCCGGGCTGTGAGAGCCACCGCTTGGCAGGGCCGGGGCCAGCGGGCAGCACCACTGGCCGGGCAGGACAGCTCTGGCACTGGCACGGGGCGGGTTGCAGAGGAGCAGCCACGGCCCCGGGCGGCTGCAGTCCGTCCTCCGTGCCAGGCCCCGCGGGCCCCCGTCACCAGTCCCCAGGGGTGGCATCCCCCCACGGCCCAGGTGCAGCCAGCCGCAGGACCCCGGCCTGTCACGTGCTGTGAGGGGGGCTCGGCTGCCGCTGCCGCCTTTGCATTTCGTGTCAGCAGGGTCCCCCCGAACCCCTCACCCGTGCGCCCTGGCTGTGGCGATGGGGCCGGTGCCGGCGCAGCCGTTGCGTGTCTTCCTCCTTCAAGGGTGGCCCCAGCCCAGCCCTCCCCAAGCCAGCGGGGTTTTCCAAAGTGGGGGTCCTTGGCCTCTTGGCCATCAAAGGGACATTTTGTGTCCGGCGGGTGGAGGTGGGCAAGGAGTGCTGGGGAGCCCGGGGCAAACCGCCGCGAGGCTCTGCCTCCTCCCGGGGCTCCCGGCTCCGCGTGCTCCGGGTGGGAGCGGAGCCTGCTGCAAACACCGGCCCCGCAGCCAGCGCCCGCAGGCACTGAAGCGCAGCCTCAGCAGTGCCAGGGTAGCCGCCCGCTTTCCCGAGTCGCGTCTCCCCCCGCTCCCACGACCGCATGTGGACGCGCCGTCACGTCAAAGTGCGAGCAATTATCGCGGTTCCCCGTCCTGCCCCCCTGCCCGCGCAGCGCTGGGAATGCGCTGCAATGCCTCGCGGATGGGAAAGCGCGGGTTATGCTGGCGGGCTTTGCTCTGGAAAGCTTCTGGTTTGTGAGCAGAGGTGGGATGACGAAGGCATCAGCGCACGCCCAGCGCCGGCTCCAACCCAGCCACGCAGGGGAAGACCCTTTTGCCTGTCTCGGCGCAGGAGTGGTCCCACGGTGCCGGGAAGACGCGGGGCTGGTGCGGGGCAGTGTGGGGCATTGCGGAGCGGCCGGCAGCAGGGCTTTCCCCTCCTGGCCGGGGAAGCATGCCGGGCTCCGCCAGCAGCGTGGGGCTCTCCTGCAGGCACCCGCCGGCTGCACCGCCGACCGGCAGCACGTTCTCCAGTGCAGGCTGATGCTCACGCCCCTGCCTCACCTCTGCCTGCCCCGCTGCCCCGCGCCGCAGCGGCACACCGCGCTTCTGCTCTCTTCCCTGCGGCTGTGGCGGGAAAAGCATCTTTTGGTCACTTTGGTCGGTGCCCTTGCAGCCTGTTACCTCGGTTATCAGGGCTCAGATGGGCAGTGACGGTGCAGATCATGTAGCTGACAGGCAGCGGCGCGCGGGGAGGGCCCACGCGGCCCACGGCAGGCCCGGTGCAGGCAGCCCGGCAGCACCAGGGCTGTGGGTGCAAAGGAGGGGGCCTTGTTTTTGCAGCGGGGAATGCCATGGGTGGGAGGCGACGCTTTCCCGTGGGAGCTCTCCCAGAGCTGCAGCCCAGCTCTGCCAGATCGGGGGGTCACCTACTGCAGAGAAAACAGCGGCTGTGGCAGGGCCGGGGGCGAGGGGGGACGTGAGGGATGGTGAAACATGCAGCCGCCGCAGCCGAGGAGCCGTGTGGGCAGGGCCGGGGCTGTGGCCCGTGCGTGTCCCCACAGCCAGCCCTCGCGCTGTGCCGGGCCCTGGGCGCGCGGTGCGGGTGCTTTGCCACGGCTGGCTGAAGGGCTGCGGCAATTTTAATATCTCTGCTGAATGAAATTTCCTGATTCGGCTTTCATGTCCGCTGGGACACTTATGAAATATCCGGATTCTGTTTTTTTCTGAAGAGGTGGAATTTCCTATTTATGGATTTAATATAAGGGCTACGTGCTCCGGGAGGGGAGCGGCTGCGCGGCGGCAGCGCTGGTGCTGGCTCAGCCATCGCTCGCCCTCTGCTCTGACACCCTCCGGCCGCGGCTCCCCCGGCTCAGCTCCCCGTCGCCGGGGCTGGGCCGGGGCCGGTGCAGGGAATTCGGCTGCCTCAGTAGTTTTTCAGCCCGCGCTAAGCCTGCTTTTCATGGCTAATCACACCGCCCGCCATGGGTGAAATCCAAATGCACACCGACAATTCGCTGGCGGCTCTGTTTGCAGAGGGATCAGATGAGGTCCCATCCCGCCACTGAGCCCCTCATGCAGAAGGGGCCGTGAGAACGCAGACGCTCACGCCCGGCCGGTTCCTGGCTCCCGGCAGCTCCCGGCTCTCGCTGCGCTGCTGCCGCTTCCCTGGGGAAAACCCCCAGCACCGCCGGCGGCCGAGTCAAGGCCAAGGGATGCCGGGAGCACCCCGGCTTTGGTCCCCTCGACCAGCTCATGGGGGGATGCTAAGGAGGAACCTCCTCTCCCCCTGCTTTGTTTTCGGGGCTGACCACTGCCTCCCCGCCTCCCTGGGTGACGGGAGCAGCCCTGCCCGACTGAGAAGCTGGAGGGGCTGTCTGCAGAGCTGCGCTCTGCCCCTCCTGCTCCCAGGGGGGTGGGTGGGCTGGGGGGACGTCCTGGGACCCCGGAGCGCTCTGTGCCCACCGGTGCCAGCCTGCTTGGGGTGTCTGCCTGCTGCCACCCCTGCAAACCCGTCCCTCACGCTGCAGAGCCGTGCTGCGGGGTCGGGGGGGGAGCCCGATCCTGCCACCCTTGGCCTGGCTGCTGAGTCAGTGGGGGGGTTGCGCTCCGAGGTTACCGTCTCGCTGCTCCGGCTGGTGAAAGCCGAAGGCGAGGGGCAGTAGAGCCGGTCCCACATGCTGACACTTCCCTCTCTGCTCTGAGAGGATGGTTGAATTTCACGGGAAGGGCCGGCTGCCGCAGGAGCACAAGTCAGCGGCGATGCCCCGTCCCCCCGGCTCCGGCGGGGGCTGCCGGTGTGGCGCCTGCCATCGGGGGAGAGCACCCAGGGCGCAGCTTGGCGCTCCCCACACGGTTGCAGTGGGTGCAGTGAGCCGTGCCCTGCACAAGGCAGCGCAGTCACCGGCCACGGGAGGATGAGCTCGGGGGGCCAAGAGACCCATGTTGGTGCTGCGCCTCTAACTCACTGTCTGGGGCTGGGCCAGGTCTCAAAGGTCAGGATCGGGCCCAGGCTCTGGGATTGGGAAGGGCTGGGCAGGAGGGTGCCTGAAGGCACCACCCGCGTTCGGGGGGTGCATCCCCTCCCCAGGCCAGCTGGTGATGGCGGTGCCTGACATGAAGCTGCTTGGTTTGTGTCGGTCCCTGCCCCAATGCCTGCGCCTGGAAATTGAGGGGCTTTGGGGTCCGGGACCCCCCCTCCAGCCTCTGTCAAGCTGCGGGGTGCGCTTGGAGCTGCGGGCAGGGGCTGCCTGTGCCCCTTCCCTGGCGTCTCGGTCCCCGTGGGGACGGCGACGTTCCTGGGAGCCCCGCGGGGCCGCTGTGGGCTGTGGCTGGGGGGGGATCGTGTGGGGCCAGGGCAGCCCTGGGGCGAGGGCTGTGCGGCCGGTGGGTTTCAGCCAGGCCAGGCTGCCTGCCCCATGCCGCGACACCTCCTCCCAGCGCCGGCTCCTTCCTCTCCGGCTGGCCCTGCGGCCGTGGGGCGAGCGCCCGGGAAGGCTGGCGTGCCGGCGCGGGCTCTGCGACGTGGCACAGCCCTTCCCGGCTCCCCGCTTGTGCAAAATGCTTTAGTGGAGATAGGGAAGATCTGACTGACCGGAATAGCTGGAAAACTGGAAAAAAGAGGCTGGAAATGTGAAGCAAGCCCCGGGTGCTTTAGAGCAGGGGCTTGTGAGATGAGGGGTGGCCCGCGTGGAAGCCCGAGTCCCTGGGCTCGGCGGGGACAGGGGCTGTGCCCCAGCAGCACGCCAGGGCTGCGTGCGAGCGCGGGGCTCTGCCGCACGCCCCTGTGCCGAGCAAATACCCCCTTACCTCAGGCTTCGGTTTGCTTCCCTAAATCCCGGCTTTGTTCCTCTGACTCACGGGGGTATTTGCCTTTCTGGCAGCGCAGTTCCTTTCATCAGCCGCAGTTCAAGCCATGTTGCGAGAACTCACCTTTAAAATCACGTAAACATTTGCAGTGAATAACTTTTAACGTAAACAATTCCAGACACATATAAATATAGGCGTTTTACACTTACGCAACACTTATTTCTTACTTTTGTAGTTACTCTTTATACCGACTCCAGAGAATTTCAAGCTAACTCCACTGAAACACAAGCAAACGGCAACGTGCTAAAATAGCATTTCAGGACCCCTCGTAGAAACAGTATTTCAAGACCTTTTTAAAAGAACCTGCATTTTCCTGCAGGAGACCTGTTGTAGATGCTGAAAGAGAAAAAGCCCGGAACGGCAGGACCTGCCAGCTCTCAGTGAAAAAAATACATTTCTTTAACCCTTGAGTTTGCTTTGGAGTCGGTTTTGTTTAGAGCCAGCATCTGCAGCAGAGCGAGCACGCACGCCTGCCACATCCCAGCCCGCGCGTGCTGCACCGCAGCCGGGGACAGCCGGGGGCTGGCGTGCCGGGACGGTTGCTCGTGTCACTCGCATACCCTTATCAGTTCTCCGTCCAACAGTTACAGTGAAGAAGCTGGGCTGGAAAAGTGATAAGGAGATGAGAATGGCCTCAGGAGACGTCTCCCCCCTAAAACTTCAGAATATAAAATGCAACAAGCAAGCTAGACCGGTAATGCGTGAAATAAAGGTTAGGACATCACCGGTTGCCTCTTCTCTCCGGTCGGCGTCGTCTGTCGGACGCGGGAAGGCGACGGGGTTTTGTGCTGGCGAGGGCGGGAGGTGCGGCGTTGGGACCTCGGGGCACGAGTCGCCTCTGCCTGCACTGCAGCCCCAGCCTGCCTGCGCTGCCCGCAGCGAGTGCCCCGCGCCCCGTGGGCTCCCTCTGCTCCAGCCCCCCAGACACTCCCCATTCACAAATTTCATCACCTCAGTCCCCTCCCTGCGGGGTGGGACCGTCCCCCTCGGCCCCGCGCCTGCCGGGGCTGAGCCCAGCACCCTGGCCCGGCCGGGCGCGGGTGGGGACCTGCCCGCCGCCGGATTAAGCTGTATAAATCGCGGGGTTTCAGCTGGGCGGATTCGTCTGACGCTGCAGAAAGGCACCAACAGCCGCCGCCTTCCCCGGCCCGCTGCCATGGCGGTGCCAGGAGACCGGGGCTGGGGGTGCCCCGCTTCCAAAAGGCAAGAAAACCCCATGGCGGGTGGCTGGGAAAGGTCCGTTACCCCTGTCCCTGCTCCCTGCACCGGCTGCCCACGGCGGCTGTTGGGGCCCCTGTGCCCGTGGTGCCACCCCACCCCGTGCCCCAAGGCAGCTACCCCAGTGTCGCCGTCTCCCCGCGCTGTCCTCCACTTCTCGCTGCTTGCCAGGGCCGAACCTGCCGGGATGGCTGGGGGGGGCATCGAGCACCGGGGCTTCACCCCGGAGCACCCCAACCCCTCCTGTTTTTAGCTCCAGCCCAGCCGAGGCCGGAGCTGAGGAATCGGGATCTCCGCTCCCCAGCTTGGGCGTGTGCGAGCTTGTCACAGACGTCAGGCTGCTCGGCGCCGGCATTAGAAAGCGCCTGGGGAATGGTCCTGCCCCAGGCGCATTAGGGGGTGCTCGGGTTAACCGGAGATCCTCGCCCGGCGTGAGTCAGCGGCAAACGCACACCCAGGGCTCCTCTGGAGCTGCTGGCAGGGTGATGCCAAGTGGGTGCTCCTGGCTTAACCGCCCCGCGGCCAGGGGCCTCCTGTCCTTCAGTCACCACTCTGGGCAGCCCCGAGGTGGGAGAGAAGCCCCCCCAAGGCTGGGGCGCCTCTGCACGGCTGGGTCTGGCCCCGGCAATCGCCAACGCTCAGCGGTGACGGCAAGCTGGTGAATTTGGTTCAACAGACCGCAGCGGCCACAGCCCTGAGCCTTGGCCGCCCGGCACTGGGCCGGGTCGTGGGGACTCACCGCAGGTACGTTTTGGCTGAAATGAGGCCGGTACAACAGCCACCGGGTCCTGGCTGGTTCTACCGGCCCCACCGCTGTCCCCTGGAGCTGGCCTTGCGCCCGCCCAGGCGCAGAGCTGGCGGTGGGCGGCAGAGCCCCGGCTGGTGCTCCGGGGCTGGCACGTCCCCGGCTCCTGCGGCCGGCCTCGCTGCCTGCACAGCTAATGTTAACGGGACTTGAAGGCAGCGATGAGGAAGGTTTGCAGGGAAGGGTGGAGTCAATAAAGCAGCCGGTGATACCAGTGCCCTGTGTCCTCCCTTCGGGTCACCGTCCTCCCCCCCACCCCGACCTCTCCCTTCCCCCTCACCCACCCCTTTCCTGGGGGCTTTGTCACCCTTTCCCAGGCCATGCACAAGCACGGAGTGAGCATAGGGTGACCTTTTAGGTGGAAGTAGACTTTTTTCCAAAACTAAAAACTTTTGCCTAGTTCCCCTGTTGGAGAACGGTGAGCTGTGGGGGCTTTAGCACCCACGGGCTCTGCAGCCCCCACCTCAGAGCAGCTGCGTCTGCGATTCATTCTTTTCTCGGTCCAGGTTTATTTGCTACCGTAATGACAAGAGGTGGCGACAGCGCTGGCAAGCTTGACGAGCTCGATGTGCTGTCCCTCACCGCCCCCTCTGTCTCTGCACTTTGGGGGGGGCTCGGCTGAGGCCGTCACCTCGGGGAGCAGTGGCCCGGCCGTGGGCAGCGGCCATCCCGTGGGAAGGGTGCGGGGAGCTCTGGCTCCGCTGGCTCAGGAATGGCATCTGCTGAAGAGCCCGGGGCTGCGTTAAGCCCTTTTGCATCTGCCGCTTGCCGCAGGCTCCCGGCATCCGGCGCAGGCACGCTCAGGAACCCGCGCACGTCCCGCTGACTCAGGAGCCTGCCCCGGCCTTCCAGCCTCCCTCCGCATGGAATAACACATCTGGGGAATGTTTCCACCGACCGGAGTTAACGAAAGCCTGCCAGGGACAGGTAACGTGCGCAGGGAGACCCTTGCTCCCAGCCGGGCAGCTCCCCGGGGCCTCGGGCGGGCGGCAGCGAAAGGCACTGTGGCCTCCCTGGCTCCGAGCCGTGCCGAGCCAGGGGTTCGTGCTCTCGGACGAGGCCACGTTCAGCGCCTGACTTTGCTGGAAGGTACAAACCGTCCCATTTAAAACATCTGTGAGGGGAGGAGGAAGAGGAGACAGATGTTTCCCTGTGTCGCACTGAGGCCGGCGGCACTGCACGCTCCTGGGGACGCCGGGGAGAAGCACCCGCTGCCCGCGCACCCCAACCGCTTCGGTCAGGCACACGTCCAAGTGCCGATTGTGTCCCGCTGCTGTCCGAGTCCCATGAGACGGTCACGGCTCGGCACACGTGGGGACGGCCATTGGGGTGCACAGCAGGACCGGGGGGGCCCCGTTAGGCTGGACCAGGTTAAACTGGATCAACAAAACCTCCTGCAGCGTCCGTGTGCGGGTGTGAGGGTCTGTGCCTGTGAGCACAAACGTCTGGGGTGACACCCCATCCCCACGATGTCCCTGGGGTACCTCCTGGACAAACAGGGGCTTGTGAGAAGCTGTCCTGGTGCCAGCCCTCTCCTGGAACCAGCCGTGGGCTGTGCGCTCCCCGTGTCCCCCCAGGACTGGGACCCTGTCCCTCGCCCCTCGCCCTGGCTCTGCCTCGGGCTGTGCCCCGCCGCAGCCACCCGTTTCCCCAGTGGGGGAAAGGCAGTGACAGTGACAATCATGTCCCCACTGCTTTGGATGGTGGGAGAGAAGGGGGAGTGCAACAAACCCATGGCAACACCAAAGGGCCATAAGAGCATCCCGGTAGCGCAAGCGCCCTGCGTACCGCGAGCACCCCCTGCCCGGGCCGGAGCACGACCCGCAGCTTTTCCTCCCAGCTGTGACAGGTCTCGGGCTGTTTCGGAAGAGCCTCGTGTTTCGGGGTTAGCAGGAAGCTTGAGCCCCGCGCAAGAGCAGCTCGAGTCCTGCAGCATCGCTGGCTGCACCGGTGGCTCTCACGGTGCTCCCACCTGCCCCGGCGCTGCCGTGCCTTGACCGGGTGCCACTGCTCCGGCGCGGTGGGAAAGCGCGGTGGGCTCAGCCAGACAAAGCCCGCGGGACCGGCTGCGGCCGGCCGGAGCCAAGCCTTTTATCTTTGTGAGCGGCCAGTGGACAAGTACAAAAAGAAAGCGCAGCCCTGGGTCCCGTGTTGGCTTTGATGATTATGTAGCTGAGTAGCTCCAAGGGATGTGAACATTTGTTTCAGAGTAAACAAGGCTCGCTCCCAAAATGAGTTTCTTTGCAGCTGCTCATTCACGATGCCGACATGATGGCAGCGGGGCTGATGCCCCAAAAGGAGGGGCAGAAACGGGGCTGCGGTGCTGAGCAGCACTGGGAGGGAGGTGGCACCAAGGGACCTGCTGTCCCCGAGCCGTGCTGAGCTGGACGTGCCTGGGGTGAGCATGGCCCCGGGCAGCGCAGTGAGGGGGGCTCTGGCAGTGTTTGCTGAGATGTTGCGTGAATTCAGACAGCCCGGTGCTGACACACCGGTTCCTGCGGCTGCCAGCGGCCAAGCAAAAAGCTGGTCTGCCCTTGGGGCTGGGTGTCCCATCGGGTCCCAGCTCTGTGGGGCGGGGGTGTCTGATCAGGTCCCAGCTCTGCGGGGCGGGGGTGTCCTGTCCAGGTTGCACGTGGTGCGGGCTGACGCTTGCTGCCTATGGGGCAAACCCCCTTTGGCAGCGGGGCAGGACAGCTCAGGACACTCAGCCGGGAGTGGGGCCCGGGCTGCCGTGGGGCTGGGGTGTGGGAGCCGCGGGGGCCTGGTGCCGGGCTCCTCGCAGGGCCCTGGGTGCAAGGTGAGCTCCCTCTGCTGCTGCCCCTTTCTGCGGATTTATTTGTGCTTACTGGCCTCCCCCCACATACTTCTCTCAATAAAGTAGCTCTCGGAGGGGGACGAAAAGTGCGTTTTCTCCTGCTGCCCTCTGAGGAGGGGAGAGAAAATCCCCCTGGGGTGGGGAGGAAATTGCAAATACCTCCTAATGCCTCCCCTCCCCAGCGGCCCCCTTCTCCCCAGCCGCTGGACCCTCTGGCTACCTGGGGTCCAGGAGGCCCTGGCACGTCCAGCGGCAGCCTCCTGCCCAGCGGCACCCGGGGCTGGCGCGCCAGGACGGGCAGGAGACTCAACTTCCTGAGCGGCAGTTCGGGGCCGTCTCCCAACTGGTTTTCACTGGCCCTGTCCTGGTGCGGGCATCCTACTTTTCCCTGCATCCGCTGGTGCACGGTGGTGG
>JAVKLA010000002.1:23726666-23749944 GCA_034782735.1 Sagittarius serpentarius | reverse complement strand
GCCGCCCCGCCGCCGCTGGATGTCCCCTGCAGGACGGGCTGCGGGTGGCCGGCGCCGCCCGGCTCCTGCCCGGGGCCTGCGGCCCGGCGGCACTGCCCGGCCGTGGGGGGGCCCCGGCCCCCCGCCCCCCGGCAGGGCGAAGGGCTCCCCGGGCCAGCCGAGGAGCAGAAGCCGGCAAATCCGCCTGTGCTGCCTCCGCGGCTTCGCGTCCCGGGCTGGGACGCTCAGAGCCGCCGGCCCCTGGCACCCCGGCGGGTGGCACCTGGGGGTCTCGGTGTGACACCCCTGATGTGTCCTGGCACCGGGGCTCTCCTGGGGACAGAGAGCCCGGGAAAGCCTTCCAAAGGCAAGTGCAGAGCCGGGATCCTGGAGCCTGCGCCCAGCGTGTGCCGCTCACTCGCTGGGAAAATCGCTGCGGTACTCGAACGGGCCGGCGCAGGCCCTGCCAGCCCCTCGCCTGCAGCACACGGCATGCGGCCGCAGCTCCCCGCTGGCCGGGCCATGGGCAGGGAGAGGAGCAGAGCTGCTCGGGCTGCTCCGGGCAGAGCTGGAGGAGCTGCAGGCGGGCAGCACGACGCGGCTTTCCTTGTGCCACCGAGGCCGGGAGGGTGAGGGGCGATGGACGGGACCTTCCTGCCCAGTGTCCTGGCCCCGGGAGGGCTGAGGCTTGAGCAGAGCGGGACCGCGGCTGCCGTGGGCTGTGCCAGGCTGGTTTTGCTGCGACACATCTCTCCGCTCAGCTCTTTGCCTGGAGCTGCCCCAGTCCCACGCTGCCCGGGTTGGGACTCTGGGTGCTCAGCCAGGCTCACCCCAGGTGAGAGATCCCTATTAAATATTAACGCATGACCGAAGCCTAATGAGGACTTTTGTGGCAGATGCAGCACTTGTTGGCATGATTTATCAATTTAAATGACGTGGCATAAACTGAGCCTTTTCTCGCCGGCTGCCTGCGCGCTCCCTGCGGGCAGGGCGCTTGCCTGCGGGCAGCGAGCGGAGTCCCGTGGCAGCCCGGCGGGGGCGGCTGCGGGTCACCCGGCGGAGCCGTATCGGGGTCTTTGGGTGCTCCCCGGGCCTGTCCCTGCGGGGTCAGCCGCCTTGGCAGCCGCCGGTTCCCAACAGCCGAGGCCGCTCCTGCTGCCGGCCGGGAGGGGTCCGGGGACCACCAGCATCCCTGTCCCCGGGCAGGGTCCCCCTCCGCCCGCTCGGGAGTCTGTAGATGGCAGCCTTGCCCTGCTCCCGGCCCTGCCTGAGCCCCCGGGCCCGAGCCCCCGCTGCTGCCTGGCAGTGCCGGGGGTCTGGGGTCCCCCCTCGGGTGTCCCCGCAGAGTGCCCGGGCCAGGCAGCGCTCTGCCGCGGCAGCAGGCAGGGACTCGCCGCCCGCCCAGACAGGGCAGCCCTGGGGTGCTCGACACGGCGGCTCTGCACGTCGACACCCCGACAGCAGCACGCGGGCGCTGGGCGCGTGTCCAGCACCCCAACGGCCCGTCCTGAGCACGGCCCGCACTGCCCAGGGCGCCGGGCAGAGGCGCAGCTTTCCCTCCGCCTGGCAGCAGCGACCCGCTCCAGTACAGCAGCTTTCCCACGCTCCGAGACCTCCCTCCCATTTTCCCTCAGGCCCAACACACACAAAAGCACAGCCTGCACCCGGCATCTTTGCTCGCGGCCCCCCAGACACCCCCAAAGAGCTGTGGTTGTGTGTCCAGCTCCAGCCCCAGCCCCGGTGCTCTCCTGCGCTGGGTTTCGGTCCCCCCCGGCGCCGGTGCGGCACGTGCAGACCCGTGTGCCGCCCTCCACCCACCCGAGGCTGACGCCTCCCCTGCAGCGGGCGTGGGCTGGCCTGCGAAGCCAAACCTTTCTCTGGGAATAAACGTCCGGCCCGGTGCTGTCGGCAGGCATGCCCCAAAGAGCGAGTAGCTGGTTGCATCCTGTGCAGGCCCCGGCCGTGCTGGTGAGCACATTGACCCCAGCCGGCACCGCCAGCGCTTGTGGGGCACACCAGGTGCACACCTGGGAACGCTGATGCCAACCGCCGCCTCTGCACAGCCTGAACCTCTCCGGCTGAACCACCACCCTGTGACCCCGCGGCAGCCCTGTCGGGGTCTGAGCGGTGCTGCCGCCGCTGCCGCCCGCCCTGCTGCAAGGTGTCCCCATCCGCAGCCGAGGTTTCAGGGGTGGAAGGAGCCTGTGCGGGACGCCACCAGGTACTCGCTTTTTGGGGCATGCCTGCCAACAGCACCGGCCCGCAGGAGCGCGGGGGCCCCTCTGCCTTCACCCCACTTGCCAGCGAGCAAAGGCACAGGGAGCCAGGCTGGGCTAGCAGGAGGGCACGGAGACCACCCTCGGATCCTGAGCCCCTACCCCACCTCCGTGGTCCTGCCCTGCGCCCGCCAGAGCTGCCGACCGCCCGGCCGAGACCCGCAGCTGCGCCCCGCGAACGCCAGCCCGGTCCAGGGGTCCTGCAGAGCAGCTCTGGGTGTGGGAGCTGAGCCCTCCCCTCTGCCTGCGCTCCCCCCGAATGTGCAGTGAGTTGCAAAAACCGTTGTGCAGGGCGAAAAAAACCAGAAAGAAAAGGAAAAACCCAGGCAAGCGAAAGCTAAGGATTTGCTCAGCTCTTACCCATCCCCAAAGCCTGGCTCTGCCACGCCGTCCCCAGGCTGCTCTTTCCTCTCCGCTGCCGTTGACACCTCCGCACTCGGCTTCCCGAGGCTTGGCTCCTTTTCTGCTGCTCCTGGCTCATTATTCCCTCTCTGCTCCCGTTGACACACTTACATTTGCTTTACCATTTGGGATTCCCGACACCTCTCCGCCAGCCCCTGGAGCGGGGAGGTCGCCATCCCGAGGGCTCTGCCCCGGCGGGCTCGGGAAGCCTTCCCGGGCGGGCGCGGGGGAGCCGCTCAGGAGTGCTGTTTTCATGAGGGGTTGGCGAGAACCACAAAATTACTACGTCTGTAATGACATGACTGCAAGTACAATATACTTCCATTTGGCATTTTTTTCCCCTAGAGAGCAAATTATTCGTTATTAAGTTTCATTTTCACATCCACATTGTTCTGCTGTTGCGGGATACATTCTTTTAATATTTGAGATTAGTAATTGAAAGAGCTGCATGCAAAACTGTTTTCAGTGCCGCTTCTGCACCGAGGCGCTTTTGTAAAGCGCCCAAACCCGGAGCCTGGGCGGCAGAGCGCGTTTTATTGCACTGCTGTTGTGAAAGGGCCTGATCCCCCAGGTGCTGAGGCTCCCCTCCCGCCTGGCAGCAGCGGAAGAGGAGGGTGCAAGGTTGGTCCTAATTTTGCGTTGGTGCTTTCTCCGAAGCTGATTCGTGGCAGCGGGGCCAGCTGCAGTCCCACCGCAGAGCTCTGCTCCTGCACCCGCGGGCCGAGGCGCTTGTGCCACAGCGCCAGCGCGGTGCCGCGCAGGGTGGTGCTGTGCTGGGGTGGGTCGCCTCGAGTCCGGGCTTGCTGGGGGGAGAGCTGCGGGGGCCGCCCGCCGCACGGCTCGTCCTGCGGGGCCGCTGCGCCAGGGTGGAGGCAGCTGCCTGCTGCAGGAGCCTCGTGCCAGGAGCAGCTGCCTGGTGCTGAGCCGACGCTTTTCAGGGGAGGCCAGTGCTGCGGCCAGCGCTGCAGCCAGCGCGCCACCCACCTGCCCACGGCCATCTGCCCCCAGAACTCTTCCCCCCCCTGCACCCCCTCTCCTCCCCACCAGTCAGGGCTCTTCCTTCTTGCTGGGTGTTGGATTGCCCAAGCCTGGTGCCGGGTGCTGGGGCTGCCGGCTGCGCGTACCCCGCTGTCCGGCACACGGGAAAGCCATCTCAGCTGCGTGGCACATCCGTCCCCACTCTGGGCTGCTGCCTGACCCTGGGAGGAGATGGACAGGTCCTGGCTCACCGCCTGGGAGAACTTCCCTGTTCTCCCTGCGGTTGCCACCAGCCGCCTCGGCTGCCTGTCGCTCCCTGCACCTCCCTGGGGTACCCGCGAGGTTCCTTGGGGGCTGCGGCTCTGCCAGCCCCCTCTGCCAGGACCCGTTCTTGCCAGCGTGAGCCACAATCCCTCCTTTCTTGCAGAGTCCTGCTGTCTCTCTGAGCCGCAGGTAACACAGCAGCTCTGCTGCAAGCAGCCTGCGCCGCTGGCTGAGCCGTGCAAACCCCAGCACAGCCGAAGGGCTTTGCTCCCGCGGGTCGGTGACCGCAGCCGTGGCATTGCCTGCTCGGCGCGGCAGCTGCCTGCCCGGGGCCGCGGCAGGGCTGGCGGGGCTCCGCTCCCGGCTCTGCTGGCAGGCACAGAGCAGGCGGGCTCCGTCCCGTCGCCACTGCGGGGGCTGAACTCGGCTGCGACCGGCAATGCTCGCGCTGCTCCCGGGCGCCGGGGAGGCCTGTGAGGGTCTGGGGGCGGCAGCAGCGGCGGGGCGAGGGCGGCAGGAGAGGGGGGTCCCAAAGCCCCTGGGGATCTGCGGGCGCAGCCCTGTGCGAGGACAGAAGCAGCGCGGGGGCCTCAGGCAGCCAGATCCCGCCAGACCTGCCCGTACCCGAGTAGGTGTCAGCCCGGGGGTCACCCCAGCCAGATGCCAACCAGGCTCACGGGGCAGAGCTAACGCACCCCCCGGCAGCGGATCCACGGGCCATCCCTTCTCCTTGCTTTTCATGAGCGACCGAGTTGCTCAGGCCAATTCTGCCTCCCAGCAGCAGCTCCCTCGTTCCTCGCCCCTGCAGCAGGCAGCAACCACATCTTTACCCCGAGTACAAATCCAGCCTTTTCCCATAAAGCCCACACTCTGCTGGCACGCACCTGCGTAGGCATCTGTTTGGGAATTAGCCCCCTAAAAGCAATTCAACATAAATAAGCAGGAACAAAGCTGTGCTCCTGAAAGGTTTCCAACACGACCAAGGAAAATGCTGATTAAACACAGCTGGGGATTTTCTGTGGCGCAGCACAAGCCTGCGGTTTCGGCTAGCTGGGTCCTGGGCAGCCTCGGGCCGGCGGTGCCGCGGCGAGGGGGCAGCGGCGGTGGCGGTGGCACGGCCGGCAGCGGGGGAAACCCTGCCGCTGCGGTGCGTGGGGAGCCCCTCTCAAAGGGTGTTTGCGGGGCAGATGCTGCGTGATGAAAGGGAGCAGTGCATGAAGCCTGCACCGCAGCCGTGTTCCCACCTTGGGAACGTGTGTGTGTGAGAGGGAGAGAATCGGTGCTGGGCCGGCCCCGGCTGCAGGGACCGCGCTGAGCTGCGCGGCGAGATGCAGGTGGAGCCAGTGCCAAGTGCTGCAGAGGAAAGTGCCAGGGATTTGGGAAAACATGTTTTTTCCATCGCCTCCTACTCAGCTGTTTCAGGAGGAGAGCACCGAGCTGCAGCTTGCTGCTTCCTCCCCCTGATGCCGGCGAGCAGAGAGCCCCGCCGGCCCTCCGCAGCGGAGGGAGGCAGCCGGGGGGAGATGCTTCGCTCCCTGATCAGCCAGGGCGCGGTGGCTGCGGAGGGGTCGGCTCCTGCAAAGTCCAGAAAAAAAGAAGTAACTGGCCCCGTGCTCCTGAGCCGCCTCCCTGCTCGGTCCCGTTGTTATTTTTTACAGGCAGGCAGCACTGGCATGATTTGCAGCCTCCTCCCTGACGGCGAGCATCAGGGCGTCCTTTTAGTCTCTTAGCTTTCCAGAAGAATGAAAATTGAATAAAAGATCAAAGTTCAATGAACAAGAGAGCAGAATATTTCTGGAAAGCCCGCGAGCAGCGATTGCTTACAGCCCGGCGCACATCACAGGCGCTGGCGCTGGCTGGGTGCAGCTCGGCAGGCGGCGGGAGGGCAGATGTGGGGCTGCCCCACGCAGCGGCGGGCGACCCAACCCGGCCGGCAACGGCGCTTATGGGGGCAGACCTGCGTCACGTAGGGATCACCCCTGTCCTCGGGTGGTCTTTCAGAAAGCAAGATGCGGTAACAAATCGGGGCATTGCTGTGCGGCGCAGAGGAAGGTTTTCACAGGTGTAACGACCTGGCCCCGAAACTCCTCGCCGTGAGACGCCCACCCCGGCCGCGGTGTCCCTAGGAGGGACCCACGGCAGATGGAAACGTGTGCCCGGCTCGGGAGCTGCTCCCGGGCTGCTGCAGCAGCAGCGGCAGGGTCGGGGTTGCAGGTGTCCCTGCGGGCGCAGGCGCTGCCAAAAAGGTGCTCAGACCCTGTGCAGCTGCCGAAGCGGCTCCGGAGGGAGAGCCCTGGCCGCAGGGTGCCTTAAAAGAGGCTGCTCTTAGATGATGGACTGCTCCTGGATGTTCCCTCGCCGAGCCACTTCTCCAGAGACCATCGACCCTGGAAGCGCCGCGAGAGCTGGGCACAGCCACCTCCCTCGGAGCCGCAGCAGCTCCCGGCTGGCGATGCGGGGGCAGAGGGCGAGGGCGGGGGGGCCGCCGCGGCACGGGCAGGGCGCTGCTGACGCCCTGCGGCAGGGGACCGCGGTTTTCCGAAGAGCCTGCTGGGCCAAAGTGGCTTCTCAGGGTGTTAGACAAGAATTTGCTACTTGAAATGGGGATACAGCGGGCCGTTCATTTTTGTCTCTTCACGAGAGCTCATCCTATTTATCGAAAGCAGAGCAGGTGTGCGATAAGCTCTGCAGGTCTCTCTTTGGGGAGGGAAGCGAGAAAGCGCTCCCTGCACTTTTCTTATTACAAACTGATTTAAAGTGGGGCCTAATATTTTGTAGGGCAAAAGAACATCTTCGCAACGGACCAAAATTATGAGAACCCGGCGCAATCAGATCCTCCCTCTGCTGACTTAGCATTTCAGAGAGACACTTCTTCCTTGGCTCGCGTGTCATTTTGACTTAATTTCCTGGTCAAAAGCATCCTTGCCGCCTCTGCCCTGCGGGGTAAACACGGCCGGTCCCTCCAGCCGCGGACCTTCCGTTTCCCGCTGGCTGTCGGTAGCGCCGGTGCGTGACATCCCGCGGAGAGCTCTGCCTGCCCTCCAGCTGCTGGAGGACGGGGTAAAGCCATCTGGGGCGGGATGCACAGGCTGCGCGACTGCAGCGTGTCGGGCCCTGGGGGGGTTCTAAGCAGCTCTGCCAATAAACCCCTGTGAGCAGAGCAAGGCTGCCCGGCCACTGCCCGGTGCTGGTGTGCGGCCGGAGGAGCGGTGCCCGGCTGCGGGCTCCAGCAGGACCCTGTTTGCTCCCGCGCCGGGAGGGCTCCGGCCGTGCCGGCGGTCACGGGCCGCCGGCCTTCGCGGGCAGGACAGGCTGCTGCCTGCACGGCACGGGGCGATGCAGCGGCACCGGGCGCAGGCACGAGGTTCAGCGGGCGATGCTGTGCAGGGTGGGGCGACCGTAGGGCCAGCGACCTCCCCCCCCCGGGGTGACCCCCACAACAACCCGCCTTCACCCCTCAGCCCCAGAGGCAGCCCGGGGGCAGCGGCTGCCGAGCGGGCTCAGCCCACGGGCACTTCTCCTTGGCAGCTACAGTGGGGGACGGGCTCCTCCTCTTTCCTCATTCCCATTTATTTTTGGCTCCTAAGTTGTCACAAATGATTTGAGCTCAACAGTTTTTAAAACTTGAACTCCAAACAGCTATTTAAAGCCTTGACAGGATGCAAGAGTGTATTAAAAGCTTATTTTTAGACCCTTTCTTAGCGCGAGAGGCTCGCTCGGCGCTGGTTCAGTCCCCCCTGCTTCCCACTGACTGCCTGAGAGGAACCTGGAAATCCCAGCGGGAGCCGTCGGGCACGGGGGCTGCGAGGGTGCAGTGTCCCGGGTGGGGGCCACAGCGGGGCCCCCCCGGTTCCCGGTGCCGACAGCTCCAGCCCTGCAGACCGGGAGGAGCCGAGCGGGCGCAGGGTGCCGTTACCGGCTTCTTTGGGGTCAGCTGTTGCAAAGCAAACTGGGTTTGTTTCAAGGAGGTTTTGAACCTGCCAAAGAAGTTCCTGTGGTTAATATAGAAATTAATTAGCATGCTGCAGATCTTAAAAATCCTGTTAATTAGAGGTTCACGTTGCTAAGTATCCCAGTGCTTCGGGATGGAAGAAGCTTTCTGAGCAACACACTGCTGCTCTCCACGTACTGCTCGATTAAAACCTTGTACGAGTGTGTTCACCTCCCCGTGTCCAGGAGTGCTGTTGGCCTCCAATTCTTTATTCTCTGCGGTGGATGACTATAGTTCTGATCTGGGATATTTTTCGGCCTGCACTTAATTAGTCGTAATTCAGAGGTTTTTCATAAGTCACATACTGCACATGCTTAAGTGATAATGAGGTATTTCCATGCTGAATCACCAACTAATGATTTACAACGATGATTTTGTTATTAAATCCGCAACCCCTGGCTCTGGAGAGCCGCGCTTGGGAGCAGCCTGTTTGCTAATACGCGGAGACAGTGGAATGCAAGCAGAAAATATTATGAACTCGTCATCCAAGCGCTGACATATTGATGTGGCACCTGCACCTGCCTGCAGGGTTTTCCAAAAAACGCTCGGGAACGAGCCTGACAGATTGGTTATTTTCAAATTCAGGCTGCTTGTTTAACGCACCGCAGCCAAGCTCGTACACAGCCCGGTTAAGCAGCATAACACAGGGAAAACACGCCGGCTGTGAGAGCGGGAAGGGCACAGCGGGCGCTCGCCGCCTGCCCAGCCCGACCCCCCCGGCCCCCCGGCCCCGGGCCCTGACCCACCAGGAGAAGGGGTTTCGCAGGGGCCGGGCTCGGGGCCGGGGCAGGGCTGTGCTCTGCACCACCCGCACTCGCCGCAGTGGGATTTCCAAGCGCGGTGGTACCCAAGCGCATCCCGCCCGGGGACGGGGACCGGCCTGCGCCGCTGCCCCACGCCGGGGCGGCTGCGGTGTGTGCCGTGCGCGCCGGGCTGCCCGTCCTGGCCGAGGGGATGGGGGCGAAACTCTCCCGCCAGGTTTTGCTCCACGTCAGGGTAACCCGTGCATCACGGCGGTGACGGGGCGAGGTGCGGGGGCTCAACCGGGACGGTGGGGTGGGGAGGGGGGTCCCACCGCCCCGGGGTCTGCGTGGCCAGGGCTGCTGCCCAGCCTGTGGGCTGGGTAGGGGACCCACATTTTCCAGTGCCTTATGGATGCCGCTGTGCAGGAGCAGCATCCCAGAAGCCAGGGTTTATTTCCCGCTAGCGACAGCACAGAAACGATGCCACATGTTTTTTCCTCTTTTTCCTGTCGTTGCTGCTCCTTTCACCGTCTAAGGCAGAGCTCTGCTCCCAGGATGGAGAGCTGGGAGACAGAAGGATTTCGTAGGCTTCAGCAAAGCTGATGCCTTGGTGAAACGACCTGAGCTCTCCCTGCTGCCACTCTCCTTGAAAAGGTGAGCGAGATGGGATTTTTTAAAAAATTCAGTAGGTTATATTCACATGCAGCAGCCCAGCGGTTTCCGTTTGTGGAAACATCTCCACAGGGGATCTGGGAAGTGATGCATTTAGAGGGTTTCTAGCAAGAAATTGCAGAAAATCTTCCCCAGGGGCCAACGTAAACCGTACTGTTAGTGGTTGTGTTTATTCATGAGCAAAACTGGCCACGAAACAATTGCTCTTTGCAAATGCTCTGGGAGCAGAGCAGCGGGTTGTACATCCATTCGTTTCCCTGCTTTGCCGGTACTGGCTGCTCCTCTGGACAGGGAGAGCAGGTCCCTTCCCAAGGGGCTGGGGAAGACGAAGAGATTTCCGTGGAGTAAGGTTTAGGAACGTGAAGGCTTGAACCAGCCGGGTATTTTGGTTGTAGCAAGAATCCACGTGCGGCCAGGGAAGTCTGGCTAGTCACAAAAGTTATGAATTAAAGACCCGTATTCAGAGCCAGCTCTTCTAGACGGTGCAAGGGAATTGTTTTTGTAACTCAACAGTGCTCCCTGGTTTGGCCAAAGGAGGAAAGAGGCCACAGATCCCTGTCATTGTCCTTGGTTTACAGCTGCAAAGTGTGCTCTGCGGGTGGATAAATGAGCAAGGGACGGCTGTCCAGGTGAGTCGCCATCCCGCTGCTGCTCCTCGGCTCTGCCCGGGTGCGCAGGCACCAAGACGCTGCCTGGTCCGGGTCTGCACGGGCTGATCGTGTAACCCAAATCCCCCGGAGCAGCCCGGGGTGCACGCGGCGAGGGTCGGGGTGCAGCGCAGGGGCGGGCGTCGCCGTGCGTGGGCACGGACGCAGCTTGTGTGCTGCCGCGAGCCACCGCGGCCGGGCTCTGCACTCCCCGGTCAGCCCTGCCAGCCCCAGTCAGCCAGCGGCGGGTCTGGACGTGCTCTGAGCCGTAGCTCCACATCTTCAGTGCAGTATTTGTTGCCTGAAGACTGCCTGACGCCCAGAAGCTTTTACCCACTCGTGCCCCCTTTGGCACATGCGCGGGTGCGTGGAGCTCGGCCGGGTGCTCCGGCCCGCGGGTGCTGCGCACTGTGCTCGTCCCGCCAGCCCGGGGAGCCCGGAGCCCTCCTGGCCTGGGCACCTTCGCTTACCCAGCGTGCAGCCACCCCGGCCGGGTCCCCAGGCCCCAGGAAAGCTCCAGAGGACCAGCTCCCACGGGCAGAAATACCTGTTTAAAAGGCGGTCGTACAGCTATAATTTCTCAAGCACCCAACAGTTGTTTCCATCCCTGTGCACGGCGCGGCTCAGCCTCCCGTGCTGAGAGGGCAGCAGCACTCGGGAATGGCAGGAGATGGCTCCAGCGGTGTGGCAGGGCGCTTCCTCACCCTACTCATACTTTAGCACAGCCCCGTTTTACCTGCTGTACCTTTTCCTGAAAGTTTGGCCCCTGCATGGTACTTTGGGTCGATTCCTAAAGCCAAGACCTGCGGCACCAGCTGGCAGAAGGGGCTGGGCCCTTTTCCCCGCGCTGGCTGTGCCCATCTGCGGGGTGCCGAGGGCCCCGGGGCGACGGCGGGGCGGCGGGTCCAACCCCAGCGGAGCTGCAAGCAGAGACCTGGCTGTGCCTTGGCGAAATGCCTGGGGCGGAGGGGAAGAGCTACCACCTCCCCGGCCCTGGCCTCCGCGCCCGGGGCGCAGCCAGCTGGGCCGGGCCCACACAGGCTGCGGCTCAGCCCTGACGACCCGCAGCCTTCACGCGAGCTGAGCGGGGTCAGGCAGCGGCTGCTCCTGGGGGTGTCCGGTGCACCCTGCTCTTTGGGGCACAGCCAAGGTGCCGCCAGGCTTTCGGCGTGCAGCCGGGGCTGTGGCCTGGGTGTCCCCTGAGGACGTGCTGCCTGTAGCATCTAAGCAGCTGGTGGTTTGGCTTGGGCTCTCGATGGTATTTTTCCTGCGGTGTCCCTCGGGGTCACCGCCGCTCCGGCTGCCCAGGACCCTCTGCTTCCCACCTCCCCGGCCAGCCCTGAGCACCGGCGCTCGCCTGGTGCCGCTAATGAAGCTTGCAGCCTGGAGCCCGGGAGGTGTTGCTGACTGCTGCTTCTGGGGCGGCTGCAGGGGGTTTGCTCCCCTGCTGCCCAGTGCCCCTTCTGTGCCCGCCCTGAGAGCTGGGGGCTGTTGCCCGAACTCAGGCAGTTCTTGGTTTTCAGCTCGGCGGTGAAGTGTGTGGCTTCAGCAAGAAGGTGCTGGTAGAGGGGTCCTGGTGCTCACCCCTAAATGCTAGTGAGCTCTTCTTGCGAAGCAGCGCTGGGCTGAGGCAGGCTTGGGAAGGAGGTCAGGGCTGGTCTTCCCGCACGGTTCCCCGCACACCCGGCTCCTGGTTCCCATCAGCCTGAAGCAGCTACTGTCTTCGACGCGCCGGAGGTGCCCTTTCTCTCCAAGGTCCCCAGCGCGGGCACCGGTGCCTCCCTGTGCGGCAGGGCTGGGAGCTGGAGGCACCCGCTGGGACGTGTGCCCGGCCAGCGGTCCCCAGCCCGGTTTGCCACGGCAGCGGGATGCAGCTGCAGGTGATTCCGGATGAGGGGAGCCCATGGCAGATGTGTGGCCTGAATGGATCCCCGGCAGAGCTGTGCAGGAGGCAGGCAGCAGGAAAGGGCATCTGTGCTGCCCAGAAAGTAACTGTCAGCACTTAGCAAAATTTTAATGGGATTAAAATGCACATGCTGCTGCTTGTGTTACCAGCGTCCGACATCCTGAAAGCCGGGGCACCTCTCCCTCCTGAACGGGGTCGGCACTGGGCCGTGTCCGAGCTGAACTTTCCCTCCGCAGCACGGGCAAGGGGAAGCAGGAGCCGGGTTTAGTGCTGCCGCTCGCGGGGCTCAGGTGGTCCCTGTGCTGGAGGCGAACAGGGACTCCTCCAAGATGTGACCTGACCCTGTCACAGGCGTGACAGCGAGGTCCCGGCCCTGCTGCTCTCTGCCCGTTTTGGTTATGAGTTAATTTGCACTTTATTGGAAAGTGCAGAAGCTTTTCCAGTGGCCAGTGACTACCCGAGACATGCCGGACGCGCGCAGCCCTGGCTCGAGGGGCTCGGAAGCACTTTTGACCCGTGGCAAAAGGTGCCTTTCCGTGACAGCTCAGCCCGAGCCCCTGCTCTCCGGCCGCGCTCGCACTCCTGCACCTTTCTTAACTGTAACTGTTCAGCCTTTATGCTGCCAGTGGGAATCAGCCGTACTGCAAAACAAGACACCCTCCCACCATGCAAGCAGCAGCCACCCTCGCGTTTTTTAAAAGGGAGCAGGGGACTTTCTGAATGGGACTCATTAATCCGTCAGGATGCCATGGGCGAGGTTCGACTGGTGTCCAGCAGCTGCTTTCCAGCTGCACGGTAACAGGAATAAGAGACAGTCTCGTTGCAGCCTGAGGATTAAACTCTTGCAGGTGGGAGTGAGGCACCACCAAAGCCAGATCGCAGCTTGAATTTCAGAGAAGCGGCGCCTCGAGGTAGCGGGCTACGGGCACTCTGCGGACAGGCGACTTGTCACAGTGGTTGGAAACCGGCTGCGTCCGGGAAGGACACAGGGGTGTGTGAGCTGGTCCCGGTCGGAGAGCCAGGCGCTCCTGGGGCGGGACCCCAGGGTGGTCCCTCCTGCTCTGCCGGCCTCCGCAGAGGGGGAGAGTACCCTGCCGCTGGTAGATGATGCTCACCCGTGAGATGCAAACAGGAGCTGCAATGCATCAGCCAAAACGTTCACAGGGAAGCTGCTAACAGCTGGCTGAGGAGCTCTAGGGGAGGCAAGCGGGACCCCCATAGCCACCGCAGCTTGCTGCGCGGAGCAGAGGCTCCTCGGCACCCTGCCCGGTGGTGACGGTGCCTCCCAGGCCATCGATGTTTGGCGAGCAGGCGGCTGTGCCCTGAGCTGCTCTATTCCTGTGCTGTCACCTCCAGCGGCACGTGCACCTTCTCCTGCTTCAGGAGAACTTTTTGTCTCTTTTTGCTGCTGCCGAGACCCGAGGGACCCTGACAGCTCCCAGACCTGGGAACACGCTGTCAAAGCTGGGCGTTGGGAAGCTGCTCCCAGCGGTGCGCCCTCCTCGCCACCAGCATGGAGACAGCCCGGGACGCCCCCCGCGCCGCAGAGCAGCCCGTGCCCCCGCCGTGCAGGGGCTGCCCGCGTTGGTCAGGTCCTGCGCAGCGGTGTGGTTTGGTCTCCTTTGTGACCCTGGAGGATGGAGAAGCCCAGCGTGGGGGGCAGAAGCAGCTGTGCGCACCGCTTCCCCTCCTGGGACGTTAGCAGAAGGGCTGCGTGCCGGCGGAGCATCCTCCTCGTGTAGATCCCAGTTAGACAGAGAGGGCGTCGGAGGGTGCTGGCCCTGGACATTGGCGCTTGCGTTTGGAAAGAAAGGAGGCGTCAACTGGGCAGTCTCATTTTAAAAAGCAGCTCCGGTGTGTTTTGCAAACTGTGCCACCAAAGGGTGGCGGCGGGCAGTTTCTGGGAAGAGTTTGGAGCCAGGAGCAGCCTCGCACAGAGGGTGGGTGCAGCGGGAGGGGGCAGCGGCGAAGGGGGCAGCACCCGAGCTCGGGGCAGGGTGCGGGACCGGGGAAAGCAGAGGGTACAAGGAACGTGGCCTGGGCAGGCTGGAGAGGAGAGGGCAGGTGAAAGCTGGGAGAGTTTAGGATTTCATCACAGGCGGAGTTTCTCAGTGCGACTCCGCAAGCGGTGCTCACAATGAACAGGGCTGCTCTTTCCACCGGATCTTGCAGCGCCTGCTGAGAGGATAAACACCTGAACAGAAACTCTCGTGCGATGCCTCGTGCATCCGAAAGCTTGTACAGAGATGTCCCTTGGGTGGATAAGCAGTGTAGCAGCATTGAGGAATGCATTGTGACCTGCTCCTAGTCAGCCTGTTTAAAAATGCTGCGTTAGCTTTGGCCTAACTGGCTTTCTCCTTTTCGAATCACCTGGTAAGAAAGGCTGGTTTGTATCCGCTGAGGTGTCTGTTCTGATCTGGAGGTAATGTGGCAACCGGCCAATAACATGCTGTACCTGTAACGCAGGTAATGTCCAAGCATCCAAACTATATTTTCCCCCCTCTCCTTCCCATGCCCAATTCTTTCCCAAAATAATGGTGCTGAGGAATGGGAGCTTCAAAGCCGGAGATGCAGCCCCCGACCCCTCATCGCTTCCCCGTGTGCCCGCAGGGGCTGTCACCGTCCGTTCTCTGCCCACTGGGACAGAGGGATGTCGCGCGGCTTCTCCCGTGCCGGCTGCCAGGGACTGGGGCACCAGCTGGAGCATCTGGGGGGGGAAAATGCCGGGCATGTGGCAAACGGAGGGGGTTACGGCAGCTGGCTGCGGCTGCGGCAGTGGGTCTGTGTCGCCTGGAGATGCTGCAAGGGGCCGCGACATCTGCATCCCCCAGCAAAATACATCGGTGGTCGCTACTACCTGGAGGTAGCCGGTGGTGGTGGGACCCTGAGCAGCAGCGGTGGCTTTCGGGGAGGGTGCTCCCCCACTTGGGATGCATTAACTCTTTCAGAGCAGCCTTTGTGGCTGGGCTGTGCTGGCACTCTGTGTACGCTGCCAGATACGGCTGCTGCGGCAGGGCGTGCGGGAAACATACCAGGAATGCGTAATGAGATTAGATTTGACAGCCCATCTTCCTGGGAACATCTATGTAATCTGCGATAAAATGAGATCAGCCAGCTGGAATTGCCACTCAGCTACCGCTAAACCGAAGCACACGTCTCATGCTGTTCGAGTCCTCCCCAGTTCACCCTGCAAACGCGCCGGGGGGCCCTGGCTGCCGGCACCCCGTGCTCGAGCAGGACGTTGTGCCTGCCCGCCCTCCCTGCGACTGCGGGCAAAAGGCCGATAACGTTCCCCGGCCCGAGGTCTCGGTGCGGCGGTGCGGCTGTAGCGTGTAGGGCTGCAGCCTGGCTCCGTTCTGGCTCCTTTCACCTGCAAAGGCAGGTCGGCTTGTGCCAGGGAGCGTAGGGTTGAGCCGAGACCGCACCAGCGAGCCTCAGGGTCTCCTGGGTCTGTTGCTCCCCCACCGTCACCCGGCAGAGACGAGAGCTGGAAGGGTTTCAGGCGAGCCCTGCCTGCCCCGCTCGCTGCAGGCGTTCGCGGGTGGCTGGCGGGGCACCCGGCGGTGGATGGAGCCAGCTGGGTTATTCCCCATCTCCAGCCCCGGGCGCGTCTCCAGCACCTTCTGCTCCGGGTGTCGGGGCTGCTGGGGGGTATGAGCAGGCAGCGGGGCCGGCAGCGGGGCCGGCAGCGGGGCCAGCTCCGCCTGCGGGGCTGCGCTGGCGGGGAGCGCTCCCGAGCAGCACTGGGCTCCTCTGTGTGTGATCCTGTCGGATCAGGGACAAACCTGGCCCTGGAGCCCGGGCACCGTCCCGGCGGGTCGGCTCACGGCTTGGCTGCAGCCACTTGCGTTTTGCGGGGTCTTTGAGAGATGGGACCATTCTGGCTGAGTAGAAAACCAGAATGCAGAGGCTGCGGGAATGTTTTTGTGAGGACAGGCGGTGGGGGATGACCTGGCGGTGTTCTCAGCGGTGTTTGCTCGATACCCTGTTTCCCTGAAGAGCATTTTCCTATTTTTGTGTTCCGTGGGTTTTTTAGCCAGGTTTCCTAGGGAAAGGCGGCACACGTAACGGCAGTCCATCTGCCTGCCTCCCCGTGGGGGCACCGACGGCGCGGCGGGCTGGCAGGGCGTGTGGGAGGTGGCGGGGGGACGGCACGCAGCGGGATGGGGCGCGGGGTTGCAGGGGTACAGCCAGCCCCAGCTCCTCCTGCACCGCACGGAACGATTCCTCCTTTTCTCCGGAGGCGCAGACCCTGCTGCCCCAGAGAAACAGCAGCGGCACAGTCCGCAAAGGGTTACCGGGTTTCTTTAAGGATATTCCATTTTCTAACTCTCTGTCCCCCACTGTGTTCACTGAGAAACGCAATCCTTTGGCAAATTTGCATTGCTTTATATTTTGCTGTATCTTTTAAAAACTTTATCTGATGCCTGAAGGCTACAATTAAATTCTTGTCGGAGCCGTGGCTCCTGCGGCACACGGAGGTACTAGATTTACTGTAGATGCTGTTTTATGTCCTACTCGTTAGTGCTAATTTTGTCAGCAGAAACAATGCCTCCTTGAATGCTCCAAGGCCGGGTATGAATCCGTCAGTGAGCCAGGGAAAAGACAGCACTGTAGGTACACCTGAAAGAGGCTGGTCCGGTGCTTCCCGTGTAACTGTGCATTAGACACATAACAAAATACCCTGGAAAACAGTGAGTGCCTGGAAAAAGAAAATCTCATGTGCCACTAAACACGAGGCAGCAAGTGGTTTCCAGTCTGTGGTTTGTGTTGCGAGGGGTTTGTGTGGACCATTTGGCTCTTCCACACAGCCGGGGGATCCTGAAGGCAGGACCAGGACCCCCGGGCACGCAGGGTGCTGGTCCAGCCCGGCCGGGATCCCGTCCCCAGCGGGGCCGGGAGCAGGCGCCGAAGGAAGGAGCAAGACCAGGGCGGGTTTAGGAGGTGCTGTCCCAGCCCCGTCCGCCCCGCTCGGGGTGGAATCCTGGAACGGGGCTGTGTTGGGGGATCTGTGGGGTGCTGCCCCCCGGCTTGGGGGGGAAGCGCTTGCCTCAGTCCCCACCCAGGCTGTCGGTGCCTTTCTCAAACGCTTGCTGGCACGCAGGCTGCACGGGGAGGGAGCCCCGTAGCTGCCCACGCCTGCAAAAAGCGGGGCCTAAAGTCTGTGTGTTGGAATCCGCAATCAAAGGACAAACCCTTCTCTTCGCTTCGAGCTGCTCTTGAGAGCAGGTCACTTATTTAGGCAGCAAACCGCAAATTTGAGGTTGGTTGGGGCTTTTAAGGCATTTTCCTGAAAAACTGGCCTTTGTGCACGGGGTCTGGGCTACCTGTCCCCGAGTTGGGTAGTGTGCAGAAATACTGGGTGTGGGGGAAGGGGGGGTCGGAGCAGACTGTGCAGGAGTGATGGTGACCGAGCAGGGATCGCTGCCATCCCCTGCTGGCGACATAAACCGGGGACAGTCCTGGGTGGCTGCAAGTTATTTTTAATCCAAGAGGATTATTTGAAGATCCAGCGCTCCTCAAACTGCAGACAACCCAGCTGTGACGCGTTGCAGTCACCTCTGATCTGCTGCTGGCTGCCCGTCCCTCTGCCTGTTCCTGCCTGCGACGCGCGGCCGACGGGTCCGCTCTGCCTGCGGTGTGGCGTGCGTCAGGTGCGGAGGGAACACGGCACCGGAGTAAATCACCATCGTGCTCTTCATGGGTCAGGCAGGAAAGGCAGGGAAACTTCCCCGAGCATCAGCGCTGGAGCCTCAGGGGGCAGGAAGGCTGGGGAAGCATCCGGAGGACGAAAGCAATTGCTTCTCGCGCTGGGCTGCCGGGGATCGCCGGGGGTTTGTAGGCCATCAACGTGGCGGCAGACACTTGGGTGGAAGCAGGACAGCAGCCTGGGGAAGGGGGCTGCATCCTTGCTGAGCCCCGTTTCACATGATGCTGAGGCATCGCGTGAAGGCGCGGATGTCCGTTCCCGGCTCGGTCTGCGTCGGCTCTGCACTGGGAACCCGGCGGCCGGTGGGGAGGCAGCAAACCGGGGGATCTGGAGTGACGAATGCAGCGCTGGAGACGGTGGCGGGGCTGTTCCCATGACCCCTGCGAACCGACAGCCCCTGGCTGAAGAGCAGCCCGTGGACCCGCGTCACCGCTGGGAAGCTTTGGTGGCATTCCTTGGTGCTGGGGACGGGGCTGGGCAGCGCAGCCGCCCGGTCGGCAGCCCTGGGGCCGGGGCGTCCCTGGGCCCAGACGGACCCCGCAGCGGCTGTCGGGGGGACGGGCTGTGGCCGGGTGCTGGCGGTACCGGGGCCCACCGCCGGCTCTGGGAGGAAAGGATTCACGGAGCAGCTGGGAGGCAAACGTGAGTTGCCACGGCAACCGGGGATGGCAACATCATCAAAATGTGTCAAACGAGGGGAATTAAAAAATCAAAAATACAGTATGGTGTCGATAAACATTTTAGTTTAGCGCTGCTGCTCTTGACAGCATTTCGGCCGCATCCTCGTGTCGCGCGCCGCGTGGCCCCTGTGCCAGAGCTCCCGGCGGGGTCTGGGGCAGAGCCACCCCCGGCCCCGGCCTGTCCCTCGGCGAGCAAGGTCGCTGCACGAAGTCTTGGTTTTCAGAGGTGTCGGTGCTGGCATGGCTGCCAGCGGGTCAGTCCCGCCCCGTGCCCCGGCTGCATCCTCCGTGCTGGCCCATGGATGGGGAAGGAGCTCCCGGGGCTCCCTCCCCGCGGGTCCCCGTGCTGCTGCCGCCAGGGATGCTGCGCTCCCAAATTAACCATCATCAGCGTGAGGCTGGAGCTGCCCGGCACAGCCGGGGGCTGACACGGTGCCACGACTGGGTGCAAGTTGCGATTTTCCTCGGGGTGTTTCGTGCCCCCCGGGAGCATCACTGAGCAAAGCCCTGTGCCGCTGGTCCGCTCCTCGGCACCCTCCGGCTCGCCCGGACGGTCACCAGCTCCTGCGCTTCACCTGCCTGTGGGGGCTGAGCTTGTATTTGTAGCTCCAGTAAACAACCAGCCACACACGAGCACGTACATCATCTCGGCAGCCCGTGCTGTTGTAACCTTTGTGCGAGATCTTCCCTCTATGACTAATTAATTTTTAATAATATGCAGCATGCTTGTTTTCAAAAAAAGTAAATTAATTTGTAAACCATTTGCGCTATTTTATCTGTCACTTAAGCTTCTGGGATTTGCAATTTTAATGCATTACATCAGTTAATCAAAATTCTCTTCCAGCAACAGTTTTAATTAAACCCACTTTCACTTTTTTTGCTAATTCAATGCTGTAGCTGAAGGCTGCTAATTAGATCATGCTTCTTTTTGTTGTTGTTGTTTTACATTCACCACTTACATTACAAAGCTGCCAAAAGGAGTGGAGATGGCGGCAGGCGTCGCGCCGCGCCGCAGAGCTGCCCAGGGAGCGACGGCAGCGGGGCGGGCGGCTTTGCCGGGGTGTTCCTGCGAGGCGCTGGGTGCCGCCATGCCCTGGGCGGCGCCAAGCTCTCGCCTCCGCTGCCCAGGCTTTCCGGAGAAGGGGCCTGCAGGCCTGGGGTAACGCCACGGTGCTCAGGGGGTCTCTGACCCGAGGAGAGATGTTTCCGGGGGCTGCTGGACATTGGCTAAAGAAAACCTGGGAGAAGGGGGAGTTAAAACCCAAACCATTATTTCTACCTGTTGAAAAAGTGCTTTGAAACCATTAACTCTGCAGAGAATAAATCTTTCAGGAAAAAGAACCTGAACCTGTTCAGGGCATGAGTGATGCGCAAAGACTCGGACAGTCGTCCTGCGCCCAGCGCAGCCCTGCCCGGGATGGTCCCGGCTCCCTCCCGCTGTCAGGGGTCTGCGGGTGCCCTCGGCCGCCGGCGCCCCGGGCAGGTCAGGCCCTGCTGCTGGAGGCGAGCACGTGCCGGGGGTCTGCAGGGAGGGTTTGGTACATTTTTCTGTCCTCTTCCTTGGCACACACCTCTCGCAGGTAGCAGCGAGGTTTTGTCTGTGGAATACACAAAAGGCCAAGCACCGGCATCGGGGAGGGAGGTTTCTGCTGCTGCACCCAGCCCTGCGTCCTTGGCAAGGGACCGGCAAGAAGACCCACCCCCACGCACGGATGCTGCGTCCACTGTCGCTGCACTGAGGCAGCTGGGCAATAGTTTAATTTAATTTAATTTAATTTAATTTAATTTAATTTAATTTAACTTAATTTAATTTTCCTGCTTCTAAATGCTTGGGACACAAGTAACAGCCCCCTGCTTTGTTACACACCCACGGGCTCCGGTGATCTTGCATTTCAAGGGGGCACACGTAACCCAGCCCGTGCATTGCCCCGTCTGCCGCCCCGCTTCGCCGCTGCCCTCGACGCAGGCTACGAGTGTGCGTGGAGGGGTCTGGTCGCCCTCTCTTTACGTATTTTTCTGTTACAAATGTAACCCATGGAGGTTGCAGAGGGCCACAGCAGTGCCCTGGGGCCATGATGGGTTTGGGGTTTTCTCCAGCTTGGGGCCCTTTTTCCAAGGAGCGGGAGCAGCCTGCGAGCCAGCCCTGCCGGGGGTCCGCGCCGGCAGCACCGAGAGCCCCGGGCAGCACCGAGCCATGGCGGGGGGTCACAGCCTGGCCAAGGTCAGAGCCCACTGCGAGTGACGGGGTGGGCTCCCGGTCCAGCCGGAGCCACCCGGACTGGGCTCATCCTTTCTCTTCCATCAGCACATCTTCACCTCCCTGCCCTCCTCCCCCGGTACAGGCAGCTGCCAGCTCCCTCCCGCCCACGTGTCAATCTCGGCGAGGCCCTGGGAAATGTTACCGCACTGAATCATGTTGGTCTGACTTGGAGCCAAGTCCCGCGGTGGCTGTGCTGCTCCTCAGGAAGAGAGGAGTGGGGCTGGATCCATCCCAGGGGCTGTGTGGGTCTGAGGCAGGGGGTCGGGACTGCAGGGGATGGGATGGGGCGGGGGGCTCCTGCCCTCCCACCCGGGTCTCGCTGGCACCTCTGCTCGCAGCAGGAGAGAGCAGGAGGGTGCAAATCCCCGGAGAGGAGCGGGGATGCTCCTGGGCGCTGTGCTTGCCCCGGGGAACAGCGGTCCCCGCGGCCGTGCAGTCCTCGCCTGTCCCAGCGCCTGTGCTGGGCGCTTTGGTTTCTACCTCCCGTGGAAGAAGCATTTCCCGGCGTCACTTCTGCCTTCCCCTGGCCCAGCACTTCGCCTTGTCCCCCCGCTGCGGACGAGGGGCTGCCCCCCCCCCCCATCTCCCAGGCGCTCCTCTCCCATCGCTGGTGCGCACACTGCCGTCACGCCTCCCCTCCGTCACCCTCCTGCCGTCCCCTCTCCGTGCTGGGGAGGTTTCCGAGGCACTGACGGCTTTTGGCCAGCCCTGGCTCTGCAACCGGAGCTCGTGCTGCCGCAGCCCACCCTGGGAGCCCTGCGCCTGGGACTCCTGAAGAAATACCCATCCAGCGCGTCAGCAGCGCAATGAGGCGAGTTGCTGAGCTTTGCTCACTGCGGGTGGGGGACAGAGACCCCTCACCCAGCCGCAG
The DNA here is from genome assembly GCA_034782735.1 of Sagittarius serpentarius. Classification (NCBI taxonomy): domain Eukaryota; kingdom Metazoa; phylum Chordata; class Aves; order Accipitriformes; family Sagittariidae; genus Sagittarius; species Sagittarius serpentarius. The sequence goes on along the minus strand of JAVKLA010000002.1, from coordinate 23,728,565 downwards.
GCAGCAGCCCCAGCGGCGGTCTGTGCCGGCACCGCCGTCCCCTGCCTGTGCCGGGGCGGCCTGTGCCCCGTGCGGGTGGGAAGAGCCTTTGCCCCCACAGTTTCCCAGTTGTTTTCTAACGGAGCAGCCAGCAGAGATCCAGAAGCAACCCACTGGTTGGGAGTAACGTTGCCCCGGATGAAGGTATTCCACGTAACTACTAAAGCAGGAGGAGCTTTGTCAAATTATGTGCTGTAATTGCAAAAACCTCACGGAGAGCCGACATCATACAACTCTCATTACTGACACGGCTCCTTCTCTTTCAGTTGAGTTTCTAAATCCGTCCCCAAAACAAACAGCTCCGCAGCAATTGACAGCTGATCTGTTATTCAGATTCACCAGCGATATCTGCTCTGACAACTTGCTAACAAGCTTCCACGCCAACAGTCAACAGTCAGAGATAAACGGCTCTGACAGGCCTTTGCTAAATTAGCAAATGTAAACGCAATCCGAACTGCCGCTCTGGATCTATGGCAGTCTTTTTGTGGCAGAGACAAGCTAAATATATTATTGCCTTTGCAAGCAGCGCCGTGTATGTGCACCATCTTTGGCGCTCTCCAATCCACCACGTACCAGATCCCCGCGGTTGCCGTGTCCCTGCGTGTTCCCGCTGCTCCCTCCCGGGGCGGCTGTGGCTCTGCTGGGTGTCCCAGACCGCAGCTCCCTGTGGGTCAGAGGGGCCGGTGCTGCCCGTCCTGGCGAGGCCGGCTCAGTGCTGAGCGGGGGGCTATGCCCAGCTCAGCCCCCGCCCCGAGCCCCCGCTCCCAGTCCGGAGCAGCCGGGCTGGACCCAGAGCGGATCCACCAGCGGATCAGACCGTGTCCCGCCCGAGGCGTGCGGCAAAGGCTGTGCAGGGCTGCCACGTCCTCCACCACCTCGTGCGGGCGTCGAGAGAGGGTCTCACCCTCTGAGAAGAGCTCCCTGGCCCAGCTGCCCTTCCCCGAGGCTGCTGCGGGGCGGGCAGGGTCTGGCTCCCCAAGGGCAGCTCCCTCCCTCCGGCAGCTCCTTCCAGCCCAGCCCGGTGTCTCTCCCGCCGTGCTTAGGGCCACGAAGGCGCTCGCTGTCCTGCGGTGACCAGGGGTGCCGGGCAGCCCCTGTATCCCTACCCGCAGTGCTTCCGTGGAAGAACAGCAGCAGCCTGGGGGGACGAACGCCTCCGGGAAGCATCCTCTTCCCGCGGGAGCTGGGGTCTGCCTCGTCTGGCAGGTGCAAATTCAGGGCGGTTTAGGGTCCTTTCACCCCGTGCTCGCCGGCAATGCAGCCGGCTGGGCAGCTGGCCCCTGTCCCAAACCCGGTTTCCCAGTAGGTAAGTTCTTTGCTCAGCTCTTGGCCAATCAGTTTGGGGGGTTTTATCCCCCTTTTTTTCTAAAATGCATTGTAATTAGCCAAGGTGCAGAAATACAGAGGTCCTATATACAGCCCCCCCGCCCCGTTCTGTTCCAGTCCTGTTGTTCCTGCTAATTGTGTGTACACACAGAGATGGGTCCAAAGGGTGGCATTTGGCATCCAGAAGATTTTTTAACTTAGAAAATGGAAAAAAACTAAAACGATGACAAGCTTATTTATTCGTGCAGCCAATGCTGCCAATTGCTGTATTTTAGAGGCATTTTTTGCCATTTACTGAAGTCAATTGGAACAGAGAGACAAAATCCAACATTTGTGACACCTCAGACAGCTTGGAAGGGCTCCTTCGAATGCAGCAAAACTCAGCAGGCTTGACATTTGAAACTCACTTATTTCACTGCCAGGCAAAACCTTATGCCTTTATACTGTATTTTTCCTGCTGTTCCTCAGTGCAGGAATTCCTACTTTTTCTGGTTTCATACCATTATGAACAGACCAGCTTGGGGGGGGGGGGGA
>JAVKLA010000002.1:23702969-23726566 GCA_034782735.1 Sagittarius serpentarius | reverse complement strand
CAGGGCAGGAATTCCTACTTTTTCTGTTTTAATACCATTATGAACACACCAGCTTGGGGGGGGGGGGAAATATCTTTGCTGTAATAATAAAATTGGCTTTGAAATAGCAGAAATCTGGCTTGTCCGTGTGGTTCCAGGCTCAGGGGGAGCTCTTGGATACCCACACGCCTGCTTTGTTCCTCACCCATATTCACCAGCAACGGGGGGGTGTGCAGTCATTATATCACTGTTCTGAACACCTAAAACACATGAAATGCGAAATTTTAAAAGGTTGTTTGATGTTTGGCTTTTTAGCGTTAATTCACGTACTAAGTAATAATCTCTGAAGTGTTGCCATACGCATGCACGGAAAACCTTTCCCCTGGTGTGACGCGAAGCTCCGCTTTAAACGCTCACGGACTCGTGCGCCGCCGCTGCTGCTGCCCACAACCTTCCATCTAAGGGAACTGAGCTTTATTTTCCTCCCCTCTCACCTTCAGCCGAGCGGCCTGGGCGCATTCGCTCGTCCCGGGCCCGTTCCCCCTTGCACGGAAGGTGCCCCCCCCCCGGCACGTCCAGCCTGGGGCAGCGGGAGGGACGGAGCGGGAGGGACGGAGGGGGCTCCCCGTGCCCCCGTGTCTCCGGCGCGCCGCCCTGCCGGGGCTCTGCTCTCCCGCCGCTGCCCGGCTGGAGCCTGAGACCGAAGAGACGGACCCCGCCAGCGCAGCCCGAGGGCCTGGCCTGGCCCCCCGCTGCCTGCCCCTGCCTGCCCCTGGGATGCGTTCCCGCAGGGGGGTGCGGTTCAAGAGCAAGAGAGAATTTGGGAGCACCCTGTAACCCAAGCTTCCGCCCCTCCGTGCGCCGCCTCCCTCCCCGCTCCGCTTCCTCCTTTCCCTTCCTTCGCTCTCCGCCCGCAGCATCACCTTCCCCAGCCCCTTTTCCCCTCCTCTGCTATCCGGGTAATAAAGCAAAAGGCAAGACGAGCAGCAGCCCACCCCATAACACTGCCTGTAAACAGACAGACACCGAAACAGGGGGGGCTCCCACAGACCCCCAGCACCGCTCTCCCCGCGCTCCGTACGAGGCTGTACGGTCCCAGTGGGAATAACGCTGCCCTGGCCTGCCCCAGCCCGGGGATCCTCTCCAGCGGCTGGGAGCAGGCGGCAAATCCTGCGACACCTCGTAGGCGGTGCTGCTCTCGCCGGGCATGGCTTCTGAGCTATTTCGGAAGCGGTGCCGGGGTCGCGCTGTCTCCTCACGCACGGCGTTACCCCCACCCTGCCCGGGGAAGCGTGCCGGCTGGTTTCATCGCTGTCACCAGCGTGGAGGTGGCCGAAACGATCCGCTGGCTTCGGGCAGCCGCTTGCAGGATGGGTGGGGGCTGAAGGAGTGTGTGGCAGGCCGGATCCTGCACCCCCTGGCTGGGGGGACCCCGCCGTCCTGCCCGGAGCCGCCCGTGGGCTCCTGCCTGCTGGGAGCACCCGGGCTGATACGTGCCAGCGTGTGAGTGCCTGTTCTTGGCCACGGCTATCGAGAATGATTGCAAAACCGGCGGGGAAGGCAGCTGCCTGCCTTCCTGCCTGTCTTTAGGAGGATTTTTTTCAGGTGAATGAGTCTACCCAGGATGAGCCAAGAGCCCGGTGCCCGAGCAGCAGGACCGGGGCCGAGCCGGCTTTCTGCTGGGAGCGCCAAGTCTTTCGGAAAGGCCCAAATCCCCAGGGGCGAGCGCGCTCCGCAGTCACCCCAGCAGCGATGCAGTGGGTCGCGCTCCCGGCAGGGAGGGAGCGGGGAGCAGCCAGGGCTCAGCACCGGGAAAAACTGGGAAAAACCCCGGCTTGGGGGGCAGAGAGCTCCAAGCAGCTCCTTGGGGAGCCACAGGGTGGGAGCGGGAGGGTAATTAGCCCTCATTAGCAATCGCCTACCAGGTGCATTGCGTGACACACAAGGGAGGCCAGAGAGGGCTGGCGTGGGTGTTTCTGGGTCATTTTCAGGAATAAAGGGGGAAAATGCTGCTCGGGAAGTGCTAGTGGGGTTTTTGTGGGCCCTGTATCGTGGCTGTGGGGCTGCGCAGGGACCGCCCGGGCCGAGTGCTGGTGATTCCCGTGGGAATCTCGCCCTGCAGCTCCGGCTTCAGCTGCGCATGCAAGATGAACAGGAAAAATAGTGTATTTCTCTCGGAGGCAGTCTCTGCTCCCCGTCTCCGGGTGCAGCCTCCCCCGAGCTGGGCCAGCACCGCGCTGCGTGCGCCTGCAGAGGATGCTGGCGCCGGGTAAGGCTGGTGCTTTAGGGCGGGCTAAACCGTGCCACCTGCTACAGGCAGCGCCAGCCCGGAGCCGATGGCCCGGAGGCAGCGTCTGCTCTTCAATCTTTTTTTCTCTTCCTTTTTTTTTTTTTTTTTTTTTTTTTTTTTTAAAAGAGCAATTTAGAGGGAAACAAATCGTTGCTGCTGAAGTTCCCAGGTTATGTAAAGGCTGGTGGGGTGACCCAGGTTGCACAATAGCCGGGCTTGTTTGAACGTATGTTTTGATTTGGAGGAGTACAAAGGCAGGCACCTGGAAACAAAGCCGCCCGACAGTGGGCTGTGTCGGGAAGCAGCCCTTAGCCGGGACCCCAGGGCTGCGGGGAATGGCAGACTCGGCATCGCGCTGGATGCGGCGGTTGGTACTTGCTGGTACAGCCCTGCGTCTGCAAGGAGTGGCAACGTGGAAAAGGCTGGGGGAGGACCCAGCCTTTGGGCTATTGTCGGAAAGCAGGCCTGGTTTTGTGTGCCTCTGCCTGGGAAAGGATGCCTGTGAGCGGGCAGGGGGGTGGGACAGACCCACGGAAATCTGCTGAAGTCAGAACCCCCCCGAGCCAGGCTTCGGCCGGTGACAAACAGCCCTGAGCCCACAGCTGGACCCGAGACGCCGCAGCAGTTTGTGCGGCGGCACTCCTGAGCAGAGGGTTCTGTGCTCTTCGCTAGCCGGTGGTGCCGTATCATGACTTGTTAAATGGTGCCTGGCGCGATCACCGGCAAGGGAATCGCCCGGTGCGGGAGCCGCCTCCGGACGTCTCCGGTCCATCCCTCACTCAAAGCGGGACAGCTCCGGGTTAGATCCAGCTCCAGGCTCAGGTCAGGTTTCACAGGGTCTCCTGCAGTTGAACTCTGGGCATCTTTGGGGTGGGATGGAGCTCCCCCAGCATCCCAGCTCCTGACCGCTCCGGGGCAGCGTTCTCCCTGCCGTCTGGTCGGGATCGCTCTTGTGGTGCCCGCTGTCCCTCGTCCTCTGCTGTGTGCCTCTGTGAAGAGCTGTTGCTGTGCCTGCCGGTGCAGCGGTTAAGACAGCAAGCAGATCCCCTTCAGCCATCTCTTCTTAGGACCGAGCAATATTTTTGCTAAAAACAGGAATTCGACTATTTTAAATACCAGCTTGCTGTATGATTCAGTGTCTGCTCAGGCAGACAGAAGGTAATAAGGATGCCAAACTTCAGGCCTTATTCTAGGGAGAAAGCCTCTTCCCTCCATGCTGGGTCTCCCCTAGCGAGAGCGACGCGGTGAGCCCGCAAACCCTGCCAGACACGGGGCTGGCGAGGGGCTGGACGGGCGGCCCCTCCTGAGCCGGGGCCCAGCCCAGGTCTGCGAGGGACCCGGCAGCTCAGCGTGCCGGGGAGCGGAGAAGGTGGCTTTGGACCCTGCTAGAATAAGAGCTGATGGACCGGAGCAGACCTTGGCCCCGGGGCAGGATCACCTCTCCAAACTCCTCTGGCCAATGGCCCGTCTGCTCGCAAAGCCTGCGGTGCCCCTGCAGCTCCGAAAGCTTTCCATACCTTCGGAGCTGGCTCGCTCTTGCTGTATTTTCATCCCGTTGCTGCTTGTTCTCACCCCACGTGTTCCATGCATGCTCCTCTGGCCGGGGAGGTGAAGGTGCCCGGGAGCCTGCGGTGGGGTGCACCAGCCCTGGCCCCCGACCCCCTCGCTCTGTGTCTTGGGGAAAAACCATTGCTCCAGCTGCTGCCAGAGCTCCCGCATGGATAATGCCTCCAGAAGCAATAGGATTTAGCAGAAAATTCCCTCTTTCAGATGTAATTGATTTGGGTTCCCCCACGGTCCCAGTTCTCAGGCATCAGTGGCTGCTGGAAACGCTCTCCTGGCGACAGAAAATCTATGGGAAAGCAGGCAGCCTGATGAAGTATTCATGGGGATTTTTACCATCGGTTTTCATCCACCGCAAAAAAAGTGATCTTTATTTTTAGTGAGCTATGGCTACAGCAGTCATGTAGGAAAAATGCTCTATTTCTCTTTGAGCCTGCACATGTGACGGTCTGGGGCTGTGCGGCGCGTTGGAGGGGGCTGGTTTTGGAGGGCTGTGAGTGAGCAGGGCGCGTGCTGGGCCCCGTGCATCCTCACCCCACCGACAGCAGGGACGTGCTGCAGCATCCCTGTGGGACCTGGCTGTGCAGGGACAGAAACCCCCTCCGGGACACCGGAGCAGCACCGGGCTCTGTCAGGCGGTTTCTTACAGAGTGCCGGGTTATCAAAGCACATCGGTGTAGCTCCGATGTTGCAGTGTCTTCAGCCCGAGACAGGGGAAATTACGTCACTAAAAGCACTTTTCAAGCGTATATATTTGAGTTAACTTCTTGGCAATGTTCAGAAGTTGCTACAGGGCCATGAGGCACCGTCCCCTGGGCGTTTCGGGGTGCTCGGGGAGCGGGGTGCAGGGGCCATGCGCCTGGGACCGCTGAGGGGGGGATTGATGCTGCCTGCTTACGGTGAAGTAAAAGTGGCCACCGGGGTTAAAAGAGCTGGGTGAATGAAATGTGTGGATACTTTGAATAAATGACTGGAGAAAAATGTTAAGATTAATTAGACACCTTCTTTGTTAAGAGAGATGAGAGCTGCGCTAGTGCTGAACGGTGCCAGGTTGGCACGGGACCCAGCACGCCCCGCGGTGCTGCCACCCGGCTCGGCCGTAGACGGGGCTTTGGCAAGTGACGGGTAGCGAGCTTGGAGAGGATCAGTCCAGAAAATGAACCTGCTGTCTGAAACCCACAACGCTCCCTGCCTCTCCCGGGGGAGCTGGGGGGACGCGCGTGTCAGCTCCCTAGCTGGGCGTAAATGCCTCATCAGTCTTAAAAGAGAGAAGCCGGACAAGGCTATTCAGGCTGAGAAAATAATGGGCGACGTTACTCTCGAGTGGTTCATTAATCCATTTGTCTTCATGGGTGAGGAGATGCCCTCGTTAGCGCTGGCCGGGCTGGGCAGGTGAGGAGGCAGAGGAGGGCAGCAGAGGCGCAGGCAGCGTACGGGAGCTGGAGGCAGAGAGATGCTCGTGGAGGCTGGCACGGGGTGTGCAGAGCACCGGTGACAAACCCACTCCCTGTGACCCGCTCAGCCGTGCCCTGCAGAAGTGGGGGAAGAACAGCACGTGGCCCCTGGTCCCTGCACAAAAGGTGCTTTGGTTTTTTAAGGATGTCAAAATGCAGGTGATTCATTTTCCACGAGGCGCCGGTGCGATGCGTCTCACTGGGGTTTCGATCGCAGAAGCAAGGCGGTCCTGCTCGCTCGCTGTGCTGACGGCCGGCTCACGTCATTGCTTCCAACCCCAGCGGGACAGCCTGACCTGCAGGAAAGCAGCTTTCTGTTGGGTTTTTTTTGCTGGCTTATCCCTCTGGCAGGCTGTCCCCTTGGGTCACTGCAGCGGGAGCAGAGGAGGGGAGCGGGCCCGGGGGAACCCCCTGCAGCCCCAGCCATGCTGGAGGGCAGCCCCATGGAAAGCGATGGATGGGGCCCCCTGGGAGCTGCACCCCGAGCCGCGGTGGGGTGTGCTCAGCACCGGCGCGTGGCACAGCAGCGGTAGCAAGAGCCAAGTCTGGCCAGGCTGCCTGTACCGCTGTCACCCGGCCCGAGGCTCGGCAATAGCTGGTACCAGGCTGCGTTAATCAAGACTTAAAAGAGGGTAATTAAGGTCAATGGAGTTCCTTTTCTGGCGGCTGGATCCGGTAGGGCTGGCGGTGGCTGTGGCGGGGATGAGAGCCTGAGCTGGTGCAGAGACAGCGCTGCAGGCTCTGGTACGGCAGTCAGCGGCTTGGGTGCCTGGGATGCTGCAGTCACCAGCGTGTACATTAAATGGCTTAAAGCGTCTGGTGGGTCAGCTCTGCAGTGTGACTGGAACCGAGGAACCCGTCGGAACGGGGCAGCGGGACCTCTGGGGACGAGGCTTTGGGCTTGCACTGTCGAACACGTTTCGCCAATGACCTGAAAGAAGGCAGAAAATTGTTACTACAGGTGTTTGCAGGTGGTGTGACACACAGGTTTGAGGAATGGAGAGGCAAGTTCAAGCAAACCCTTTACACTTCGGTGGTGCAAGTATCGGCTCCTGCATCTGCCGACAGAGAAGAGAGAGGAGCCGCTCGCCCGGGCTGGGTCCCCGTCCCGGCGGCTGGTGCCTCGGAGAGGAGCGGAGGCTGGCAGGGGACGGCAGCAGAGGCGAGAGCCCGAGGCATTGCCGTGTCCTGCAGGGCTGAAGCGGCCTTTGTGCGTGTGATGGGAGAACGTACGGTGTCGTGAAGACGGTATCACTTCCATCCACTGCTGCAAGCCCTGTTAGACCAGTGTCTCCTTCTGGGGTCGGCGCGTATTTGAAAACTTGAGACAGTTGAGAGAAGAGTTTTGAGTCTGATTTAAAGGCCTGAAGGTGGAGGCTTGGATCTATTTACTTTCACAGAGACAAGTGCAGGTCGAGCTGCTCGGAGAGAAAATGTTGGCAGCGGGCACCTCTTCACCGGAGCCGGCAAGGACAGGAGAGGGCCGGTGCCTGGAAACGAGGATTAAATAAACCACTCCTAAGTGTTTCCTGGTTAATTCTGGATTCATTAGAACAGCTGAACAAGCCTGTAATTGATTCTCTGCTGCCAGCGACGCTTGAATCGGCCCTGAGTGCTGCAGCCCAGCCGCTCCTGCCAGACGCGGGGCGGGAGAGCCTTCGGGCAGCTCAGGTTCACATGATCGCAGTGTTCCCGTCCGGCTCGCTAATCCCCCAATCTGCCTCTGTCCCACAGAGAAAGCGCACGAATGAATCACATCTGATTAATTCGCCTTATCCAGAAGAATCTCCCTGAATTAGCAAATGTTTTGTTTTATTTGTTTCTATCACCAACACGAAAACATCCTACAGAGCCCGGCATCCGCCTCCGTGGCGGTGCCAGCCCCCGGCAGCCTGCCTGGAGCGTGCTGCAGCGAGCAGGGCCGGGGTGAACCCAGCGTCGGCTGAGCGCTGAAGAGACGCTCTCACATCTGGCTTAAAATGACCTTAAAAAACACATTTATGAGCCAGCTGCGCTCGGCCGCTGCCTTCCCTGGCGTTTTCCCGCTACATTTCCGCCACGGGCACTGCTCGCTGGAAAGTCTGCCCGGACGGCGCAGGGATGTGCTCTGTCAGCAGCAGATAACTTAATCTGATTAAAATGAAATCTCTGACTCTTCTGTGGCAGAGGGGAACTTGTAACAGCAAATCCCATTGTAACGTGGGACTGAGCAGCCTGTGCCAAACCTGGGCGCTTTCTCCCTGATGAGCTCTGGGGAAGGTTTTGTGTCCCCTTGCTGCGGGTCTCGGGGCAGCTCCGGGGTCTCGCTGTTCTCTGCACGTGTTAGTGCCCGGTTACCGACACAGCTGCACATACCATCCAGCGAGGACAAGGAGACCCGGGGTGTCTCCTCGCTCTGCCCCTGACAACCTTGGGCAAATCACTTTGCCTTCTGTGCACCGTCGTTGCGAGGTGAGGATAACGATATACTTGTGCCTACTTTTGGAAAACGCGGGTCGAATGAGAAGGGTCCCCCACACCCACAAGTGAACCAGCTCTGTCCAGCAGCCACAACAACCCCAGCAAAGTTGGCGAGGGACCGTAACCACACGTAAAACTTCACCCCTGCTGATACAAGGGCCGGTGCCCAGGCGTTGTGGCTTGGGCATGAGGAAGGCGGTGCAGCCCGGAGCAGGGCGGTGGGGGATGTGGGCAGCAGTGCCAAGGCACGGCAGAGGTGGGTCGTGTCTCCGTGGGACAGCCCCAAGGCAGGGGTGCTGCTGCGGGCAGGCCCGGAGCCCTGCCTGCGCCCAGGGGCGTTGCACGGCCCTTGGTGCCGGCGGGCAGGATTGCCGGCGCAGGGGACGGCAGCTGGGAAATGGCGAGGCTTTGCCAGGTGCCCTGAGGCCAAAGTCCTTCTGCTAACGACAGGCAGCTAATGAGGCTGGAGGCCTGACACAGCACTTTTTTCCCGGGAGGGGGAACTAGGGTGCAGAGGGGTGTCTGCCCTCCATCTACCGGGCGGCAAGCTAATTAAACCCCTGAGCCATGGCGATGCGTTTGGGGTTGTTTCTCTTCCCAGAAACGGGAGCAATGAAAGGACCCGGCTCAGGGGGAAGGTGCAGCAAAGCCTCCGTCGCTGCTGCTGCTGCTGCGTTTCGGGAGGTGCGGCCTTGGGGGTCCTGCCTGCTGGGAGATGGGCTTCCCTCCCTCCTCCACGCTGGGCTGGGGCGAGGCGGGCATATTCCTGCACTGGGAACCTGGTGGGTTCCTGAAAACACTCAAATTCCTCTTCCCAGCACGGTGGTGAATCCCTGCACCCCTGCTAGCGGGAGCAGTCCTTGCCCCCGCCGGTGCGGCAGCCCCGCAAGCTGGGGCTGGCGCAGGGGCAGCGAGACCTGGTGGGTGCTGGGGCCAGCGGCTGCTGCGGCGACGCTGGGCTCACGAGCCCGTCCCTGCGTGCGCTCCTGGGAGAGGAGGACCAGACACAGCGTGTCGCTGACGCATTGTGGACACGGGTACGGCTGCCGGCAGCGCGCGCTGCCTCGGGCGAGGGCCAGCGCGGGTCAGCGGGGCTCGTCTCACCCCGGGGCCGGCTGTCCGGGCTGGGCGAGGGGAGCCGGCCAGCGGGCTGGGGTGCCCGGGGACGTGGGTGCCTTTCACCGTGCCGCCTGTGGCTGCTGCGCCGCGTGGTCAGGGAAGCGCTGCAAGGAGGAGGGCCGGCGCCGCAGGCCTCGGATGAGCAGGCAGCACCCTGGGGTCCACTCCCCCCAGCCCCTGGGGCCGAGCGGCACCAGGCTTGGCCCCACCGGCTGGGGGGGGCTCCTGGCTGGGCAGGGGGGGTGGCTCTGCATGGGGAAGCCAGAGTACCCCATCTCTGCAGCACGAGGGAGCGGGACCTCCTGCAGCCTGCTGGGCTCCCCCCTTGCAGTGGCTGATGGGGGCGATGCTGCCTGACCCTGGGACCCTTCCCTGGCTGCCATGAACCTCCAACTCTGGAGCTGCAGCTCCCCGTCCCCCAGGATCTCCCCCTGCCAGTGGCTGCTGCGTGGAGAGGGGGCTGCTGCGTGGAGAGGGAGCTGCTGCTCTCCCCAGGGCTGCAAAAAGGCACCTGGCAGGAATCTGGCCCCGGCTGCCAGACCTCTCCATCCCAGGGCCATTCGTGCCCCTGCACCAGCATCCTGCCGTCGGGGACAGTCTGTCCTTCCAGCCTACCTGGGCAGCCGGGAGCTTGCCCGGCTCCCTTCCCCGAGCGTGGCCGGGGTGCTGCGGGAAAGCCCTGCCCTCTTGCAGCCCTGACCACGCAGCGGTGTAATCACCCTGGCCGGCTGCTTCTGCCCGGTGCTGGTGGAAGCGGGGCACTCTGCCTGACAAACAGCAGACGCGTGCAGACAACCGGCTTCACCGGGCTGTTGTTGCCGTCTGCGGAGCCCTGGGCGCAGCGCGACGTTGTGAGGGACGCGGGAGGACCTCGTCGTGGCTGTGGGCGTCCCCACCGTGCCCTTGGTGCAGATAATCCCACCTGCCCGCGTAAGCGGCTAATGCGGAGCTGAGCGGTGGGTAATTGTGGAGCGTTTGCCACGCAGCAAGCGGGGAACTAACCGGTTTAGCGAATGACACCCGTGTCCTGCCCACAGCCGCCTGCGTTGTCTGGCATATTTACAGTGTCTGCTATCAGGGCTCGTTTCACCCGCTCAAACCCAGTCCTGTGGCTCCTGCGCCTCCTTAAACCCTTGCCTCCCAGCAGACAGGGGAGTGCTTTGTCATCTTCCAAACCTGCTGGCAGAGAGACAGGAGAAACAATTTCTCCGTGACAATAAGTAATTAATTGCTTCCAGAGATTTGGTTACTGAATTGTTAATTAGAGATGGGCTAAAGTGCGCAGTAACATTAGCCAGAAGCCCCCCCCGCGGCAGGGCTGTTCCTGGGAGCACCTGCAGCAGCAGCAGCAGCAGCAGCGTGCTGGCCTTGCTTCCCTGGGCTAATCCCGGCGGCCCTGGGGATTATGCGCCTGGGCACGGCGTGTCCAGCCCCGGGACGCATTGTCCAAGGTGATCCAGCCATGCCACCCAGCACCTTCTGCACCGGCACACACACACGCACGCTGGGCTCAGAGCGACCCGGCTCAGCGGCTGCCGTCCTCAAAGCTTCTCCCCGGCACCTGGCTGCCGAAATCTCTTGTGGCATTAATGCAGCTTGTCCGTCCCAGGCTTGGAGGGGGCTGAAAAACCCTGGTCTTAATTTTCAGGTGTCTGAACGAGAGCAGTTCCACTACAGTGAGCGTGCCCAGCTGCCCTCCAAATTAGTTGCGCCAGAGGCTTGGCAGCAGCTTTCAAACACTGCCTGGCCCCGGTCAGGCTGCAAAAGTGGGGTTAGGCCAGAGCCCAGACCCGAGGTCCTGGCGGCTGCCCCTCCATCTGCTCGGCCTTCCGGCTCGGCCGGCCAAGCGCCGGCTCCCAGCCCCGGCTCTGCCCTTTGGGCATGTCCCAAGGAAGGATGCTCCGGCGTGCAGGCAGATGGCAGGCGGAGCTTTGCCATTTTCTGTCCTCCCAGCTCGGAGAGCAGGGCTCGGTTTTCCAAAGTGTCCAGGGGGGTGTCAAAAATAGACGTTGCCAGATCTGCTTTTAGTGTTCCTGAATAAAGATCTGCTGTGCTCTTGAGAGACGGGTGGAAGGACCGGAGCCCTCTTCAGCCTTTTGTGAAAGCAGTGAATTGGAAAAAAAACCCTTTTATATAAATATCTTATTTTGGGGATGTTTGTGAGCCTGCTGGCGTTGGAAGGATGCTGTTTGTCAGAGATGCGCCAGATCCCCTCCCCACCTGGGGCAGCTCTACCTTTTCTGCGTGCTGGTCAGATCAGGCCGTGGGCTTTCAACACACGCTCCCACACGTGCGCACGTACACGTGCGCACACGTGCACCCTCGGGCACGCGCGGCTCTGGGGCTGCCCCACTGCAGACAGAGCCTGGCTCTTTGATTCAGCGCCTCTGCTGTTCCTGCCAGTGTCACATTTAACACTTCATCGAGCCTTTAATTGTTTGTTTACTCGTTCTTCAGTAGTAAGATGCAATATTACTTTAATTAGAGAACAGAAAGTAGCACACTCCTCCTTCGGAGACCCAGGTTCAGGGAAGGGTTTAAGGCTGGGTTTAATCCCTACGCTCCCGCCTCAGCCAGCTCTCACCCTGCGGAAGACGCTCGGGACCGGGACCCCTGGGTGGGTGCGGGTCACCCAGCACCGGGCACGGGCAGCGGGGCTGTGCGAGTCAGGGGACTGGGGAGCGCAGCTCTGCTTTAAATTTCAGCTTAGGGAAAGTCATTTTGTGTCCCTGTGGCAGCAGCTCGGGGTAGCATGAGCCCTTCCCCTTCACCCCAGTGTGGTGTTGACTCTGAAGCCTAATAAGGGAAAATGTGCAGAGCTGTTTCGTCTGCAGATGTCACTGTGCCACATGCTCAGAGGGGCAAAGGGGCAGCTTTAGCCTCGATCTGCAGGATGGCAAGAGCTGCCATGCCTGCACCCACGGGGAGATGGGGAATCCTGCTGGGAACAGCCTCCCACGCTGCCGAGAGCTGCGGCAGCCAGGCAGGCACGAAGGAGGCACACAGGCACCTCGAAGGGGGACAAGCTCTGGGTTTTTGCAGGAGCTTGATGCCACTTGAGCATCACCTGCTTGTTTGCTAAGGGTTTTCTTTTCCTGCAGCAAATGTCCAAGCATCTAGAACTCTCCATCATACTGCTGACGAAACTGAAACAGAAAAGCGTGATTTTAGTCCCGCGGATGAAATGTACCCAGGAGTTACTAAGGCTTCACTGACTGTGCTGCAAGTGCCCACGGATTTTTCTGAATTTCCCACAGAACCAGAAATGGGCATTTCTGCTTGTGACCGTCCTGCCGCTGCCGCAGAGCCCAGAGCTGGCACTGGAGCCGGGGCAGGTGCTCCTCCGCGCCTTGCGCTGCCGCAGGCGTGCCCTGGTTCCGGCCTGCCTGCAGAGGATGAGGTTGGGGCAGTGAAGCGGCACGTCTGGGTTTGCTCCCGAAGCAGCTGGAGATGCTTACGGTCCCTTCCAACTTGAGATATTCTATGATGCTATGTGCTCGTGCTGGCGGCAGCCAGCTCGCTACCGCTGGACCGGACGTGGGGTCTGGCTTGCCAGCTCTGCCCTCAAGTTTAACTGATAAATGTGACATTTCACCCAACACTGCTGTCCGCGCTGCAGGGCTGTGCGGTCCCGTGGGAGCCTCCTCCGTCCCTGCTCGCCGGGGATGCTCTGGGAAGGAGCCGTGCCCACAGCACCAACGTCAGCCTTTTGTGTCCCAGCCTTGCAGCGGGGCCATCGAAGAGGCTGTCCCTGCTCCCACCCCGACGCGCTCAGCCAGCACGCGGAGCTGTTACGTCCATGGGAACCCGGGAGCCTGTACCCGAGTGGCAGCGCAGAGGGCTGCTCTCAGAAACCTCGGCTCCAACACAAATGCCGTGGTGCCGAGCTCCTGCCAGGGACACGGCAAATGGGCCACGTACTGGGACTTTTCCACTCGGGCTTAGCACTACGACGGTGTTTTGCAACCGACGCTGCGAGCAAACCGGCGCTGTTTTTAGGCAGGCACCCAGGCACACTGCGCAGGGCCCGGGGGGCCCAGGGTGCTGCTGCCCCATCCCCACCCGCAGGGCTGCTGGGCAGAAACGGCAAGAAACGGCAAAAAGGCGGCAAACGTGCCCTCACTGCCCCCAAATACTGATGGTGCCTGCGTATGTGAAGGGAAAAAATGAACCCGAACCAGGAAATGTGTAGTTAGTATTATTTAGAAGTGCTTCTATTTATTCCGTCCGTTCTCCACCCTGGGACAATGCCCGGCTCAGCCCGCAGCTCGGAGCTGCCCGCTGTCCTTCCAGCTCCCATCTGCCTGCAGGTCCTTACGGCTCTGATACCCAAAGGAGCCCGTAGGCTCCTGCAAGGGACGCAGCTCTTGAATGTCTAATCCTGTTTCTGCGGGAGGCTTGGCAGAGGCTCAGAGCTGCCAACAGCACCCGGATCAGCAGGAGGGAGAGAGGACAATGTCGAGGAGGTCGTTGCAAGGCATCCCCCTCCCTGGCCATAACCGGGAGGGGGGGTCGAGGTTTGCCTGCTTTGTGCCCCCGCTCTGTGCCACCCCCTGTCTCAGGGCAGGGGCTGAGGCGCTGGCACCGCAGCCCCCCCACCCCATGCCACCGTGCACCGGAGCTCGGGAGAGCTTTAGCACGCGGTGGGGCAAGGCTCTTCGCCCGCCCTGACGTGAGCCTGCGCCTGCAGCTGCCTGCGGAACTGCCACCACCACCCACCCCGCGTTCCCGGGGCCAGAGGGGCCCGTGTCCCTCCTTCCCGGCCCCAAAGCCACGGCCAGGGCTGCCCTCTGCCCAGCCACCCCGGGCTGCCACGTGCTGGGGTGCTCCCCTGGGACGTGGGGTGCTCCCCCAGGGACATGGGGTGGTTTCCAGGGGACGCCCCGGGCACTGGTGCGGGGCTGGGGTGCTGTGCACAGGGCTGGGCTCTGGCGGCACAGCCCAGCTCCTGCCCTGGCCGTTCAGCAGCGGCTGGCAGTGCTGTGAGCTGCGGCACAGAAACTGCCCGTCAAACACGGAGTAATAAAGTCAGACACAGGGTGAGCGGGGATGTTTGTACCTGAAAATACTTTGTACCTGTAGGGACAGGAAAGGTCTTTAAAAGCCTGCAGCTGTGACTTTCAGGGGAGGTTTCAGTGTTGTCCTGTCTATCATGTGCCCAATATTGTATGTAACAGCAGGGACCCCTGGCCTGCGAAGTACGGCATCACACAAATACATAAAATACATTTTAGCTGTAATACATTCAGAGGAGCTTGTAAAACACTCCAGTTTGTCTCAGAAATGCCTAAAAATAACGTTTGGTTACCAAATCACTGCTGTATGTGCACTAAGCGAGCTTTCCTGCGGCAGCTCGGGAAGCCCAGCGTGGTGCTGCTCTTGACACAAACTGCCAGCAGCGGCACAGCTCCCATCCCCACAAAAGCTTCCCGGTGTGCTCGGGTGCCTGGTGCCGGCACGCGGTGCTGGCAGCAGCCGCGTGTGTGGCAGCCCCGGCTCCTGTGCGGGACGTGGCCCCGGCGGCGGCGGCGGTGGCGGCGGCAGCTGCGCGCTCG
This sequence comes from Sagittarius serpentarius, assembly GCA_034782735.1. NCBI lineage: Eukaryota > Metazoa > Chordata > Aves > Accipitriformes > Sagittariidae > Sagittarius > Sagittarius serpentarius. Next base: position 23,712,146 of record JAVKLA010000002.1, on the reverse strand, counting down.
CCTGAGAGCTCTCCATGGAGATATTAATGATTCACGTTAGGCGATCACACATGCCGAACGCGGGGCCTGGCCCCGAGCGATGCGCATCCTCCTCCAGCCCAAGGGGCAGCGGCTCGGGGTGCCGCAGGGGCTCGGGGTGCTGCAGCAGGGTGCTCGGCACCTCTCCCCTCTGCCTGACCCTGCCACGGGACGGGGACAATGTTTGCCTGTGCCCAGCTACGTGGTGCTCTTGCTGGGCTGGGCAGATGCCATGTCATTGCAAGGTGGCCACAGGGGTGGCTGAAGCCGGCCGGGACACATAGATCCGGTGGAGACCCACGGCTGTGCGGAGCAGCCGGATCCACCGCCGGGCTGGTGTCCCCAGGGGACAGCAGGGGAGCGGCTGCCCCCACGGTGATGGGAGTCGCCCATCACAGCCAGGGCTGCCGGGAAATGCGCTGCCGGCCTTGAGCATCATCCCAACGTCATGGTGGCCCCAGCGAGCATGGTGGGCACTGTGTCACCTGGCCACGCTTCGGCTGGGGCCGGGCTTCGGCCGGGACCACGCTGGGCTGCTCACGGTTACCCGAAAGAGACCGCAGCTTCCCGGAGCAGCAAAATGATTTGTGGAGAAAGCAAATCCACGAGCTCTTGGGCTGGGAGACGAGGCAGTCAGCCCAACAGCCTGGTTAGCGGTGCCCCTGCCAGCCCCAATCGGTGCTGAGGGACCGCGCACCCCTCCGGCACAGCCGGTCTGTCCTGCCAGCAGCGTGCCCCCGGCGCGGCAATTCCTGCCGCCGAGCCGTCATTCCCGGAGCTCCTGCCTGGGCTGTGCAGCCTCCCCCAGCAGAAAGCTGGCGTATCTTTTCCAGGCTGTGCAGTTATCCTGGCTGGCTGCTTCCTCTGCTGCGGGGCTGGAGGGGCCGCTGGGGTTTGGTGGCCTCGGAGCCGCTTCCTGCAAATGCGGGTCCCCAGTAGGTAAAACACTGCCGTGCCTCACGCTGCTCCGTGCCCCTTCCAGGAGGGAAGGACCCGAGCAAGCCATGACTGGATGAAATGTGGGAAGGCAACCCTCTCCCCCGCCATATCTCAGGTGAAGAAGCTGGCACCCAAGCGCTGCGCGATGAGGAGCGGTGCCAGCAGCCCTCTCTGCGGGCTCGAGAGTGAGCGAGAGCTGCTGGCATAAATTACCACTTTGTCATCCCCGGCGCTGAGATTCCCAGAGAATAGCTTAGCAGTTCAAAGGGCTGCTGAAATAATTTTGCACGGCATAATAACAGTCCTTAAGCTTTCCATTTAAAAAATGTCAACAAATATGTGATTTCTGCAGCGTGGCCGACTTGCTGGCACCCGGGGGTCATGCGCAGCGAGCCCCTTCCTGACACCCAGCGCGGAGAGCTTAGTTCTAAGTGACAAATTAGCCTAATGAACTCGCAGCATCTTCGTGCTGGTGAGGAGCCCTGATTTATACACCCCTCTCCCCCCACAGCACTTCACGCGAATGTCACTCCTCCGTCTGCTCAGCTCCAGCGCCGGTGGCCGGGCGCTGGCGGGGAAGCGGGGCTCCAGAGACGAAAAGGGACATCCGTGCTGGTGGCAGGGCCGGTGGCGCTCACCCTGCCCGGCACGGCCGCTGCCTGGCGAGGACGCAGCCCGCTGACCCCAGCGGGTGCTCCTCACCCTGCCCAGGCTGCGCCAAGGATTTTTATTTTAGCCACTAGACGGGCAAACCCTTCGCAGTGGGAGCGCAGCTCCTCCGGCCCAGCACGCCTTGGAGCATCTTGCGCTCCCTCCTCTGACAAGTCATTTCAGACTCCTGGCTGACGAAAGCCCTTCACCGGCGGAGCCACGGGCACACAACGCCCGTTTTCTGCGCGTGTCGCCGAGCGGGCTCCAAGACGACGATGCCTCCCCAGGCGCCGGCTGCGGGCGGGTCCTTGGCACCCGGAGCCATCGCGTGTGTGGGCAGGAGGGAAGTCTCCGGTTTGCAGCGTGGTGGGAGAAGCAGGCGCGTAGCCAGGGAAGGGCAGTGCCTGCTCCGCAGCCTGCGCTTGCTGCCTGTCCCCTCCCCGGGAGGTGGCTGGAGAAGGGCTCGGGCGGGCGGTGGGGCTGGGGCAGAGCTCTGCCCCCCCCCCTCGCCCAGTGCCGCAGGCTCCAGCCCCGCAGCTCAGCAGGCGTTCCTGCTTCTGGCCAAGCTCCAGCTCCCACCGTCCGTCAGCCACGGGGTGCTTGGGACACCTCATCCCGCCTGGAGCCCAGCACCTTCCCAGGGTGACAGCATGGTGTCCCCAGGGCACAGGAGCCACCCCGGTGCCAGGACACCGTACGCCATGCTCTACTCCGACGCGAGCAGGCTCCAGGCTGGCAGGATTTGGCCAGGGAGAGCTGCAGCTTCACTGGCTCAGCTCAGGGAAGGAAACACGAAGGCAGAACCCTGGGAGCAGGAGGAAGAGGCTACGGCTGAAGGCTCGGGGATCATAAATCTCCTGAGTCCATTTCCCTCATCTCCCCACTCCCCCCGGCAACTGGGACCAGTGGGGCTCAGTCTGGGAGAGGGGTCTCTGCTCCCCAGTGAGCCCCATGCAGCACCGGCATCGTGCCCTGGCCAGGGCTGTCCCCAGGCGGCAGGTTTGTGCCACCTCCCTGGCACCCCTCCTGCCCCTGCCCCTGCCCCTGCCCCTCTCCCCCTCCCGCCTGGCACGCACAAAGCACTAATACGTGCTCCCCCGCCGACCCCGAGCGCACGCTCCAGGAGGGCAACGATTTCCAAATACCTTATGGGCTCCTTCAGCCGAGGAGTCAATGGGCAGCTCTTACCAGCGTTTAAGTTTTGCAATCCCTCTAAGCGCTCACGAGTAGCAAGGGAAATTACCGCAGTTCGTCTGGATTGCCCTCCTGGCACGCTGTTCGTTAGCGCGGCGCAGCACAGCCCTGGCGTAAAGGGCCCTTTACGGCCGCTGAGCACACATTGCGCTGCAAACGCTTGTAAACCAGACTGCTTGTGCCTGTGATTCACACATCCAGGAGCAATGGGTTATTCCTCGCCGGAGCTCTGTTCTGGGCACTTACAGCTCTGCAGCTTCACACGGACATTATTTGCATTTTTACATAATATTATGAGTCGCCTCGCAAAAGAGGGAGGAGGTTGCTTCTAACTCCATCGTGTTTGTGGAGAACTTCCCTCTGCAGGGCTTGTTTTCTGGTTTTGCCAGCCATTGAATTAGTGAAATTCAAAATAGATGAAGTGCCTGGGAGGTTTCCAGAACCATTCGCTTGTGAAACCAGTTACTACTGAGGGTTTATAACACGGAGAAGATGCTTTTCCCACGTAAACCGCTCGGCAAATCCGCGTTCACCCTATTGTTTATTCCCAGGCGTGGCGCACGGTACGGACTGAAGATCAGCACGGGGCAGTGCCGGCAGTGCCCTGCCTGGAGCCTGGTCAGCGGCCGCCGCCTGAAGAAGCCAAACGTGGCAATGCTGCGGGTCACACAGCAACCTCAGTGCCAAAACAGGAGGAAAACGCGTGTGCAAGGAGGGGGGGCGGCCGCACAGAGCTGCGGGACACCGACGCTTCAGTTTGGCGCTTCCACCAGTATTCCCTACCGGCCCCTTTGCGAGGAGGCTGCCGATCTCTGCAGATCAGGGCCGCCGGGAGGCCGTGGCGGCCTGTCTTTACGTCTGCAACCCGGTGGAGCTGCACCGGAGAACCCCACGGGGCAGCGTGCCACCAGCCCAGCGGCACCCAGAGCCCAGAGGCACCTCGTGCCGCAGGGACCTGGCGACTGCCCTTCCCTCTGCGATGGCAGGCGGCGGCAGGAGCCCGCCCGGCAGCCAGCGCCTCGCCGGTGACCCTGCGGTGCGGCTGCCCTTGGGTCGTGGGGTCCGGGCTCCTGCTCCTCTGCTTCCCAGCCTCAGAGCAGCGGGTTTGCAGGGGCACCGAGAGCAGAGGACCCGCACCGGCCCCAGGCTTTCCAGCACCCGCCTGCTCGGGCACGGCAGGGCAGCCCCTCAGCACCCGAGCTTTGCTCCGAGCGCGTGGAGGAGAGGGAGCTGCACCGACCCGCAGCAGCGCAGCTGGTTCTCGCCCGGGGGGCAGCCCCGGGATGTGCAGTGGAGCTGCCCTGGGCAGAAAGCAGAGGCTGGAGAGGCTGGAGCGCGGCTGGAGAGAGCGGCGCTGCGCCGGCTGGCGCCGGGAAGGGCTGCTGGCTGCAGCTTTGCACTCGCAGGTTGTGCCCAGGAGCCAGGTTTTCTCTCGCCCCTGGAGACTCCTCTGTCAGGGAAGGTTAAATGTGTGATGGTAGTGATGGGACCCTGGTCTGCCAAAATAAAACACTGGATGGGGCCAGTTAGCAGAGAACTGTCTGTGCAATGAAGTGCTGAGTCCAACTCTCCTGATGCTGGTGTGTCGGAGAGGGCACTGCTTACCGGGCTGGAGCACTGACATTTTGTGTGAACGTAGCAGATGCCTACTTGTGCTTTGGCAATCTCCTCCCTGCCCTGCTGTTGCCCCGGCAGTATTTCTGAGAACTGAAAGGAGAGAGCACTGGAGCACTGCCGGGGAACTGGATGAAGATCAAGGGCACACTTGAGAGCAGCTCTAAATGAGGGTGCCTTTCGAACCAGGTCGCTTTGTCCTCTCCGCAGATGATCCGGTACACCGTCAACTCTGCCCGGGTGCCAGGGTGCCCTGGGTGTAAATGTGAAGTTACTACTCCTGCTCCTTTTTGCTGCTGAGCCAATGGAAAAACTTTGCTTTTGCACTACAGCCTGGCGGGTTTTGCCTCCCCGCCACCAGAGAGCCCGGCCCGCGCGCCCGCGTTGCCGCTCCGAGCCCCGCTCGTCCCTGCTCAGCCCAGCCCTGCCCCGGGGCGCGGGCACGGCAAGCGGGACCAGCCGAAACCTCCTCCAGCGGCACGTGGGGCAGCGTGACAGCACACCCGCCGGGCACCTGCTGCAGCTAAATCTTAAGCACAGCTGTAACTTGCTCAACCAAGGATGGGACTTTCAAGCTTGCTGGTGTGATTCGGGAGCCTGAGCCCACGGACTTGTCTTTGACTACAGCTCGTGCTGATTCCTTTCGGGAAGCCCAGCCTGGGCAGAGTCCAAGGCACTTGGCGTCCCTCATAGCAGCTGGAAGAACACTGTACACGTACTACACACACAAGCGGAGCTCACGGGGCATGAAATGAGTATCCACGCTCAGTGCTGTCAGTAAGCGTGCACCCGGCTCTCAGCAGCCTGGAACGATGTTGTGTCCTGGGAAAATGCGTTTTAATGACACAAACATCAGCACCTGCCGGGTCGATGCCTCAGCCCTGGGTTGATGGCTCCGAGCCTGACTGCGTGAAAGTGCCTGTTTTACTCCCCGCTCCAAGTGAGGGAAACGAGTTTGTCACCAGAAGTACAACCTCCCATTTTCGGTCTCTGTGCTGTCAGGCTGGGAGCTCCTCAAGCAGCGTCTCGGCTGTGCCTTGCCCGCTGCCTGCTGGCTCTCCCCGCTGCCGGCAGCTTCCCGTGGGCGGCAGCCAAGCCCGGCCTTTACGGGAGAGGCCGAGTGGGAGCTGGGGGAGCTGCCGATAAATACCAGCGCCCACATAACCCAGCAGCATGTGGGGAGCTGGGAAGGCTGTGGGGTTTTTTTTTTCTTGTGCACAGGTTTAGCATCAGCACCCTCAGCCTGCAGCTCAGCCAGCGAGGTGCGCCCGGCAGCCCGCGGGGCCAGCGGGCGCCTGAAATCCCGGGGGAAAGGAGACAGGAGTGCAACAGGCAGCAAGTTTGACCATCACAGGAGCTGCATAACGCCCCGGGGAGCGGGGCTGTGCTGCCAGCACCGCCTCTGGGACCCCCCCCACCCCGTTCTGCTCTGCCGTGGCTCGTGCCAGCAGGGTGAGGGGCAGCAGCACAGTGGGTCTCAGCCCCGGGGGGGTTGGTTGGGAAGATGCCCTTGGCTCACGGGTGTCTCGTGCTGGCAGCAGAGGAGAGGTCCCCGGCAAGCGGTGCTCTGCGGGCCTCCTCCCAAAGGCATTTCGTCTCCGCCGGGTGGGTGAGGTGGGTGCCGAGAGCCAGCCCCGCGGGGAGCATTTGTGCACAGAGACGGGGAAATGTTCATGCTGCTGAGCAAGGGTGTCAGCCGTGGAGAGCGAGCCGTCGGGCACCCGGCCTGCGCGCCCCGCCAGAGCTGGGTGTACAGAGTGGCAAACTCTTTCTTCCATCCAAGCTGGAAAGAGGGAGGAGACTGGACGGGAACTGAACGGGTGAGGAGGCTGCTGGTACGTAAAAGAGCCTGCCGCCAGCTGAGTCAACATGAGCCCCGCGAGCGCAAGAGGTCGAAGCACGGGCTGAGGGCAGCAAGGGCCGTGTTTTCCACAGCTGATTATTTTGGCACGGAAACCGCAGGATGCGGTTCACGAGGAGTCAGCGCACAGCAACAGGCTTCGCACCCGCCCCGATAACAGCGGCAGGACGCGGGGACACGCGCATCCCAGCGCTGCGGCGCTGAACGAGCAGGCAGCCTGCCGGAGACCCGTCCTGTGCCGAGAGACCCGTCCTGCGCCGCGCCGGCAGGTCAGGGCTCAGCCTGCGGCCGCCGGTGCAGACACCCACCGAGCCCCTAACAAGCCGTGGGTGCTATCACCCTCCGTCCTTCACCTGCCTTGTCGCTGGCTCAGCAGATGCTCTACCCTGGTCCCCCAGACCCCATCACAGCATGTTCAGAGCTGCTGGGAGCAGCAAGTCTTTGCTGGTGACTGTCCCACTCCCGGAGCTCCCCTGCTGCCGGCGTGCCCCCCACAGCCCCCCACTGCTCCCGAGCAGCGTTCCCCCCGGCCCCCCGGCTCTCCCTTGCGAGCGGGCCCTGCGCCCTTGGGTGTTGCTGCAGTAACTGCTCCTGCTGCGCACAATTCTGCTCAGGCTGGAGCCTCGGCTCGGCGCGGGATGCCCGCAGGAGCCGCTTCGATGTTTATCAAAAACTTAAATGAAGAGAGAAGAAACCACTGCAGCTAAAATACTTGGAAACCCTGGGAAATCTTTACTCTGGACAAACTCCCTGTCTCATGGCAGCCAGCAGCGGTGAGTCTGGCTCTGCTGTGTGGCAGTGCTCGGGAGAAGTGCTGAACGCTTCACCTCTGCTTTCCCGGAGCCGAAGAGTCACGCTGCAAACACCTTAGAACTGATTGAGGCAAACATCACGTGCGAAAAATAAACCTCCCTTTGTTTCAGAAATCAAAGTTTCCATATTTGCTCAAGCCTTGCAAGCTGTCAGCTATTTTTTCCATTGCCCTTCATATGACCTAAGGGGAGTCCAAGCTAAACCAACACTATCTGGGGAACAAAGTCCAGCTGCCTCGTCTGGTACCAACCCCACCACAGCCAAACGCCGCTCGTCTGCGGTGCCGTAAGTGCTGCTGTCCTCCCGGCAGCCTGCTCGCGCCGGCGGGGCAGCCGAGGGCAGCGGGGACCCTCGCCCCGCGGGCAGCGAGCGCGCTGCATCCCTGGCACACCGTGTCCCCCGACACGCTGCCTCTCCGGGCACGGCCCCACAGCTGGCCGGAGGGTTCAGCAGCTCCCGGGGCACGAGATGGCTTTTCCACTTTCGTCCAGTATAGAAATTATTGGCAGTGCTAGCTTCCAAGTTATTTTTTGATCCAAGATTTTGCAGGCTTCCATGAAGGATCTCTCCTTGTGCAACCGCACCGTTTCATAGGCAGCAGGTCCTGCCTGGCTGTCCCTGCCGCAAAAGCAGGCAGCACGGCCCACAGCTCGCTCCCCGAGGTGAGGAGCTGCGAGAAGCCTCGGCCCCGCAGCCACCGCCGCCACTGCCCACCACTGGCTAACCTGCAGAGAGAGAGAGGACGGAGAGTGTCTCAGCTTCTTCTCCGGGGGTTATTCTGGACCAGCGCTGGGCTGGCAGGATGGGCCGGGTCATGGGGAGCACCTTCTGCTGCATGCTTTGACCCGTCTTTCACCCCAAGCAGAGGCTGCGGTGGTGAAACAGGATGTGGGGCCTCACTGCTCAGGCTGGAAAAACGCAAAAGGGGAGAGCCCTGGCCAAGGAGGACGGTTAGCCGTGCCAGTGGGGAAAGTCCTGGAGCTAAATACCTGCTTGCAGTCGGGGTAACAGCGGGCGCATTCGGCCGGGAGGACAGCAGCCTGCCTGCCAGCTGGAGGGGCAGGCGGGCAGGGGGGGCCGAGGGCAGCGTGCGGCCCCGCTTCCTGCTCACGGCTGGGGCTGCTCAGCCCCTGCCTGGCACCGATCCGGCACCCGGCAGGTGCTCGGGCCCTGGCCCTGGGGGCAGCGATGGGCGGGTGTCCCAGCGAGTACCCAGGCCAAGCGGCTCCATCCTGGAAATGCCAGCACCCTTCCCAATTCCAGCCTGTTCCCTCCTGTTGCCATGGCAACCCATGACCTCACTGAATTCCTTGGAGATCTGCCAGCATTTCCAGCGGAAACAAAGCTAATTAACACGGTTTTCCTGATGCCCTCCATGTCTGCAGGGGCTTGGCCGTGCTTGGGGCTGGGGCCGGTTCCTCTGCCGACACGGGCAGGCAGCTGCCCAAGGGCAGCAGGGCTCATGTGCCGCCTCGCAGCCGCCTCAGGTCTCGCACGTGCCCATCACCGTGGCGTCTGACCGACCCAGTGCTCCTGGCTGTGGGGAGCCCCCCGGGATATGGGAAGGACCAGGGCCCTCCCTGCCCTGCACAGGCTCCAGCTGCGGCCAGCGAGCGCCCAGTTTTCCCAGCTTTGCCCTGCTCGGCACGGCACACAAGGCCAGGATGGAGGAGAGGGATTGAAGAGTGAGACAAACAGAAACAAATGGAGAAACTGGGTCCTCTTCCCTCCCACGTGTGACACCTGCGAGTGGCTGTGCAGTTCCTGGGGTGCCCTAAGGAGAGGCGGAGGGTGGGGAGGGAGAGGACGGTGTCGAGGGGTGCCGATATCTCTGCATGCAGAGGGACCGCCCGGCTTGAGGGACTGCAGCGTTAGGGATTGCTGCGTGCAGGGACCGGATCAGCGTCACGCTGCGGGGTGGGGAGGTGCAGGCTGTGCGCGGGACCCCCCAAGGGGAAGGCCACCAGTGGGGGTGTCCCACGGTCAGCAACATGCACAGGGCTGGACACGGGGGGGGTGCTTCCGCGGGACAGCGGGGGAGTTGGCGCCCGAGGTTGGAGTGGGTGCCCGGCGTGGGTGGAGTGGGT
>JAVKLA010000002.1:23688590-23701099 GCA_034782735.1 Sagittarius serpentarius | reverse complement strand
GGGGTGCCCGGGGACGGGGGGACGACGACGACAAACCCGCACCCGGGCCCCCGGCGTGGGCAGCCCGGGCGATGGGTGTACGGTGCTGAGCGCGGGGGGTGGGTGGGGGTGTGGGGGTGCAGGGCCTTGTTTTCACGCGGATCTCACCCCGCTCCCGCTCCCCGCACGTGCGGCTCGTGCTCCTGTCGCAGACCCGGCTGGGAACCCCCCCGCGGGCGGTGGGGAGCCGCGGAGCTGGGGCCCCCCCGTGCCACACGCAGGGCTGGTGCTTGGCTGCGGTGCGCCTCGCCAGATGCTAATGTCTGCGGGTGGAACAGCCCTGAAACGGCAAAGCCCTTGCGAGGCCCTGGCAGAATCCGGGTGTCCCCCCCGGCCCGGGCAGTGCCTGGGGACCCGGCCGCGGGGACGGCAGCCCCCGACGGGCCGGGGGGTGGGCTTCTCTCCCCTGGCTGCCCCTTTCCTGGGTGGGCAGGGTGGCGCTGAGCAGCGTGGCACCGAGCAGCGTGGCGTGCGACGCCGGCAACCTCTGGCTCGTTTGTTGGGTGTCGTTTGCCGGAGGCCGGGGGTGCGTCTGGGCAGGCAGGCGGGGACGGGGACGGGGACGGTGCCAGGGGGGTGGGGGGGGAGGAAGGACTGGCTTCCAGCCTGGGGATGCAAATCCCCGTCCATCACTGCCATAGCTTCCAAAATCACCTCCAGTCTCATGAACACGGAGAGGAGCCCGTTGCGGTTGAGTTCGCCCCTCGACCGCTGTTCGTGGAGTGCGGCCGCACACCACGGTTGGGAGCCCGTGTCGCAGAGGGCACCGGGAAGCCCCTGGCAGGGAGGAGCGGGGCTGGTTTTCCCGGCGCTTGGCAGCCCAGGCTGGGTGCTTGCAGGAGGCACCGTGCATTTTGGGTCCAGCTCTGCAGGGCTTGCATAATTTCTTGCCTAAGCAGGCTCCCAGGGAGGTGGCGGCGAGCGCGGCCGGCAGACTGCGGGACAGGCCCTGCGGGGACCCGCCTGCAGCAAGGGCCAGCCTGGATGGAAATAAGCCCCTTGATTGCCGCTGGCTAATCACAGCATGCTCAGCACTCCAAAAAGCCCTGCCACAAGAGCGAGGCAGTGCAGCACCACTGCTCCGTGGCAGGTCTCCTCACTCCCGGCAGGGATCACGGGAATGGTTCCCTGTTCGCATCAAAATACTGGTTTTTTGCAACCGCTGAGCCTCCTGGCAGTCCTGGCCCTTGCACTGGGGCAGCCTCCCGTGTACCGCACGATCGGCTACGGCAGCAAGGAAGGGTCTGTGTCTGCAAGGGGGTCACGCTGCTGTCCTGTGTTGTCAGCTCTGTCCCTTTAGGTAGCAGCATAATAGATGGTGTTGTGCGTTCCTGGTTCGGCTTCAGTCAAGCTTGCTCGCCGGGTTTAAATCAAGCTTGCTCGCCAGGTTTAAATCAAGCTTGCTCGCCAGGTTCTGGCTCCTCGTGTTAGTGCGGGAGGGATTTTCCACCAGGTAAACATTAAGGGGAGGATGTCACAGCCCCTTCCCGTTTCAAGATGCACCTGGAAGATTTGTGCTCAGTGTAAATGAGACCCTGCCACACCAAATATTTACCAGGCCGCTGATCTGCACCGATTTACCAAGGCTTAGTGTCTGGCTCATAATTTTGTATAATTCATTAGGACAAATTTAAATGAAAGTGCTCAGGCACTTGAATGCCCGCTGCTTTGCCAACTAATTAATGGCATACCAGAGGAGATAAGCAGCAGAATATTTGTGGTGCGGATCTGCAGCATGGTCTGTGCAGGAGGGCGAGGGCGAGCAAATGGCACGCGAAGCCGGCAGGTCCCTGACAGGAAGGTGTCCGAGTCCTGCGAACCAGACAAAACGTTTTCTTCCAGCTCACCTGGTACCGAGCCGTGTTCAGCGTCGCCGGCTCTTGCTTTGAAAGGCAGGTGCCGAGGAAATTTCTGGCATTGCCCATGGTCGCCATGAATTGTTTTCTGAGGGCATTTTTCTGCCCGGGCAGTTACAACTGGAGCCCTGAGGACAGTATTCCCTGCAGCAGAGAAGTTTCAGGTTTAGATTCCTTCTTCACTGGAGTAAAGCCTGAAAGGTTTCACATTCTCCACAAAGGAGGAATTTTAAAAGGTGGATCTTTCAAAACCCCCTCTTTTCTGAAGTTCACATATTTTGCTCTGGTGGCGGCTTTTTTTGCTGGGAATGCAGTGTATTTTTAGCATACAGTGCATGTGAGAATAAAGGAGCAAAGTCACTTGAACAACTGAAACACCAAAGAGGGGATCTGGACGCCTCTGGAAACTTTCTTTTCTGTTTTTGTCACGTTTTTCCACAAACGAAATGTTCTTCAAACCAATTTGATTTGGAAGATATTTATTGGGTGGGCTTCAGGCTGTGGCCCGGAGAAGGGGTCTGCCGGGTCTGCCCGCGCTGCGCTGCTCGGTGCGGGAGGTCGGCGTGTGGGCTGCTTGGGCCGGTGGTGCCGGCGGCACGATGGGCGCGCGCCGGGCGGTGCTGGGGTGGTGGTGGGGGGGCGTGAACCCTCCCTTCTGTTCCGCCGTGGTGTGTGGGCCGTGCCACCCCCCGGGACCTGCTGTCCCTGGCCCCCCCCGAGGGTGAGGATGCTGGGATGTGCTTTCACGTGGTCACGTCTCCTGCCCCTTGGTGGAAGGGGCCATGAGAGACCCCCCGGGGTCCGTTCTGCGTTGCAGGGGAGGGCGGGCAGGACACGGGGTGCCCTGGGTGGGACTGCGCGTGGTGGGGCACAGCCAAGGTGAGATCCTGGCAGGGGAGCTGAGCAGGCGCGGGGGTCTGGAGCTGAGCTGTCCCCGAGCTCGAGGCCGTGTGCTCAGGACCGGGAAGGCCCCGGCGTGGGGTGAGGGCTCTCCATCGCACGGGAGTCGGGCAGCGGGAATCCCGGCTGGGTTTGCTCTGCGGATCCAGCCTTGAGTTGGATTTGCAGACCCGTACCCCGCTGCCGTGAGTTAGTCTTAACCAGCAGCCCTCTGTGTCTCAGATGAGAGCCAACATGATGCTGAGTCAAGTGGCAGCACTGTGCGAAACCCTTGACTTGAAACTCGGAGGCTCTCCGGAGCTATGAGTCTTTTTTCCCACAAAGACCAGGCTGCTCTTGTGAACACACAGCCTATAGCTGGAGATTTTCTTCCCCACCTCTGAAGCGTTTGCCAGGGACGGGTGTAACATTTATTGCCTGTGCGATCAGGGGGCAGGGGAGCCCCAAGGAAGCGTTTTGCGCCATGATGCAAAGCTGAGGACGAGGGGTCGTTGGGTGGGCGCGTGAGGCCGTGGTTTCCCAGTGGGATGGGAAAAGGCATGTGGAAACGGTTCCCGCCGGCATGTCAGGGAAGGAGTTTGTCTTCCATCTCCCTGGAGTGTGTCCAGCCCCGGTCCTGCTCATTTCCCTGCACAGCTAAGTAGGGCACGAGAAAGCCACTTCTCTTCTCGGCACCAGCAGCGCAAAGAGGAGCGGGTGCCAAGGGGAGACAAAGCGCGGTCACCGAGGGCGCCCTGTCCGGTGGCACCCATCCCTGAGACACTGGAAGAGCTGGAGGGAAGCGGAGCTGGGGGATGCTTGGGTGCCTCGGGGACGCCTGCGCTCACGGCGCGTCGGGTACCTGCAGCAGCCCCAGCCAGCCCGGCAGCTGGGGCTCTCTCGGAGCCGAGCCTCAGGCCCCGCTGACGGAGCCGTCGCGGGCGGCAGGAGCAGCTCTCCGAGGGTGCAGCGGTGTGGGCCATGGGATCCAGCTGCGCCTGTCCCGGCACGGGGGGTTCACCTGGGCAGAGCTCCCGGTACCCTCAGAAGGGGCTGCTGTGGGTGAGGCGGGCACAAACGCAGTCTCGGTCTGCGGGTGGGAGGGGGCAGACACCCGCTGCCGGTCCCTCTGATGAAGAGGGTGGTGATGGCCCTTCTGGAGCAGCCAGGCATTTGTGCAGACCTTCTCCTCCAGCATTAGATGCAGGTGCCTTTGCTGGGTGCTGCCGTCGCAGCCCCCGTGGCGATGATGAGCAGCGTCTGCCCCCCGGGACCCCCCGGCTCTTTCCGGCGACAGCCAGGGGAGCCGCCGGCGAGGGGTTCCCGCCTTGGGCACCTCTGCTGCGTGCCCAGCTGGCCGGGCTTATCTGGGCCACGGGCCGTGCTGTGGGTGAGTGGGAGCAGCAGCAGAGGACCCACGAGCGCCTTTGAACATGGTCCCGAGTTGAGGCGGACAGGGAAGGGCTCAGAGCAGGGTGCAGCTCCGGTCCCGGTGGCAGGAGGGGACGGATCCTGCCCTCAGAGCAGCTTCTCGCTGGGTCGAGCAGGGCGTCCGTGGACACCCTGAGCAGGGCTGCCAGCAGCCTGGGCACCCTCTGCTCTGCTCTGGAGGTGCGGGACGATGGGGCGAGGGTGCTCCCGCGCAGGGTGCGGGGCGGCCGCCCGCCTGCCGGGGCCCAGCGCGGAGGCAGCAAAGCAAAATCAGCAGGTTGGTACGACGGGACTGCCTGGAGGCAGAGAGCGATCCCCGTGCCGCACAGAAATCCTGCGTTAGCCATGCATCCAGCTGCAGCCAAGTCTGTGCAGAACGTGCTTTGCACGGGAGGGTAACGCGCCTCTTGTCTTCTAGAAAAGCCTAATTTTATTTCGGAGTATCAGTCTGAGCGTGCTGCTGCCTGATTGCCGTCTTTCTGATTATTCACATGCTGCTTATTCAAAGGACAGGATAATGTAGTGGGATCTGTGTGACTGATGGCGATGAAGCGATTACAGCTGAGTCTGAGCGCAGGACACCTTGCCTCTGCGGGAACTGGCTTTGTCACAGGATGGAAAGCTCTTCCCCAAATTTGTCATATAAATCCAAATAAGGCAATTTTGGGACAACATGGCCTTCTTACAGATGTTCTGTGAACAAAGGAGCTAAAGTCATGGAATGAATTGTTCCCCCGGCAGTACGCACGACGTGAGCGGCTGGGGATGCTGGGCAGGTTGCAGATGGGAGTCGTGGAGCCCGGGCCACTCCGCGCTGGGCAAACTGGTGTCTGCAGGACTCGCGAACCAAGCAAGGTGCATACATTAAAGGTAGTCATCTACCGGTGGTGGTCAGGGCTGTGGGGTTTTTAAACGTTTACAAATGGCTTTCCAAAAGGCTGAGATCCACCGTAATCGATAGCTGCCTTTGGCACATCATCGTGGGTGCAAAGCTCGTGTCCCTGCACAGCCGCCGAGGCTGGGGACAGCGTCCAGGCACGTCAGGGCATCGCGTGCTCAGCAGCAGATACCCGCCTGTCCCAAGGCCCGGCGCGGGCGTCGAACACCTTCCCGAGGCTTTCCGGGTCCAGAGTTAGGTTTAGCATCGACGTCTCAGGTTCTTGAGCTCCAGCTCCCAAGGTCTGCAGGCGGGTGCTTGAGCAGCAGCCCCTCTGGGGCAGCGGGAAACCTGTCGGAGAAGCTGTCGGTTGTGGGATTGTTGAGAAAAACTGGGTTTGTGCTTCCGAACTCTGAGTTGTAGTAAAATAGGTAATGGAATGTTTTGGTTGCCAAAGACCGGGAGTCAGTAGAGGTTGGTTTCTGATAAGGCAAAAAGGCTGAGAACATTTTCACCTGTAAAACAAAAAAATCTGAAAAGGGAAATGGGATTAAAAAGTTTAAAAGGACTTTTTTCAATATGACTTTTTTTTTTTTTTTTAATGTATGGTCCACTTCTGATTAAGAGATCTCTTGGCTTAAGATGCTTGGCTCTTCCTATCAGCGGAGTTCACCTTGATGTGCTCACTTGGGTCCTTGCCATGACAGCCGGCCTGTTGGATTGTCCTGTTGGATTTTATAAACTCTGAATTAAAACTCTCTTCCTAGACTTGTGTACTTTTAGCCAGGCTTTCTGCAATGACCTGAACGTGGCAGTAACTCAGCCTTCATACCAGCAACCCAGAAACCTGAACTTATTTACAAGCAATCTGATTTTTGGAACATAAATCACAGTTTGTGAACCTAAACCTGAACTACTCATGAATTTGGAGATTACCCTGCTGAATTTTGTGTTTTAAACATGATGCCGGTCCGTCCCCTTGTTTCACACATTCACATCCAACGGATTCGTGAGATCTGTTAAAGAAGCAGGAGGAGAGAGGAAAGAAACCTTCCCCCAGCCCGCTCCCGCCGGCTCAGCAGCCCCAGCTACACTTTCTCAGCTGCAGATACACAATTTGCAGGTTTCTTGCAAATACGAAGGCGCAGAGTCATTGTAGCGTTATAGCCATGGCGATATTCATATGTGAAGTCTGGCCGAGGTGTGAACGTCCGGTATACCCAGGGTTAGGACTTTGGTATAACACTGGGTTCTTTATTCATTACTGTATAGAGTGATGCCAAAGCTGTTTTTCCAAGCGGTGAGCGGGGGCTGCTCATGGTGCTGGTTCCACACGGGCACTGCCTGCATGCCCGTCTGCCAGCATCGCTGGATAACGTGCCAGAGAGGGGAAGACCTGATCTTCTCTTTCTTTTTAGAAATGTTTCTGCCCAAGACTTGGGGTGGGATTCACACGGGTGCAGAGGGTCCCCTGCCTGCTGTTTGCCCCACGCGTGGGTGTGGGGCTTCGAGGCCCGGCCGGCATGGCTGATGCTCAGCGCTAGTGCCCGTGCATGAGCATCCTTACGGTCCGTCCTGGAGCAGAGGAGAGAAACTGCAGCCTCTGAGATTTTTTCCTTATTGTCAGCCAGCAAATGAGCTGCCCATCTCCTCCTCCGAGTCCCGGGTCCTGTCTTCCCAGAGCACATGGTATGTAGGTCAGGGAAGTTAAAAGCTGCCATTGCTGGCTGTGGGTTTTTAGACTCATCCATCCAGAGCAGGAAAATCCTCCCCCCTTGCCCTTTATGTCAGCTGCAATAACCATCAGCTTCGTGAACAGGCGGCCGCGTACCTTTCTGCCGCAGGCGGATGGAGGGCAGGTGGGTGCGCGGCGGGGAGCGTCCCCGTTGCAGAGGGACAGCGGTGGGCATCTGCCGCGGGGCGGAAAGGCCCCCGTGACGGCGCAACAAAACCGCTTTCTGCGGGGAAGGGTGACGGTCACCGCTTCGGCGCGGGCGGCGTTGCTGGGGCTGTTTCTGTCTTGGTCCCCCCGCTCTCACGCCGGCCACTTCAGCAGAGCCGGGCACTGTCCGTGACCAGCCTTGGTCTGCAGGAAAATCGCCTGGCCGCATCGGTCACGACATCCGGAGCGGTCTGGCAAATTGTTCAGGCTGAAAAACGCCCTGCTCCAAAAAACCCATCTGGAATACGCTGATTTTCTATTTAGGAAATAACGCATCATTTTAAAGCTTATTTGCGTTTATTTATTGTTCACTTAACAAGAAGCAAAGTAAAACCCTTCAAGAGCTTAGCTGGACCAGCAGCAGTGGGTTTGCTTATCGCAGGCCTGGCTCTGCCTCGCCCTTCTCTGCCTTTACTCCAACAAACTGGAAAATTTGCTGTTTTGTCCCTGGCGCCGCGGTGTCGGTGCCTGCCCGAGGGTCCCGCGGCACCAGCCCTTCGCTCCGTCTGGGCCCTGAGCCGACGGTGGGGCACCGGCCGGGTCTCCGCGGGCAGAGTGGGATGGCACAGGCCAGCCGGGCGTTGGGGAGCCGAAGCCCCGGCGCGTGCGGCTCTGCCGCGGGGAGATGGCGCGGGAGGGCTGGGCAGCTCTCGCCGGGGCGCAGCGGGGGCACGGGGGTGGGGGATGCTGGTGCAGCCGCTGGTGTGCCGTGCCATGAGCCCAGCGGGGAGCGGGGCTCCCTGCGGACGTGGAGCCCCGTGGGAGCTCGCCAGCTGCCCTTAAATGTCCCTGCCGAAGCGCCACATGGCACCTTGTCGTGGCCGTGGGACGTGGGGATCTCTGTCCCAGCGAGATCCCGGCGTGGGACCCCCCAGAGCACCGTGGCAAACGCTCTCTGTGACCATCTCATTGGCTTTTATCGAGGATGCGGAGGACAGAGGAGCCCGAGCGTCCCAGCCACGGCGGGTGGGAACAGGTGTCAGACGGCCACGGGCACACGAGCGGGCAAAGCGCATCTCGGGGCGTGCAGGGTCACTGGGGACCCACGTCCTGCGGTGCACAGGGACCCACGTCCCGGGGCGGCAGGGACCCACGTCTGGGGGTGCACAGGCAGGAGGTTTTGCTTCGCCAGCGCTGGGCATGGCAGGAGGGCAGAGCCATCGCTGCGCTAACCGTGCCAGCCCAGGGACATCAGACATGTGGGAGGACGTTTCTGGGGAGACAGTCCCTGCACATTAATCACTCGGGTAGTCTCCTTCATTAATTCAAAGTCGTCTGTTGAGGTTCTGGAAGCAGAAATAGCTCCTGAGCAGTGCTTTGCTATTGTACTCTCCTCAGTAAAAATAGCCAAGCCGGTGCCAGGGATTTTTTGCAGAAAAAGCGACAGAGGCAGCGGAGTTTGGGGAATGGGCTCAGGGGGGCCAGGGCCACGGTGGGTGCCGGGCCAGGTCCCTCCCGGCTGGGCCACCCTTGAGCAGAGCCCCGGGCACGCGCCGGCCGGGGCACCCCGGGAGCAACCGCTGGAAGTGGTCTCGTGAGGTGCCGGCTGCGGGCAGGTCCCTGGAGGAGCAGCCCCTGCCTGTGCAGGCGTTGCCTGGCCCTGTCCTGCCTGCACCTCTTGAGCTGCGGGTGCCCGACACCTCTCACGACAGCGCGCGGCGTCCGGCTAGGGGACTTCGGCAAACTGCCGGCTGGAGCTGAAATTCTCTGTGTGGTATCTGCCTCCAACTGAATTACTGCGAGACGGAGTTTCGGAGGCTGGGGCTGAAGCAAAAGACGTTGCTTGTCTCTGCTGAAAAACACTTGCAGCCATCTCCCCGTGAGCCTTGGCGCCTCGGGCTCTGCAGGACAGGTTCGGCTTCTGCCGGCTGCCGGGGGTGTGCCGTGTCTTCCCCTGTGAAAAGCAGGAGCAGCCTGTGGAGCCCTTAAGGTGGGAGAGAGGAGAGGCCCCGGGGGTCTCGGGCATCACAGGCTGTGTCCCGTTGAGCCCGGGGGTCTCTGCACATCAGGGGCTTCAGTAACTGCCCCCCCGAGGTGTCCAGCTCCCGCCCTTCCCTGCAGCAGCAGGGCCCGGGACAAGCCGGGCAATGGTCGCGGGGCTGCCGCTGGCCCCGGCTGGGTCTTTTGACGTTTCACTTTGTGACCTGAAATGCTGCCATGTCATTATTTCAGGCAGAATTGCTGCGTCCTCCTGGGGTTTCCTGAAGTAAGCCCCCCCCCCGCCAGCACCAGGGTCCAGGGGGGCCACGCATCCCGCAGCGGGTGCTCAGAAGGCACCACGGAAGTGGGGGAGGCTGGAAAATGCCCCATAACGAGGGACTTCACTTAAGGAATTGCATCTGCTTGGTTTGCCAGGAAGCAGAGTGAGAGGTGGTTTGAGTAAGGGGTGCCAGTGCCACCACGGCTGGGAGTTCACGACGCCTTCAAATGAGCACAAACCGGGTGCGAGAAGCAGCAAATTGAAGCTGTGGGTTAATCCGTGCTCTGCACTGGGCGGGGGTGGCCCAGCAGCACAGACTGCGCTGGGGGAGCTGGGCGACGCCGGAGGTGGGGGCTGATCCTGCTGCTCCCTGCCCTCCGCCCGGTGCCGGTGAGCGGCTGGTCCCACCTGTGGGTCTGTCCCGCTCCCCGGCCGGGGCCGTGCTGCCACCGAGCCTCGGCCCGCAACGCAGCGAGCGCCGCTGGAAGCACTCCCGGGCTGCCGAGTTTGATGTGTCACTGTGATAACAGAGAAGGATCGTAATTTAGGCGGAGATGAAAGGTGGTGGGAGTTTTATTATTCAAATATAAAATAACTTCCTCCTTTTGAACCCACTGCACTTCCCGCGTGCTGTATGGGGATAAATCAGAAGGAGCTGGGGTGCGTGCGCTTGCAGGAGCCAGCTTTTAGTTGCGCATGGAGCAGCGGCCGGGACCGACCCGTCCTGGCCGCAGCCCCGCGGCGGCTGCCGGAGCTGCCCCCGGCCGCGGTGGGAAGCTTTCAGGGGAAGGGGTGGGAGACGTAGCCCTGCTTTGGGGGGGCGTGGTGAGCAGTGCCCCCGGTGTTCAGCACAGGGGTGGTGATGGTGCTGGGCTGCCCAGCTGTACGGGGTGAGTGCCAGCCTTGCGCCGGCGCAGCGCCCCACTGCCCGTCCCTGCCTGCAGCCCGGCGGCGGGGCAGGTTCCCACGCGAGCTCCTGCCTGCCTTGCGGTGCCTGTCGGCGTTTTCGTGGCACACCAGGGTCTGTGCTCGCGGCCGGCTGCTGCCTGCCGTCCTGGGGAGCAGTGGGGTGCACGCCAGGGAGCAAGCGGCTGCTGCAGGTTGGGTTGGGTTGGGGTTTTTCTTTTTGCCAAGATACCTGCTAATTCAGATCCCTCGTTAAACCTAACAGAGGAGCAGATAATGTCAGGATGAGCTTTTTCTAGTGGTTTTCGTTTTAGCCCAGTTATTCCGGGCAGTATCCGGCATTGCGCGTGGTACCTGTTTCCTAGGAGACTGCAGGAAAGCACAGGAGCAGCACAAACCCCAGCCGACGCGGGCTGCCACCGCACACAATTAACACAAATACTGTAAATGTCAAGGGAAGCTAAATATAGCCCCGCGCCGAGTCCTGTTACACCGTTGCCCGTCGGAGCCTCCCGGCTCGAGCGGTGCGAGCGCCTGGGGCCGGGGCTCTGCCCAACGTCATGCACCGGGCAGCAGCGGGGCTTTGTTTTGGTGCCCGAGGGTGCTCGCTGCCCGGCGCAGGCAGGGATGCAGGCAGCCTGCTGCCGGGTCCGGCTAAACATCCTTGCTCGTCTGCCCCTTTCCCCGGGTGAGGGTTGTCCCCAGGGCGATCGCTGCAGGCTCAGGCCTCCAGCCTCCTGGTCCTCAGGGGTTTTAGGTCTATCTGAAGCCGGTGTTTGCCCAGCAGGATTTCCCCTCGGAGCATTTCTCAGCCCCGTCCTCGCCCGCGGCATGGCTGCGCTGCTGCGCCCGCAAGGAGCAGCTTTTCCCCGAGCGCCGAGGGCAGCGCATCTCGGCCGTGTTCCTGGTGTTTCAAAATGTGGTTTTTTAAATTAAGCGACCTGTGGTGGATCAGAAAGTGCTTTTCTAATGGCCCTGCGCGAGCGAGCAGTAACCTCACCCTCTGTTTGCTCCCGCAGCATTACTTCACCGTTAATTTCAACCACGAGAACCAGAAGACCCTGGAGCTGAGGACCGAGGATGCCAAGGACTGCGACGAGTGGGTGGCAGCCATAGCTCACGCCAGGTATCGCCCTCCGCCAGCACAGACCTGGGGACGGGGGTGTCGGAGGCAAAGCTGTGCCGGAGGGCGGCTGCGGGCAGGGCTGCGGGCAGGGCTGCGGGCAGGGAGCCGCTGAGCCAGGCGCTGCCGGCAGGCAGAGCAGAGTGCTTTTGGCCCCCAGCCCCGCGTCGGGGACCCTCGTGCCGAGCAGGAGGCTGCATGCAGATGTGCCCCCCGCCCCAGCCCCGCTCCTGCCCGTCCCTGTCCCCGTCCCTGCCCCGTGCGGGGCGGCCGCCCGGGCAGGCTGGCGCTGCCTGTCCCAGCCTTGTGCCGGAGGGATGCCCGACTCACCACTGGGTTCAAAGACCGCTGGGAAGGATTTCGTCTGAAAAAGCAAAAATGGTCCGAAAGAGGTTTTTCTAAGCTCTTCTTTCTGTGCCGTGGGAATGCCAGCACAGCCCGCTTGCCCAGGGGAGGGCGGCCAGGAGCCGGCACGGCGCGGCCGTATGTCCGATGAAGGAGGGTGCTGGGCTGGTAGGGAGGAGGGGCAGGTGAGTTTTGTGTGCAGGAAATTAGAGAAATGTCATCTGCTGCAGCACCTTGACGAGAGCAGATGTTCCTAAGGGCTTGTGCCACGAGTGTCCTCCTTCTCATTAAACTTTTGGGAAGTGGTAGGTGAGAGACGTTTGGCCACGGGTTTATATTTTTTTCAGCCCCCTACCATTTCCTGAAAATTTGCGTTGTCTTTTCTGTTTGCGCGCTCGCGAAGAACCCGAGTCCTCTCCAAACGGGTCGGTTCTGAGTAGCGGCACCCCACACCGCGAGAGCCGTCTCCCGGTTCGCTCGCCCTGCGGGTACCCCAAGCCGGAGGGCCAAGGGCAGCACGTAGGCAGCCGGGCAGGAGAACCCCCCCCCCGCCGCCTCCCCCCGCCCCCGGCCCCAGCAAACCCCAGCCGTGCCGACACCTGGTTTTGTGCGCACGTCCCCGGTGGGGGGGTGCGTGGCGGCGGGTCCGCGGGAGCGGAGGTGCTCACGGCCGTGTCTGCCCGCAGCTACAGGGGCCTGGCGACGGAGCACGAGGCGCTGATGCAGAAGTACCTCCATCTCCTGCAGATCGTGGAAACGGAGAAGACCGTTGCCAAGCAACTCCGCCAGCAGATCGAGGACGGGGAGATCGAGATCGAGCGCCTGAAGGCCGAGGTGAGGAGCCTGGCATCGCCCCGCGGACGTGCGGCCGCTCCCCGGGTTGGCTGCGGCCGGCCGGCCGGCCGGCGGGC
>JAVKLA010000002.1:23645074-23681314 GCA_034782735.1 Sagittarius serpentarius | reverse complement strand
GTTTGCGGAGGCAAGGACCGGAGCAAAAGACCCCGGAGAAACCCAGTTCCGGCATTCCTGGTTCTGGCGGGCGGTGGAAGGGGTGGGCTGGAGGGCGCACGGGAGAGCTGGTGCTGAAGAGCATTGCTGTGTCCCGTTAGCCCCTCAGCTGGCTCTACAGGGTGTCTTTAAACCCACAACTGGTCAGAACTGGGGCTTGCACAAGCAGCGAGAGGCCCCGGGGGGTGCCCTGGGTGGGACCTGGGGGCAAGGAGGGTCGGGAGCCGGTGGCGGGGCGGGGGGCTGTGCCGGGACCCCGGGGCGCGGGCTGGACCAGCACACCCACCTCCCCACCGCCTCTCTGCTCGCAGCTGACTTGTTCGACATCCTGCTGCCCATGCTGAACATCTACCAGGAGTTTGTGCGGAACCACCAGTACAGCCTGCAGATCCTGGCGCACTGCAAGCAGAACCGGGACTTCGACAAGCTGCTGAAGCACTATGAGGCCAAGCCCGACTGCGAGGAGAGGACCCTGGAGACCTTCCTGACCTACCCCATGTTCCAGGTGACTGCTGGTGCCGGGATCGGCCCCGGCGACGCCGCCACAGCGCTGGCAGCGAGGGATGGGCTGGGCGGTGCAAACCCCAGCCCCAAGCGGGCATCGGGTGGCGGGGGGGCAGCGCCTGGACGAAGGTGGCCTGGGGCTGGACCCTGCATGGTCCCACGCTGCTCCTGGGACCCGCTCAGGCCATTGCTGGGCCCGCT
Organism: Sagittarius serpentarius; assembly: GCA_034782735.1. NCBI lineage: Eukaryota > Metazoa > Chordata > Aves > Accipitriformes > Sagittariidae > Sagittarius > Sagittarius serpentarius. The sequence goes on along the minus strand of JAVKLA010000002.1, from coordinate 23,680,570 downwards.
GGTGCTGCGGGAGGACTCTCTGGGTGAAGGCGCTGGCTTCCCAGTTACCCCACGCCTCTGGGACACGGGTGGGGCACAGCAGGGTCCTGGTCGAAACCCCACGCCGTTCCCCTGCTTCATTAAGTTTTAGCACGAGGAGCTTTGAAGCTTTCTTAACCTCCCAGACTAGGGGGTCTGAGGTGCAGTGTCCCCGGCCACGGTGTCCCCCGCCACGGCAGCTCTGGGAGCAGCGCAGGGTGGGCGCCCGCCGTCCTCTGTGCCCCCCTCCGTCCTGCTCGCCCCCCGTGCTGCGCCGCGGCTGATGCCCCGCTCTGGTCTGTTGTGCCGCAGATCCCCAGGTACATCCTGACGCTGCACGAGCTGCTGGCTCACACCCCCCACGAGCACGTGGAGAGGAACAGCCTGGATTACGCCAAGTCCAAGCTGGAAGAGCTGTCCAGGTCAGACCCGCCGCTGCCCGTCCCTGCCCGCCCCTGCCCGTCCTGGCGGCCGGGGCTGCGGGACCGGGGGCAGCTCTTGCACCCCGGTGGTTCGGGCTGGTGGTGGGGCTCTTGGGCAGGCTGCTGGCACGGTGTGCTGCCCTTCTGGCGGGCAGGGAGAGGGGCTGGGGCAGGCAGACCCCGACCCACGGGGTTTGGGGAGGGTGCAGTGCCGGTGGGACCGGGCTGGCCTGGGTGTTTGTAACGGCACCCGCAGGGTGAAGCCGGGGGAGAGGGTGATGGAGGGGCTGTGCTGTCCCGCTGGGGTGGGACGCAGGCGAAGCTCAGTCCTCGGTTCGCTCAGAGCCCGTCGGCCATCCCTGACAAGGATGAAACCCCGTGTGAGCCGTTGGCGGGGGGAGATCTGCCTGCTCGTGCAGGGGGTGCTGGGGGTGGCATCGCGGGGAGCTCGCCCAGGTGCCTCCGGCTGCCCCCCCGCCCTGCCTGCTGCTCGGGCGCAGGCAGCAAGCAAAGCCCCGCGCCGAAGGTGCCCCGCGCTGTTTTAGCCGGGAGCTGCCCTCCCGTTGCCCCCGTCCTCTGCGCGTCGAAGGCTGAGACGTTCCAAAGTGCCGCCTCCTGCCCTCCCGTGCCAATCCGTCCCTGGGGCCGGCGGGACGGGAGCCTGGCTGCTTCTGGCCGTCGGCTGCGTTTTCCAGGGCTCCTTAACGATGAAATACGTGGTGTGGAGGGCTGGGACGGCTCTGAAGGTCTGGCTCTGTCCTCCCCTGCCTGGCGTGGCTGTGCTGCCGGGTGCTGGTGGGGCTGCCCCGCGGGAAGGGGCCGAGTGCCTCCGAGGTCTCCGCAACGAGCACCCGGGAGTCGGCCGTGGTTCCCCGTTTCTGATCCTCTCCCTCCGCAGGCCGCGGACCGAAGCGGTCTGTGTCCCCCGTGCCGGTGTGTTGTGACGGTGCCTAACCCACCGGCACTTCTCGGTCCCGAGGCGATCCGCAAAGAGTTACCATCCCTTTTCCTACTCCTCAAGGAGCAGGGACATCGGAGGGGGCTGGTGACGGGGGGGATTTATCTGCCCTAATTCTGAATTTTGTGATTTCCAAGCAAGAAGCACTCGTGTTTCGATATTTAGAAATCTGGAGGTATAGTCCAGGCTGACGTGTAGGTTACCTCCTCAGCTCCCGGATCTGCACAGATACAGACGACTGCTGTAATTCCCTTGATATTCCTTTGGGTTTGGTCTTACCTAGTGCAACCCCTCCCGTGTGTCTGAAGGCATCTGCTGGGAAAAGTGCAAATCTCATCCGAGCTCCAATTTTCTCTTCTCCCTCCTTCAGGATAATGCACGATGAAGTGAGTGAGACCGAAAATATTCGAAAAAATCTGGCGATAGAGAGGATGATTATTGAAGGCTGTGAAATTCTGCTGGACACCAGCCAGACTTTTGTAAGACAAGGTACTGTGTTTGTCGGCGTCCCTCCCCTCCGCGGTTAGTGCAAAGCCCTGCAGCCCCCATCCCCCCGTCCCTCCGCAGCACTATCTGGTGAGCTGTGACATTTAAAAATATAACCCATTTCTGAATTTTCTGTGCTCCGAAGCACCTCACTTTCAGACGGCCTCGGCACTGCAGTGTGTTGCATCAGGGAGCAGGACGTGCATTTTAGCTGTTACTGATTTCCTACCACCGGAGAAGTAGCGGGACACATCCTGACCTCCTGGGCATGTTCGCTCCCGGAGGAGCACCCATGCGGTGTGGGTGCAAGGCTGGGCTGGGGGCCGTGGCTGCTGCTCGCCCGGTCTCTGGGGCCCCAATAACCCGCACAGCCGGTGGCTCGTGGGGCCGGTCCCAGCCCTGGCGCTTGGGGACACCCTGGCCGCTGCCCCGCTCCGGGCACGCCGTGATGCCCTGCTCCCGGGGACCGTGCCCTGCAAAGCTGCTCCCGATGCCGATGCCAGGGACGGGTCTCTCCCCTCCGTAGGGTCCCTCATCCAAGTGCCGATGTCGGAGAAAGGGAAGATCACGCGGGGGCGGCTGGGCTCCCTCTCGCTGAAGAAGGAGGGCGAGCGGCAGTGCTTCCTCTTCTCCAAGCACTTGATCATCTGCACCAGGGGCTCGGGAGGCAAGCTGCATCTGACCAAGGTGCGGAGGGCGGCGGGGGGGCTCAGCAGCCCCCAGCGAAGGGTCTGGCGGCTGCCGGGCTTAGAGCTGTCCTTGCTCCCTGGGCTGCCGGGGCACCGGCTTGTGCGCGGGCTGGGGGCAGAGGCCCGGACGGCTGCAGCCCGAGCTGGCCGGGCTCTCCTGGAGAGAGCGGGGGCCCAGGGGCCGCCTTGCCCCCCCCCCGGCCGCAGCCTCCTGGGCAGGCGAGTTTGTTTTCGCCTGGCCCAGACGCCTTGTCAGTGACGTGCAGAGCTCTGAGTCACGGGCAAAGATGAGAAATTGCAAGTTCTCGGTAAAAGAACTTACCCTGATTTGCAGCAGAAACCTTGACAATCTATTCAGTGAGAAACTTAAATTATAGCCTAGGTTTGTACATAACGCTCACAGTCTCCTCCGGTCCGCTCCCCAGACTCACGCTTTTGTTGGTGGAAGTTTTGCAGTTAATTGAGCGAGAATCTTACAGAAATTGCTCATTACTGGCATTAAATTATCAGTTTGAAAAATTACAGTCCATGGCAAAGAGTTGATAATTACAACAACAGACTTTTGGAAAATTTAATTTAAAGCTCATATTAAATAATTTATAAACAAATTAGTTGATCGGTTATACAAGGAAAACCGTGATATCCCCGCAGTCAGTAACTCCTTTTTTCCCAGTGAGAGCGGACGCGGCGCTGGCCGCGGGCTGTGTGTGCAGCCATGGCAGCGTCGCCCCGTCCCCGTCCCCGTCCCCATCCCCGGGGCGATGGGCTGCCATGTGGGGCGGGGGGCCGGGGCAGCTCCCAGCCACCCGGCGGGGGGGATCCTACCGCTGAGCCCCGACTCCCACCCCTGAGCCCCGACTCCCACCCCTGCAGAACGGCGTGATCTCCCTCATCGACTGCACGCTGGTAGAGGAGCAGGAGAGCACCGACGAGGACGGTAGGCGCAGACTCCCCTCGGGGCATGCCCAGGGCCCTGCTCAGCCCCCACCCGTGGGTGTGAGGTGGGGGGGTCGGCGCGCGTGTGTGTCCCGGCGGGTGCTGAGCAAACAGGGGCATCTCAAAAAGCGAAGTCGCAGCTGCCCCAGGACCCTCTTTGCTGAAGTTGCCAGCACCACCGGCACGGCAGACCGTCGCCCGCTGCGCACCGCAGGCGGTTTCGGGTTTTGCAGCGTGGTCACCCCTTTGCAGGGCAGGGGGAAAGCCCGCGCCCAGCGGGGCCGGGGAGGTGCCGGGGCTGCAGGTCCCGCTGGAGGCTGCACTTAACGCCAGAGCCTTGGCACGAGGTTGCCGCCCGCCCCGGCAGTGTTTTCCCCGGCTGGAAGCAGCTGCCGTGTTCCGTGGCTGGGGACCGATGGCAGCGTGGTCAGTGCCGCCGGCGTCCCCTGTCCGCACGTGGTGTCCCCCTGGGCATTGCTGCCATCCGTCCCTGCGGTGTAAAACCAACTGCAGCAGAGCTGGAGCAAATTCAGGTCCTGAATAGATTCAAGGAAGTCATGATCTACTGGTGGATTTAATTAAGTAAATTATTTACTGTGAACTAAGCAGATGGACGCTTATGCAAATCTGACCTTCCTGAGGCAGGCAGCGAGCGTCACAGCTCAGTGTTAGCAAGTGGAAAAAGGGGAAGGTGCTGGACGTCCTCAGCCATGCCTGCTTGACTGCAGACGTGTGAAAAAGCCCAGGCTCCTTTCTCTTGTCCTCGTGACGAGTTTTCTAACACGTGCCGGGGAGCCGGGTTCTCCCCTGGCACGCAGCGCCGGGGCCCCGGCAGCAAGGCCGTGCTGTGCTCGTGGTGCGCAGACGTTGTTTTGCAAACACGGAGCCTTTGCCCAGCAAACCTGTCCTGTCCTCACCGCAGACAACCCACAAACTCCTTAAAACCTTAATAAAACCTACGCTGAGGGAGAGGGGGTGGGGAAATCTTTTCACAATCACTGTGTGTGGTTTTTCTTTTCCAAAGCGAAAGCATCGGGGCAAGACATCGACCATCTTGACTTCAAAATCGTGGTGGAGCCAAAAGATTCCTCATCTTTTACGGTTATCCTCGTGGCCTCGTCCAGGCAGGAGAAGGCTGCGTGGACCAGCGACATCAGCCAGGTAGGACGGAGCCGGCAGGGAAGAGGTGTCGGGGCGCAGAGTCCCCGGGGACGAGCCGCCACCACGGGATTCCTGCTCGGCTGCCCCCACGCAGGCTGTGGCTGCGGCTCTGGGCACCCAGAATTAACCCTTGGCATTTGCTGCGTGGCTGCACTTCTGCTGCCTGCCCTCGGGCTGTGGCTGCAGCAGTAGCGCCGGGCTGGGTTTGCGCCCTGGGTGCTTTCCCGGCACCGCTGAAGTGCTCGGGACCTGCCGCGGGCTGAGGTCCCGCTGCATCGGGCTGCTGTGAACGGCACGGGTGGACCGCCAAGCCCTGGGCACCCGGGGCGAGCGGTTCCAGGCAGAGGGTGACTTGGAGCTGGGGTGCCCCAAGAGCCTGGCCACCGCCGAAAGCTCTCTGGTGTCTGGTAGCTCGAAGAGGAGGAGGTGGAGGAGGAAGGTGACACAACCGCAGCAGGTGGGAGCAGGGTCTGTCCCATCGGTGCTCTGCCTGCACGTGTAGATACGTGGTTTGGATTTCTTCTCTGACGCAGGCGTGTGGTGCAATTTACAGCTGCTCATCATTTGCTTTATGCAAGTGACTTTGAAGATAGTTTTTCCCAGGTGGGAGGAGCAGAAAGAGTTACCAGTTAAATAGGGACTGCCTCCTGGCCGCCTCTGTTGTACCACGTCCTCGCCTGCGTCGCCTGGCCGAGCTTCGGTCCTGGAGGAGAGCCGTGGGCCGGAGCGGGGGCCCGGCCCCAGGCGGGGAGGTGGTGGTCCCCAGCCGCAGTCAGCCAGCAGCTCCTGCTCCCGCTCTCCGCCGGGGCCAGGGCCAGTCCTGCCTGCACGGGGGTCTCCAGCCCACGCTCCTGCCCAGCAAAGCCCTGGGTGGCGGGCCGGCAGCGAAGGGACCGGTGCCGCTCTGCCGCTCGCTGGGTCTCCCGCCGAAAGCATCCAGCGGCGCGGGCGGGGAGGGGAGTTTAATAACGGCGGCACAGGATGAGAGCAGGTTTCTGGCAACTCTCACAGTGCCTTTGTGTCTGCCAGCACGTCCTGAGCCTGGGCCAGGTCCGTAGTGGGAGAGCTGAGGAGCAGGTCCGGGTGACGCTTCCCCCGGAACAGGGATTCAGGAGCACGATCAGGAAGCTCCTGGTTTTGGGCAGAAGCTCTTGCCCTTCCCAGCTGTGCACTCCCAGCCCTGCTCTCCTGTCAGGCACGGTAGATGCAGCTAGCAAAGGTGTGTCTTGTCCGGATAAGACCAAGCTCGGGCTCTCTTGCGGTGTGTCCAAGCCGGGCAGGCAGCGGGGCTGCCCGCGCCGCCGCCGCCTTCTCCCACCTCCCACCCGTGTCTCTTCCAGTGCGTGGACAACATCCGCTGCAACGGCCTCATGATGAACGCCTTCGAGGAGAACTCCAAGGTCACCGTCCCCCAGATGATCAAGTGAGTGCTGCCGCGGCCGCGTGCTGCAGAGAGCGCCGGGCTCTGCCCGGCCCCACGGCGCAGCTCCCGTGGCAGCCGAACGCTGCCGGAAGCCCCGGGAGCCCGGCGGCTTTCCCATGGGCTCAGGCACTCGGGTGTGCCGTTCCCAGCACGGTGATTAGGAGCGCTAATTAGCTGGGAGAGGAGATTTGTGGGGGGAGGTGGGGAGGTCAAAGGGGAGAGCTCAGAGAAAAAATAATAATAGTAAAGGGAGGGGGGGTGTGAAACCCCCAGGGGAGAGGGGCGCAGGGGGCTGTCGCCCCTGTGGGGGCTGGGGTGCAAGGGCTGCCCCGGCCGGGGGAGGGACACGTGGCACGAGAGGGGCCAGGCACAGCCGGTGGGACGGGGCAGTGCGGGGGGGCTCCCCACCACATCAACCGCCCGCACGGCTGCGGGCCTGCCGTCACGCCCGGGGAAGGGGCCTGGTTCGTGGGTGCCCCTCAGGGACAGTCCTTCCGCCTTTTTTGCCCAAACCTCTGCCTGTTGAGGACTGTGCAATGTTTCCAGTCGTTGTGGGGTGCGGATTTCCTAGCTTTCCCCTGGGAGTATCCCTGCTGGCATTTTACGTAGGGGCACCCCGTACGAAGGAGGCTCCTTCGCTGCTGAGAACCTGTGCTGCTTTCCGTGGTCCCCACACATCCCGGGGGGAAGCTGCTCGCGCGAAGCAGCTCTTGGTTTCGTTCCAGGCTGGAACCACAGATATCTTGTTTCTCTGCAGGTCTGATGCCAGCTTGTATTGTGATGATGTTGACATTAGGTTCAGTAAAACGATGAATTCCTGCAAGGTCCTGCAGATCCGCTATGCAAGCGTGGAACGGCTCCTGGAGAGGCTGACAGACCTGCGGTTCCTGAGCATTGACTTTCTGAACACGTTCCTGCATTCGTACCGCGTCTTCACCACCGCCCTGGTCGTCCTCGACAAGCTCATCACGATCTACAAGAAGCCGATCAGTGCCATCCCCGCACGGTGAGGCTGCGCGCAGCATCGCTGCAGTGCCCGTGCCGGTGACCGGTCCTGCCCCTGAAGGACTGGCAGGGTTTAGGGGGGGCTGCGGCATCGCTCCTCTGTCCCCTCGTCTGTCCCAAGTCAGTCCTCTGCCCCCCAGACCTGCCTGGCCCTGGTGCCACCCCCGGGCTGTTTCACCTGGTCCCCCTGAGTTGTGGTGCCCGCAAATTGGGGAAGCGGATAAACCCGAGCTCTGCGGGTGTCCCTGCTCCTGGGAGGGCCAAGCGGCAGGAGCCGGGCGGCAGGGGCCCGCGCCGGCTGTGCCGAGCCCGGGGGGATGCCCCAGAGACCCGGCGCGGCTGGAGCCGCCGGTGGGGGACCTCCACGACCTCTCAGGCAGAGTAGGTGCGAGTTGAGCCTTTCCCCGTCTCTCCACCAAGGTCCCTGGAGCTCCTGTTTGCAAACAGCCAGAACAACAAGCTGCTCTACGGCGAGCCCCCCAAGTCCCCCAGAGCCAACCGCAAGTTCTCCTCGCCTCCCCCTCTCTCCATCACCAAGTCCTCGTCCCCCAGCCGGCGGAGGAAGCTCTCCCTCAACATCCCCATCATCACGGGAGGGAAGGCGCTGGACCTGGCTGCTCTGAGCTGCTCCTCCAACGGCTATGCAAGCATGTACTCCTCCATGGCTCCCTTCAGTAAGACCACCCTGGACATAAACAAACTGTACGTGTCCAGTAACTATCCCAATAAAATCCCTGATGAAGGAGAAGCAGCCTCAGAAAAGCAAGAGGAGCCGCTGCCGAGCAAGCAAAGTAAGTTGCTGTGGGTTTGCAGGCGGGTGGGTGCCTGGCCCCGGGCAGCCATCAGGGAGGGGGCCGGTTTTGGGGGGTGCTCTGGCAGGGGGTAGGGGGGCGTGTGTGGGGGACTGGGCACGCCGTGCCCGGGGGCTTTGTGGCAGCGCAGCCCCGGGCTGGGGCAGGCAGCCTGGCTGTGTGCTGGCGAGGGGTGGGCGCAGGGAGCCCCCAGCCCCACAGGCAGGCACGCAACAGCCCCCCGTGCGCCGGGGAGGCCGGCGGCAGTGGTGGCGGCGGTGGTGGCGCTCCTGGTGATGCAGGGACTCGTGTGGTGTGGCCTCCCGGAGGCTCAGCAATGGGGTACTGGGGGAAGAGAGCTGGAGCCGGGTGAGTAAAGCACCGCAAAGGCTGCAGGTCATGGCCTCGCCGCGCATCCCTCTGCCCCTCTGCGCTGGCGTCCCTGGGCGCAGCTCTGAGCGCAGCGCAGCGGCGGAGGATGAGGCTCCCCCCCCCGCCATAGCCCGGTGGGTCTGATTCAGCAGCGGCGACCCCGGGGACCCTCTGACTTTAGCCCTCGCCGGGGCGTTTGTGGCTGCGGGCTGAGCTGCGCTCCCCACCCGCAGCGCAGGGACGGGCCCAGCGCTCGCACTGCCCGGTCTGCGCCGGGGTCACGCTCAGCGCCCCGGGCTGGGACCCGCCGGCTGCGGGGCAGCTGCCTCGGGGCTGGACCCCTGGGCAAGCAAGGCTGTCTGCGCGGCGCCGGCACTGCCGGCAGTTTCCCTGTCTTTAACAAAAATGGGAACAGGCTGCAGCCTCCCTGTTCGCACCTCGACACTACCCTCTCCCTCGCTGTGGGCCGTGCGAGCACCCTCTGTGCCCCGGTGCCCAGGCCGGGGCTCCGAGAGGGGCGAAGCCGGTCTGTGGGGTAGCCGTAGGCGAGGGCAGAGGACAGCCCAGCCGGCGGCGGGGGGACAGGCTGCCCCCCCGCTCCTCCGGCAGCCCTTCGCTGGGTCCTGCAAGGGAGGTGCTGCAGCCCACCCCATCGCTGCGCACGGGGCGCACGGGCTGGAGCTCGCCCGCGGTGCGGCTCGCCGTCGCCAGCCCCGGGCAGAGCCTCCAAGCTGGCGAGGCACGCACCGTGCACGGCACGGAGAGCTCCTGCCTCCTGTGGGTTGTGTGCTACCTGAAAGCTGAGTAAGTTGTAATAACAACACAAAAAAAAATACCCACCACAAAAAAAAAAACCAACCCACGCCCCAAAAACCCAAAATAATTGCTGGACTCTGTACCTTTCCCGTTCTTGGTTGCTGTGTGCCCAGCTGGAATGATTCGGACTTTAGGAAAACCTGGAAGAGCTAAAATGTGGCTGCAACATGCACGCATCCAGCGGTGATGGTAACTGGCTTCCCTGTTCCTCCCAGGCTCAGAGGTATCGGTCAGGGAAGAGTCGGACACGGATCCCAACCAGAGCGATGAAGCGGAAGCTGAAACTTCCCCAACCAAATCTCCGACAACTCCGAAGTCCGTCAAGTGCAAAAATTCATCAGGTAACAAGTGAGCCAAGACCTGTCCTGCTCGGGCGTTGCCCAGGGCTGCCTGCTGCCCTTGGGCCTGGCCGCGCAGAGCTGCTGAAGGCGCAGGTGTAAAGCCGAAGCAGACGTGAGAAGGAGCAGGATTTTACCCTTTATTTTCTGCAAGGGGACAGGGAAATGCTGAACCCCCCACCCGTATCGCAGAGCTGGTCTGCGTATCTTACGGGGTCTTCTCACCCCTTTCCTCCCCTCTTGGGGCTTTAGGAGCAAGTTACGCTGCTCAAGATGTGAGCCTGGACTGGCATCAAGCATAACTTACCTGCTCGAGTCTCCCCTGTAGCTATCTTAACACCATCTATAGCGCCCTGTTGGCTTAATTCCTGCGAAAGCCGTGCTGGATAAATTCTTACACGGCGTGATGGCATCCAAAGCTGCCCATCTCCTCTGGCCCAGCCCCGGCGGGGTGGGAGCCAGGTCTCCACGAGGAGCAGCCCCACGTTGGCTGTCTGCACCCATCGCCTCCACGAGCCCCGATCCCACCCTGCCCCGACCCGGGGGGCTGCCCATGCGCTGGGGGGCTGGCGAGTGGGGGTCGGGGCTGCGGGAGGAGACCCGGCTGGGGCTGCGGCGGCAGCCGGACTGGTGTTGGCTTTCTTCTCCCCCCTAGATTTCTCGTTGTTTTCTTACAACAATGGCGTGGTCATGACGTCCTGCAGGGAGCTCGACAGCACCCGCAGCGCCCTGTCCGCTGCCTCCGCATTCGCCATCGCCACAGCGGGAGCCAACGAGGGGACCCCCACCAAGGAGAAGTACCGCAGGATGTCCCTCGCCAGTGCAGGTACCCTGCCCCAGGCTGCCAAGAGAGCAGGGACACGTTTTCGGGGTGCCCATTTCCACCATACTCGGCTGGATTTCCCTCCAGGAGCACCCTGGCTGGGACGCAGCCCCCGCCGAGGGAGCCCAGAGCACCCACAGCCCAGTGCCCGCCCGCCACGGGCTGTGGTCCCTGGGTGCCTGGGCACGGGGGCTGCCCAAGGAACGTGCAGGTTGCAGGCAGCTCAACCCTTCGCACCCGTGGCTGAGCACCCCGCTGCCTTCTAGCACGGAGCCTCCCTGGCACTCGCGTTTAAGAGGCAGCTTGGGGATGCTTGGGAAGAGGGGGCTGCTCCTTCTAGCAGCGCTGGAAATACCCGTAAGCAGTTCCCAGTGGAGCTGGAGCTGTGCTGAGGGGTCGCTGGTAGTTTCAGGCTTTCCGACGGACCAGCGGAATGGAGACAAGGAGTTCGTGATCCGGAGAGCGGCCACCAACCGGGTCCTCAACGTGCTGCGGCACTGGGTCTCCAAACACTCGCAGGTGGGAGGCGGGGGGCCGGGCGGGGGGTTGGCACCGCAGGGGCCCTCCCTCCCCGCCAGCATGAATTGGGCTGCGTGCTGGGTGGCTCAGCCAGGCTCCAGCTGGAAAGACAATTTGGCACTTCTTTTTTAATTAAGCAAATGAGTGGACATGAGGAGGAGGTGAAAACTGCGAAGCAGGGGAGCTGGGAGCCCCTGGCGCAGCGCGGGGGGCCGGGCGTTGAACTGCAGCCTTTGCGCATTGGGTGTGCGAAGGGGGAGAGCCGGGACCCGCGGTCATCCCCCGCCTGGGCTCGGTGGAAGTGGTGTAGCTGGGTTCGATTCCTGTTAGGGGCTTTCAGGCTGGGGTCAGGGTTAGGAAACTGCGTGGCTTTCCTTGCTATCCCTGTCCCTCGGCCGCTGGTTGCTGGGGGCACGGGGAGCGGTGCAGTACTGCTCGGCTCTTGGAAGCCCCCCCACCTCTCCCAGGGCAGGTGATGCCAATGCAACGGTACGGAATGAGCCCGGTGCCCTCCTGGCCGGTTCCCTCTCGCTGGGCCCTGCGGGCTGGGATTTTGCAGGGAAGAGGCAGCCCCTGCCCTCGGTCGAGCAGCCGCCCGTGCTGGCACTGCGGGGCTATCGGCCCTGGCCGGGTTTAAACGGGCAGAGAGCGGAGCTGCTGGGAATTGATGTTGCTCACATTATAGCGCATTGACACCGTGACTGTGCCGGCTTTGGCAGGACTTTGAAACCAATGAGGAGCTGAAGTTCAGAGTGATCGGCTTTCTGGAGGAGGTTATTCATGATCCTGAACTCCTGACCCAGGAGAGGAAAGCAGCCGCCAACATCATAAGGTGAAGGGCCGTGGGTGGGAGGTTCCTTTTCCTGGACGCTGCGCCGGGCTCTTGGCGGCTGCTTCCCGCTCTCGCCTGGGATAAGAGCAGGCACCAGGTCTCCAGGAGGGGCCGTGCCCGCGGCTAGGCCCCGGGGCTCAGGAGGTGCCGAGGAGGAGGACGGGCGATGCTGGCTGCGTCCATCTCCCCTGGTGCATCAGGACCTGATCGGGGGCCGTGGGTGAGGTGTGACCCCCCCCACCCTCGTGCCGGCGCACGGGCAGGCATGGCCAAGGTGCGGTGCTGAACCCAGTGAGCACGTGGCCCTTCCCACTGCCGGGCGGTGGGACGGCACCGTGGCTCGCCGTGGCCAGGGGCTGTGGGCTCCGAGGAGGAGCTGGGCGGCTCTGGCCACCCAGGCGTGTGCCCACCCCATGCTGGGGCCAAGGCAGCCGTGTCTTGCTGCAGGAGTGACGCGTGCGGGGCCAGCTGTGGCCTCGGTCAAGGGGGTTTTTTTCTCTTTAAAACGGGAAATGGGACTCAGAAGCATTCTTATGCACGCCAGGTGTTCAGTCTGTGAAAAACCACAAAGTCGTGCGGCAGCCCCGCTGGAGCTGTGCAGGTCTGGTGCCTTCCCAGCCAGAGTAACGCTGTCTTTTCGTGCCATAGGACCTTGACGCAGGAGGATCCAGGAGACAATCAGATAACCCTGGAGGAGGTCGTACAGATGGTAAATACCCTTTCCCTTCGTCCCTCCGCCTGGTAGCTCGGCGTGGTGGTGGGGGAACAGCTAAAGGCACCCGCGCTCCGGCGCACCCGGCTTGGTGGAGAGCAGTTCTCCAAGCCTGCTGTCCGGGGGTACAGCTACAAAGCAGGGAAAGGTTTTCCAGGGACGGGGCCAGCTGTGAGCACAGCTGGATCTGTTGCAGGCAGAGGCAACACTAATCCAGCCCACCAGCTCTTTAGTCCTCCTGCACCATCAGCAGGATGGCTGGAGTGGGCACGGAGATGTGCCTGCCTGTTGCTGCCAGTGCCTGCCTGAGGGACGCAAGAAAACCCCGTGGGTTTCCACCGTGTCCTCTGTGTCCCCAAACCCGTGCCAGTGCTGCCGCGCGCTGGTTCCAAGTGACAGGCACTGGCCCAGCTGGCATCGGTGCTGCTCCCCCGGGAGCAGAGCCCTGGGAACGTGCAATGGATTTAAAACTGTCAGGGTGGCTGCAGCGCATTCGCTGCCTTTGTGCGTTAAAAAAACCCCCCAAAGTCTCCTCCCAGAAAAACCCAAGAGCCACTTTAAATTGGCCTGGTGCACCTGAAACAACAGCGGCTCTGTGCCCTGCGTCTGCGGCCGGTTTCTGGAGTGGCTGAGGCCCCTTGGGGTATTTTTAAGCTTTTGTCTGTAACCATGGGTGCCGGAAACTTTTTCTTTGAAGAAGAGAAGACAAACGAAACCGGAGGGTTTCGGTCTGCCCCTCAATCTGAGCAGCAGCGACCTGCAGTCAAAGGCGTGGTGGGGACACGAGGGAGCCCTGCGTTTTGGGGTGCACGTAGGGGTGACAGGGGTTGTGGGTTCCCCGACCCCCTCCTCGTGAGCTGGGTGTGTGCATTGTGCTGCGTGCTGAACCCTCGGCTGGGGTGCCCTCCGGGGTGCTCAGAGCCCTCCTGCATGGCACCGGTGCTGCCGGGTGCCACTGGTGCCACTTGCCCACCCAGTGTTTGCTGTCAGCAGCACCCTGTGCTCTGGCAGAGTGTGCCCCCGCAGCCTGCACCCCTCCAGTGTGCGCTCACCCTGCCCAGCCTCTCCATGGGCCCTTGAGCCGCGCAGAGGAAGCCCAGCCGGTGTTTGCTCCCCGGGAGCTGCTTTCGCAACCCCCTTCCCGTGGCCGGGAGGGCATTTTTGCAACGGGCTGTTCACTCACGCTGGCCGGGACGGTTCCCGGGGCCGGCTCACCCGTGGGTGCCTGGAGCCACTCCGCTTTTCCCAAACCCCTGCTTTGCAGAGGGTGCTGGAGGGAGGCGATGCCTCTTCTCAGGGCGAAGCAGCACCCCAGAGCAGGGGGCTCTGCTGGTCCGCGGCATCGCCTGCACGCCCCGCATGCCAGCCGCCCCGCCTCGTGGTCCCCTTGCACCACCGTCCCCGTGCGCCGCTGGCTCTGGCCAGGGGACACTGCCATGCAGCAGCTCGTGTTTAAGTGCCACATCCCTGCGCAAAGCAGGGACAGGGCCGTGCCGCTGCCCTTTGCCTGCAGGCAGTGCTGGGGAGGGCGGTGAGGGCAGTGAGGAGGGTCCGGGCTGCCTGTGGGAGTAACTGGCTGGACTGGAGGCAGCGCGGAGCGCCCGCGCCCACCCTGCGCCTGCTGCCCTGGGCGCTCCGTGCTTTGCCCCCCGGCCCTCGCAGCTCCGTCCCAGAGCCGGCCGCGGTTCCCGATCGCGCTGCTCCGTCCCAGAGCCGGCCGCGGTTCCCGATCGCGCTGCTCCGTCCCAGTGCAACGCCAGCCTGGCCCCTCTTCCCTAGGCACCCCTCGTGCTGGGAGCTGCTACAGTCCCTTTTCCCGGGGCCCGGGCAGGAGAGACACTGCTGCTTGTGGCAGGTTTTTAGGCAGTTCCCTGCTGGGAGAACCCTGAGTTCAGGCTGTGTTCGTGCCGAAGTGCAGCGAAGCCCGTGCGCGCTCCGTGCAGGTCTGGGGCCGCAGGCTCTCACTGCCGGCTTGGGCGGCTCCGAGCGCGGGGCACCCCAAGTCCCCCCGCGCCTGCAAGCGCCGCTTGGCCAGAGCCAGGCGGCAGGGACAGGGAATGTCCCTGTGCTCCTGCTTTTCTGGACGTCCCTTGGAAGAGCTGTGCCAGGCAGCCGCAGGGGCTGGGGGCGGCCGACCCGGTGGGCACTGGCGGCGCGGCGCTGGCGAGGCTGGCTGAGCGGCCAGGCAGGGGGAGCTGGGCACAGGGCAGCAGCTCGGCAGCCCTGCTCCGGCTGGGATCCCCCGGTGCTCTGTTAATTAAGCAGATGTAGAGCAAAAAGGCAGCGATTGCAGAAGTCGGTGTGCGGGGATCCATTCCGTAGTTGACACCTAATTACTTAAATAGAGAAGATTAGTTAATTTTGTGTCTGTACGTGTGCATGGATGATAACGTAATTAAAACCGTCGGGTTCGCCGGGCTGTGTGAAGCCGGCACTTCTCAGCGCTGGCAGGATGCGGGATGCGGTGCCTCTGGACCCTCGGACCAGCGCGGCACCACACACGCTGGCTCCGTAGGGAAAAGCCTTTGGCTTGGGAGTCTGACTCCGGCTTTGATTTTACATGCATGAAATGTAGAAGTTCTTACTGTGCTCTTAACCCATGAGCCCACCCTGTCACTCAGGCTGAGGGAGTCAAAGCAGAACCTTTTGAAAACCACTCGGCCCTGGAAATAGCAGAACAGCTGACGCTGCTGGATCACCTGGTCTTCAAGAAGATCCCGTATGAGTGAGTGATCCCCACGAGTGACGGAGGGCTGTTCTGGTCGCCCAGGGCTCCACGGCCGCCCACTCCCCCATGGCCAGCCTGGCCCAGGCTAAACCCAGAGGGTGCAAAGCCGTCCCAGCTGCCGCCTGCTTTGCAAGTAGCCCAGGCTAGGCTCAAGCCCAAATCTGAGGCCTGACCCTGTGGCTTATCTGCTGGTGTCCCTGGGGTGGCCGGCTCAGGGAGAGCCTCCCACGACCGTCGCGCTTTCGAGCGCATCCGTGCGGTCCCTGTCCGGCAGCGTGGGGGCCAAAGGCCTCGGCACCTCCATTCCGTGTGGGTGCAGCGGAGCTTGCAGGGCTTGGGCATCCCAGAAAAATGGGAAATAAATGTTGACCTGAACGCTGTTGTTTGCAGAGAGTTCTTCGGGCAAGGTTGGATGAAGCTTGAGAAGAACGAAAGGACTCCTTACATCATGAAGAACACAAAACACTTTAATGATGTAAGTGCAGCCACAGCGCGGGACGGGGAGACAGGCAAAGACGAGGCAGCGCAGCCAACCTGCCTCCGGCGTTAGCCAGGGACTGGGATGTCCGAGGTTTATCTGCCCCCACCTGTGCTCCATGGATGTTACGTGCCTCGGGGACCCGTTGCAGGTGGAGCATCTCCTGGTGCAGTTGCTCCTGCTGGGGCTACTGCAGTGACGGGAAATCTCTTTAAAAAACGCAGCGAGGCTGGAGGGCGCGTAGCTGTTGTCCGAAGTCCGCCTGACGCGTGGGCTGGGACCGGTGTCTCCCCAAAGGTCAGTAACTTGATAGCGTCGGAGATCCTCCGGAACGAGGAGATCAATGCACGGGTGAGCGCCATCGAGAAGTGGGTGGCGGTGGCGGACATCTGCCGGTGCCTGCACAACTACAACGCGGTGCTGGAGATCACCTCCTCCCTCAACCGCAGTGCCATCTTCCGCCTGAAGAAAACCTGGCTCAAGGTCTCCAAGCAGGTAGGGGCAGGGGCTGACCCCTCGCCTGGGAGGCGGGAGAGGGCTGGGTGGGCTGAGTGTGATGGCGTTGGGGTGACGTAAGACCCATGCATTGAAAAAACCGTTAGAAAACAGAGTAAGGATTCTATAGGTCTTTCTCAGGAGGGAGGTGGTGTGCAAGCAGCTCAGGCCCTGCGTTGCTCTTGGGTTTATTCATCCCACAGGTCAGACCTGCAGTTAAAGAAACCTTTTCTAAAGTGTCGTCGTAGCTGTGTACACACAGAGACACTTCATTAAACTGGTTTTCTGGGCTTCTCAGACCAATTACGGATGAGCAGAATGAGTTCTTGTGTTGAGTTACATGGCACAGAAATAGCAGAGCCTGATGGAGGCCCGGGGCTGCCGAGCCAGAACTGCTGTGTGGGCTCCTCTGAATCTGGAACACCGTCTTTTTTCCTGCAAAGGGATAAACCTGTAAATTAAAACAGGCACTGGCGAAGGCAGAGGTGGGAGGCAGGGGAAGGAACCAAGTGCATCGCCCGTCTTTATTATGTGTTGGAGGAACTTTGCTTTCAAGTGCTTGCTCAGCGCCTCTGGATGTCACCAGGAGCCAGGAGTAACAGCCGGGGCAGAACTTGTACCTGCAAAGGGTCGAGCAGCCGGACAGGGGTGATGTGCCCCCGCGGCTGCTGCGGGCAGGGCGGCGTGGGAGCGACCCTGCGGCTCCGCAGGCTTCAGCCACCCCGGCCGCGGGGACGGGGGTTTCTTCCAGGGCCGTCTCCAAGCGACCCTCTGGGTTTCTTGCAGACGAAGGCTCTGATCGACAAGCTGCAAAAGCTGGTGTCGTCGGAGGGCAGGTTCAAGAACCTGAGGGAGGCACTGAAAAAGTGAGTGAACGATGATTCTCCTCCTGCGCTGATGCTGCGAGGGGGCTGCTGGTGGCTGGCCCGGGCCCCCCCTGGTGCTGGGGGAGCTGGATCCCACCCCGGCTCCCGCACTGCGGGCTGGGGCTCTGCTCACAAGACCATCTCAGAGCCTGCACTAATGCCTGTCTTGTTCGGCAGGCACAGGGCAGCGGCTTGCAAAGCGATCCTGAGTAACGAGCTGCTCCTTTGAGCAGTGGTGTGGAAAGACGTGAAAAAAAGGGATTGCAGAGGGGGAAATCATTGCCAGACACCGGGAAACTTTTGTGTCGTCCCCCCCAGCCCTTGCAGACTCATAGTTTAAACCCCCAAGTGTACGATATTTGGCTACGGTTTCCCACCAGCCAGTGCATGTCACTCCAGCCAGCGCGGACCTTCTTGGCAGCACGGCGGGGGGGCTCCTGCGTCAGAGCATTGCACAGCGGAGAGCTGGCGGGGCGGCAATAGCAGCCAGCCCCACACCCTGCCGGAGACGGCACCGGGCTTCTCTGCCAGCACTCGGGTTCCCCAAATCCTCGTTACTTGGTGTTCGCTTGGGCCCACAAGTCGAGGAGCCCGGTGCCGTGGGTGTGTGGGGAGCTGAGCTGCCCTGGAGCTGGTGCATCCCCACGAGCTTGCGCATCACCGTGCACGGCCGACACCGGCAGGCCGGCTCCCACCGGAGCGCATGGCGATCCTCCTCGGGGGACTGGGCTGGGGTGCGGGGCGAAGGGCGGGGGGAAAGCCCAGCACCTGCACTGCCCTCGGCTCTCGGCAGGGGTTTCGCTGGCTGCGGGGGCTGAGGCTGGCAGGGAAAGCTCCGAAAGGTCTTTCCAACCCTCTGCCAAAGCTGCCCCCGACTCGCCTCCTGCAGCCCGTGGCTTCGTGCGGGGCACGGCCGCAGCTCGTCCTTGTCCTGCCCTGCCTGCGGGGACGGCGGCTGCAGGATGCGGCCCAGGAGACCAGCAGCTTTCCTGGGGAGAGGCTTTCTTCTAGGGTTTCTGTGTATTAGAGAGAATCCTTCAAATTCTGCTAACTGTGGAGCCCGACCTTTCTCCCCACTCCAAAGCCCCAGAGTAAGGCAGTTTTCTTTCTTACTTGTTTCTGGTTTGCTCCTGAAGTTGTGACCCACCGTGCGTCCCCTACCTGGGAATGTACCTGACCGACCTGGCGTTCATTGAGGAGGGGACCCCCAATTACACCGAGGACGGCCTGGTGAACTTCTCCAAAATGAGGATGGTGAGTCTCCCAGCCCCGCTGCTGCGGGCGTGCGGGGGCCAGGTTGGAGCAATGTGGCTCGGTGCCGTGGTGCTGGCCAGGTCTGTGCCCACCCTGTGCAGTCCCCACAGCCGGCTGTCACCTGCACAGCACCACGCAGCCACACGTGTCCCCCTGCACGCGTGCATGCAGCCAGGGTCATCCCTGGTGAGGGATGTGTCTGGAAGCAACAACAAAAACCCCTTTGCATCGTGCTGTGGTTGAAAGGTGCGGGCAGAGTGCGCTCCACCGGCTGCCCGTCACCCTCCCAGGTGCTGGGACGCGGTGCTGGTGGGGATGGCTCTGCTGTAAACAGCTTCTGTGTTTTACCTCCGGGCAGATTTCACACATCATAAGAGAGATCCGCCAGTTCCAGCAAACCTCCTACAAGATTGAGCACCAGCCTAAGGTATGGCCCGAGAGCCACGCGCCCCCTCTCCTCCTCGTCTCCCTTTTGAGTCACAGCCTTCAGTTTAAGCCTTCAATGTCTGGCAGCTCCTTTGGGGAAGATACGATGCTTCTGTAAGAAGTTTAAGACAGAAAGCGCTAGCAGAACCAGTGCAGGTGTGGGGGCTTGTGTCAGGCAAGGCATAACGGAGGGGGACAAGCACGGGAGACGTGTAGCGACCTCCCGGCTTCTCTCTCGGCACGCTTGTGCCCTGCCACGCAAACCGTAAAGAGCTCATCGCCTATCCAGCATTGCTGGCAGAGCTAAAGGATGCGGATTCCTGCCGTCCGAGCCTTCGCCAGAACGAGTTGGCGCTGTCCCTGCCTGTCCCTAGCTTTGCTGCCGTTTCTTCCCAGCAGACAGGACTGCCCCTTCACTCTGGTTCCTCCTGCAAGCCGCCGTGATCGCGGGCACAAGGGTCAGCAGCCCGGCACGGTCTTGCCCAGTTGGGGCTGGAGCGTGGCCGTGGTCGGGCAGTGGGCAAGGGAGCAGCCTGGAAGGGCTCCCGGGGAGCGGGTGGGCGCTGGGGACAGAGCCGTCCTCCGCTGTGAGCCACTTTCAGGTGAACGTCAGCTGGGGCAGAGACCTGTGCCCTGCGAGAGCGTGGGCGTGGGTCTTGCTGCAGAGGTCCCCGTCCTGCGGGACGGCAGCTCCAGGGCTTGAACTCAGCCAGCGCTCGTGTTTTGTCTGGGGGTGGAACAAGAAGCCGTACCTTTCCCCATCCGTGGGGCCCTTCCGCGGGAATGAGTAACGCGTGTCGGTGGCTGCTGGGACCGCTGCCCTCACGCCCTGCGCTCCCTTGCCCTTTGCTGCCTGTCTGCTGCAGCAGGAGCGTGGCTGATGCCTCCATGCCGGCAGCAGTGCCTGTGCCTTGCTGGAGGCTGTCGGCAGCGGTGCAGGGGACAGAGGGCGGCTGCAGCGGCTGCAGCAGGCTCCCCTGCGCCTCCCCCAGGATGCTGCGGCGGAGGCATTGCTGTAGTCGGCAGCTACGCCCGGATGCGACAGCCGTCAGGCAGGGCGGGCAGCGTGGCGGGTGGCCAGAGTGCTGCTGGGGCTGCTCTGTGCGTTTCCAAATGGATGCACCACTGCTCCTTGCCGGCCCAGCTGGGACACGGCGCAGAGGCTGCCCCTCCCTCAGTGCCCCCCTTTCCCTGCTTTGCACAGAGCGGGGCCGGACTCTGCGTCCCCCCGGGCCCCCTGCCTGCAGCTGAGTTATCCCGGCACCGGCAGAGCCCGCCCTGGAGATGCTGGGAAATAGCTGCTCTGGGGCAGCACCGCTTACCCCAGGCTGGGGGTGCAGGCTGGGAGCAGAGCATGTCCCACCCCCGCCTGCAGCCTGGTGCTGGGTGGCGTCCCGCCTCGTGGTGGCCCCCACGCGTGTGATGAGATGAAAGGTCTCAGCCGCCCTTGCACTTCCTCTGCCGCAGCACCGCAGAGCCACCCAGGAACTGGGCTGGTTGTTGTGGGGGTTTCCGCTGTCTCCGTCACTGCTGTTCTCGAGAAAGAGCAAACCCTCCTGAAACACTGCTGCTGCCCTGCAGGCATCTGCCCAACCTGCCCGGTGTCCCAGCTGCCGTGTTGTTGGTGATCGGGCTGGGCCAAACCGCTCTCCGATGGTGCCATTTTCCGTGCGTGGTGGCAGGAGCAGCTCGAGTCCCTCTGGACCACAACCCCCGGCCAGGCGGGCAGAGGTCGGGGAGCTGCGGGCTCTGATTTTAGCCTCTGCAGCGCCGGGCAGCCCCGGCCCTGCCCTCCGCGCCGTCGGTACCTGCCTGGGGCTGGGCTCCCGCCGCTGCCTTTTCCCAACCGGGCACCCCAGGTAACCCCTGCCTCCTCCCAGCCTCTCCTGCTCAGGAAGAGGATCAGCGTCTGTGAAAGCAGGCCAGCGCCCCGAGAAACCCGGCTGAGAACAGCAGACACCAAGTGCAGCGGGGAAGGGTGGTGCCATGCGTGGCCGCACGTCGCCCTGTCTCCCTGCAGAGGCGGGATACAGCCGTACAGAAGGTCCCGGAGGCTCTTGGGGATGACGGGACGAAGCCCCGTCTGAGCTGCCGGTGCTTCCCGGGCAGAGGCTCTGTTGCCGGCTGCTCCTCGCGCCGTCCGGCTCCGAACCCCAGGCGCGGCACCTTGCCCCAGCATGGGCTGTGCCCCTTTTCAGCACCAGCTGCGCACGCCGTACTGCTGATGAGGCCAAAAAGTATTGTTGGGAAAAATCTGCCAGGAATTGCGAGCAGATTTTCTGCTAGCACGGGAGGAGCAGATGTCCTGCCCTGTCAGCAGCATTCCTGAAGCAAGAATGTTGTTCCCCACTTACGTGGTGCCTTAATTATCAGGATTTTGTGTTCTCAACAGGAGAGAACTTTGTGGCTGATAAAATTGTACCAGAGAGGAAAACTAAGCAAGAAAAACAGAAGAGCAGCTGAGGACTAGGCAAGACTTTGCAATCCTGGGATGAAACAAGCACGTGCGGTGCCTGTGTTGGTTGGCAGGAACTGCAGGCTCTTCTCTGTGACTCGTCGTTTACTGCTCAGGCCTTTATCACTTCCCAATTTCAGCATTTGTCGTCGGCTGCAGCAGAGGTGAGTCCTACCCGTTAACGGTTTGGCTCTCGTTCTTCCAGGTGACGCAGTACCTGCTGGACCAGTCGTTTGTGATGGACGAAGAAACCCTGTACGAAGCTTCTCTGCGAATAGAGCCCAAACTGCCTTCTTGAGCCCGGAGCAGTGGCCGGCGGCTGCTCGTGTACACACGCTATACCATACTGTATATATCTGTCTGTTTCTGTTGGACGCCCTGGAGTGACTTACCACGTATGTGCTTCTCCAAGCAAACCGCCCCCCTCGTTCTTAGGCCGCAGTAGACCTCGCGTAGGATT
The DNA here is from genome assembly GCA_034782735.1 of Sagittarius serpentarius. Taxonomy (NCBI): domain Eukaryota; kingdom Metazoa; phylum Chordata; class Aves; order Accipitriformes; family Sagittariidae; genus Sagittarius; species Sagittarius serpentarius. The sequence goes on along the minus strand of JAVKLA010000002.1, from coordinate 23,659,107 downwards.
TCCCGCGTCGTTTAAGGTTTCACGCATCGACACTTTGCTGGAGTCCCGGTTTCTTTTCGATGATGTTATTTTTGTCATTTGTTCTTCTCGAGGGGGCTGGCGGTCAGGCAGGCGAACCCGCGTCTTGCCGCGGGGCTCTCGGGCAGCACGGAGCAGCTCTTGCTCAGACGGTGTCGGCAGTAACATCCCCGGGCAAACGCTGTAAGGCGGGGGAGGAGGGCACATCGAAGTTTATCCCTCGGTGCGAAGCTGCCCTCTCTCTCTGTGCCACCCCCCCCGCCCCCGCGCTGGCCCGGCGCTGGGGGGGCCTCTCAGCCGCTGCCCCCGGTCCCTCCTAAGTCGGGAAGATGGAAACGTCCCTTTGACTCTCCTCGCTGCATACGGCTCATGACAAGCTTCTGTTGATATGCTATAGATCCGTATACCTTGTGACCACTATGAGTAACATGATGTAGAATTAGAAAAAGATGACCGAGTGTTTTTATTACATATACTGTAATCCTGTCTAACCACCTTCTAGCAGGAATATAGTAATGTAGTGCTTATTCTGTGAATATTACCATGTATTTTTTACATTGTACAGTATATAAACACAGTTTAACTTTACGGTGGCAGGCATGCTCCACTCTAACAACCAGAACACTTTTGCTGTAAGCAATACCTCGTGGTATGAGAATTCTCTTTCAAGCCCTAAAACGATTTCAACTTACAGCTTGTTTGGAAAAATATTTCCGGTTTTTTTTGTAAAAATATATGTTTCCTGATTACCTCTTGCTAATAAATCTATTCTATCTCAGGGTGAACCGGGACTTGTCATGGTTTTATCGGCGGGTCAACGCCTGACCCGCAGACTCTCCCCTCCTCCCCCGCCCCGCCCCCCCCGCCCCGCCTGCCCGGGGACGCCCCGCCCCCTGCCCCGCCCCTCGGCAGAGGCTCGGCTCCGCTCGCCTTCGGTTCGGCTTCGGTTCGGCGATGGGCTGGGCCGCGCTGCTGGCTGTGGCCGCGGTCCTAGCGCCCGCCGCCGCCTGGGCGCCCTCCGCCGAAGGTAAAGGGGTACCGGGAGGGGAGGGGGTAGCTCGGCTTGGCTCGGCTCGGCTCCCCGCTCTTTCCCGCAGAGGAGCTGCAGTTCAAGGCCTGGATGCTGCAGGTAAAGCTCCGGGAACGGGCCGCGGTGGGAAGGGGCCGGGCCGGGGCTCGGGGACCCCTCGGGAGCGGTGGGGTGTCGGTGAGAGGCTCACACCCTCTGCCCCCGCAGAACAACCGGCGGTACGGCCCGGGCGAGTACCCCCGCCGGCTGCGCATCTTCCTCGGCAACAAGAGGCAGATCGACGAGCACAACGCCGGCAACCATAGCTTCCAGAGTAGGAGCCGCTTCTCCAGCCCCCCCCTTCCCCCCCCCCCCCCCCCCCCCGCGCCTCTTTTTTTCCCCATAACCAATTTTCTGATCGATGCTGGGATTCGAAGAGTGAATCTCAGAACAGGAAGCAGGCGAAGAGACTACAGAATACTGCAGAGGTTCTTTTGTTGCTTTGACGGGGAGGTTCTTTCTTCATTTCTTTCCCTTTTTATTTCAGTGAAATTAAGAGTTTACAAGCTGCTTTGCCTAGGAACCTGAACCTGCAGTAGAAGAAGCCTCATCATTTACAAGTGTGTGGATATTTCTTATGCCATGATTCGTAATTCTCTTTTAATCAGGTAAGACAACATGATATTTAATTAAAATGCTTAAGCAACAAATTCCAGTTGTTTTGTACCAAGATTCTTCTGTTGTGGTGCCACACCTAGTTTTCAGTTAATACTAACAGAGCAAGAGGAGAGGAAATAATAGCCATCTTTGCCACTGCATGGATTTTTCATAGTATTTGATTAGGTTTTAGCACAGTAATAAAAAATGCTGTTCTTTGGAGTTCTCTGGTCATATGGTTTTTTTAAGATTGTATGTTTATAATTAGAATTACTTTTGAGTTTGTATTTTTCATCCTAATTGTGGTAATTTGTTGCTGTTTTTTGAGGCGGTCATCCACAAGTGTTTTCTTTTTCTGCTGGAGGCTGTATTGGTGCTGTATCCAGAATACAAATTGGAGCGTATTTTAAAGCATACAAATGCATCCCTGGGATTGCCCAGTTTTAATGCAGAAATGTGCTGTTGCTTCTTTGTACCATCTTCAGTCAGAAGCTTTCTTTGCTTCCTAAATTCATCATTTTGTTTCCATGAGGTATAAGAGGTTTACAGGATTCTCCCCTCCCTCGTCTCCCAAATCAGCCTCTCCCTCATGGAAGACAGAATGGAGGACTTGTCTATGACTAAACATGGTTTTGCACTGCTGCAAATATCATATGAAACACATTATGTTTTGAGAATTGTTTTATATATATATATAAAAGAATGATTTTTTTTTTTTTATAATTGTTAAAACTTGATTCCATATTGCCTGAGAGAGAAAAAAATATTCGTTATTTTTTTAGATGCATGATACACACTGGGAGAGACAGGAGAATGACTCAGGAGGTGGGAAGCTCATGCAGCACCCCCTGCCTCTTCTTTGAAACCTTCTGCTTTTTTTCTTACCTTCTCTTAATTACAGCAATAATTTATTTAGTTGGGAAAACCAACATAGAAATACATTGACTTACACAGTCACAGATCAGAGAAAGGGCTCAGTAGCCAGTATGCGAGAAAAAAGAACATGTGATTAGTTCAAATGCATTTTGCTTTCTGTTATAAGGTGGTAAGTAGGAAAGCACTTAATCAAAATTTTCACACACCTGTGTAATGGTAAACTTTCTTTTTAGCGGTGGTTACTGTTGGGATTTGAATGCTTGATGCTGCCTTGGCTTTAGATGGTTCCTTAGATACATGTGAAATGTTAAGAAGGTTTACATGCATTCTTGCTGTCTATGCATGTTGCCTGCTTAGTCAGATTGTTCTGATCAATGTTTGCAATATGTATATATGGGTATGGCTCAGTCATTGTAGTGTCTGAGGATATCTTCACTAGATGGTAAAGGATCACCTATTCTTGAACAGATCAGGAGAAAAGATGAATAATCACGTCCAAATGATATGCAGTTTCCTCCAGTGACAAATGCATTAAATAAATGATGCTCTTTTATGTCTATAGGCCCCAATTCAACAACAAACAGGCATGTCAATGGGATGACTCACATTCTTAATGTTAGGCAAGTGGCTAAGTACCTGGCTCTATTCTCTTGATTTTTAGACTGCACCTGTGTTCAGGGAGAGGATAACTTCTTTTAGTCACAGAAATTTTGCAGTGTTCATAAAATGCAGTTAGTAGGCCAAATGAGCATATAGCTTCAAAGACAACCTATAGATTTACTTTTGCATTTAAAAAATAAAAAGAAAATCCATTGAGTTGTTAGAAGCTTTAAAGGAAAATACTAAACTTGAATTTTTACAGATTTTGAGTACATTAATTGTGAACGTTAGTCTTTGGGAAATACAAACACATAAATGGCTGTATCACATCAAAGCACGATCCAGTTACTTTCAGTAGCAATGAAGTCAGATGTTTCTGGGGGAGTTCAAGCGAAAGTTGACCCTAAGAGAAAGCTGGCCCTCCCTACCTTTTATGAAACTTAATTTTAGGGGATATTTAAGCCTTCTTGTTATTTTTATTAATCTGAATTACTCTAATTGAAGTGTACTCTGTACACATATAAGCATCAGATCTCCGCAGCAAAGACTAGCAGACCCACTCGGCAGCCAGAGCAAGAGCCCAGCAGCAGTTACGCTGCCAGCACTGCTGCTCGATTTCTTCATCGCGGACCTTGATGAATGGATTTGCTGGGTCACTACCTGCTCTACCCCTGAGTAGCCCCTAAACTCTCCCACTGAGGGGACAGAGAGGACACTGAAATCTAATATGGCCGTACTAGGCGCCAGCGAATGCAACCGTAATACCTTCTTAGGCAGCTCTCGGCTGGAGTATGACAATCACAAACAAGTTTTTACTGTGTTGCTTCCATTGTTTTAAGGCCACGCGCACCCTCACGCCAACTTCTGCAGAGGACAGTGTGGATCCCCTGCGGCGGCAGGGCCTGTCCTCCCCCAGCGTGGGGGCAGCCCACAGGCATCCGTCAGAGCCCCCCTTCGTCCCCTCTCTTTGCCCTCTGCCCCAGCTTGCTGAGCAGGTGTCGGGGATCCCGGAGGCCTCCTTTCTAGAGTCTTCCTGAAGCCACTCGAAAGAATCCATTTCTTGTGCCTCCTCTCCCCTCGCTGACACCTATCAGTCTCGGAAATGCTGGGTTAAAAGACATTTCTGCCAATGGTGGCCTGAATCTCCTGCTCTTCTGTTACTGGCTTTGAAAGACAAATAATGTACCTCATTTCAAAGAGGTGTTAATGAGGGGAGGCAAATGATGTTGTGAATCGCTAAATACCATAAGGATAAGAATCATTTAAAAAAGCTAAGGAGGAAATTAATAATTCTGTACTCGATGCATGTTTGGGAAGATATGCAGTAAAGAACGTTTGGGACTAAAATACTGAAAGAGGATGATTTAAAGAAACATTGAATAACAATGTTCATGTTATTCAGTTCAAATGCCTGTTTTTTTCCAAGCCTGCAACTTCACCTTATTTCTATTCCTGAGCCTACTACTGTTCCTTTTTACCACCCTTACCTCCAATTTAAGTTAGGCTGCTTCCTCTTTCTGCCTCTAACTGGTTTGGGACCAGCAGAAAGGCTTTGCTTCTGCTCCTGGTTTTGGCATTTGATGCCTCAGCAGCTATCACTATCAATTGCACTGAAGGGGCTGCTAACACTAGGCAGAGACACAGTCAACACGTGGCAGCTCTGTAAGTATTTATTGCAAGCTGCTAAGAAGCTTTTTCTGAGCATATTTAGAAATTATTTTAGAGAAGTACTGAATAGCCAGATTTCAATAAATTTAAAGAGGAGCAACAGAATGCAAAGTCTTACATTGCCTGAGCAGCCTACTTGACAAAATTCAGAGTAGCGAGATTGTAGCAAAAGTTCTCAAAAAAAAAAAAAAGGCTGGAAATATATTTTAATGTCACAGTATTACCAACATCCTCCTTAAATAATCACAAAAATTTTTTTTTAATCTTCCTATTAAAAAATGTAACAACATAGATTCATTGTTCTTGCCTTTTGGTTTTTAAACTTGTAGATTAGTGAGATAATACTTTCAAACTTTTCCCAATAAGCAGACTACAAATGTACTGTTTCTATTAAATGATGAAGTTGTTATAAGCATTCAAGCTGAAATAAATAAGAATTATCATGAGGACACATGGATCCACATTGTCAAGTTAAGCTTTTCTTTCTAACTTCATTGAAAGAAGTATCTCACCATTTATAGTGTCATTGAAGAAAGAAATCGGGATGAGGCCAACAGTGCAAACAAATTGAGTCTCAACAATTAATGTTTGGCAAAGCTAAAGGCATTAGGAAGAGATTCTCATGATCAAAACTCTTAAGCAAACAAAACTGTCAGCTCTGTTCATACTACATGGAAAAAAGTTCAAAAAATATTAAAAAAAAAAAATCAGCAATAACTTATTTTTTAGATCTCCCTATTTGAAGTTCAGGGATTGTTTCCATATGAAGTTTTCTTAGGTTTTGTGTAATTGCAATCACATTTCCTTCTTGATTCTTAGCTTAGCTTCCCTTAAATGTGGGCAGAAATCTGATTTTTGGCCAGATGAATTGTTCTTGAACTGCTAATACTAGCCAGTTCTCACTCATCTTTCTGGTCATCCTCACAGGTACTTCCCATTCTGCAGTAAAAATGGAGACTTCCCCCATCAAGAAAGAGGAACATGTTCAATAAGAGAATGATTGCTCTATGCGGTGTATAGTTAGTTACCTTACTTGGACAAACTGATAACGTAACATTAGCAGACATGCATTTTAGGATGATGGATGTCCAGGTTTTGAACGTACAGCAAGTGGTCTTCTTGTGGTCTAACACGGACCTGCCATATGACAAGAGATGCCTGATTTTTATGCCATATGGTGGTGCTTGTCTGGTCTTAAATGGAGTTGTAACATGCAGCTTTTCAGTACATTTAGAAGATGTCAAATGACCCACTCTAGCTAAAAAAATTGGGTACCATTCAACCCTGCAGTAAAAAGCGTGACTGCAGTGAGTAAGCCAGCTTTCAGCTTAGTACTTTGGTTTCAAAGGCAGTGGATGTGCTTTATGGAACTGTACAAACCCACCTGATTATTTTGGCTACTCATTTGGCCTGCTAGCCTATCAATCCATAGCTTTCTGGTCACTGGTACTGAGCTAACTAAATTAAAGCTACAATATTTCCACATCTATTGCTGTCCTTCCTCTGACAGCAGTGCAAATTTTGTTTTAGTTAAATTAATACCGGCAGGCTTTCGGAGTAGGGCAGAAACAGTGTTCCCGTTTGAATGGATGTTATTTATACATTTTTTTCTATATCATCCTTGCCACGTCTCACCTTCCTCAGTGTAACTGCAAAATCCTCAGCAGACTTTGACCCCAATGTAGTTTTGTTTGATGATAAATGTAGATGACTCACTCTGAAATGAGGAGTCTGACTCAAGTTTTCTAAAGCAATACACCGTGTTCTAGACTCACTCATTTGTCTCGGTAGAATCACACATATATTAGGAGGCAGATTCCACGTAAGTATACAACATGGAGTCAGATGCATGCAAAAAAATTTGACAGTCTGTGATCTTGAGGAGAATAGTGGCTGGAGTTTAATGCCTTGTCAACTGCCTACAGATAGAGCAAGATCAGAAGGAAGTGTCCTTTCCCTAGACACTGTGGTCTGAACCTGCTATTTAAAAATCTGTTCCATAAACAGGTGCTGATAAACAGAAGGTTGAAGTTGCACCTGAGCAGCTAAACAGACCATGCGCTTATCGGGAAGTGTATGGCAAATTTCTATACAACCACAACTATGATGAAATAAGAACTCCGCCCAGGATATTTGAAATTTGACAACCTATCTCTAAGTATACTCATTATATTTTGTTTATTAGTAAGTATTTGTACGAAATGCAAACCAGTGGAAAATCCTACCTCCTGGGCCACAAGGCAAGCTTTGTTAGATCAGTTTTCCCCGCTGGAAGTCTTTGGCGAGGTTATTCTAACTGGGACTGTGGCACAAGAGGTTGTACCGCAAGAGTGCAACAGGTGTTATTTGTAGAGTGTGTGACCTCCCTATGTTTTCTCTTTACTGAGAGTCAATAACGAAACCATGGAAACTAAAAGATAAGTACTGATACCAGGCAGAATGAAAAAAATCTTCCATCTGTAGTTGCGTTAACCTGAAAGCAGACATTGGGCAAGCACTGCACTATTGTTTCCAGATTGAGACTTCGGTGATGGCTGCACAAACATCCCGATGGAAAATGCATTCGCACAGGTTAGGTTTTGCAGTGCAGGGGCAGTTTCCTCTTTTGTAGAATGGGAAGTACCACAAAAGTGCGGACAGCAGACAGCCTCCTAGGTACCATGATAATACTACTGAAAAATTCTCGTATTGAAGCAATGAGAATACGCTTTGAAAATACTAGGGTGCAGGATGAGCTAAAGTTTTATTTTAATTTGCCTTCCGGAAAATACTAATAGACAAAAGGGAAAGTGCCCAATTTTACTGTTAGTAACAATGTAAGGTGCAAATCTTTAAAGTTATTAAGGAAATCAGTTTGATTAGGAAGCAACAGACTGGAAGTGTTACTGGGCCACATTTATGAGAGTCACTTTTGAATGGAATAACTTTTTACATCTTGCAAACAGTTTGTTTTTGTAGTTTTGTTGGCTAAACATATGCAACACTCAGAACATTTTCAAGAGTTATTGTTTCAAAAGATTTTTTTACAATATTTTCAGTTAGAGTTAACATTTAAAGCACTCCACAGCCTTTACAACATTTGTGACTGTAAAAAGATGTTTGTGCTTTTGCCAGCTGTAGTTTTTATGAATTACATGATCTTTGATCTGAAGCAAAGCTTCAGCCCTCTAAGCCAAGCTGAAGGCAGGCTAGTCTTCGCACAGAGAGAAATCCGTTACTCTACTCCACCAGTATCCTTCAGGAAAAAAAAATTATTAAATTTGAATGTAAGCCTCAGGGTACGAAGATGATGACCTTTAATATGATATAGGAGACTTGGGTGCTGTTACTCATGCTGATGTCTTGCTCTGTGGAGTAGCAGAGGATGGGAACACAGAAGCACTCTCCATTGCTGGAAAAGGGATTATATAGCTTTTCTCAGTATTGACCTCACTTCCAAATTAGTTTAAGGATTCACACGTTCTCAAAATAATCTGTCCTTAGTGAGAAAGATGATGGATATGATGCAGAAATTGAGAGAGCTGGTAGATTGTGAAGATGGGCAAACAGCTCTGAAACTGTGACAAGGAAAGGAAATATCCCATGGGAATCTAGAGAAGAGTGGTCGATGGGGGGAAAGCAATGAAACATAGGGGAAAAAATGAGAAATTTTAGGAGGGTACACAAATTCAGTTCATATGAGAAAAAAGTAGAATCCATTGTAAAGCAAATATTGAAATGTGTATCCATGTTCCTGTACGGAGGTACGCAGCATGGTGTGCATGGCCTGAGTGGGAAGATCTCCTTGCAGTGGTACCACTCCAGATTGCAGGTGGTACTGTGAGCAAGGAATGCTTGTGAAAAATCTTTGGGGAGCTCTTGAATTCCCTCTAATCAGAACCTGTTTTGCTGGCTCATAGTGAGAAAGGAAAAACTCTCCTGAGGAGGTTTTCAACATCTGCTCCCTTGCTTTATTCACATGTACCAACAAATGCAAATGGAATATACTCAAAGAAAATGTTCAGTTAGGAAATGATTCCAAACTGGAGTAAATTGTCAAACTCCACTGAACAATTCTCAGTTCCAAATCACCTAGCTACAGTGGGCTGCCGTTGTGTTTTAGCCTAGACTTTTGTAGACTATCCTGAGCAACCCTTCTTTTCCCCATAGTTATAAAATGATACTATAATGAACAAGACTCCCCTCCTGTTTTGTTTTGGTTTTTTTTAAGTTACCTTGAAAGTTATTCTGCTTTTTTAAAGACAGTGACTGAACTTTACAGCTGTTGGTTCTTTGGTTTGTTTCATGAGGTTTTCCCCCTCTTATGAAAAAAATCAGGAACTAAAATAGATTAGTTTTGGGCAGATATATGGTGTAACTGTTCACCGTTCCATTTCTGGCACATTACTTAAAAGGAGAAGTGGCACCGGAGTTTTCTTAACTTCACTACCCAGGAAAGTGATGTCTAAGTATAAAATAAGGCACCCTTTTTTTTTTTTTTTTTTTTTTTTTTTGAATAATCCAGCTGAGGCTCATGTTAAATCCGGGGACTGTTACAAGCCATACTGCGCAGAATGTCAGAATAAACACTCGTAAGATCTCCTCTCATCCTACATTTATGAATCCTTGTTGCTCCCTCAGGCCTTTCACGTTTCTTGATGGAATACTTATATTACCTCTCTGCTCTTACTTACCTGCATGTGTTTGCCATATGCACTTTGTCCCTCAGGATAACTTCATCCATAAAGATGTTTTTATAGTGTTCAGAATATTCTCGATTAATGTCTTGATATGACAGTTAGGTTATCAGGACACTGTAAAAGGCAAGCAGAAACTGGGCCTGGCAAGCTCTTTCAGATTTTTTTTTTTAATGGCATTTCTATTTAATTGTGGGCCAATTAACTACTCGGTTTCCTTTCAGGAAAAAAAAAATCTTCTAAATTTAATAGAGAGTTGTTTAATGCTTCCTAATGTTGTATATCTGACTGAGCTTTTCATTACCCAGAGAAACAAACATGCTGGTCAGGTCACCAGGGAGTAGTGGTGATGTTTGCTGTCTTCCTTTGCACGGGAGGCGGAGGGGATGAAGCTGTAGCTCTTAAGTTTTCTAATGGTTCCTGTGTGATGGTCTGGGAAATGCTATATAACCACTCAGCTGTGTTCTGCACAAGTCACCAACCATATTATTCATCATGAGATCTAATTTCATGCTGCTGGGTTTAATTTTTCCTTTTTGGTTGCCAAATTTTGAATATACATCCAGCCTTATGTGGCTCACGCTGGTGACATCTTCATTTAAAAGACATAGTTACTCAACTGTGGAGATGCCTGTAGTGTGACATTTTGGACAGTTGGCAGAACTGTAATAAATCATAACTATTAAAATTTACTGTAATTAATATATATGCTAAGTACTGTAACAGGAATATTCAGTTCTCACCCTGCCTCTGTTAATGTGTATCAGTATGCAAACCATATATATTTTCAGATGTCATTCTGTTTCCAAAACTACATGTGGTTCCATTTCTCAAAATGTAAAGTGGGAATAATGTTAATAGGTGCAAAATAAGTGGCTGATATTTAATAAAGAGGTGTGGAAGTACAAGTTTCCACTAAATACTTCACATTTAAAAAATCACATTAAAAGTATGTTAGTAAGTGGCAGAGTCTAGCAGTCAGTTATGGGACACTGAATTAAAGCTCTCTTTACATTCTAGAAATCATAGAATCATAGAATTGCCTAGATTGGAAAAGACCTGTAAGATCATCTAGTCCAATCATTAACCTAGCACTGACAAGTCCCCCACTAAACCATGTCCCTAAGGACTACATCTACACGACTTTTAAGAACATCCAGGGGTGAGGACTCCACCATACATGTCAGACATACTATTTGTAGCCACCCGTGAAGAGAGCTATTTGAGTGAATTGCCTGCCATCGTATCTGAGTACTGAGTAGGATTCATCTCATCTCTCTCCCTTTATAGTCAGTGGCGAGAAACAGGCACTTCCAGGGCACAACTTGCCTCGTCTTAAGGTAGCTATCTAAAATAGGTCAGAAGAATTGCCTTTTAAAGGACCCATTTTTTCTCCAGTGAATATGAAAGGAGTTCGCATTGGCTTGGATGTGGATGCCTACAGATACAGACATCTGACGCCAGGGAAGGTGAATCCTACTTGTGACACAGGCAGAGGTGACATACAAACCTTACACAAAGGACAGTATTTTTTTGCCCATGTAGTTATCATCCTTTTTCCCCTTCCTGCTAGTCACTTCTCCCATCCACATGCAGCAGCAATGAATCAAGAAAGTCTCCTCCAAAACAAATTTCACTGCTTTTAAGAGCTCGTCCATGTTGTGTACTACAGAAGAAAGTGAATGTTACATTATAGTATCTACTGACAAATGGACCAAAAGTAAGGCAGATCTTAATTCCAGCATATGCTGTCATTTGAGTCCTTGTTCCTGCAGTAACAGGTGTTCTTTACTGGAGTGTTTGTACACAGTTTTAGGGAGACCATATTGATACCTATGTGAACGATCAAGAGTTATTGAATGTATGTTTATACATACTTCACAGACCTCTGAAACTGTCATCTTTATAGATCTCTGTAAACTCATTTTCAGATCTTATTGTCCATCCTTCCAATTAATTCCAGTCCAGTTATCTTAGCTTTTTATTCCCTCTCTTGCCCATTCAGTCCAAGCTTTTTTTGCTTTGTCCTGCCTCGGCTTGCCCCATTATACTGGCTGCCCCCTACCCCACTTCCATTTTCCTTCACTTTTTCCCAGGCTGGTCTCCTGTGAGGTCAAACTGATCAACCTAGATGATTTTCTTAGTCATAATAAACTACAAGTCTTTGAGCTTTTTGTGACTCTGCAACCAGCCTCCAGGACTACTACAGCTAATTTTGAGACGATTTCTTTATCCAGGCAGACAGTTCTTCCACATACTATTTCCCTGCAGTTTTTTTTTCTGCTGCCAGTCTTCAATCCCAGATATGTCTCCCTTTCTTCCTGCCTCCCCCCTTTTCCTTCTGTATTTCCTTCTGGTTTGGGTTGTGTGTGGGTTTTTTGGTTGGTTGGTTGGTTTGTTGTTTTTTTGTTTGTTTGTTTATTATGGGGTTGGTTTTTTTAATGACCAACACATAGGATCGTTAAGAACACAAAGATGAAAGCATTCCCACTCTTAGGTCAGCACAGTCCACAAAGACACAGACTTCAGCTGCAGGAAAATCCCCTCAGCTGGATGCTGAAACTTTAACAGAAAAGTTGTATTGCTGGAATTCACACCTTTAAACCTCTGGAGTGTTCTTCCAAATATATGCAAACTAATTTTTCAAAAATTTTCAAGCCTGGGCAAGTATTATAGATATCACTCCAACAGAAAAGTCCAAAATTCAGAACGCTGTTCCGCGAAATGTTCTGCAGGACTTCCTATTCATGCTTTGAAAATTGGCAGCTATAACATTTTGAAGAGAAATATATGTATGTAGCTTTTTCTTGGAAATAGTTGCATCATTTGAATTGAAGCTTTGCTCCAAAAATGAGCCTGAGGCAAAACTGGAAAATTTTAGCCCCAATGCTTCAAGTTTGGCATAACTGAGCAAGGGAAGGGGAAAAAAAAAATAAAAGGAAAACAGGACAGGTCAGGCATCTCAGTAATACAGTACTGCGAGCCTCATCTGTAATTATCATGAAACATGACAACCCGTAACTAGTAGCTGGCTTGGACCCATCTGCACTCTATCCCTAAGGATATAGTAACAACTGCTAACCCATAAACAAACCATCATAAGAATAAAAGAATGTTTAAAAGTAAATATGGGACCTCATCTATGACTTAATTTCCAGAATCACTGAAGTCACTTTGCTTCTGGCTTATTTGAAGTGGCACTTCCCTGAAATAAAGCCAGCTCTTCTGTTCCAGTGGCAAAGAGAATCTGGTGGAGACCACTGATGGGAAAGGGAGTTGTGCTTTTTGCCGTTTCTGACTGATTCAGAGGCCTTGGTACGTTTCCAGGTGCAGCTACGTAGTAGGACATGCAGGTAGGGCATGAGCAGTGCTGATGAGGCAAGTCTGTGGCATCCTGCCCTTGGATGCTGATGGATACCCAGGGAGTTAATGCTTCTTTCAGGCTGCATTAACTCCTGCAGGATCCCCTCAGCAGCTGGTGCAGTTCCCGGAGGAAAATTCTCAGATGTTATCCATGGAGATGTTTGTTTACCCCACGTGGGATGGCCCTCATGCTTTCCCTGTCTGTTGCGTTTTGGTTTTAGAAATGAGGCAGTTGTGTTTGTTACTAATAAACTCTCTTTGCAATTGCAGGCCTATTTAGAATACTCCATTTAGATTCAGGTTCTCTTTTTGTTTATTTTGTGAAGTTACAAATTGGGTATGTACCTCCTGATGCTCTCTCACATATACCAAACCTAAACTCGGGGTTTTCTGGCATGTGGTGGAGGAGGTTATTTTTTCTTAAAAACATATCAACAGCTTGAAATCAGGACACCTTTCGAAAGCGGAGATGATGTAAGAACTGTCCCAGCACCCCACTCCCCATGTCCGTTTCTACGGTTTTACAGTCACCATTTCCGATTAAAAAAAAAATAATTCCAAAAACCACAAACACCCCCACGTGAAGAAGGGGAATTGGCTGACTGCAGACAGTAAGCAGCATGGCTATCTGCATCCAGTACCGGCGGTAAACGAACTTAACAGAAGGAGGGAGGATGATCCCCCCGGTTCCTTCCCGCCTTGCTGGAAAAGCCTGGATTGGGCACCATCCCCGCTCGGCTCGTGGGACAGAGGGGACCCGGCTCGCCAGGGCTCCAGCCTCTGCCCGGCCCGGGGCTGGCCCGCGGCCTCAGCTGTTCCTCGCTGGTGCCTCTGGAAGGCGGATTCACCTCATCGCCGCGGAGTGAGGCCCTCCCCGCTTCTCCACAGCACCCCCCCCACCACCACCACCTTCCACTCCTGCCTCTCTGTAACCCTGCCATTACCCCACGCTAAATGCCCGCTCTTTTCCGCCCCTGCTGCTTCTCCCGTTTGATTAGGTCCTGCTGAAGCAGGCAGGGGGAAGCTTTCCTTCTGGAAAAAAACAATCTGCCTGGAGCAGGATTTCACGGGGAGTCTCCGCAGCCGGCGGGCGGCGGCGGCGGCGCGGCAGCGCTCCCCCTGCGCTGCGCTGCGCTGCGCTGCGCTGCCTGCCAGGCCGCAGCGCC
>JAVKLA010000002.1:23615174-23644974 GCA_034782735.1 Sagittarius serpentarius | reverse complement strand
CCAGAGTAGGACCCGCTTCTCCCGCCCCCCCCTTCCCCCCCCCCGCCGCCCCGCTCTCGCTTTCCGCTCCGATCCGTCGTGAGCAAAAACCTTCCCGTTTCCTCCTTCTTCTAGTGAGCCTGAACCAGTTTTCAGACCTGACCTTCGCAGAATTTAAAAAATTGTACCTGTGGAGAGAGCCCCAGGTAAATCACGGGAGCCCGTCGCGGGGGGGAGGAGGGGGGTCCGGCAGGATGGTGGACCCCATGCCGTGGGGAGCTCTGCGCCGAGCTGCACCCGCGCATGGGCCGGCACCCCATCGCTGCGCTGCCTGAAATCCGCCTTGCTAAGTGCACTGCCCTGTCCCGCTAGAGCCAGGGTAAGAGCGAGGTGAACCCCCTCCATCCCCAACCTGCCCAGCTTTCAGCCGCCCCTGCCTCTTGACCCTGGCTCTAGCCGAATTGTCACTTCTGCTTTCAGATTTCCAGGTTGATCTGTATTTTTATGGGTAGACCTAAGGCCTGATCCTGGCTGTTTGGGGAGTTAGGAGCTCCCCGGACAGCGCTGCTGGGGGTGCGGGCTGGCAGTGCTCTTCCAGGGCTGGCCCACGTCTCCCTGGCTGTCACGGCTGGCGTGCAGCGAGCCAGGGCTGCGCAGGCAGCGTGGCAGTCACCGCTCCCTCCACCCCGGGGAGGGCGGCCGACCGTGGGCCACCGTCCCCTGGTATGGCGGCTTGCCGCAGCTTTCCTGCCTCACTTGCAGAACTGCTCAGCCACAAAGGGGAACTTCCTGCGCAGCTCTGGGCCGTATCCTGACTCCATTGACTGGAGGAAGAAGGGAAATTATGTGACACCCGTGAAAAACCAGGTGAGGAGTGTGTGTCATCAGCAAGGCACCAAGAGCGGGCCAGGAGAGGGGCTAACCGCTGCGGGCAGGGCCGGGAGGAAGGAGTGCTGGGGTGTGCGTGCCCGCAGGGAAGCAGGCTCCCCCAGGAGCCCCTCCATGGCTGGGGCAAGGGTGGCCGGGGCGGGCTGGGGCAGGGGAGGCTGTGGGCCCCTGCGGCAGGAGCCAAGCAGAAGGCAAAGCCCAGCTGCCAGCGGGGAGTGGAAGCGCCATGCTCCTGGTGTGCCCTTCTGCCCTGGCCCCGGTGTTCTGGGGAGGCTGGTGACCCTGCGGCACATTATGGAGCAGTTCCTCTCCGGTTCTTAACACAGGGCCCCTGCGGGAGCTGCTGGACCTTTTCCACCACGGGGTGTTTGGAGTCTGCTATTGCTATTGCAACGGGAAAGCTCCTCTCTCTGGTAAGAGATTTTCCTTTCCTGTGCACTGACGGCAAGTCCTGCCTCCGGTTATGTGCCGGGGCTGCCAGCAGGGCCAGCCCGCTCCTGTCAGCTGCCAGCTGCTTGTTCCGAGTCCGGCTGTACGTTGCTGCGTGCGGCTGTGGCAGGCACCCCTGGCCCTGCAGACCCCTTGCAGCTCTTTGCAAGCGAAGCAGAACTGCTGGGGAGGTGGGGGCCAGTGCGGCCGGGAGCTTGCTGTGCCCTGTTGCCGTCCCCTTTTGGGGTCTGAGTGTCCCGCTGCCCCGGGCTTAGGCAGAGCCCTTTTTGGAGCAGGATGAAACCGGAGGGGCCGGAGGCTGACAGGTCCCTGCCGCTAGGAGCAAGCATGGTTCACTAGAGCTGTGTCTGGTGCTGCCAGCCGGCAGAAGCTCCTTGCTGCAAAACAGCTTGCTGCAAGCAGCACGTTGTGAGATTGTTTATTTTTAAACTCCCAGAGGATTTATATTCTTGAAGAACTAGAAAGACAGTAGCTGCTTATATGACTTATCAGAATAGCTGAGGGTTGGGTGTAAGTGTTAAAAACAAACCTGACCTTTGAAAGAGATCTCAGCCAGTGCTCCCATGGGCGGGATGGTGTGCTGGCAGGCGGGGGGAGGAATGTCTCTTGCAGCCGGAGCATCCTGGGCTGCTGGCTCCACATCTTCCTTGTCCCCCTCCTTGGGATGTGGAGCCATTCAGCCAGGTGATTCCTGCTCGCAGCGGGTGAACAGCCAGCTGCACGGATAAAGCCAACGCTCCTTGGTTGCCCGCCGCGCGGATCGCATTTTGTCTCACTTACTCAGAATGTGGGTGCCGAACATATACTGACTCAAAAAACTTTTCTGTAGGCAGAACAACAGTTAGTTGATTGTGCCCAGGCTTTTAACAACCACGGCTGCAGTGGGTAAGTAATATAAAGTAATAACAGAAATGAGAGTATCTCGCGTTCTGTGATTGACAGCCTTCCTCAAAATCTAGTGTCGGGACCCTTCCAGATCTTGGAATGGGTTTTGTTTTCCTTTGGCTGAGACATGTCAGGGAAAACAGTTTTGGTTTTGGTTTGGCTTGATTACTTGCCCTCCCTAGAGGTTAGAATGTTTCACTAATTTCCAGCATTTCCTAACCTCTGTTGTTCCTCTTATTAGTTTTTCTTCTGATATTTGTTTTGTTACAATGTCTTCTGACATTGCAGTCACGGGTGCAACATAGCTAGGCTTTAACATGCTCAGGGAAAGCAAGGGGAGTTTTGTCGGTTGCTCTGCTCATGGGTCACGCGCATCTGCTGGCGCTTTAAGGAACCCACAGAAACCTCTGCTTCCCCTTTGGTTAATTCCTACTGGCATTGCTAGAGAAGGCAAAAAATAAAGCTTTCTGAAATCTGTTTTCGGTAAGATAGGTGATCCCTGAGGAACGCTCAGAGAGCTGAGCAAAACCACTCTTGGTGCTTTTTACTTTCTCATGACTCCTTAGTCCTTTCCTTGTCAGCAAGCCCCGATCACACTCTCCTTCCCTCCGTGAGATGCGCTCCCCCAAGGTGGCCAAGGGAGGAAGCAGCTCCTTGCTGGAGATGTGGGTCTCTTGTCCTCCCTCGCGCTGTGTAGCTGGGGACCTCGGCCTCAGCATGCAGGCTGGAGGCTGGGCAGAGGTCACGGATAAACACCTTCAGTGTGCGAGGCTACAGCGCTGAGCCGGCACTGTTGGTGCTGTGCGGGGGTGGTGGCCTCACGCCTTCGGGGCTCCTGTGTTGGCATTCGTCCCCAGGGATTAGGCACCCCTGAGAATGAGGTCTTCCCGTGCCTGTGTAGGACCACGCCAAACAGCGTGATGGGCTAAGCCTGGAGCCCCAGACAGGGAGATACTGCAGGGACAGGCTGGAGTTTATGCCTTTAGAGGGTCTGAGTTAGATACACCCTGTCCTTCCCTTTCCGCCCCAGTTTGTGGGAATGGTCTGTAGGACTGTGGGGGAACGTTCATGGCTTTGCTCTGCAGAAGCCGCAGCGTTACCATCCTAATTAATCTGCATTCTGGCTGTGTTGTCTTGCAGGGGCCTGCCAAGCCAAGCCTTTGAATACATATTGTATAACAAAGGGCTCATGGGGGAGGACACCTACCCATACCGGGCCGAGGTACTTCCAGCGCAGCTCAGGCGTATTTCTGCAGCGGCAGAGCAGCCTTCAGAGCAGGCTTTGACACCGGTTCCTTTCTGTCTGCACAGAATGGCACCTGCAAGTTCCAGCCAGAGAAGGCTATTGCATTTGTCAAGGATGTTGTCAATATCACGCAGGTAAGGCCCCGAGGGTTACTCTTCCAAACTTCAAGGGCTGTGCGAAGCCTGACCTGGAAGGTGGTCAGAGGCCCGAAGGCATGCCGGGCTCTGCAGCGCGAGCTGCAGCCTGCTTCCTCTTTGGAGAGGAGGGAGCCGCTGGCGTGCACACTCCTCCTCTCCTGTGCGCCGCTGACTTCCTTTTCTGAAGGTGGCACCACTGGAGTGCTGTAGTCAAAATACAGGCACTAGGTCTGTGCCTGCTTTCCACAGCGGGTGCACCTCCAGGCTGTAAGTCTTGGTTCTTGTCTTTCAACGCAAGCAGCGCTTGTTTCCTTGTCTGCAAGCAGAAAGCCAGGGTTAGCCATCCCCACTGCGCTCTGACTGCTGGTCCGGGGGTCCTGACTGGTTCCAGCGTAATCAGGAGATAAATGACCCTGGGATCCTCTTCTTGCAGTATGACGAGGATGGCATGGTAGAAGCTGTGGGGATGCACAACCCGGTGAGCTTTGCCTTTGAGGTGACAGGTAACTTCATGCACTACAGAAAAGGAGTCTACTCAAAGTGAGTATTTCTGAACCTGGGAAGTTGAGGGTGAGGGGAAGGTGTAGGGTTCTAGAATCACTCGCATCCCCGTTTCTCCTGCTTTGTGGCACTGGACGCTGGGACACTGGACTGCATTCTTGCATTTTCTTTTAAACAGAAAACAGAAAAAATAAGTAAACTGGGCCTTGATAAACAGCAGCACAGTGAAGGGGGAACAGTGTGCTTGGAGCTAATTTCCTGCTAGGAACCAGTCCAACCTGAAGACCAGTCTGCATTTGGAATGAAGCTCGGCAAGTCAGTGAGCTCGGGAGATCCTTCTGCAGCCCTGCCACAGAGATGAGGGGAGCCCGCTCCAGGGCTGGTGTGTGTGTCTGTGTGTCCGAGCTGTGGATGGCGGCAGGGTCAGCCCAGGTGTTGCAGCTGAACACATGTGGTTTACTTAGGGCAAGCCCTAACCAAAGGAAGTTTTCCCTGGGAACTGGGCAGCTCTTCCCAGCGCCAGACCTCAGAGCGGTGGTGGTGAGCGGTGTAGCTGCCTTCACGCTGCCCTGCACCTGAGCTGGTACATTTGCAGGTTGTGTTATGAAGGCAGGGGTCCCTGCATTGCTGTTCTCTGCAGCGCAGGCAGGTCCCCGAGCACCTTGTGCCAATCCCATTAGGTGCTTACCTGCCTCTGCAGCTGGATGTGTAAGAAAAGCAGCAGAGATGAAAAATTAGTTTGAGCCATGAAGTGACATAGCAGAAGGCCTCGAGTGTTGTGTCAGCTCTATAGCCAAGGCAAAAAGCTGCTTAAAAGAATGATTATTCTATTTTGGAAAGATGACGGAAGCTAACTGTGGCAGGACAGGTTTCCATTAGGCAAGAAATAGGGAAAGTGCATGTTTGGAGAGAGAACTAGAAAAATATTTGAGAGTAATGAATCCTCAGTCACGTAGAACTGCTGGGAGAATTAAACTAAGAGTCTAAGCATGAGTGCTCTGCCCCAGGGAGCTGCAAGGGAAAGCGTAGGCAGCACCGTGAATTTGAGCAGCTTTGCTGCTGCAATAAAGACAGTAATCTCAAAGTTTAAAGCAAGCAACAGGCAGATGTAAGGTGTGAAAGCAAGTGAAACAGTCAAGATACTTTGTAATAGGATTCCAGTTTGAGGAACATGTGAAGTTATCTTGTAGATTTATAGTCTAAGGTAGATTTAAAGTCAGAGCGTATGGAGTAATTGATGCTCTAGTGGTTTCAGCCTATGCTCCCCAGAGCAACTATTAACAAATTCAAGAGAAGTAAATCTGTTGTGGGGATTATTGATCTTCTACTTACCTGCAATTTGAAAATGTTTAAAAATCGGTGCTTTAGAGATGGGAGCTTGTACCTTGTGTTGTCTTGTTTTGTATCACAGGCAGCAACTTTCATCAAGTGCAATTTAAAAGCTGGAAATTCAGAGGAAATACAAAGGAACGTGTATTTAGACCGAGGAACTAGCTGTTCCCTGTGCAAAATGTGGAACAGTGCCCCTGAACTTTGGGGCAGAACAAACCATTACTGGGATGCACTAACAGCTTCTAGTTTTCATTGGAAAAATTCCTTTGCTCAGTTTTTTCATTGTAGCTTGTTCTTGTGTGACAATGTTGATGTTAATTCTGAACAAAAGGCCGGACCAGGTGCTCAGATCAAAGGTCCAGGTAGTCTATTCCCCTGACTTCAGATACGGCTGGTAATAGTTTCTGAGTGAGAAAAGAGAGCCGTATCTCCTTTTCTTGGCTTCCCTCCCTACTCTCCCCAACTGGAAGTTCTGAGTATCCCTTAGTTCTTTTTGCAGTTAGAGTGCAATCAAGAATGCCGGCTAATCTGTGATTAATTACAGGCTGTTTTTTCATGTAACAAATCTGCATTATTTTCCCTTTTCTTTGCAGCCCACGATGTCAGCACACTCCTGACAAGGTGAACCATGCTGTCCTCGCTGTGGGGTATGGAGAAGAAAATGGGATGCGTTACTGGATTGTGAAGAACTCCTGGGGCCCGCTGTGGGGCATGGATGGGTAAGGAGGTCCCAACGCTACCAGACCCACCACGGTCTCCCTGTACTTGGTAAAAGGACAGTCACGTGCATGGGATTCCACCCACCCTCATCAGTCCCCAGGTCTCCCTTATGCTCTCAAGCTGAAATTTCGCAGCTGTTCCGTACTCTGGAAGAACGCAGGGGCAATCATCCCAGCCTCGGCAGGGAAGGAGACATGGCTCTGCAAACCAGTCTGCGGGTGACTGGTTAGAGCAGACCCTCAGATCAGTAGACCTGCCGTTGTCACCAGGGGCTCGGCCAGCGCGTGCAGAGCTGCCGTACTGCTGGTTCGCCTGGTGCCAGGAGGGCACCGTGCCTCTTCCGTGGTTACAGGGCCAGACAAGAACAGGTTGTGCCGGTAGTGAGTTTTCACTCCAGCTCTGCAAGTATTTCCAGCTGCAAGTGAAATTTTTTAGGGTCAGGTGCTAACTCTGCTAGTTTGTGATACACGGGGAACGGGGAATAGCGTTGCCTGGCTAACTGCTGGCGGTAACAGCTCTGTCACAGGTATTCGCTCCTTGCGCTGGCACGAGAAAGGAGCTTGCACTAATGAGAGCAGTTGCCTTACGCCACTATCTGTCCTGCTGATGCTGCCAGAGGAGGGAACACTCACTCAAACACATTTCTTTCTCTTTTTAGGTATTTCCTCATCGAACGTGGCAAGAATATGTGTGGTCTTGCTGCTTGTGCATCTTACCCGGTTCCTCAGGTGTAAGAGGAGAGGGCAGGCTGGGGAAAGTGGGTATAGGAAAAGGAATGACTGATTGTACATGAGTTTCTGAATGCTAAAATCAGGAAAGTGAGAACAAGATGAAATACCAGTCTGCTGAAAGTCGTTACCTGCAGGCAGATTTGTCAGCTTGCACACAGCTTCTCGCAGTAGGAAGACCTGTGCCTCCTCTCCCTGGCCAAACGCAAGCGTGCTCCTGGGCCGAGTGCTAGACTCCCGCCTTGTCCTCCCAGCTGCGGTGCCCTCGTGGTGTGCCTCGCTCGCCCTGTCCCAACCGAGGCCCTGCGCCTCTGCTGGGGGGTGTCGGCAGCCGGGGGGACTGCTTGGATGGTGGACATGCCACGCAGTTACCCCATTTTAAGATGCTGCCCCAACAAAGCTCACCCCTTCTTTCAGGTGGCTGTTTCCCAATCAATAGCTGTAACTTCTAGGGATTTTTTAATTTTCTTTGAAGGCGATTTTTCCTTTCTCTAGAGGAAAATGAGTGCTGTGATTTGTACTTTTAATCTATTTTCATTAAATGTGTTTAGTATTTTTTTCTATTAAAAAAATAGGGTATTTTAATGCAAATAGAGAAGAAACGGATTATTTTCTTCTATGAAGCAATGAAGAAAGCAAGCAGCTTGTTGCTAACAGTTCATAAACAGGTGTTGGCTAGAGAAGGCCATGTGTCATTACGGGGCATGTCTCTTGTGTGTTATTTCACGCTAAAATTGGCCACTGACTGAATAAAGATGACTCGTCATCAGTGTGGTGTGTGCTCTCTGCGGCCCTGTACGTTACCGGCACGGTCACCGGTGGGAGGTGTAGCGTTAAGTCTTTGTTTTCCGATAGCGGAGCAGGATCCAACCCCGGAGGTGTCCAGAGAGGGGCACCGTCCTCCTGACACAGCTCCTGCGAGCGACAAGGGAATGCAAAGCGTTAATAACGCGTTACGCAACTTGCTTTTATAACCAGCTTGAAAGCCCCGGGGGCGGGGCCCAGGGGCTGGCGGCCGCCGCCCTCCGCCCCGGCGGCCCTACCCCCCAGGTGACGGCGCCGCCATTTTGTGGAGCGAGGCGGGGCGGAAGCCCGCCTTTGCCATGGAAACAGAAGCGTCGTGCCGCCACTTCCGCTTCCGGCGCGTCCATCCAATGGGCGGGGCGGGCGGTGTTTTGGCGCCGAACGCGAAGGGGGCGCGCGGCGGCGGGGAGCAGGCGGGGAGCGCGGCCCCCCGGCGCGGAGAGCGCGGCCCCCCGGCGCGGAGAGCGCCCCCCTCCGGCGGGGCGGCCCCGGCCCCTCCCGTCATGGCGGCCGTGCCGCAGAACAACCTGCGGGAGCAGCTGCAGCTCCACTCGGCCCGTAGCGCCCTCAGCAAGCCGCCCCCGCCGCGGCACCGGCCGGCGTGAGTACCGCGGGGCCTCGGGGTGGCGGCGGGTGGCAGAGCCGTACGGGTGCAGCCGGCTCCTGGCGAGCGGGAGGCGTCCGGGACGCTGACGAGGGGCTTGTCTCTTTCCAGGGCCTTCACCTTCAAGAAGACCTCCCCGGCCGGCGCCCTGCCCAGGGAGCCTCGGGGCCGCTCCGCCGCCTCTGCATTAAGGGAGAAAGATGTTAACACCTCCTTGGCTGCGCCAGCCTCATCCCTCCCTGCCTCCAAGGACAAGAAAACCCAAATCCAGGATTTCTTTCCAGCAGCAGCAGCGGCCAGTCCCCATGGACGGGGCCTTGAGCCGGCCCGTGCGAGCCCGGCGCTTGCCAGGTCTCAGGAGGTGTCAAAGGGCCCCGTGGCTTCTGGAAAGAGGAGTGTGACCGAGGGGCTGCGGGGCGCTCCCGCTCAGGAGGCCAGGCCCGCTCCTTCGGCTGGTCCCATCGTTACCGTAGAAGATGAGTGGGATGACATTGACGACTTTGATTTGTCAAGAATCGAGAAGAAGTATTGCAGGCCGCCGGTCCTGTCCCCCAAAGGGCAGCGGGCCTCCTGCAAGGCCTCCCAGAAGTCAAACCCCCGCCTGGAAGAGCCGCCTGGGTCTCCCAGGACCGTGGGTGACGACACGGGGACTCGCAGCCACGGCGCTTCGGCGCACGGGGGGACCTCTCCAGAGGCTGAAGGACAACCCTTGTCGCAGCGATCTCTGATCTGTCTTGAGGATTCACCTCCCTCCACTGGTAACAAGGCTGTGGGCGAGAGCCTTTGGGAGAATTTATCTGCTGACGTGATTTTGCATGATGACAGGGAAGAGGCTCAACCAGGTAACGATTTATTTTGAAGTACCAGTGAGCTAGAAGAAAATACGTTTGTGTTTGCACACAGAGAGCTTGATTTTTCAGAAATCAGAGGGAGCTGCATGCTCGTGTCTGAGAAGCAGTAATGGGTATGTGGATTTCGTTTGGGTCACCACAGCTTGTGAAAGTGCAGCATTGTCTCTGCAGCAAAAGTAGCAGCTGGTTGCATGGTAGTATTGGGGTTGCAAGACTGGATCCTATATGGCATTCCAGAAATGAAGAGCAATAATCTATAAGGATGTTATAGAAAGAAAAGCATTTTTAAAATTCATACAAAAGAGACATAAAATCATCTTATGCCTAAATGTAATGATGAGAAATATTAAACCAGAAAAAGAGATCTTTCAATTTAAAACAAACAAACCCCACAAAAAAACCTCCAACCCTCGATTATGACCAAAAAGTTCATGACTGTCAGTCAGAATGCTTCCTTGGCAGCTCTGTGTTCCCCACAGCATCTCTATTTTATATGCCTTACCTGTTATGTTTTGAAACTTTTGATCGTTATTTGTGAAATGAATATGTTTATGCAACAGAACAATATTGAGCAGTGTTCTATGATGCTGCCGTTACACTAGATGGTGAAAGAATTTGTGAACTGTATTTTTCATCTTAAGACTATTTTGTTACCTTTTCCCCTCTTTCTGTGAAATGAATTTAAATATATTAGTGATATTGGCCTTTTTAGTAGGATTTGTCCTAGGTACTTGTAAATTTACCTTCTAATTCCAGTTTAGGGACTATGCTAGTTGATGAGTCTACACTCTTTTTAAGCTAGTATTCAATATAACCATAGTTTTGTATAAAATCTCTTGTAGGAATATATACCTCTTAAGTTTTTCTCTTCTGACAGGGAAAGGTAACTATAGGCAAGCTATATGACTGTTCCACTTAAAAGAGGGTTTGTGGGGTTTTTGTCCGTTTGTTCTTAATGGGGGACAAAAAGGGAGCAGGAATAATTTTTTTTTGTCCTTTAAAAGTCAGAAACCGTCTTAAATGAGTGTTTTGAAATCTGGCTATTAATTTTTTCCCTCTGTTCTGTTGCATTTTTGTTCATACCAGAATGAGTTTATGGTGTTACCGAACAATATTAATACACTTCTCTTTCAGCCTGTAATGATAAAAGCTGTGCGAGCCAGAAGCCAAGCAACGATGAGAAAAACAGCCCTCCAGAACTGGATGAGGCCGACATCGAGCTGTTTGCAGGCACTGAGCTTGAAGAGGATTACTTAGATATCGTTCCACCCTCCCCTGAAGAAGAGCTGCCGTCCTTCTCGCCTTCTGTAAAAAGCATTAGGTAAAACAAAGTTCTTTGGTAAAACTGTTTATCTTTAGGATGGTTTTAAAAAGTATGAAAAAAGACATGAAACTCGTGCTTGTTAAAAAGTTACAGGTTGAGTTGATTGTGTCTGTTTGTTGCTTGGCAGGTTAGCAGTTGACAGCTGCTATTAATGTTTTATGAAATACTTTTTTTTATGGCCAGTGTTTAAGGTGGCTTTTGCTTCAGAAAAAGCAGAGTTATTTTTCCTTTTGTAGTGGGAGGGAAAAAAAATTATTGAAGCAAGTCTCTACACGTTGGCACATAGGACAAATGACAAGCGGCTCAGCTACTTGGATTTTAACTGGGTTTTCAGAAATTTGTTTATCTTTTACACACATCTTAAATGCTGTTATTCTAAAAGATAAACTTCTCTTATGGAAATGCCTTGATTTACAGATACCTGTATTTTAGTGACTTTTTCTTTTGGTGTTAGTAGTATTTTCAAAGAATCTCCTACTGGTGGAAGATCCACAGCTAGCAGCATTGAGTCCAAGCCTGGGAAGGTTGCCACAATGCAGCCTGTTGCTGAAAGTGATCCTAGTGTGGAGGATGCAGGTACACGAAACATTCTGAAATTTTATGCCTCAGATTTTGGGGATGGTTTGCAATTAATTGTGCTCTCAGATGACATGGGATACACTGGAGAATTAACTAACAGTGACCGATGGGGACAAGGAAGCAGGGGACTGAGTCTCATACAGGATTTTCAGATGTTGTATATACGTTGTGTAGACTCAGGGATGCTGTCTGATCCTGATTCCCGGTTTGTCAGTACCGCTCTGGGATATGGCCCAGACCTCCTTTTCAGAACTTAAAAGCACAGATTGACCAAATCGTTCTAGATGTCACCTATGATACAAAGACGTATCGCTGTAAGCTGGAGCTGTGCCAGCACTTCCATTTGATTCCCACAGATGCTGGCTTTGGGAAATACTGAGCTAAAATGTTTCCGAGTTTCACTTGCAGAATGAAAAGTTACTGAGCACAGGTGCGGCACAGCCTCGGTTTAAGGCTGCAGGTTCAGACTTTCCTCTCAAGATATATGAAAATGTAGCTTATGGTACTGTTCTACAGTGTCATTTAAAATTTTGTGTTTATAAATGCCCAGAGCAGTGTTTTCATATTTATGTTTTAACAATGCTGTTCTAGAAATCGATTTAGTCAAGCTCCATCTTGTCATACTGTAGTGTACCTATAGCAAACTTCTGATCAATGTGGACCGTTAGCTTGTTGCAAGAGGCACTGTTGGGACCACCCAGTAAATCAGAGTTTGGTGAGTGTAGCAGAGGCCAGAATTTCGTCTGAGGGATCGCACCCCTGGTAGCAGCAGTCTGAAGTACAGTGCGGCTTATTGGCAAAATCCAGATGGTTTGCCGTGGTACCACATTTGAAAGGGAAGGTCAAGAGGTGACAAATGCTGACTTTCACATGTGGGAAGTTTTCTTTGGTACTTTCCAGACTAGAATTGCAACATAATATTTTGATAAAAAGTGTTTTAGTGTGTTTTGGGGAGGAGTAATTTGAGATAAGCAAAACATGTAAACTTTTATGTTTTTTGGAAATAAGTTTGAAAGAACTCTAACAAGGTTTGGAAAATATAGATAGATGGATAATTAAAAGGCAAGGGCAAAAACATGTAGACTAGATGAGTTCATGCACACAGAAACAGTTTCTTTATGCGAATGGACTTCTTTAAATAATTTACTTCCAATATATTTTTTACTTATTTATTGCAATTTACTGTCTTCTGGGAGAGTGATATCATCTTGTTACATGCTCTAATAAAAGTTAGTACTACTGTCTGCTAAAATCACTCCATCTAACAGATAAAGACTTGCATTTGGAACAGCAACTCTACGGCGTCATGGATGACATCTGTAAGCTGGTAGATGCCATTCCGCTTCATGAGCTTAAGTTTCTGTCATGTGCAAAAGAACTTCTCCAGCAGAGAGATCTCAGGTACGCTTTAATAAGCATAGTCTTCCGCGTTTCCATGCTCTGTGTGAAGCAGGGTCATGCCTGCAGGTGTCTCCATCACACTGAAAAGATGAGACGGAAGGAATTTTTTAAAAAGTTTAAAATTACTGACCGAATGAAGAAAAAAGTCCAAAAAACTGCTGAAGGTACTAACAATCCCAGTGTTCTGCCAGAAGAAAGGATCCAGTTCCACGTTCAGTCTGAGGCACAGGTAGTCCTGTAATCTCTGGAAGGTGACTAGCACCAGATGCTGCCAAAGCAGCAGGGTGACGTGATATAACCTGCTAGGTGTCATCCTGATTTCTTATAACCAGAGGCATTAATTTAATGTTCTCTCTATGCAACTCGCTATCACTGACTACAGTGATTATGACTTCTCCTAATATCCATGTCATCTTTCAATCTGATTATTGCTACTTCAGTCTGCTGCTTTAACTTCTGCATAATCTGGTGACACAATATGTAGACAAAGTATTGAGATTTTGGATTTTGTTTTGTTTTTTTCTGGACTGGGACTATGTGCTTTTTCTGAACGTTCTCAGTAAAACTAATTTATTCTATTTCCTCTTATTACTGTAGTCAGACATGGTCTTTATAAAGTACATAAAACCATAATTTGGTTCAAGCATATTTTTACTTTTTTAACTTCAGGTTTCTGCCTCTAAGGATTTTTTTTTTTTTATGCTTTACCTTGCCTGGATCAGTTCCTTGCTACTAGAAATTCTTTGATTTTATGTCCACAGAGAAGATGTAGTAATTTTGTAATTATTTTGTTCAACTGAGTTCTGGTATTATTCTCTCTTTCCTAGATGTGTTTGAAATATTTTAAAATAGAGTGACACAGAATACGATGTAATCACCATATGTTAGTATTTTTCATAGGAGAGAGACAAAACTGTTTAATGTATGTTGTAGAACTTGATAAATCATTGCTTGTGACTAAATATTTTTTTCCTTCTTCCTTCCCTTGCCATCTCTCCCAGGCGAAAACTGCTAGCTAATCCTGTGACTTTGAACAAAAGCAGTATAAACAACACTTTTCCTAGAAACTGGAAGGCATGTGTGGAGCGGGGCCCTCTTGTGCGTTCTGGTACTGCTCTGTGTTCTGGCCCGAACTGGAGCTTCAGTTCTGACAGAAGCTCACCAAAATCCACAAACCTCCCATCTGTGCTTTCTGGGACTGTTAATTCAAGCAATATTTCTACCAAAAAAAGTCAAACTCTGGATACCTCTTATGCTTCAAAGCAAAGTATTGAGGAGATCACCTGCCCAGAAACTACAGCACTGTCTTCTTCCAAGGGAAATGGCAAAGAGGGAGCTTCCCTCGGCCTCCGTTCTGAGATGTCCTTGGACAGCAGGTGCTGTGAAAAACCAGGGGTGAGAAATGGTGGAAACCATCATCTGCTGGAGAGGCCTCTTACAAGCACAGCTCTGAAAGGTCAGAGCAAAGCTCCTGCTGGCATTCCTGTAGAAGACAATTTAGGTATAAATGATACAGGCTTTGACCTTGATCACTTTGATATTGATGATTTTGATGAGGACTGGGAGAATTCGGAGAATGCTTCGGCACCTGAGACGCCATCTATGCCGTTGTATCGGCCTGTCAGGGAAGGGCCACCTGCCAAATCGCTGTTGTCAAAGATAATGTCCAGAGCCAAAGGCTCTGCTGTTCTATCAAATCCTGCTGCTCCGAAATCAAGCTACTTGATGGCAACAAAGAACCATTCAGGTAAATTATGCTCATTAGAATTACTGTCTTTCCCTTTTTAAATTTTTATTATTTTTAAACCTAAGGCCAAGTAACTTGCTGTGGATTACATAAATGCCTTTTGTTTCTGCGGAAATCTCTTTTGGTTTCTTTTTGCAAAGTCATCTTCTGGGTTTTCTTTTTTCCTCCAAGTGATGCCAAACTTCTTGAATATTTATTTGCCATGCAGGTTGCAGGCTGCTGGGAAGATGAAGCTGCTAAAATAGGAAACTAGAATGTTTCTGTGTTTTAAATAACGATTCTGCAGTTGTTAATTCAAAGCTGTGCAACAGTTTCAGCTGTTTATGCAAAACGTTCAAAAATGGGCACTTGTTGAAGCAAACCTAATCCCCCTGGGGCACAGGGGTGGGTCAGTATTATTTGTGGTTACTGTAGGAATGGGTTGGTAAAAGGGGAGATGAAAATGTTAACCCATTTCATCAGCTTCACTGTTGCTGATTCAGCTAGCACCTACGGTTAGGTACCCACGAACGGGGAGCCTATTCATAGTTGTTTGTGACAGAGCTGAAGTTTGTCCGTGTAAGACTGTGCATTTTATACAGTCATGGGTAAGAAGCTTGTTTCCAGAGATTTGCGTATAATCAAAATTCACACTTCAGCTGGTCTTAAATTCTAGATGAATGCAATTTTTTTTATTTTTTTTTTTTTTTAGAAAGTCATGATTTGAGTTTGAAAGGTTTAAAGGGTTGAAGTGGTGGCTAAGCTGTCTGTTATAACGAAGCAGTTTTATGTTGCAAGAGGAATAGTGCAACTTGTTATTTTAACCTATTGTAAGTACATTTTCTTTGTCTACTAGATCTGCTGGTTAATAACCCTGCACTAGAACGTTTCAAGGGTATGAAATTTTCCCATTCTGAAGAAATGATGAATGTATTTCACAAAAAGTTTGGTTTGCACTATTTTCGGACAAATCAGATGGAGGCCATCAATGCTGCTCTTCTGGGTGAAGATTGTTTCATCTTAATGCCCACTGGTATGTATCTCCAGACGTCACACAGCTGCAGGCTTTTGAGGTCTGGGACGCACTTGAGAAATGGAGACCTGGTGCTCTTTTTGCAAGGCCCGTGAGAAACTTTTCTCTTTTTCTGTGCCGTTGTGGAAGTGGCGATAAATTGTGCTGCTTGCATCCTGTGGCTGCAGGATTTCTGGAATATTGTATGCACTGTGGTATTTTCAATGAGGTGATTGAATTTCTGCCTTCCATAATATTTCACGTGATAACTCTTCCTTATCCTACAGATACTGATAAAAGTTTATTGTTTCTGAAAGTGCTGGAAAATGGGAAGAAAATAGGTCTCCCCTCTTCCGCTTCTTCTCCATGCTGTCTCCCTTTCCTCTTGATATCTAACATTTGTTGTGTTCTGTTTAATCCTTACAGGTGGTGGTAAAAGCTTGTGCTACCAGTTACCAGCGTGTGTGTCTGCTGGCGTCACTATTGTTATCTCTCCACTGAGGTCGCTCATAATAGATCAGGTTCAGAAACTGAAGACTTTAGATGTAAGTTCAAACAGCTTTATTTAGTTAAACTGCAGATAAGTGAATTAGAAATCTGAAATTTTAGAGCAAATCTGTATAATATAAACTGCAAAAATTGATTAGATGGAAACTGTAAAAGGCACACAAAGATGTCTAGGAAGAACTAAATTAGATGAACTAGAATATCTTGGCAGTCTAACTGCTAAATTTATCGATGCTCATGTGTATTTGTTATCGAAGCTTAGTTTTCAAGTACAGATGCCTGATTCTTACATTCTGAGAGTTGTATTTAGACACCGAAGTAGGAGCAGCCTGGCTCTATAGCAGAAATAAGCACTAGCAGTTCCTGAGTTAGGAGGGTTCTGGAGATGCTAAGCATTTCTAGAAAAGCAATACACAGAGAAAAGAAATACAAATGCAGAAGATGTCTGTTCCTAAGGCCGACCGCTTATGAACTGCTTTTGCCTCGGTGAAGTGTCTTTTTCATCCTTAGTGTATTATTGAGATTGAGACATCAGGGAAACAAAGGTGGATAACACATTTTAGGGCAAAAATACAGAGATGTTTTGGGGTACGAGACCGAAGGGACTATGATGCAGGGTTTTGAAGCTCAGAGAAATCCTTCTCTCATCAAGTACAGTTTTTGATAGGCCCCTAGATAGGGCGCTCGAATGGTTGTCCACCATTTAGTGACTATTGCACAAAGCTACGCTTTGGCCATCTCTTTGCTCTTTCTGGCACTGTGGGGTGCCATGGCTGTAAAAGCCAGTTAAACGGGCTCTGTGACTCCTGGGGCTTTGTAGCTGCAGAAGGAATTTTCTCTGCAGAGCTGCAGCTGCCTCTTGCAAGAGGAAGAGGAGACAAGCGGGCAGAATCGGCTCTGTTGGCATGACCTGCTCTTATGTCATTTTTGTACTTAGGATCTAATTCCTTTGTTACTATTGAGCATGAATTGTAAGTTATACTTTCAAATTGAATATTAAATTGCTGCTCCAAGTTGTATTCAATCTCTTCTGATGCCATGTTGTTCTGTGTTTGTGGGCACTGTTATCGAGGGTGTTATCCTGTTTTTGTGCTTTTTGGAAACTTTCTTTCCTATCTTAAGATCTCTGTTGTCTGAATTCAATCTCAAACTTACAGTGTATTGAGCAATAAACAAACATCACATCTATTTTCTTTACTGGAAAGAAAGTTTTAAGAAAGCAGACAAATCCCTTAAGTCAGCTATTGGTCTGCTGGTAGAATTGGGAGCAGAAGAATAGAATTTGGCTTATAGTCTTTTGGTTTTATCATTAGAAAAATTCTGTGATATCTACAGCAAAGTCGGGGTTCAAATGCTATCTATAATTACACAAAGAAGCACTGAAAATGTTGTGTTCGTTGAGGATAGTAAATGCATGTACTTTTTTTAATCTGCTTTATAACTAGATGTATCACTATATTTGGAGGCTGTTCTGCTTTGCGCATATTAAACCTTAATATATTTTTTTAATACAGATTGCTGCAACATATCTGACTGGTGACAGAACAGATGCTGATGCTTCAAAAATATATATGCAATTGTCAAAAAAAGATCCTGTAATAAAGCTTCTGTATGTTACCCCTGAGAAGGTTTGTATTTAATTTGAATTGTAAAATCATGGAGGCAACGAGAGAAGGATTACTATGAAGTATTAAAGGGGAAACACTGAACTTAGAGTAGGCTTCTGGGTAAAAAAAATTGTTAAATATATTTTAGGTGATTCAGTAAGACTCTGTACAGACGTTACTAATTTCAGTCAGTAATTAACCAAGAATGAGAACTGACTATGTCTATACAATCTAAATTCTTAAAAGAAAAACCCCATGCCCATCCATTTCAATATATCTTACTACATATCGGTGGCTAATTGCTGTTGAGTAGCTATTGGAATCTAGACTACTAGGAATAGGATAATACGGGGAAAAAACTATGGAACTGTCAAGGTCATACATGATTATCAAAAGATTGCCTTGTACTTAATTTTATGCTGCCATTAAAAATTACGTTATTCCACAAGAGCTTTGTAGGAGGGGACTGTTTAGTGTGCTGATTACATTTCTGTCTTCAGCATTGTCTTTCTCTGTCTTTCATGACATAAGTCATTTAAATTTACTCAGATTGTAGGGCCTCTGGATAAATGATCCTAGAACCTTGCAGTAATCCTGCACCAGCTGCTTCACTGTCAATTAAAATGAAGCTGATTGCCATCTTCTTTATGCCTTCAAGCTTTACCTGTGCAGTCAAGATTAACTTTGCCGTACAGAACAATTGTTTCTGTATTCTTAGTCAGGTAGGGTGACACTTTGCTCTGTTAGTTTGCTTTCTAATGCCACTGGTGGATGTGTGCCTAGATTTGTGCAAGCAACCGACTGATGTCAGCCCTGGAAAATCTCTATGACAGGAAACTCCTAGCACGTTTTGTCATTGATGAGGCCCACTGTGTCAGTCAGGTGAGAACCTTAATTTGTTTTTTCCAGAACGGCAAAAGACTTAGTTGGAGCATCATACTCAGTTATACTTAAATTTTGTTTTTAAACTAGTGGGGTCATGATTTTCGACAAGACTACAAACGACTGAATATGCTCCGCAAGAAGTTTCACTCTGTTCCTATGATGGCTCTTACTGCCACTGCTAACCCCAGAGTACAGAAGGATATTCAGAATCAGCTTGAGATGCTAAAACCACAAGTGTAAGTCGCTCAGCAGTTTCCTGAAACAATTTGTTTGTGCTGCAGAAGTTTTGAGTGGGAAACTTAGTAAAGTAAGAAAAGCAGTACAAGTCCATCTGAAATACTTATGTAGTCATATCTGATTAAATGAAAATGTATGCATGGAATTTAATGTGAGTTATATATAAAATATTAAAGTAAGAAGAAAAAAACCTGCCAAACTCTTCCTTGCATGATTAAGGAAGCTGTTTAATAGAAAATAACATCATGACATTTTCTATGTCAGTGACAAAATGTGCAAGTTCTATTTTAGGGTGCTTTTCGTGAGACTGCTGGAAAACTGCAAAAGCTGGAAGTGGTTTTTAATTAGCATTGGCAGTAACTTAGATAATGAGGTACCATTGGGCCTGGATTGTATTGTAGTCTTCCCATTGTACATGATGGAAAACCAAAGCATTCTGTTTTGTTGAGTTTCTTATTTTAGAAATGTATTTTAGTGTAGGAGGGAGGTGATGCTATATTTTGCAAATTTGATCAGTCAAATGTGGATGCTAGTAGTCAAAAGGAAAATGAAGGCGAGGCAAATCACTGTGTACGTGTTTGGTTTATGGGCATTTCTTTTACATAGTGCCATGTAGCTTTGTTTTTTTCACAGCCACAGGAAAAATGCAGGAATTTTAGATCCAAAGTATGGGCGATGTGAATCTCCGTGGACATAGTGGAACAATAATTCCTTTGCAGATAATGCAGAACAAGTAGTAGTTAGTTGAATTTGGGACATTCTAGTCAATACCTAGCTTGTTCAAAGGATTACTGCACCCATAAAGCTGACGAGCACCTATGAACTGTCATGTTTTAGGTTTACAATGAGCTTCAACAGGCATAACTTGAAATATGATGTATTGCCCAAGAAGCCAAAGAAGGTGGCAATAGATTGCTTGGAATGGATTAAAAAGTATCATCCACGTGAGTATTGAGCAGCATAGTGTGCTTGCGTGCATTTTTATGAACTACTTTTTAAGGCAGAAAAAGCTTTTATAATGGTGTAAAACCCCCAACTTGTGCCTTTCTGTAGGCGACTAATACATTTACGAGAAAAACAAGCTGGAGGCAAAATGATATTGATAATGGGAATCAGATTTATGGGCATCCTCAAGTTAAGAGTTCAAGTTAAGATGGAAAAGTAAATTATGGTAATGCTCTTGAGTAGTCCTTCTGGAGGTTGCCAGACCTTTTAGCATCGTGTCTTCAGAGTGTAAAGGTCATCTAATATCCACGCTGTTTTAATTGTTTAATTCTGTTGGTCTGCTTATCTATGGTTCCCCTTGAAGATATCTTCAGAGATTCCTATCTTTCTAGGCTCACTTTTGGAGCCCTGCAGCTCCTGCTGCTGGAAGCTGACTACCCCAAGCTCCCTTCATAGCTTCTCTAGTGCTATAACCAGTATATCATTGACTAAACTGCTCTAGCTCTCGATTTATGTAGTTAGTTATTCATATATTTTAAATCCTAAGATTGCACAGTACTGAGCAGGAAAACTTTTCTTGATTTCACTTCACCAAAAAAGCAGGAAATTGGGTGAGGAGAAACTAACAAAACCACCTGCTTTAATAAAATTACTTTCCTTTGTTATTAAGCAGTTATTGCGTTACATTTATTCCAACAGGGAGAGGTTGGTATTTGCTTGACAGGTATGACTGTTAAACAAGTGAAAGGGAATAAAACCGTATTGTAGCACAGATCTTTTTTTATGTATTTGCAGATGACTCTGGAATAATTTATTGCCTTTCACGTCATGAATGTGACACAACAGCGGCTATTCTGCAGAAGGAAGGTCTTGCTGCGCTTGCCTATCATGCTGGCCTCACAGACTCCAACAGAGATCTTGTACAAAAGAAGTGGATTAATCAAGAAGGGTGCCAGGTAAAAGAAAAGCAACTGGCGGGGAAATGTGAATAGAATTTAGGGCACTTCTATTCCTCTTGGCCTAGTAAATGAAAGCAAAGTTGTGTAACGTTATTGCCCAATTGGATGCTGTATTAAATAATGGATCCAAACAGATCTGCCAAAACACGTTAGCCATCTTTTTACTGGGAGTTTCACAAGTCAAAGACTGTAGTGCAGCACCAAGTGATGATACTCCAGGAGGAAGGAACTGAAGCAGTACAAGGCTTCTGAAACAGCTTTAGGCACGGTGCCGAATTGTATATTGAGACTCAAATTTGGAGTTTTCCCTTTGTCTGGAATAGCTCTTCTGAAAGGAGAGGTGGTTTTGCTATTTTGTACTTGTCTTGCAGTGTTACAGTAGAAATTCTAGGTTCTGCACAGTTCTGTAATCCTGATCACCTATTTTCAGTGCAGAGTGCTGCATGAACAACTTTCATAACTCTGTGTAACAAATTATTATTTCCTTCCTAGGTTATATGTGCAACAATTGCCTTTGGAATGGGAATTGATAAACCTGACGTACGCTATGTTATCCATGCTTCTCTTCCTAAATCTGTAGAAGGTTACTATCAAGAATCTGGCAGAGCTGGACGAGATGGTGAAATGTCTCACTGTCTGCTCTTCTACAGCTACAGTGATGTAACCAGACTTAGAAGGCTAATACTAAGTGAGTTCTCGTGTTTGTAACTTCATGGAGACAATATTAAAGAAGTCACTTAGTCACTGGTCTCTGTTTCATTTAGCCTGTGTTATTTTCTCATTTAGAAGTGCCGTATGTAGTACGGTATTGCAGAGGTGGGAGAACTGTGCATCTTTACCTGAATAGTTTTCTGTAATGAAAGATTTTTGTCACTTGTACTTAATGTTAGTCAAAAACATTTTGCTTCATACATCTGTCTCTTGAGTCTTGTCATTCTAGTCTTATTTCCCTTCTCCGTTCTTTAAAACTTCAGAGGTAAAGTCTGTCCCAGGTTAGTTCTGTACTAACCTACTCATCTTTTTAAGCAAACCCAAATACTGTGTTTTGTCTATCTGATCATATATAAAAATGCAGAGGTGCAGATTTAACAAATACAATTGAATTTATTGCATTCCAGTGGAGAAAGATGGAAACAGTCACACAAGACAGACCCACTTTAACAACCTGTACAGTATGGTTCACTACTGTGAGAACATAGTTGATTGCCGGAGAATTCAGCTTTTGGCCTACTTCGGAGAAACTAATTTTAATCCCACCTTCTGTAAAGATCACCCAGAAGTAATTTGCGATAACTGCAGTAGAAAGAAGGTAAAAAATCATAGCTCTTATTTATGGTGTTGTTAAACTGATTTTGCATTTAGCTGCATTAAAAAATGGTTACGTGACATTTGGGAAGGCAAATGGAGAAAATGAGTAAGATGACTTTTATTTTTGTGATGCTAGATGCTTTGAATTATTTCCAGGGTTAACCTAGAGTGTCGATTTTCTTGGCTACGGTGCTTACAGAAAGCAGGAGCTAATATAAGATCCACTGGAATGGCTATGGGGAACTCCCTTCCACTGCCTATTCTGATGTTTCTCAAGGCAGCTTTGTGCTGCCAGGGTAGCACGAGTGCCACATTAGGAGGCGTACGCTGCTTGAGGTGGCCCCAAAGATTAGCGTTTGTTTGTCAAGGATTGAAGTAAACTTGTTAGTGGCAGGAACAGGAGTAGAAGAGAAGATAGCTATTGAAGCAGACAGCAAGCTCAGTTTTATACCTGATGATATTGCTTCTCAGTCCTGTGTTTGAAGCGTTACCTTATGTAGCTGTGACTGTAACAAAATTTCGCTAGAATAATGCATATTCAGTCCAGTCTTCTCATTTTAATGCATCTGGAAGTGCCAGTTCTATTGCATGGCAGCAGAATAATTACAGGAATGCTTTCCAAATGATTTACCTTGATTACCAGTATTCACACAGCAATCTTGCAGCTCGCTCTATGGAATCAACACAACAGAGACTATATGCAATCAGTTAGTATGTATTACTGCATTTTCCAGGGTATTATCAAATTCAGAATTCCTGTGTCTATGTTGTATCACTGTAGGTAGGTATAGTAACTAGAAAATCACTAATCCTCTGTTTGGAACAGAATGAATTCATGACTGGAAAAAGCTCAATAATGAAAAACAAGGTTGTCAGTAACAACTTGCATTAGGACGGAACCACATAACGTTGTTTCCTAATCAAGTCTATTTTAATAGGATTACAAATCAAGAAATGTAACAGATGAAGTGAAGAGCATTGTAAGATTTGTACAACAGCATTGTGGACAAATGGGACGAATAAATGCGAAGAGAAATACAGGTTCTGGAAGATACACATTGAATATGATGGTAGACATTTTCTTAGGTAAGTACTGTTTTCCCAGAATCAACACCTAAATAGACTTGGTGCATAAATTCCTAAGTATCAGGAGGTCTGTGCAATACCAGCGGTGGTTTAAAAGAAGATATATTTTGCAAAATTATTCTTCCCAGGAATCTCTTGGTGGCAAATGATCCAAAATAAATGAGTCTAAGGCTTTAATCTGTTTCAGGTTGCTATAGTGATATTAGTTCTCTGGTGGTGCTTGGAGTTTCTGGTGCTTAAATGTGCTTTTTTTTACGTGCATAGACTATGGAATACCCTTGGGAATCTTCCACAGGTCTGTAAATACATATGTATGTAGGCTTCCTAATCACAGGCTCATCCTGTGATTTCTGTTGCACAGGTACGACGAGTGCGAAGATTCAGTCTGGGATATTTGGGAAGGGAGCTGCCTACTCAAGGCATAATGTTGAAAGACTGTTTAGAAAACTGGTCTTGGACAAGATTCTGGATGAAGACTTGTATATCACAGCTAATGACCAAGCAGTAGCTTATGTAATTCTAGGAGAGAAAGCTCAGGCTGTGCTAGATGGATCACTACAGGTGTGTAACAATTTAAAATTTTTTTTTTTCCTTGAATGTATTGTTTTAAGGGAAATGCTTCAGTTTTTATGTATATATACCCTAGGATAGTTTAAACATAGTTTGCCTACCAGCTGAAGTACAGGAACTAATCTTTAGCAGATGCAGGGAACAGAATCCAACAAGCAGGATTTCTAGTCCAGTACTACAATAATGTTGTGAGGCAAAAGGTGAGTTTGAGAGAATTGGAGAGGATTAAATCTTTCTCTTTTCCCCCCATCCATCTATTTCCATCTTGACAAGAAAGGAAAGTTATGGCCAACACAGAAAAAGCTAGCTAAGAAGGAAAGAAGGAACAGTGCTACCTTCTCCTGCATTTTCTGCTCTATTTTTTTTCCAGTCATTGGTGAGCTCTGATGGAAAATGCGCTTCAAGAAGGTCATGGAACCAGTCCCAGAATTGCTTGAGGCAATGTCTCCCCTGCATTAGTGCTGTGTTTGGAGAAGAGACGAGCCCTCAGCATTAGCCCTAGTGACCTCTGTTTAAAGCTAGCTGTGAAGTGGTTTCTCAGGATTTCTTCCCTGTGTTGCGTATACTCTTCTTCTTTGTAGAAGAAACTTCGGGGTGGTTGAGTAGCCTGTTTAAAAAAAAAGAACAACCAAAAAAAACCCAAAACCAAAATAATTCAAAAAGTGTATACTAGGTAAACAGCTTTTTTTGGTCCTCTGCTGTTTTCCTGTGTTACCAATCAATCTTCTAATGATGGCTCTGCAGTAACTCCCCTGACAGAAGTTTATTGATTGGCTTATTTTAACAGGTGGAGTTTCATGTAACAGAAAGCGCCAGTGCCATCAGAAAGCAAAGGGCTTCCACGGCAAAGATGTCACAGCGGGAAGAGATGGTTAAAAAGTGCCTTGGGGAACTGACAGACACATGCAAAATGCTTGGGAAAGTCTTTGATGTGCATTACTTCAATATTTTCAGTACTTCGACTCTAAAGAAAATAGCAGGTAATGTCAGCTTTTCATTACTTGGAACCCCTGTTGGCAGTAGACTGCATGTGCAATTGTAGCCTTTTCTGAGAGAAAATCTACAGTTTCTAACATTCAGCGAGAACAGGTTTAAGTATACATAACTGAGCGAGTCCTGTGGAGGCAGCCGACGCCGCGCAGATTCCTTGGAGCTGCAGTTTATGCAGTACAAGAGCCACCCAAGTAATCGTACTGCAAAAGAAACTTGGAAGCATTGTCAGAGCACTGGACCAGATTTTGTGCTAACCAACTAGAAGCAAATCCACTAGAATAAAGGCTTACTTCCTTAAGGACTTAATGCATAGGGTGGCACTAAAAAGAATGAATTTCCTCCAGAATACTCTACTGTGAGCTGTCTTTAAAAAAAGTTAGTTTGTTTGACATGTCTAATTGGTACTTTGTTATGTTACAGAAACCCTGTCATCTGACGTGGAGGTTTTACTGCAGATTGATGGTGTCACAGAAGACAAACTGGAAAAATATGGTGCAGAAATAATTAAAGTGATGGATAAGTACTCGGAATGGTCCCAACCAGGTTTAGTATACTTTGTACCTAAACGTGTACTTTCCTGTTTAGTACCCTTCTTTCCTCCTCTATCAGAAGTTTCACTTAAAAGTTACCTTGTTTTAAATACAAATAATTAATTCTTACAGTTTAATAATTACAAAAAGGGAGCAATTGCACACTTTAAGAACATACAAAGGTCTCTGCTATCTTCTCACTAGTTAAATTCAGTATATCCCTGAAAGGCTAAAAAAAAGGAAAATGAGAACCAAGCAGACCACTCTGCTCCTAACCTATTAGTTATTGGCATTTATGTAATATACTCAGTTATAATGACAATTCTGACCTTAAGGTTAAAGGTCTTGCACCTCCTGCATATTTTTCCACCTGCTTCTACTATGTATGGGGTAATGCTGTAGCCTGGCAGATAATCAATAACTACTACCTTTTATTTTTCATAGTAATTGAGGTCAGCAGGTTCAGGTCTTTACTGACTAGCCCTTGCTCAAATGTGAAGAAATTTCAAAGTGAGGTGTAAAAAAAAAAAAAACAAAACAAAACAAACCCCAAAAACCCCCAACCAAACCCCCCCCCCCAAAAAACCCCAAAAACCCAACAAAACCAACCAAACAAAAAAAACCACAAAAACCCAGCAAAGCTATCAGCTCAGAATGGCGGCGTTTTACAATGCCTTTGCACAGCTCTAACCTTGTATACAAAGTTCAGCTCAGTGGAGAACTGAGCCCTGAGGCTAGTAAATCTGGTAACTTCACATGAGCGTAGCATGTAGCCTATGTTGTAATTAGACTATTTAATACATCTTGGCTATCAGATTAGATGTTGTGGCCTGCAATTTTAAAGTGATTCATGTCTACATTTAAGGAGGCTGTGCTTTCATACCCTGCAATGTGAATAAATGCATGTCTACAAACTTGATTTTTAAGTATTTTATTCTACTGCCTGCATAAAGAATCACGTCCCTCTGGATTGTGACTGATTGAGAAGGAGCTCTCAGCTGTGAGTCTTTCAGTGTCTTCTGATGCTGTTTTTAAAAACAAGTGCCATATTTGACTGTAGTATTTATGGTATATTCCATAATTCTTTCCAGCTGACATGGGGAAGAGAGCGTAAAGGCAGAAAGCCCAGTGTTACCAAAATAGTTTAAACAAGAAGCCAAGCTAGAGAAAATAGGACTGGCCCGTATTCTTTTATGTCTTGAGATAAACCAAAACTGCCTTCTGTCCTTGCTTTACACCAACCTACGAAACGCCTTTAGCTGAGCCTGGAGCATCACCAGGATGAAGGCAGTGCAAAGGAGGTTTTGAACAGCAAGGACAGAAGTTTTGGTACAGTCAGTGTGTTCTGGCTGACAGTTCTGACTGGCCCAGGTAATTATCTTGATTTCGTGAGTTTTAACTCACTGCCTATCTGCAGAAGATGCTGCCTGCCAAAGTGTGGACACAGCTATGGGAAGCACTGGCACACCTGAGAGTGAAGAAGCAGCAGAAGGTGTAGCTACAACCTCCAGCTATTTTTGCAATAATGCAAACCAAAGAAGGAAAAGGAAAAGGCCACCAAACTTCAGAGAATCAAAGAGGAAAAAGACAAGTAACGGTGGTAGCCAGCAGTTTCATCCCAAGGGGTACGTTGCTTGTGGTTGTTTGTAACTTTTCTTTGTCCAGCATAGCATGATGATGATGATCCCAGAATTGCACTGTTATCCTACTGCATTTTCTTGAGGACGTATGGGCTTTAAGAATGGCGTTAAAATTATCCAGGTACCTGGTAACAACTGCTCTGCTTTGGTTTTCTAGCACTTTTGTTTAGAAAGCTCCTGATGAGGAAGGATATTTAACAATTGCCTTTTGTTTCTCACTCTTGGCTGCCACAAGCTAAGTAGCGACACTAAATTTCCGTGTGCTGCCATAACCATTATTGGCAGGCTGACTGGATTCTGTGCTTGGAAACATAAAGAGGGCTTAAAACTTCGAAGATTTGATGGAATATTTGAACTTCAGTTCCCAGGCCCTTGTTAATTCAATTCTCCTTTTGATTGTACGATGCAAGGCCACGCCTGCATCAAGAGCATAACGGTTGGATCCAGGAGTGTGGTTGGTCTTGAGCTTCTAGGGCAGATCCACCACCAGACTATCGCAGGGTGACGAAGGAGCCAGGCTGTGCCTCACCCTTTGAGGCAATTACCTTATTTTAGCAGTCCACGTAGTTATGAGTCTGGTAACTCAAGTAGTAGCAGCTTGTGCTGAAGGTCCATGCTTTAAAACATGGTGATTAATTGCTGCTGAAAGGGAACAAACGAAAAAGGAGAAATGGCTGGAGAAATTCTGCCCTCCCCAAACCCTCTTTAAGAACGGAGGGGTGATATTATAAAACTTGAGCAGTAAGTTCTTATTTGGGTTTTATAGTTATGCCTTTTAAAGGCTTGCTGTGCTCATAGCTTGCCTTGCACAGAAAGGAATTAAAGTTCCCTGTACTGTGGTGTGGTCAGGTTACTTAATCCCTCAGCCTAGAAATTTTACCTCATTTGGTACATGAGATGGAGAACATGAGGTACAAAAGAGCGGTTATGCGGACAACCTGCGTCTTGCATTTCTGAAATAATTCTTTGAATGGGGTTTTATTCAGTCTATGTGTGTCATAGAAATTGCATTATCTTTCAGCCGGGAGGAGTTCAGGCCATTCGGAAGAGTAGCTCTAAATGATACTAACGTGCTCTCCAAAGCATTTGGTAAAATCCCCACCTGAAGACTCATGTCTAGATTTTAAAGACAGGCTTTATTGGTGTATTACTTACATTTTACTGCTTTAATATTGTGTTCATCATCAAAGAGAAAATATGGTCCACCTTATTAAAACTCACTGCTTTATGCCATTGTTCATTCCAAGGATGTTTCCTTCTCTGCCCTGTTTTCCCTTGTTCTGGTCCTTGTTTTTTGTAGCAAATAGCACTTCCCAGCTCAGTAGGTTTTACTCCCACCCTTTTCATGTTCCCATCTACTAAAATATTAGTCATTAAATGCTGTTGACCCTGAAGTGTCACTTAATGGTGATACTCTAATTGGATTAATAGGAGTCAGGTTGGTTCAGCATTCTGTGTCCCTGTTTCAACCTGCTTCTTGCCCTTAGGCAAATGCCAGAGCAACAGCTACACTTGATTTACATTTCAAAGGTATTTTTGCAGCCATGTGTATTTAAAAAAAAAATAAATAAAAAATTAAAAAATGAAAGCATAGTCTTCTAGAAAATCTAATGGTGGTGTGTATGTAAGTACACCATGGGTGCAGGGACTGGGGCAAGTAAAGCAGACGTTTGACACATGCACCTTCTCTCTAAATTTCACAGTGGTTACAGCAAGTACAGAAGGACCAGAAGGCCACCTGGCTCAAAGGCTCCAGCTTCATCGGGTTGCAGTTCAGCACCATACAGCGTCAGTGCCACGCAAGCAGCTGCTGGAAAGCTGGGGATTATGGCACCGCCGAAACCCAAAACCAGGCAATTCCTTCAGCCTTCATATTCAATATTCTAACTAGGAAAATGTAAATACTGTATAAAAAGCAAGCCCTGAAGATGTAATCATTGTTTGTTAAATTTTTGTTTCATTTGCTAAACCTTCTGAGACTTGTACATTTGTCAAGTACAAAACCTCGCATCAAATAAATGTTTTTAAACTCGCAAGTTTACTTGGCCCTTTCTTTCTACTCTAAACAAATAAGAGTTCTGGCTGGTTCTAGAAACCCTGCTCTTTCAGTGAAAATACTCCCTGTAAGCCTGCTTCACCGCTACCTCAGGGATACGCTTGATACCACACATCAAAAGCGGTTAGTGGAACTGTGCATCCCACGGCTGTGCTTGTCTCTGTTCTTCTCCCTTGCTACTTGCGTCAGTACTTCAGAGCTCGACAGCCGAGCGGCTCTTCTGAAAACGTAAGGCTTGGGATGCTCACAGGAGATAGAAAATACAGTTAAATGTTTCTAAGTTTCAGATTTTGTTCCCCAGATCGTGGGGCTGGAAGGCCTCCGGGGAGCGCTAAGCCCTGCCCCAGGTGTGCTTTTCTGAGTTGTTATTTAAAAAAAAAAAAAAAAAACCAAAACCAAGACAAAAGGGATTTGCCACAGCCATGGTGAAGGGCATTCGAGCTGCCCTCGGCTTCCCCCTTCCTGCCTTGCACAAGGTAGCCCTGGTGCCTTCAGAGGGGTTTAGAGTCGCGCCCGTTTGTACCGTTCGCTTGCCCGACCGGAGCAGAGGATTTCACCAGCTATTTCTGCGCAACGAGTCGGTGACGGCTGGTCTCAGCCTGAGCGCCTTCGGCCCCTTTCAACTGACCTCACCGTTAAAAGCGTTCGCTTTCTCTCTCCCGAGCACGCCAAGCCGCAGCAAGCACTCGTAGAGCGTCATTTCGCCGCCCGCCGTCCTTCTGCCGCCACTCGGCCCCCCCCGCCCCCGCACGCAGCAGCCGCCGTTTTGAGGCGAACAGGGCAGCTCCGGGGCGGCAGGAGGCCCGAGGGGGGGTGCCCCCCCCACCCCCACCCCGCCGCCGCGAGGGCAGGGCCGCACCCCCCGGGGCCCTGGCGGGAAGGCGCCGAGGGCGGGAGCCCGCCCGGGCCGCCCCTCGCCGGAGCGGGAAGCGGCCGCTCCGCCCCCGCGCCCCGCCCGCCCCTCGGCCCGCCATGGCGCTCTCGCAGGCCGGTACGCGGGAGCCCGAGGAGTCCTCGCCGCGCACCCGGCAGCGGATGCAGGTCCGGGGCGGTCGCGGGGAGGGGTGGGGGCCGCCGTGAGGGCTGCCTGCCCGCCCGGGGCTGGCGGGTGGAAGGGGCCGGGGCCGTGGGGAGCCGGGGAGCCGGGGTCTGTGCGGAGCGGGGCCCGGGGTTGGCGAGGAGCGGGGCGGGATGGCGGGTGTCAGGCGGGGGCGCGGCGGCAGCCTCCCAGGGTGCGGATCCCCGCCGAGCCCCCGCTTTCCCTCCGCCGGAGTCCACCCCGCCGGGCACCGCCGGGCCCCGGCCCGAGC
>JAVKLA010000002.1:23599931-23615074 GCA_034782735.1 Sagittarius serpentarius | reverse complement strand
CCCCGCTTTCCCTCCCCAGGAGTCCACCCCGACGGGCACCGCCGAGCCCCAGCCCCAGCCCCGCCCGGAGCGGGGCGAGCGGCCAGCCGGCGCGGCGCGGCAGCGGCAGCTGCGGGTGCTGCTCACGCCGCTCGCCGTGGCGGGCCGGCGGCTGCCCCAGAAGCGGCTGCTGGGCGGGGGCGGGGGGGCGGAGGGCCGGGCGCCGGCCGGCAAGAGGCTCTGCCTGGAGGCCGGCCCGCCGTCGCCGGCCCCCGCCTCGGCCCCCGGCCCCCCGCCGGCGGGCAGCCCGGCTGGCGGCGGCTGGGACGGCGTTTGGGATGCGGACAGCGACGGGAGCGACGGGGGAGACGCGCCGGGGGTGAGTGCCCGGCGTTTTTACGGGTGGATACAGTCATAAGAGATGATCGTTTTGTCAGCGTTCGTTTATATTTAAATCATCATTTCAACTTGCCGAGTCCACCTTCTCCTCTGTAAAAGAGAAAAATCGTCTAAACTCTATTCCCTTTACGTGCGGTGTTTGCTGTATAAGTTAAGTTTTTTATCGAGTCACTCAAGTATTGCTTTCATTCTGGCAAGATTTTGATGAACGGCTCTTTTTGCAGAATTAACGGTAGGCATAAGTTCTGTCATGCGAGCTAGTACCTACACGGACAGGTTTTGGTATTGATGTGGGATCGCCTCGGTTTGTTCGTTTACAAATATATCA
This sequence comes from Sagittarius serpentarius, assembly GCA_034782735.1. Taxonomy (NCBI): domain Eukaryota; kingdom Metazoa; phylum Chordata; class Aves; order Accipitriformes; family Sagittariidae; genus Sagittarius; species Sagittarius serpentarius. The sequence continues at coordinate 23,614,368 of JAVKLA010000002.1, read as the reverse complement.
AACCACTTTTAAATAGTTCAGAGAATCAGTTTGGAGACACGCTTCCCAGAAGCCTGGGACATCTCTTGCAGGCCGTGTAACTGTACGATGAAGAATAATTGGCTTTTCTTTTTGTAGGATGGATACTCACAGTTATCAGCTTATGAAAGGAAAAGACTAAAGAACATCACAGAAAATGCTAAATTCTTTGCTGCTCTAAAGCTGCATGAGGTTTGTATAGATTCTAAGTAGCACCAAAATGCGCTCTCCAAGTGTAATAATTGTACTGTCATCCCTCTCGCCGTGAAACCCTTCCCTAACAGTGGCAGGTGTGTGAGGAAGGCCATGAAAACTTCCCGAGACATCGGGACAAAAAACCTGGGGGTTTGTGCTGCTAGTTAGCTTTTTCCAAAGAGGGGCAGTCATCGGTTAAGCTTGCAAAAAGCAAAGAAAGCAAAACTCCACTCATGGGGTGTTCCGTACCAGCAGCACCCAGCCACGCTAGTGCGCGTGGTCCCAGAGCTGGGGACCCAGCGGCACCGGATGAGGTGACCCTTGGGTAAAACGCTCACGTGAAGGTGCTCGTGCGCGCTGTGGGCAGCGCAAGTGCGGTACGTGCAGCGTCCTGCTCGCTTGTGCAACGTGTGCCTCCACCCCTTCCTGCGCGCCGCGTTCCCCGAGGAGGGCATTGAGCTCTTGCATTTCAGATGCAGTGCATGCAGGTTAGCTGGTTACCTAACCGAAAGGCTGCGAGGCACCAGTTGGCAGGTCTCGGGCTGTCGGGAGGGTTCAGCTCACCACCCTGTGCTGGAGAGGCTTTCGGGAAGAGCCCGCAGGGAGTCCTTCCCCCTGTCCTGCCTAGTCTGGGTGGACCCAAGCGCATTGTAATTCTTCCCGTGTTGGAGAAGTCGTCTAGAAGGTTAAGGCAGTGGATTTTCAAATGCTATCACATGAGTAGATCCAAGTCTTTGCCTTCTTTCCGCACTGCTTCATTCTCTTACGTGATTATTTTTTAAAATTCATAATATATCCTTTTTCTGGCAGCAGTGAGTGAATTACCTCCTTGAATGGCTGCATGCATGCTTGCTCATTACACCAGGCTGCAAGACATGGTTGGGCCTGTCTGGTAGGCAGTAAGACTCCTTACCGCCAAGACTGAAACTTGAGTGAAAGTAACTCCTTTTCTTCCAGTTATCCTCAGAGAGGTCAGTAAAGACTAGGCAGTCTGACTGTAATCACAGCACTGACCACAGAGTAGCAAAGACTAGCAAAAGGTGCTATAGTCATCTCGCTTACCATTGGCACTGGCCAGTATGGGCTGCCAAACCCCAAGAAGCAGGTAAATCTTTTCATGCCAGGGTCCACGCTCCGTTGGCAGGAGTAGCAGTGGTCTCAGTGGTCTTAGCTGGGCATGCCTAAACTTTCCTGGAGTCCCAATGAACGAAATGCCTGCCTTTGAGATGTAACGGAGAAGACACTGTGAATGGAGGCCTCTGTGGTTGTAGGTTCTACTTTAAATGCCTTTCTGTGTTTGGTCCGTAGCATTTAGAATATTTTCTTTGTTCAGTAAAGAGAAGGGCTACAGGACATCCAGACTGTGGTGTGCTCCTGCATGCCGTTCATAGAAACCAGGGAGGTCTTGCTGGTAAATGGAAGCAAAGTGGACACAACACAGCTTGGTGCTTAAAAATCCCTTTTTATTATTGTTATAAATAATTACAATATAGTTTATTGCAGCCCTTAGGTAATTGTATTTTATGCAGGTTAATCTTTTGTGCTTACATATTTTTAATCTTTTTTATTTTCTGTTTAAGTCAGCTGCAAGACTTCATCAAATTGCAACTAAAAGACAATCTTATGTCACCAAAAGGTAAAATAACGGTATATGAGATTTGTATCACTGTTCCTTCCTTGTGCGTTGGCTGTTTTAGCACTTCCGTCTGCACATACCTGATACTGCGAAGAGGGAGAGCTAGTGAGGAGTCTCCCTGTAAAGCTAAATCTGAGTAACTGATTATCTTAAGCTGTATGAATTCATGAGCAGGTAGCTCCTCTAGATAGTGCCTCTCCTCTGCCATCCTTTGGAAAGAAAATGACAGTATTAATATCTTTTTCATCAAATTACAGAATTTGTTCTTTTTGTGATATTAAGGTATTTCAGCCACATTTCTTTTTTCTGATGATGTTTTTGCGTGATGGCTAAAGAAAGAAATGTTAAATGATGAAAACAAAAATGATGGGAAAAGGTGTGGGAAAGAAAGAGAGGGGGAGAACTAGAGGGGAGGGGTGGGGTAACCATTTAGTGTAGGAGAAAAGACATTTGGCAGTGCCAGGCAAAGCAGAAAAATGAGCTTAAGTCGAAATAAAGAATAAGATACATGATGAAAGAAGGTGGAAAAAGTTGACTAGATCAGTGAGTGGAGGGATGAATTATAAACGGGGAGGGCTGGGGAGAGAAGCGACAGCGGCAGGATGTATTACAAGCGAAATACAAATGCAGTACGTATATATGCCTTGCAAAGGGCCCTTTTAGTTGTTCATTGCTCTCACTGAAGGAAAAAGGAACCACAACCCTCCTAAAGTAAATCAGAACTAGTTAGGCTGTAAGTCTGGGCCAAGGCGTTAGAGCTATAGATCTGAACCTGCGCTGTAGCCTTGCACTTAAATGCAGAGGACTTAAGTTATTTAGCTATGTCTGTAGTTTTGAAATGTTGTAATTGTTGTAGAGCTAAGCCTAAAAAGGCAGAAGATGAAACAGTACGGCGAAGATCTATGCGCTTACAAAGAGTAGAGCCGTCAGGAATTCCAATGCCGGAGTTGCCTGCCCAGCCAGGAGCAGAGGAATATGTAAGATGGGGAAGGGTTACAGGAGGGGAGGGTGTGTGTGTGTGGGGGTGTGTGTGTGTATACGCAGAAGCTTTATAGAAACGGTGCTGGTGAAGTTGACTGATAATACTTGTCATTGCTGAGCCTGTTGCAAAAACCGTCAGACGTTTGGGAAGGTGCGTTATACAGTGGCAATAATAAAAGGTAAATTCTTTCACCCTCAAGCATCTTGAATAGCAGGCTTCCCATGTCCTTTCTGAAAGTTAGTCAGTATTCTGTGACTCAGGTTGATGAAATAGTGCCGTTTCGGATGATCGGAAGGGTCCTGAGGTAAAACGTTATGCATTTTTCAACAGACGTAGATTGGAGCAGCTTTAAATTCCAAGTTTTATTACTCTGTTTTAATGTTATTTCACTGTAACTTTTGATCTGGTTTATTTTCCTCTGAAATATTTACTACCTTTTTGAAGTAGTTATATAGCAACAAGTAAAAATTCTATTGCTCTGAGAGATGGGAATTTAAATCTTCCATGGTGCTGTAGAACAAAGCTAAATCTCTAACACATTTCGTGAAGATCAGCCTTGCTGCAGTATCAGAAAGGAGAGGAAAAAACACAGGCTAGCTATTTGTCTTTGCTGCTGCGTTCACTAAAGTTATATTTATCTTTTTAATAAGATTTTGGTACAAACTTTTTTTTTTTAAATGTTTATTGCTCGTATTATCGTAGATGTGTTCTCAGAGTATCTGGTGGACGGAAAGTAACAATTCACCCTATTTGTAATTTTAGTTGTTTTGAGTTACGAAAATTGCTAATGTCATTCCAGCCTCAAGTTCCAGCCGGACCTTTGCCAATGGTTCCAGAAGATCAGATGGAGAACAGTAAATTGACAGAGGACTTATTGACTACATGGATGAGGATAAGTGAGGTATTATTATTTACAATTATTTATTTTTGGATGACGTAATTTAGCTTGGGTTCTAATTCTGATATTTCCTTTCTATCTGTAGATGAAAGCTAATGATACTGACAAGCACACGTGTGACATGAAAAGGTAATCTGAAGACAGCAGCTAAGAACTGGGTATTGTCTTGTTCTCCTTCTTTCTTCTCTTGAATAGCTAACATTTTAATGATGTTGTCTAGATACCAAGACAGCCTGAACAGCATGGTCCTCAGTGAAGATAACATTAAAAAGATTGTGAAATATCGAGTGTGTTCTATGGCTATCCATCCTTCTGAAAGCATCATCTTCGTGGCAGCTGGAGACAACTCCGGGCAGATCGGTCTCTGGAACGTGGTGAGTTGTTAGAGTGCCCTTCACCTGGCAGAGCTGTTCGTTGCGCGATGGACGCAGATGGGGCACAGCCTGGACTGTCATTTTGTCAAACACGCAATGGTGTTTTAGACTTGCCCCGTTCTTATGGGTGTCTGTTAAACTGAGGCTCGCCAGAATGGTTTGAGAGGTCTGTCGGGTCCTCAGCAAGCCCAGGTTTAATGGGACTAAAGGTTGCACTGGTAATTTTGGAGGGCAGAGCGGAAGAAAGTGGATCACTAGCTGAAATAATATTATCAGCGAGGGTTAAAATTGCAAATCCCTGTTGAGAGATTCAGGATCTAATTGCGGTACCGTTGTAGCAATACCACAGCTAGGTTTTGGAGAACGAGGGGAGACGGATGGTCAAGTATTTGCGATTTGAGTTTGTACAAATTTGGGGTAGCTGCAGTGAGTCACTGTTTTTCCAGACAGCAGAGATAAAATTGCTATGCCAATATATATGCTGGGACATATTTACGTAAATTGGCTCTGAAAAATAGCTTAGCATTTGGCACTTTGAAAACTTCTGAGGGCTTTGCAGGTAGTCTCACCGTCGCTTCTGAATTGCCTTAGTTACTCCTGCAGCAAGAAACCTTATTCATGGCCTTGACTTACACCTTTGTAACCTCCCCCCTTCCCCACACCCTCCGCTTTGATCCCACGTTATCCAGGCCAGCTGCTTGAAGTTCACACACATGCAGATTTTCTTTTAATTTTTCACAATGCCATTAACCTCTCGAGTTTTGGGTCACTTCTGCTTTGACAGCTTCAGGAAACTGATCAGCCGAATTCAGCTCCGAGACTTACTCGGTTACAAAGAAGTTTAAGTTGCTCCGTCCGATTTGGAAAGTTCTGACTACCGCTGCGGTTGCGACCTGTTGAAGAGTGTGATCTGGTGACGGGGAGGCTGAGGCCTCCGCATGCTGCAGGCTCTCTTTGTGGCCTTGCAGAAAGGTTTCAGTGGAAGCCCGCAATTCTTAAAGCTACTCTTTCCCCTTTTGCTCTGCCTTTTTTTATTTTCCTGAAGTGAGTCGGACTTGAACAGGTTTGGGAGCAGATTAATCCTTGTGGAATGAACCGTACTTGTTCCAAAATGGTCTATTCGGTATCGTTTAAAATAACAGAGCTTGAATGATGCTAAAATGAGAAGAGAAGATAGAGGAGATTACGCTTTACATTTGGTTTGGGTCACTAGAAGTTAGCTTGAGTTCTAAGTAACGCGATATGTACGTATGTTGGTGTAAAAGGCATATGCATACGTTTGGTCCTCAGCAAGGTGTTCAGCTGTGGTAACCGAGAAACCGATTCTGTCAGTGAAAAAGAGCCAGATGCAGCATTGATGACTGCAGTGACAGAAGTGCACTTAAATTACAGCAGAAGTTGCAGCTCTTCCTAATTAGGAAACAGAATTCTGCAACTGAGGGTAAATTCTTAGTGCTCTTTTGAGCCAAATTGCTTTAGTGGTGAAATTGGTAGCGGGAGGGAGGCTGTAGCCTAGCTGTGCTGTGTCGAGGGGTCCCGGCGAGGGCAGTTCTTCCATGCAAAGGTGAAACCTGCTTTGTTCCAGTAAGACGTTAGCCTGGGCATGCTGTGCCCCACCGCAGTCCTGCTGCCGGTGCTACCTGTGCTGATGTCTCCACACATCAAGCACCCTACTCCCTCCTCCGTAAAATTACAGAGCAGACCGAGAACATTTGAAAAACAGAGACTTTAAAGTTGCAGTAATTAATAGAAATAACTACAGTGATTAGCATCTCTGTCCATTGAATCTCAATTGTTTTTCAGAACTGTAAGTCTGAAGAAGGAGCACATGTCTTTATTCCGCACAATTATCCGGTCAGCTGCATGCATTTTTCTCCACTTAATCCCGCGCACTTGCTGTCTCTAAGCAATGACAGTCTGCGATGTGGTGATGTTACTAGAGCTGTCTTTGATGAGGTGAGTGCTCCTGCGGCAGTGCTGCAGACTCCTTGGAAATCTCATGGCAGGCACTGCTGTGAAGTTTTAGTCTCCTTGTACCCAAAGTTGTTTTTTGTTGGTTGTTTTGTTAACAAAGTTCAAGATTCCATTTCCACAAGGACACGTGAAGTAACTTTTAAGTAATATCACAAAAATACGGAGATGCTTCCTACTCAGTAAAACATAGTAACAGCTTGGGTACTCCCAATTTTCTTCCTGCAGAGACGGTTGCAATTACTGAATTTAATTCCGTATCTCTGTACTTAAGCAATATGTGCCTCTTCTCAAAAGCATTACCTTTCAGCGATGACAAACAAGAGCGATTTAAAGAACTACATCGTACAAAAAAACCTGCCACCCAAATAAACATTGTGAAACAAGGTAAAGCATGAGCTGACTTCGCTTTTTTCAGGCTTCAAGTGAGCAAAATGCTGTGACTGTCTCCACGGTGAGCCAGACAGCTTAACTGAGGAGCTTCGTGATGCTTGCTTTGTTTGCTTATTTTTGACAGATACATCCACATTGATCAGCTCTCCAGCATTGGAAAATATAACAAGCTTACAACAGTTTAAAGCTTTTTTTCCCCAGCCCTTACAGGCTCCGTAATTTTGGTGGGGTTGGAGGCAGGCCAGCTGCTTGGGAATTATCTGCAGTTGGTTGGTCAAGAGGCCAGGAAGGTCCAGGGGGGCTCTTTCTTTGAGACAAATGCTTGCAAGAATGTGTCTTTAGAGGCCGGGGGAAGAGAAAGGCCCTTCTCCTGCTCTGTTTACCTTATGCCAACTTAGAGAGCCTTGTGATACCTCTAGGAGTATTACTGCCATTGGGAAGAATACAAGTGCTAATGGGGAGAGTCCGCCCACCTAGAGAGAGCCGCAACACGGAAGCTTTCCTGCAGCATTATTGTACTTGTGGCTTGTTGCTGCTTTGAGAGGAAGCTGCCATGGGATTAGATGGCTTGATGTCCTGACTCTGATCGCCCGAGTTATAGGAAGCCAAATTCACCTCTCTGCACCCGATTAAAGGTTCCTGTTGCACTGGAGAAAGGAACGGTGTCGTCAGTCCTCGCTCAGTATGCACTTGAGGAAAACAGCCGTTTGATTACCGGAACATAGAGGTGATAGTGTCTTGTAAGAGTTCTAACAGAGAATCCAGAGTAGGTTCTTGCCAGTTTGTTTTGGATGGTTAATTCTCTCCTCTGTGGAAAGCATACCAGTTTTACAGAAGGGTTACCTACGTGGATAGCTAAGGCTGGAGCTATCAAATTAGGTAGTCTTCGTTAGTGGTTTTAGTATATTAAAAAGGGAAAGCATGAAATCTGCAGCCCGTAGAGTGTTTTGGGTATTAAGAATAACTCTCTGTATTTCACTGAACAGTTTTGGTTACGTTTGACCTTTTCTATGCTCAGATATGCAGAAGTGAAGAAAGCTTATCTTCCTTTGACTTTTTGGAAGATAATGCCTCCACTGCAATAGTAGGACACTGGGATGGCGACGTCGCTGTTGTGGACAGACGGACCCCAGGAACATCTTCAGAGCTTTCTGCAGACATTGGCTTCAAAAGAACAAGGACGGTCCATGTTCACCCAGTGAATAAACAGTATTTCATTGCTGCTGGCTCAGTGTATGTAGCTCAAAATGAACTGCAGTTATTCTGCGTTTTCAGTGTTCTGTCTGCACTGGTGTCTGAAGTCAGCTACAAATGGCACGTTTGGAGGGCAGGAGCAGCTGTTGATGAGGCAGACAATTTGACAGCCTCGGTGTAGAGTCGAAGCTTCCTTGATCTTTTTAGAAAACAAGTTTTTAGTTCTTAGCAGGATTTAAAACGTGATATGCTTTGACTTTCCTTCACCTTTTGGTAATGGGTACAAAATGGTCTTATGAGTCACTGTGGTTTTTGACAGATCGCAGTGTAGAGGGATTTTAATGAGCTGTAGGTCTGGGCTGGTTTTGGTGCTCTCAAAATCCTTTGGAGCCACTGGCCGTTGCAAGTAAATATGCACTGCTGGAGTAAAGTTCTAAACGCAGCTCACAGAAAACCTGCAGTGTCTCTTGAGTGGGTTTTGGTAAATGGAGAATAAAGATAATTATTTCTTTGTCACCTTGTAAAGTGTTCTGTGTGGTATGTGTTGCAGGGATGTTTGTATTTATGATGTTCGATACCTGAAGTCTAACGGGAACAAGCCTGTGAGCTCTCTTAAAGGACACACAAAAAGTGTTGCTTCTGCGTATTTCTCGCCTATAACTGGGAACAGAGTAGTGACGGTGTGTGCGGATGATAAGCTGAGGTAAGACGGTGTGGGAAGGAATAACCTGTACGGAAAATGTCAGCTGGTGGGGTTTTTTTAATTATTATGTCCTTATGTGCATTACCGATTGTTGAGAGCGTTCTTTGTCTATCACTTTTTTTAAGAAGTGATAAAGATTTACTTGCATTGGCATTTTTAATGTTTTTAATTTTTTTTTTTTTCCTAATTCTCATTTTCCCGAAGAATATTTAACAGCGAACAGTAAAATATACAGGTACTGTTAGTCTTCAAAAACAAACAAACAAATCCAAACAAAAAAACCTGAAACCAACCAAACACAAACCAGCCAAAAACCTGGTTCGTGAATACAAATACAGAATGCTTAGAAACTGAATTTATTTTTAGCTGCGGGTACTTAAAATTATGATAATATCAGCTCTTTTGTAACTAGCCTACCATTTGATAGTTTAAACTGCTGTGAGTTGTGTTGTATTAGAGATCTAGGTTTTTTTCTACTTTGCGGTTTTGTGACCATAATTTAGGTAATCTAAACATGTACGTGGTGAATATGCAGATGCAGTCAGGTATTTACATGAACAGAAGTCCTAAATTGTATCAGAGAATAGCAGGTATGAAATGGGGGGGTGGGTGGGGGGGGGTGCAGTTAAGGCCAGGTTGAAAATCAGGCCTCTACTCTACAGATCCCGTGTGTTTTTAAAAGATGGGGTACATGCGCTCTGGAAAGAATCTGAATATGGTGCCGTTGTTACAGCGTTACATTTTGTCTGGAAACTGGATTTTCTTTCTTCCCCTTCCACATAAGCAGGAAAGAGTTCTTTTGTGCGAGTTCTGCATTGCTGTAATGCTTGCTTTCCTGTGATGTATTTACTATACATAATTGAAGATTTGTTCTCGTAGTAAGCTTGGTTATGAAAGTTGTAAATCCTTGGCGCTAACAGAGCAGGCGTCAGAATACGAAATGGATATGAGTAAACCAGAATATCTGTGGTGGACAGAATGGAGAAAACAGAAAGAGGTTCATTTTTTCACTGCCTCCTCCAAAGAAAAAAGAAAGCGGCTTTTAACTCAGCAGCTCGTTGACCTTTTTGCCCCGGGGGGGATGGGGTCCTAAAAGTTTTTCAGGGGTGAAGGATAGCCCAGAACGGGAGATCTGTTGATCGTTTCTCTGTCAGTCGAGCTCACACCTGCCTGAGGAAGTCCTGGCACTGGAAGCTGTTAGTGGTGGGATTTCGGTCTTGCACGCGTTTTCCCTTCTCTTGCGTTCTTCCCTGGCAGCCGGTTTGTGCAGGGGCTAAATGGACAGCGTACTGGGCTGGCGCAGCCTGTCATTTGTCCTAGCCAGCCATTCTTGTTCTCTTCCCGTAACAGCTTTCAGAAGGGTGACCTTCAGTTCTAGCTAAAAGCAAATCCAATTAGAAAAGCAAATTTAATAACTGCAGTTGGAATGCTGGTGCTTGTATTTGAGCTGTGGATGCCTGCGTGCTGTTCGTTACTATATTCCAGAATCTCGTGTGGTCTGGCCTGTGCTGATCTGTGCTCTATGAGGAAAGGGCTGCCTTTTTTCACACGTGTACCTTTTATTAACGCGCTGTTCTGTGTTACAGGGTCTATGACACCACCTCTTTGTCATCGACCGTCGCAGTCCTCAGCACCGTCAGGTAAGCTGAACGCACTGGGGCTGAGGACAGCACGCTGTGGCCGTTCCGCTCAAGTGCAGTTGTGGCATAAGTGGTGGGTGTGCAGAGGGTACGCAGTGGTGTGTTTGCAAACAGCCTTGGGGTCGCTGGCAGCTGCGGAAGCGAGAGCAGCCGAGTCCCCCCCCAGCCTGAGAATTTGCCCTAGCCCTCACGGGTGCCCGCTGGCTTTTGTCCGTAAGGCACGACTGGGGCACAGCCTGCGTTGAGTCGGTAAAGTCTGCGGGGAAGCTTTGATGTCTTCGTGTGTGCCTGGAACAGGTCATTTTGTGACTTCTGAAATGTGTTTTGTTTCAGAATGCTTTTTCTTTGTGCGTTTTTTTTTTTTTAAATAGCAAAGGTTACTTCTTAACGGTAAAGTGCATGTTTTTGAGTGGAGTCTCCACACTTGTAAAACATCTTTGTGCTCCCGAAGGGCGAATCATTGTCGGGGTTGGTTTGCTAAGGAGCTGGAACTAGATGAGTGACTGGCTTGAAAATTCTTAGTTTGCAATTTATTGAAAGGCTTGATACATGTTTTTGTCTTGTTTTTACTACAACATGTAACCATGAAGCATAACTACTTTGGCTAATAATCACTTATGTCAAAGTGCCCTCTGCTTTATCTTCTTGCTCCGTTGCATTTCTCTGTCCCGTCCCACCCATCGCAGGATAGGGATCCACTGAAGGGATCTGAGCAGCACCATCTGTCCGGCGTGTGAAAGTGCTGGTGGTTTAGAAGGCGAGGAAGATGGGTTTACGCAAATAGGACATAAATGATGATAGTTAAAAATACTGGATTCAGTAAGAGGAATGTTCATCTCTTTCTTTTTCTCCCTGTTTGTTTTTCTGAAGACATAACAATAACACGGGACGCTGGTTAACCAGGTTCAGAGCAATATGGGACCCTAAACAGGAAGACTGCTTCGTGGTGGGCAGTATGGCACGACCAAGACAAATAGAAGTCTTCCAAGACACTGGAGAATTGTTGCACTCTTTTTCTAACATTGGCTGCCTTGGTTCCGTGTGTTCCATTAATGTGGTTCATCCCAGTAAGAACATCTTAGTGGGTGGCAACTCCAGTGGTCGCCTTCATGTGTTCAAAGAATAAAACACATGCCTCAGACTTTTTTTTTTCCCCCCCTTTTTGCATTAAATTTGTTTAATTTGTATTAAACTGTTCCTAAGCTAACTGTATTTTCTCAGGACAAAAGTGTATTTTAAAAGCTTTAAAATAAATCTTCTAAACTACCTTTGGCATTCTCTTCTTTAACGAAAGTAAATTACAGCAGCTGGTTTGTACCAAAATAGGTATTTTTTTCCCCCAATACTGAAGTTATTTTTCAAAGAAAGAAAAAAAACCTGCTGGGTCAGTAGGGTACTTGCTCAGCGTGTGAGGCACTTGTTAATAATTTTCCTTAGAGACTCTGGAGCACGGGCTCTCTGCCGCTGTGTGTGGTGTTGCCCTCATCTCCCTTAAGGCTAGCAGGTGTTCGGTGTCCGTGTCTTCAGCGGAGTTTGTCCCTTAAGTAAGATGTCTGATGTCTAATTAAACCCGTCCGGGCCAGAAGGAAGGTCTCCGTGTAGGCTGGTGCCACTGGGCGCAGTTTCTCGGGAAGCCGCGTGGTTAGGAGTCGAACTCGGAGTCGTCGGGGTGTCGGCGGAGCAGGCTGCTGGCACGGCGGTGCTGCGCAGCGGGTGGGCCTGGGCCGCGGGTTGCGGGGGGCTGGCCTGGGCTCCCCTTTCCGCACCTGCGGGCCCCTCCGTGGGGGGGCTGTGCTGAACCCGACGGAACCCGCCCAGCGGCGCCCGCTGTAAAAACTGTCACCGACGTGCGTCGTGTGTCACTGACGTGCCGTGAGTCAGTGACACCAAACGCACTTTTAACGGTACGATCCTGGTGAGAGGCGGCTGGTTTTTTATACGCCTAGGTTTACTGCGCTCCAGTGCTGGCGGGCGGGGGGGGTCCTGCAGGAACCTGCCCCCGCAAGGTCAAGGTAAGACCGTGGTTTTGCAGCCAGTGCAGGAACTGCTGTGGTTTGCTTTTGCGTGTGGTGGTGGTGGTGGTGCTGCTGCCTTGGTGCTCCCAGCTGATGCCCTGAGGGAGGGCAGGAGGAGAACCCCCTTATGCCCTGCAGTTACTCCTGGGAGTAAGCTGGGAGTTACTCTCCGGCCTCTGCCGCTGCTGTTCGTTTCGGCACGCACATTCCTTGCCGTTCCCTGCGCTCGGGTGGGCAATGGAATCCTATCTGAGCGGGGCCGTGCAAGCCTGGTTACCAGCCCTGCGGAACAGGGATCAGGAGGAAACGGGGCTGCTTGTGTCCCGTTTGCCGGGGGCATCGCTGTGCTGCGGCCGCCGCCCCCGCAGCAGCGACGCATGTTCGCGAAGCAGGGGCTTTCAGGCCGGAGGCAGCCGAGGGCAGGCGCTTCCCGTGCCCGGCGGAGGCCTGACCCCCTGCAGCGGAGCTCGCGCCCCGCCGCGCTCGTGGCTGCTTGAGGTTTCTCGTAACTTCGGTGAGTGGGCTGCTAAAAGGCCAAATTCCTCGTGGGGTCTGAGCTGAGTTTTTACTCGAGTAAAAAAATTGGTACCGACACCGTAAATGCTGAACAAAGCTCATACCAATGCTGTTTTTCATGATACTTAAATATTTATTTAAATTTAAAAATACTTTTCATGGCACCAATGATTTTATGCTAACTAAGATATTGAATATGTAGAAAAAGGTACATTTTGAAGGAAAAAATGTAACTTGCAGTATTTGGCACATGAAAGGTTAATTTCTAGATTCTTTCTTTATGAAAACTAAGAAATTCACATTTTCAGGTATTTTACTGTCTACTGCTTAAAGATGCAGTATGCTATTACGAGATTATTTTTTTCTTTCTGATATAAGAACCTATGGAAACAACATTTTAATATAAAGACAGGTAAAACTAACAGGTAGTGAAACACAAGACATAATATGGAACGTACAGGAAAAACATACAATGAAAAATCACCAGTTCTCGTGGTTTTGCAGTAAAACACTGGGTGAAAACTGCAGAGGTAAACTAGGTCTGGGATTTATCGCTATTCTAGAGTAAGCCGATGTAGAAGGTTTCCAAGGTCAGTACTTACTTACTTAGAGGCTGCACTTTGTTTGGAAGGACGATGTCTCACGTACAGGGCGCGCGGGGCCGGGTGCCTCGCTGGCGGGCGGGGCCGTGCTGTTAGGACAGCGCGCAGTACATCAGCAGGGAGGAGGAGGAGGAGGAGGGAACACTGCATCTTTAACCCGGGGTGAAAAAAATGTCAGGTTTGGGACTACCACGCACTGCATAGAAACACCATTAACTACGGACTGAGGTAGGAACACTACACTAAGAGTTAATTTTGCTATGTTGCATAAAACAGGATTATCATGTAAAAATCGATCCTCCGTCTCCTGGCAGCGCTCGTAAGGGCGCTGCCTGCGCAGGCGTTCGGGGCTGTACGCGAAACCCTCCTCAGCCCTTGTGCTGTAAGTGGGCGGCCACGGCTGTGAACTCAGCGGTGAGACAGGACGGCTGAGGCCTTTCCAACAGCCAGTAGTTAAACGGGACCTCTCTCTCTCTATTGCAGTGACAAACGATCCAAGTCTGGCCAACCTGGGGTGTTGGATCGACCAACGTCACCATCACGCTCCTTCGCCAGGTGCCGGCTGAGCGGGTCCGGACCGGGCAGGAGCCGGCCTCGGCGGGGAGCGGCATGCGCGGTGATGGATGGTGGGATGCTCAGAGACAAGAACACGGAAATCAGGCTTTTTAAAACTGCAGTTATGGCCCCAGCTTACGTAAAATCTCTCCCTGAGATGAAATAAAACTTGCTCACCTGTTTTCACCTTTTTTTTTTGTTAAGTATGTCCAGCTTCGCAACCAAAACTTAACAGAACTGGCTTTTATTGCTCCCTGTGTAAATAGACTGCTGCTTCCCAGGTAACCGAAGGTCCCGGTGGTTATGTCACAAGTACAATGAGTTGGTTTTATTGATTTTTGCTTAAGAACAGATAGGTCTAACGGTTGTCCGTTGGCTTCTTCAGTGTCACCTCCGCTCGTGTAGTTCTGTCCTTTTTGTCTTCGGAAAAGTCACAAAATGATAGCTCCTTTCTCTATTCCAAAACCAGCAGCGGGTTAATCTGGCGTTAGGCTTCCAGGCTACAAAAGCACTTACTCTTAAACCGTTTGCTCAACGTGAACCACTTGGTACAGCGCACCACGGTCACTCAAGCCGTAAAGTAAAAAAAGACTTGATTAGATTCGATAACAAAATAGCATTTTGTTGTTAAAATAGACCTTGAAACAGTCTCTTTTTTTTTCTTTTTTTTTTTTTTTTTTAATGTTGATGAACACAGCTATATTTTAACATGGAAGACCTTAGTCCATCATTTCAAATAGCTGGA
>JAVKLA010000002.1:23551303-23581109 GCA_034782735.1 Sagittarius serpentarius | reverse complement strand
AATGGGCATAACCCTGCCAAACCCCCCCCCCAGAGCCCCCCCGAAGCCCCCTGCTCCCTTTAAGCAGGGAAAGTCTGTAGACCTGAGCCGGTTTTACAAACAAAACCGTTCACCAGGTGCCTTGCCGATGATGCCTTGGAAATAGCCCCTGGAAGGGGGAGTTTCCCGGGCCAGCGCTGGGCTGTGGCGGGAGGCTGCCTTGGAAAAGGACATTAAAAATGGGAAATATTTCTCTCCGGGGCTGGCTCCATCCCCCGAGCTCTTTGGGTTCAGCTCCCACCCTCCGCAAGGGTAAATCCCTGACCTGCATTTCAATTCTCCTCACTGTGCTTGACAACTGCAGATGTTTGCTAAGCTCTGATTAAAGGAAAGAAATACAATTAACATATTGTATGCACAGCTTAATGCCCACATAATAGCTGCCGTTACTCAGAGATGATGTCTTTGGCTATTTCACATTTAAATTAAGGCCTGATGGCTGCACAGGGTTGCAGTTGCTGGGAGTAAATGTAAAATCTGCAAACTAAATAAATTCCTTCTTGAGCAAAACAAGGACATGTATCCATGTGAAACTATTCCTGGGCACTTCTGCGGGTCCCCTAAAGCGTGCCTGTGCTAAAAACCAGATCAGTCCTATCCGAGAAAGCGGATTACCGCGCCTCTCCCGGCAGCCGCAGGCAGACTGGCGTTCGGGACATGAAGACACTTTTAAACAGGCCCAGCAAATGCGCACAGGGCTCTTTACAACTGCTTTCCTCCTACTCTGCATCTCCTCTCTAAGGTCAGCCCCCAAGAACCAAAACTTTCTCAGGCTTCCAGAAAACAACGTAAGGGGTTTTTTTTTAAATTTCGGTTTTTGGGTCCTTCTGTGAGACACAAGCAAAGCTTTCATTAGTTTTGTACATTACCATAGGGAAACCAAACTCCAGAGGAGTTTTTGAAACACCTCACCATCCTCTACTTCTTCTAGCTGATCTGCCCAACAAAAATACAGAGTTTATTAATGCAAAACCGAAGCAAAAAGCTGAGCCCAGGTATATTCCAAACACGCTGCATAACAGGCTGCAAAAGCCCAGACATCCTCTCTCATTTGCTGCCTGCAGAAATAGACTGAAAATCCCAAGAATTAAATCCTGGAATATATTTAGCTCTATCATTAAGCCTACTTAATTCTCGACATGCTTAGCAAGGACCCCAGCTATTCATCGGGAATGCGTAACGGCAGCCAGAGGGAATGGAGAAATGGCAGCCAGCGCGGGGCCGGGACGCGCGGGGGGCTCCGGGGCTGCGCGGCTTCAGGCTGCTGAGACGGAGCCGCTCCGAGCCAGCGACAAGGGCTACTGGGCACCACTTGAGGGTACCTGGGGCCAAGACATTGGGGGGCCTGCAATCTGCAGCCGCTGACAGTGCGACACGGCATTTACAGCCTGCTTTGAAGATACCAAGAGAAGTCCGTGCTACTTTTGCCCCTGTTTTTCACAGGTGAGTGGGGGGCTTCCTACTCCAGGACTGACGATCTCCTGCCCTGGACTAAGGTACACGATGGGTAAGAGCCGAGGCAGGAAGAGGGGGGCTCTGCAGCTGCAGACACAAATAATAATGGTTTTTCCCCACACGCAGACCCTTTGTTCACAGATGCAGCTCGCTGGCTTTGTCTGGAGCCCTTACCTGGCGTTTTGGCACGACGGCACCCTACAAGTTTGGCACCCTTTCACACCCCAAACCTAGATCCAGGGCACAGCCAGGAAAAGCAGTTCTGCAGTCATTTCTTCACACGTCGCTTTCTCCAGATCATCTCCCTGGCCTGGACTTCACATAAGAACACATGCAAATGACTAAAAGCAGAAGCAAAGCAAAGCGTTTCCCTCCCAAAGCTGCTTGTGAGACCCAGCCGGCTCCTGCCGCGGTGGCCCAGCTCCAGGGGGTCAGCAGCCAGCGCTTTGCCCCAAAACACTTTTGCGTCCTGTGAATTGATTCGATACTTTTCTTAGCAGCCCGCAGATGCCCACGCGCCAGGAGCGAGCCGACCAACTTTCTAAGGTAACAAACAGGCCCCTGCTTTGAAGCCAGGGAAAGCCAGCCGAATAGCCTGAAGATCAGGACGGCAAAGCGCAGCCCGGCAGAGGGGACCCGCAGGCGCTGCCGACGCCGTCCCGGCGCCCGGCCAGGGCCCTCTCTGCCCTCCCGCTCCTGCTCCCTCCCCGGGCAGAGCTGTCGGATGCTCCGGAGCTTCTGCTGGCAGCAGTACGAGACAGTGAGAGGTCTGCGGTGCAGCCCCGCGCTCCACACCAAAACCTGCCGCCTTCACCCGGCGGCGGCCGGGCTGGGCTGCTTTAGCATCGAAGGAAGGTTGCCGGCCCCGTAGTCATCATTTATTCCTCTCTGGTTTTTACTGTAAATTTTTGGATGCGTTTAAGAAGCAGCAGCTTTTCCCCACAACAACGGGGAACCGAAGCTGTTTGGGGGTAGACGCAGACCTGGCGCTGCGCGAGATCCAGCAGCGGCTGGAGAGGAGAGAGAGGAGACGTCTCCGCATGAGCGGGCCCCGGTCTCCGCGTGACATTGGAGGAGGACGGCTGGTGAGCAGGAGCTGCTGCCCAGAAGGCGACAGTCTCCTGATCAGCCAGAGCACCCCGATGGCAAATCCCAAGCCCTCTCCTGGGTGCAGGGCTGGCAAGGGACCTCGCAGCCCCGACGGTAACGCCACTGACACGTGCCGGGGACAAGCGCAGGACAGACCCCAGGGGACACCGCTGAGTTACAGAGGTTCATCCACGCTGCCTCTCTTCTAATGACCTCCTTGGCAAACAGCCCCCGCCAGAGACACGATGGGAGTCTCGCTGAGCCCTGGGGCTGACCCATCTGCCCTTCTTCACTTCCCGCGTTACAGGTTCATTTAAAGCTGCTCGACCTGGGCGAGAGCCCAGCGGGGCGCAGAGTGGCCCCCACCACCTGGGAGGGGAGGAGGGAGCCTTTACTCCTGATCTGAGGAATATCTGGAAAACATCTAAGCGCGGCCGAGGAACTCACTTCCAGCTTTGCTTTAAAAGGTGATGGCAGCCCCGCAGGCAGCCGCCACAGGGCCGGGCACGGGCAGGGTGTGTGCCACCACCGCCCCAACGGTGGTCCCTGCTGCCACAGCCCCTCGCAGAGACCCCACCCGGGTCTGGGGTCTCGCTGCCACCGGCACGCAGCGGGGCCAGGCTCAGCCCTCGTGCCTAATGTCCCAGGGGACAGCACGCCGAGGTGAAAGCACGTTGCGGTGCCTGACACATCAGCAGGGCGATTAAAGGCAGTTCCTTCTTTTCCTTCTCTAGCAGCGCTGGGGGACAAGTGCTGTGCCTGGCGCCCCGCCAGCCCTCCGGGCTCTCCCAGCTCTGCCACCCCTGTGTCGAGCCCAGGCTGAGCCTACGGGCCAGGTCTGCTCCCGGTCCCACGGCGTGCTGACACGCTGCCTTCCACTCTCCCGCCTTGCCTTACGACGCAGAATTCCTTGCAGCACCTTTAAACGTCTCTAGCAAATTTTATTCAGCATTTAACGAAGCCTGCGCACCCAAGACCTGCCGTGTCTGGGAACCCACAAGCAAGGCTGGTGCCACCCACCCAGCCCCCGGGTGAGGCTGAAGCTCTTCTTGCTCCCCTGCACCCCCGCACGACGGGCAAACGATGCAGTCTGCACCCCGCGCCGGGTGTAGCAGCAGCGGAGGCACTGCAGCGGTGAGCCGCCGGCAGAGCAGGGGGTCCTGCCCTGGGGGTAGGTGACCGCCCTGGTCCCGGGCTGGTGGGGGACGGTGGGGTGCCCAGGCCGTGGCAGCGCTCTGTGCCCTTGGCAAGCCCCCGCCAGCGTGCCTGCACCCGCTTCGCACCATTTTTATGACCTTCTCCCTAACGAACCCCAGGCTCGTGAAGACAACTAAGAATTATTTGCAGCAATAACGGCAAAAGGTTCCAGGGGAAAAACGCAGAAACCTTTAGCAAAGGCGCCAGCCCAGCTGCCTCAGGCAGAGACCCGACCCTCCACACGCGGAGGGGCCCGCGCCGTCGTGCCCCGGAGATCCGCAGTTACGGCTCGTTTTCCGAAGCTGCCACGATTTCTCCACGAGTGCTCTTCACGTCCTTCCTTCTGGCAGGACGAGCGGCATGAAGAGCCCCTAAAGACAGCAACTCGAGAGAAGGGCTGTCAAGTTTCCGCACCGCAGTTTATCACCCTTTTCTCCCAGAGCATTCATGCGCCTTACATGAAAGGGATGTGGCTAATTACTTGCAGGGGACATCAAGGGAACCGTAGACACTCAGACCCTTCCCGACAGACCAAGCACGCGTAACGACACCCTGAGCTAAGGATGTGCTCAGGCAGTGGCACTAACAGGTGACTCAGAAGCGGCGAGAGTATTAGCAGAAGCAGAAGATGGACTCTTGCAGGTGAACTGCTGCTCCTGCTTGCACCCACCTTCCTGCGCTGACCGGGACTGGGGAGGTCCAGCGGGAAGGAGAGATTTTGGAGAGCTGCAGGGAAGGGCACACACCTGGTGCAGCCCCGGAGCCGTTCTGCACTGGCGGGATGGCACCGAAGCCGCGATGGACGTCACGGTGAGCGGTGCTGTGCTCTGAGCGCCTTGCCCTGGAAACGCGGCTTTTGTAACCACTGCAGCCCAAGACCGAGCCAGTGGGTTTAAACCCACAGCTAGTGCTCCCGCCAGGCACGGCGGCTCCACGCACTAACAAAGCACAGGCGGGGAGTTCCACGCTCTCCCCCCGGAGCTGGGACAATCCAGAAACGTTCATGTTTGTTTGGAAATCTAAGTGGCTGTTGCTCTCCCTTGACTATAAAATGAAGCTCGGCAGAGCACGTTCCTGCCTTGGCCGAGCCTTTGCTGCCCGGGGCCGGCCGGTCCCACCGCGCCGGGTGTCCCACCCTTACCTGGTGATCTCCTCCTTCAGAGCAGCGGGGTCCGTGGGATAAAACTTCACGCGGAAGCACATGGTGAAGGGAGGCTGGGCTGCAGCGAGAACAGCGGGACCGTGGTCACCAAATGGCAGCGTTTGTCCCCTTCGTCCTCCCAAATAACCTCGCTCAAGGAGAAGGTCAGATATTGCTGGGGTCTCACCCGCCCTCCCCTCTACCCCCAAACACACCCAGCTGCCCTTGGTAAGGAGGGAGCAGACGGGCACGGGGCTAGTCCCCACTGCGATGGCCACGGCGGGAGCGGATGTCCCCGGTAAAGCCGTGGGGAAGTGCCCGCGGCACCGTCTTTTTCTGGGAGATGTGCTGGGAATTGACCCCAGGGAGGAAGGACTGGAGAATATGGAAACACATCTAAAATGAAAGGGGGGGACACACTGCCTGTCCAGGAGATCTGCTCGCAGCGATACTTACCCCTCATCTGCTTCACAACCGACTTGGTAAATTCCAGCCAATGCTGAAACAAAAAAGAAGGCGATTAAAGCAACTCAGTAACAAATACTTTCAATTAATAACATTGACTCTTCAGGGCAAAATTAAAGAAATAAAAAAAGCCCTTCTGCTTGAAATGAAAGCCTATGGGCTGTGGCAGATCTGTAGGCTGGATGGCAGAGGAGGTGGGAGGGGGACTGCAGCCCCCGCCCGGCCGGCGGGCCGCCGAGGGAGGGTCTGAGCAGGACCCGAGCCCCAGCGTCCCCCCATCTGACGTCACTTTCTCTGCAGGGAAAGCCGGGTCCTCCGCGTCCCCTCTTGGCAGCCCCGTCGGGTCGAGGCGGTGGCGGAGCCGGGCTCTGGTGACGCCGGGGCGAGCGGTTGCGCTTGCTCAGCACCCAGCAAGGACCCTCTGCCAGCCCCAGGAAAGGCTCCGGGCAGAGCAGGGGCTCGCTGGGCGGCATCTTCCTTTGCTCAGCAGGCCTTGCTGTCCCCAAGGTCAAGCACAGTCTTCTATCCGTGACAACGACGTGGCCAAGTTACCCGGCAAAGGCACCCTTCTCCAGCCCGCGCAGCCCCCCGCTCTCGGCGCCCTGCCCACCAGCTAGCTGCGTAAGCAACCACAGCAAGGAGGTGAACGTTTCTGTGCCGAGGCACCTGCTCCCCAGTTGTTAGACAAAGTGGTGTCAGTCAAGGAGCCCCTCCAAACGCCCGCGTGTTGGGAAGAGGGAACCCCAAACCACCAAAGCAAAGCGACTACAATTAAGGCAAACGCTAGTTAGCACAAAGGATTATAAACCTACAAAGATACATCACCGAAATCTGGGATTGCCACAGAAAACTAAATATGAACGCCTGCCACTGAGACAAAACCAGTCAGCGGTGGCTCCACGTGGCTGCACAAACTGGTCTGGGTTTCACGTGGGCATTTCTGGGGTGCGGATGTGCTGCTGGCAGCACTGCAAAAACCAGTGGCGGAGGTCGAGGGGGCCACGGCGTGCCCAGTTACCTGGGGGTCTGGTCCCTCACGTTGGTAACTCCTGTGACCGTACAGACACAGTCCCTTGCTTGGGAGACTTTGGGAAGCCTGGGGGTGAGGGGGAGTCCCGCGGGAAGGCAGGGGGCTCCAGGCTGCACCCCAACACTGGCAGCGAGCAGTCCCGGGGCTCTGACAGCGGCGTCGGGGACAGGGAACGTCATGGAGGGTTCCTGTGGGAAATCCCTGCCCCAGTCTCAGGAACCCACCGCAGGACTGAGGGAACTTCCAGGTCACAACGGTCCCTGCCGTGCGGGGAAGAAGCACCGTTGTCTTTTGAACTGGGCTGAACTGGTTTGAGTGCCGGCATCAGCATCCTCTGACCCAGACTCAACAGAGTACCGGGAAATGATGGGTAAAGAGGGAGGATTTTTTTCTTTTTCTTCACTTTTCAGCATCTCTGCTGTCTGTGGCCCTCTGCTCTCAATAGACGCATCTCGCTTGCAGCAGCCCCAGGGCAGTGCACAGGCTCCTCCCGGCCACGCTTAAAAATCGAGAGGTTTTCAAGAACCGCCACGTGCCCCGCCGGCAGGAGCTGTAGCGGAGCCTGGAGCACGCTGCGGGCTGCGGCAGCCGCCTCTCGCACATCACACGGACGCTGTGGCCCCCAGCCCAGCCCCGGGCAGGAGCAGAGTCTGGCCCCGCTCGCTGTGCCCCCCCCCGGGGCCCTCCCCAGCCCCAGCTGCCCGTCAGGCACGTGGCACAGCACACTTTCAATACGAAATACTGACTTGTGCGTCAGAGATAACGGATGGAAGCGACAGCTTAGTTCATTACAGGCTTAAATGCAGCACTTTCAGCCGAGGAAATGCTAAACCCAGGCAGCTCTTTGACAGCCACAGCATCCATGGGCTGCAGGGCTGGGGCTGGCTCTCCCGCGGAGGGGTCTGCCCCCCAAGCTGTCCCATCCTGGGATGCCGCTCAAAGCTGAGCGATGCCTCTTGCCTCAGCCCTCGTGGCCTGAACTGAATCAGATTATTCCCAGGAGAAGCCAAGCACCGGTAAAAGGAGCGTCCTCGGCATTGCCGAGCGTGCCAGCTCTGCCTCCGCACCCCTCTCCTCCTCTCCCAGAGGGGCTCCCACGCTGCTGCAGGCAGCCACTGCCTGCTTTGGGCTCAGCACCCAGAGCGCAGGAGAAGCAGGATCCCGCCCTGGGCACTGACCCACCGCACGTGACAGCAGAGACACTTCCTCTCCTTGCGCCAGCTCGGACGAGGCACGGACCCCGCGTTCTCCATCTGCCCGCTCATTTGCTGCGAGAGAAGACGCTCTGAGAAAAAAACCCAGTACACCACCGCCTCCACGCAGGGACTGGGCCGAGGGGTTTTCCAGAGCGCCGAGCGGAGCTCGCGGTGAGCGCAGACTTCAGCAGCGCTCTCTCTCCACCGACTGTGCCCACAGAGACGATGCATAATAATGCATTATGCACAGGGTTTTATTTCTACATGTGTTTAAAGACGCGATTCACTAAAAAGCAGGGAAACAAAGAGCCGACACTAGTGGAGCAGCAGTTAACGATCCCTCAGCATCAAGCAAGAAAAATGCTGCTCTCCAGCCGCTGAAGAGCCACCGCTCCACAGCCCACTGCAAATCCAGCCCTCAGACAGGTCGGGGCATCAGCGTGACGACGACGGCCAGGAGGCAAATCTGGGAGAAGGCTGGAGAAGTCGGGAGGGAGAGAGCCCAGAAAACACAGGTCGGGGGGCACAGGTGACGTAGGGGGGTGATGGCCCAGAGACCCCGCGAGAGGCAGCAGCATCACACGCTCCCTGATGGCAGTGACTTAGCAAGGTGGGGAGGATGAGGAAGAGGAGGCTACTGCTCCGGGTGAGAAGAGTCGCGTGCCGGTGAGAGCCCCTGGAAGGGAGATGGGGGCAAGGGGCTCATATGGGCCCCATCCCACTGCAGAGAGCAGAGAGGGAGCAGCCCCGCGCCCAGCTCCTTGCTCAGCAGCGGCTGCTCCCTGTAACGGACACGGCAGAAGGCGCCTCGGGGAGCAGAAATTGTTCGTGACGGTGGCTTATACTGATCAGCAGGAAGCGCAACACGAGAGTGTTATTAATAGCTACGCCTGCAAGCGCGTTCCCAGCACTTCTCATTCACAAACCTCAAGTGCTCTGATGGCAAGCAGCAATTTAACGTGCGTTTGTGCAGAGCCTGCGTTCTGCATGCGTTTTAAAAGGAGCGTGGACAGTTAACCCTCAAGAAGAGGCAGGGCCCACTCACACGGCTTCTGCATGGAAACCCAGCTCATCGGGACCCACCGGCGGGGCTCTGCCCCTGCGAGGGGCCGTGCCACCCTCCGCCCCGGCCTGCTGCAGCTGCCCGGGGGCTCAGCAGGACTCCGCACGGATCCATGCTGGGAGCTGCGCTGCAGGGTCAGACCAGGTCCTGCTGCGGGGGCTCTCAGCTCCACGCCCTCCGACGTCTTGTTTCACTCTTCGTTGCCCGAGCCAACACGCACAAGCGTTTAGATTCTCGGCACAAAGCTGTCGCGTGGCCTAATAGCGTTAAAACGCGACTCTGCGCTAGAAACAGCCCTGCAAACCCAGTGTCAGATCTCCCTCTCGGCCTTTGCAATCGCATCCAATCCTCTCCCTTTGCAAATGCAAGACGCTTTCACCACTCGTGTGGGGCTCCGAGAGCTCTGCGAGTTCCCCTGGCTCGCACATCCCGACCGACGCCGAGGACCTGTCAGCGGAGCCGGGACACCGAGGCTGCTGCGGCTGCCGGAGCCCGGGTGCACCCCGGCCCCCCCTCCCTGGGGCTGCAGCGCGAGACTCAGCCCTGGCTCTAGCGGAGGGGGTGGGAAGGGGCGGGGGGGCCTCCCCAGGGTGCTCAGGGGGCCATGAGTAGATGCCCTTCCCACGGGCAAAGCAATGACCCTGTCAGGGCACCCATAACCTCCCTTGCCCAGCAGCAGGGCAGGAGAGAACGGCTGGGGAAGAGCCCCTCATCACTGCCTAAACCAAACTTTATTGCAGCCATGCGCCTCACATTCCCGTCCTTGGCCGCAGCGGTAAGGACCAGTCTGATACCACCGAGCTGCAAGAAACCCCGTCACCCAGCCCCGGCAGGAAGGACTCTCACCCTTTGCTTGTCGGGGTCCACAAACCGAATGCCGAAGTAGTCCTTCTCCAGCAGGTTCAGGTGGTGGCAGAGAAGGTCAAACAGGTACTGGCCCTTGGCATCTCTCTGCAAGACAAAGGAACTCATTTACAAAGCAGCAGGAGGAGGGCAGCGGAGCAGAGGAGCTGGGGCACGCTGGGTGGGTGAAGGGTCCAAAACTTGTAAAGTGACACCAAGGAGGGCGCAAATCCCACCAACTTCCTTGGTGCGTCACCAGCAATATTTTCAGCTCGGAAACGGTCTCCCGTCCCACCCGAGGGGTAGCCCAACAGCAGCTGGGAGCAGAACCCCGCAACGCACTGGTCCCTGTCCTCATCCCCAGAGCTGCGGCTCGCACCCCGGCGGGATGCTGAGGCTGCCCAGGGCTCGGCAGGAGACCGCAGCATCGGCCAAAACCCCGCGGCCACTTGGACAACAATTCTGCGTCCAGGCAGCTCTGGGCAGCGCTGCGGAGGCAAAGCCGCCAGGACGGAGCGTGTGGTGAGAGCGTGAGCGGAGCAGAACAGCAACCACCCCAAACACCGCCTGAATGCCACAAAACACCCAGGATATTCTAAAAGCGTAAAGAAAACTGTGACCAAGGTCAGAGTCTGTCTGGGAATCTCCCTGCAGCTCGAGTCGTAGCGAAGCGTCAGGCGGGGAAGCTGTGAATTTTGGGGTCTGTTTGCCTGGCCCATGTTTTCAGGCGGATCAGCAAGGTCGCAGCTTTGCTGCTGCTGCTGTGATCCTCCTTGGACTCCCTCCCCGTACGCACGGCCCAGCTCACCGTCAGCTCACTGCTTTTGCTCTCCTCCGCCTCTGTGAAACAGCCTTCCCCTGGTCTGGCACTACGGCACGAGTCCAGTGCTGACCTGCCTGTTTTCAGCGTTATTTCTTCTGTGCCCTTTTCTGCTATTGAGCTCTTAGGAAAAAAACCTTCCCCCTCCCTTGCCCCTGGGGCTCTGCGTCGTTGCAGGCTGTGGCAGAGGGACGCCACAGATTTATACTTTCTCCCGGACCAGCCTGTGCTGCCGGACCCCCGCTCCCGAGAGAGCGGGACCGTCTGGGCAGCGAGAATTCCGGCTTTGTAAGGTTCTGCGCGCCAGTACACCTTACAGATAGCGCTAGACTGAACATTAACGGGGAATTTTGAAGTATTACAGATATAAAATCTGATACATCTCAAAATTATTACATTTAGTTGCCAGCGCTGCAAAGACCAAAGCACACACTTAATTTGTGCGCTGTGAGCTGCTCCACAGCAGTGCTGGGCCCAGGACACCACGGTCCTTCCTGCCTTTGGTGTGGGAATGCGGCACCCGAGAGAGCTGGGGGCCCCAGGACCCCGGTGACACCCACTCACAGCCCCCCAGGACCCCACTCACAGCTCGTCCCGCCGTGGGGGTCACTGCTGGAGATGGGCTGTGCATCCATCTTCTCTGTCAAAGAGATGATCCCTATTTTTTCCAGAAATGGTTTTCCTGCGTGCTAAAGGTTTGAAGTCAGTAAGCCAAGAAGAATCAGGAGTTATACTGAGGCTCCTCTGGTTCGGCACTTCCTTTGCTCTCCAGAATCACACCCCCAAGGGCCGCAGAGCCCCCCGACGAGAGCTGATTTGTCAGCAGTGGGATTTGCCCAGACCACGTGTACAGCTCTGCCACGCTCTATATCGAACCCCTTATACGACAGCAATTTAACTACTCCAAAATTTTCCATCCAATTTATAGCTGACCACTGTAACATTTTGCTCGTGGACAAGAACCCGGATACACCCGGATAACTGATGAACCTCTGCTCAGCGGAGCTGCCCGCAGGATCCGTCCCGGGGCAGCGGCTCCGTGCCGAGCGGAGCTGGACCTCCGTGGTGGTCTCGCCCCGAGGCTCAGCACTTGCTGAGAGTGGGGTCCTCTCAGTCTGCACCAGGTTTGGGATCAAAACCAGTACTTTATGTATTTCTGAAAAGCTTAAACCAGGTGCTGCTGCCATGGGAAACCCCCTCACCTGGGTCCAGAGAGGGAGAAGAGGTAAAAATCGTTCAGACGCTGCTGTCTCTGCCCCTTTGTGGCAGAGCAAACAGCAGCCAGGTGCCCGGGCTGACGGGGACGCGCTGGCAGGATCCGGCCCCTCCGCCTGCCTGCCCTCCGCTCTGCTCTGGGCTTTGCCGAAGGACCCGGGAACGGCTGCGCTGCAGGTGATGGGGGACCTGCTTTACCTTGCAGCCCACGGGGGACCTGCTTTACAGTGCCGCCTCTCCGCAGATCGAAGGCTGCTCCTGACAGCCACCGCTGCCTCCTTCAGATAACACAGGTTTCTGTTTCCCGACAAATATGTTTAACACACGTGCGTTATCTGATCAAATAATCACTCGGCAGACACAGGCCGTGCAATCGGGGAACCCCACGGGTCTGGCATTAACCCGTTCTCGGGGCTTGGTACGGTGTGATAAATCCCTCTGCATTTTAAATAAATGGTGCTTCATTTAGAGAGTCATGAAGTTCAGGCTGCAATTATGCAGCTTCTAAACCGAGTTGCCCTCGGTGCCGGTGCCGGTACCAGAGCCTGGCAGGCAGAAGGGCAGCAACAAGGCGATGGGACGCGGTGACCCCCAGGCAGCGCTGGCACCGGAGCAGGGTCATCCCGGTCCCGGGCGGCAGGCAAACCCTGCCTTCGCAGGCGGCCGTGCGGGGAGAGCCCGTCCCGCTCGCCCGGCTGCTGCAGCGCTGGCGCCCGGCCAGCGGCAGCGGGCCGATGGAGCGCCTTGGGCAGCCGCACACAGAAGTCCGCGGGAGAATCGGCCGCGCAGCACAGAGGAAAGGGCTGGGGGGGATGCGGGCTGTGCAGCGCCCGCTCCAGCGCCGGACGAAACAGAAGGAAGGGGAAGGACAGGCAGCCCCCGGGCCAGGCGGAGCAGCAGAGGGGAGACCCCGGTGCTGCCCAGCGAAGCTTGGCCGAGGGGCAGGGGATGCTCACCAGGCCCTGCTGCTCCCAGAAGACGATGGCCTCGAAGCGACTGTCGACGTGAAGCCTCCTTCGGAAATCCTGCTGGTGACTGCGCCCCAACCCTCTGCCCCGGGGCTGGTGCCATTGTGGTCGTCCCCCAGCCCTCCCCTCGCTCCACCGCCTGCGTCTCCCGGAGCCCGGCCCTGTGCTCACGGCATCGGCACGGCGGTCTCGCCAAAACACCCAGAGGCAATGGAGAGGATCTGTCGGCTGCCTCTGAGGTTCATCCCTGCAGCCTCAGGCATCCCCGCCCTGGGCTGTCTCAAGCCACCCCCAAGGCATGGGCTGACCGGCACAGCCCGACAGCCCTGGGAGCAAGTCCCCGCTCTCCCCTCCCTTGCCCCTCGCTCGCAGAATGGGGTGGGGCTCACTCAGGCATTGGCCAAGCTTAAGTCAAGTCTTAAAAAGCCTCCTGTGGCAAATGTCGCTGATGGGATCTGTCTGGGGTGCAGCCAAGGGCAGCTTTTTATGCAGCGACTGACTGATGCACTACAAAACTCACGGCGTTAAAAGACACTGAGCCGTAGCCTGAGTCCCCAGGGGCATTCGGATGTCCCTCCCTGTGCCGAGGGCCACGGGCATGTCCAAAGTTCTCAGAAGCATCACATCTCTGTAGATTAAACAGAGTCGTCCCCCCCGCCGTCAGCCTTGTCGCCGTGTCCCTGTGGGCTGCGTGCACTCGCAAGAGAAAACGGACTCCGGAAGAGTTTGAGCAGATGAGATGACTCCGAGATGAAGTTGCAGCAGCTGGGTGCTCCCCATGAGAGCCCCCTGACGTGGCCGAGCGGGCTCTGCTCAGGCTCTGCACCAGCCACACCAGCAGCTGGCTCATTGCGTTGTCCTGAGGGCACCTGCGATGCCCGCGGGGCTGCAGCCCAGAACCAGCCCCGGACCAGAACCAGCCCTGGACCACCGCTCACGCTGCCCATGCAGCGGCCATGGGCCAGCACCCTGCTCCAGCACCGCAGCCCCTTGGCGGGACACCGGCCACCCACCACCCCAAGGGAATGCAGCCAAGGACTCCAGGCGCTGTTCATGGGGCCACAAGGTAGTTTGGCATCTGAGAGGACGGGTGTCCTCGTGCCGGCCAGGCTGCCGCCGCTGGCACGGCACAGCAAGCTGCCCTCGTGCTCACCTGGAGCAGCCCGACCTTGCAGCCTGGCAGAAAAAGGCTCGCCGAACCTCGCCTGGCTCATACCGAAGTAAAACAGTGCTGGGCTTCTGGACCCTGCTGTTAACACAGAGCAGAGCAGCCAAACGCCTGCCTGCAGAGCCTGCAGCTGGGGACGGCTGCTGGCTAGGCACCGCAGTGAATCCCAGCCTGGCTCCGCTCAGCTGACTCGCGCTCTTCCCCAATTTAATGCCACGTTTTTAAGCAAATCTCCTTGTTGCAGAAATGGAGACTTGAGGCAGCTGTTCTGGGCAGAAAGAAGGTGAAGGAGCTGGAGAGTGCTGAGAGTGGTGCCGTGAGAGCTTGCACCGAGGCAGCTGAAGCGTTTTGCAGCCACAGCACGGCCGGGCAGACGGGCTGGAGCTGAGCAGGCAGCGGTCCTGCCAAACCCATCCCAGTCCTTGGGAGACGCCGAGACCATAAACAAACAGAACTCCCCGCAGGCAGCAAGTCCTGCCAGCCGACGGGAACAATGCTCTGACAGCACAGAGCTAAAACTTCAGGAATTGTCTCTGCCTGCTCTCCTCTCCTGCATCCCCCTCGCCCCTCCAGAAGCCCGCTGCTCACCCTTGCTATGATGTCCAAACGTACCTGGCATCGGAAAAAATGCAAGATTCTCATTTCCATGCTCAGATATCGCATCTCATATTTCAGCTGCCACCAGCCGCAGCCGGCCCTGCACGCTGGACCCTCACCGGGCTGGGTTAATGGTGCTGGTCGGCCCCCCCAGCCACGCAGCTCAGCTGCGTTTGTTGCAGCCCTGCAGCCGCGGCCGTCAGCCAGGGACCTGCTGGCCAAGCCGCAGGCTGGGCACCAGCCCCGCGGGGCTCCCGTGCATTGCGGCCACGCTGGGTGGGCACCCGCGCAGCAGCTCCCACGCAGCCCACGGGCGCAGCCGCCCCCGGCGCTGCCCGGTGCTCAGGAAGCATCCTCAGACGGCGTCCGGCAGAGACCACCCGGCAGAGGAACGAGATGCCAGTCCACGGCGCGGAAAGCAGACGCATCGGGAGCAGGAGGGACGGTGGGGACCCCAGGGCCATCCGCACCAGTTACGTCCCCTTTGGCATGGCTCAGGGGCCAGAAACGCAGAGTTTGAGCACAACCGCTTGGCTCCAGCCTAAGCCAAAGGCAACCCGCCTCGGGCTGGCAAAGGCAACGCCCCCCAGGACCCCAGCCCTGGCAGGGCTGAACGCCCACCTCGCCCCGCAGCCCTCCCTGGCTCCCTTGTGCAGAGATGTTCATTTAATGAGGCTGGGAATCAGCAGCTGCTGCGCCCGCTGGGGACACAGATGTGGACGGTCCCAGGCTGGGTCCCCGCAGCGGGGGCGCCCGCCCTTTCCCCCCGCCAAACCAGAGCTTTCGGGCCTGCGCCCCTCACCCACCGCCCTGCTGCAGCTGCGCCCGGGGACGGGGAGCAACGCGCCTCCGGCTCGGCTGAGCGGGGAGCTGCCGGCCGGCTCGCCAGCACGCGGTTGTCACCGGCACCGGCACCGGCCGCCGCTCGGGAAATGAGGCTGCTCATTTATGAGCCTGAATACAGATTTAGGTGCCGAACTTGGAAAACCGTGGCCTAGATTGTGCTTTATTAATAGGCTAATCGAGTCTCTGTGTGTATCATCCATCACTGTCAAACACAACCACCGCCCGGTACAGGCTGTGCGCCTGGCTCAGGTACAAGGGCACAGAACGGAAAGGAGTAACGAAAACCTGGCAGAATCCAAATCCCTTTTCCTGAGTTAGAGCAAGTTATTGTTCTTTCAGTAAATAATACTCATTTTTTTCAACGAGGACTGAAGCAGCAACACGGAGCTTGAGAAGCGAGAAACTGCAGCAGCACCTCGCGAGCAGCAGAACAAACGCCCGAGCCTTGCTCGCCTGTCAGGTGCAAAATAACCTTCCCAGATCAGCTGTTAGGTGCATTAGGAAGGCTGGACCTCCTCCCAGATTATATCGAAAATAGTCATAAATACAGATTTTACTTTCTTCCTCTAGAAAAGATTACTTCGCAGCCTGAACTAAGAGGGACATTTGACACAGCCGCAGAGGTTAAAACAACTGACCATATAACAGACATTGTAGTTGCATAAACAAAGACGTACTCGCGAATTATTCCCAATTAGACCTGAAGGGCTGTTAGAACCGACGCAGCTGCCGCAACACGTGCGCGCTCTCCCTTCCCCCTCCGCTGCCCGCGGCACCTCGCACATCTGGCGGCTCTGCCCGGGACCCTGCCCTGCCGCAGGCAGCCCCAGCCACGCGCCGCTCGGCGCGCCGCGGCGCGCGGGCTCCGTCCTCCTCCTGCCCGCTGAACTCTCCCGCTCCGGAGAGTCCGTTGCAGGCAACGGTCACAGAAAACGCCAGAGAAAGCTGCCAAAGCGTGAACCTTTCTCACTGGAGGAGAAGAGCAGAGGGGACGATTCGCCACCCCCAGCATCACGCCCCTCCTCACCTCCCAGAGCCAGCTTCGCAGGGAGCTGCCCCAGGCTCTTCTCCCCGACCCCTGCCCCAAATTAGCACAAACGTCTCCATAATGCTTTCCTCTGCAATTCTAACACGCAGAAGTCGCAACGAAGGACAAATCAGACATCCCCCCCAGTCCAATGGAAGATGGTGAAAGTGTGAAAATGCAAACGGCATTACAGGGGGAAACGCTTTCTCTTTGATCTCTTTAACTTGAATTAAACATATTCTAAATTAATCATTATGAGTATGTCTTTCAGGAAATTATCTGAACTGTCTTTACAAATCATGACTTAAAAGAGCTCTCTTGCATAATATCAGCTTAAATATTCTATGTTTTGATCTTTATATGTTCGTATAAACTAAGACTTATATCTGCCTTAAGGTTTGCAAGTTTTTGAGGTCAGCCTTTCAGGGTACAGCAGCCTAATGGAGAGACCGTTGCCAGCTGCCCCGTTAGCAAGCCCTGCTCGCTCACACCGGGAACGCCGCACGTCGAGCTGACGCGCACCACACAAAGTTACCGGCTGCTGAATACGAGCATCTGCTAACAACTTTTTTCTGTCTTAAACTTTTGTTGCATATAAAAACTTGAGGAACCGCAGATAAGCATAGCGCCGTGTCCAGACACCTCTGGATGCCGTAGGGTGGTGCGTTACCGTCATTAATTTCCACCGTGCAGCTGAGCAGGACAGTAAGGAGCGTTCCCGGCGGAGGCTGGTTTGCAGAGGCAGCGCAGTGGCTGCGCCAGGAGCCAGCGCGGCCGTGCTCATGCTGTGCTGCTGGCTGCTGCCTCCAGCGCAGAGCTGCCGAGGATAATACGGACTGCCAGTCACTCGTGACGTACCACACTGAATTGTTCTGATTCATAATAGTCCCTAATTTTGCCTAGTCTCCTGTTAAATGAGCTGAAGACGTGCCACTGCTCGCAGAAGGCTGCATTACGGCACCGGCAGGCAGAAAATCCGCAAACCTGAATTTTTCTGTGATGGCCCCCGCAGCCGCGCCGTGCACTGCCCCAAAGCATGAGCGAAACCCAAATGGTTTCAGCGCAGCAGGGCAGAGTGGCAGCGTGGGGCAACGCTGTCGGGGGGCCCGACCCCCCCGCGCCTCAGCTCAGCTCAGCTCCCGCATCCTCCCTCGCACCCGATCTCGTCCAAGGGTGCTGGATGTCACTGGGACCAGATCTCATGGCACTCCCTGTTCCTACAGGATCTCTGGAGCCCGAAGCACATCCCAGTCCCCCAGCTCAGAGCCGTGCTGGACCTCTGCAGAGGGGCTGAGCTCGTTAGGGCAGCAGGTGGGCTTTGGGGACAGACTCTGGGCCAAGACCGATTTGGGGCTGGAAAGGCTCAGGAGCGCACACTGCCTCGAGGTACGGCCGCGTGCACTTGCGGCCAGGGCTGCAGCAGCCGTGCCCACCCAGCCTCCCCGCACCCTTGGGTGGCACACGTGAACCCCCCTGGGGACACGCCGTGGCCACACGCCGCCGTTCGTGAGTTTACCTGTAGCTGTGGGTGCAGGCTCGGCTCTGCTCCGCCAGCCCTGCCTGCCGCCGGCCGGGGCACGGTGGCTGCCTGGGCACGCTCCCCTCCTGCCGCCCGGCCAAACCGGGGGGGCTCTCGCCGGCGGAGGAGAGGAGCTGGCTGAGGAAGAAACCCTGCGGAGAGGGATGCTGCCAGGGGAGAGAGGAGCGGTGCTGGCTCCGGGAATCCATCGCTACCCACACCGCTCCTCTGCAAAGCGCTTTAGAGCCGTCCAGCCCCGCAGCATCTTTATGAGGTACCTGAGGAGCATTAACACGTCAGCAACAGCTTCATACAGAGACTTACTGCTCTCTGCTCTGGAGCAGATGGGTTCGTCAGTGGCCTTGGGAACGAGCTCCTCCAAGGAGTTTTATGATCCCTTTTTCCAGGGGGACAGAAAGACGGCACTGTGCCGATGGCAGGGAGATCCGGCCAGGATTTCCCAGTGGCAAACGCACCTGTCCCACAGCTCGGTGACAGAAACCTGCCTGTGCCGAGGACTGCAGGGTCTGCTTCCCAACGGAGCTCAACAAAACTTTGGTTGGGACCCATCCGGCCCCAGCACGGCAGCGAGGATGCCGCCAGCCCAGCATCGTGGTTCCCCTTCCCGGCGCTGTGCAGAGGAGCCCCCGAGCACCTCGCCATGCCCAGCGTCAGCATCTGTAAAGTTTCCGAAGATGAAAAGTGCAGAATGTTGCAATTTGGCACCCATTACCGCAAAAGAGTTTTACTCCACCTACTGCAAAACTGAAAGAAGGTTTCTACAGGGAGATAAGCACCTCCAGCACTATCAAACAGAAAAATCCCAGATGATTTTTAAACTTTAAGAAGATTAAAGTAACCTTGCATTCTCAGCTTTTCTAAGCTCCTCAGCCAAAATTAGGGTCATCCACAGCTAAAAAAAAAAAAAAAAGATCTATTTAAAAATAGCAGCTCATCTAAAAGTGAATGGTGCGGCTCACTTCAGGCAGGAGCGTTCCCTGTCCCGCCGAGCCCGGCGGCTCTCCAGCAGCACGTCTGCACGCCCCGGAGCTGCAAACTCGCTGCGGTGAGGGACAGCTTTGCATTGCAGGATGAGACCCAGGTCTGTCCTAAAGCCTTGCTTGTGGAGACTGGCAGCAAAGCTGGTTTTTAAACCATTTACCATGCGCCATGACAGTTTTGTTTCACTCCAGCTTCTTAATCAGGTATCACACGGCATTGAGCCCAAAGCCACGTAAGAGCGCAAGCTTCCCACGTCAGCCCGAGCATCGCTGCCACCCAAACCTGCCATCTCCACGACCAGTGCCAGACCAGCAAGGCCAGTTTCCACGATGAAGCTGAGCACAACCAGCGCCTTTACCAGCCTGGCCCCTTCCCACAGCCTGCCCGTGGCCCTGCGCACAACGATACGTCTGCTGGAAAACCCCATCAGCCATCCCTAAATGTGCTTCTCGCACGGGGAAGGCGAGGGCTGGGTACCACGTACTCGCTCCACCGTCGCCTCACCCAGCAGCCGCGCCGGGGGGGACATCTCAGAAATCCCCCGGCAGGCAAGTTCTTCCCGCCTCCTTCCGTGTGCTCGCACTGCAGACCTCTGCTCTGAGACAAGAAACACCTTCAGAAGCGCCAAACCCGACCGGCTCACGCTTCGCAGCGCTCCTTGCGCAGGTCCTGCCCCAGCCCGGAGCCGGTGGAGGGGCCAGTCCCGGGGAGGGGATGACGGCGGGGGGAGCCCAGCAAAGCACGAGGGGCTGCAGAGAGCGGCTGATCCCCACAACCAGCACGCTCACTTCACAGCCAAGGCTTTGCAAGGCAGAGGAGCACGAGCTGCGGTCACGGGGGGGATGCTGGATGTATACTCACTCCAGCTCGAAAGGAAAAGCAAGGGATCGTCCGCATTATTCAAGCAGCCACGGTACACGTCTTGCATGGCCGGGAAGCTCTGGGGAAGCAATTCCCATGGCTGCAGGGGGGCTCGGAGCAAAACGGAGGGGCTGGGAGGGCTGCGGCCATTCTCCCTCCTCCCAGGGGGAAAAGGAAAACACGTCAGCAGAAGCTGCGAGGCATCCTGCATCTCCCGGTGCGCAGAGGGAGAGGAGCAGGTCGGATGCCCAGAGGCACAGATGAGTTCAAAGCTGCTCGGCACGGGCTGGGAAAAGCTGGTGAGCGGTGGTGACGGCTCTGCTGCACCTTGGCCCAATGAACCACCCTGGAGAGTCATCTCAGATCGCTCCAAACTGTGTAATAACAGATTCCTTCATCCCTCCCATGTAATAATTTTGTGTTTCCTTCCACGCAAACTGGTGGGCACCTCTCCTCCACTGCACCCAGCACCGCGGCTCCGGCAGCGCCAGGCGGCTGCACCGCACCAGGGCTCCAGCGGCTCAGGGCAGGAAGGGGGTTCAGAGCCCCGAGCAGCCCGTCTGACCAGGCTCGCAGCCCCACTGCCTGGGGAGGGCTGGATCTGCCCCACAGATGTGGCCAACGACGGCTGGTGAGGAGCAGGAACAGGGCCAAAGAGGGGCAGCAGGGCGTTACAACCCCCCGGGCTGAGCTGCCACATCAGCCGGCCCCGGTTCGGCCGTTTGCAGAGTGCCACCCGCGTCCCGGCTCTCCTGCCAGGGCACAGCCGGGATGCGGCGAGCGGCGGCACCCCGAGCCTGCGGGACGAGGGAGCCCGACCGGCGCCAGGGCTGCAGGAGAACGCTGCTCACCCGGAGCAGCACCGGCCACCGCCAGCCCCAGCTCGACCTTGCCAGACCCCCAGCCCCACCGCAACGTTTGCGGTTCTGGAGCTGAAGTGACAAATTACCCCACAGCCGCTCTGCAGATTAAGCACAGGATTTACAGAAGAAAGAGCAGCAGTTGAAAGCGGCTCCTTTCTGTGCTATTTGGTTTGGAAATCTCATTGTGGGGCTGGCCATTCCTCCCTGCTTCCTGAGCTTAGGAGAAGATTATTTTTTAAAGGAAACTGTCAAAAAAAGTCTATTTTACAAAGTGAAGTTTAAGCTTAAGTCTCTTTGGCAGCAACATCTGAGCTGGGAGAGATCAAAGAACCACCAGCTCCACTGCCAACATGAAGAGATTTTTGCTAGCAATTTGATTGCAATATTGTGGTTTAAATGCTTCATTTTCAAAATTCGGCATTGTACTGTACGAGCCCGGGATTTATTATCCCTCAAAGTTACTGTTCACTTTCCAGGCAGGGCAAAGTCCTCCTAAGAGTAAGCCAGCATCTCATCCGAGCTGCAGTATGAGGAGGAAACGGCCAAAAATATGCCTGAGAACATTCATTTGCAGGCAGGGCACAGGCAGCTCAGACACCCATGACCACGCCTGGACCACAGCGCTCACGCCTGCGAGGCTCTAATGGGGTGCGTTACCTGCAGTGACCCCTCTCTCCCTATCGCCCCCCAAGAAGGGGCTGCAGAGGTGCAGGAGCAGCCTCAGCACCAGCCCGGAGGGTCCCCCGCAATGTCAGCCGGGTGTCCCCGAGGGGGACGGCACGCTCCCCAACAGGGCAGGAGGGCAGGGCACCGTGCAGCTCTCGCACCACCCGCTGCTCCCGGGCGGGTGCCGAGACCTCCCTCCCGCAACTCCCGCCCCGTCCCTCTCCCTGGCCCCTGCTCCACTGCCACAGAAAGAATTTATTATTATTATTGGCTACCTTGCTGCTTTTGCACCAGCTGATGCACTTGCTCCACATCAGCAGGGCCCCGGGCGCCCGCCGCAGCGGGGCGGGCAGCGGGGTCACCCACCCTGCCCACGACACCTCCGACTCAAACGCGCGCAGAACCTGGCCGGCAGCGAGAGCTCAGCAAAAGGCTGCCGCGCCCGAGCGTGCTAGCCGTGGCAGGAGCTTAAACCCTGTTTCCAGAAACGGACTTCACAACACCAAGGAGCCTCCGCGTCATAAAAAGCCCCTGGGAAGATGCTCTCGGAGCCGTGGGCGAAGCTAGGGCTTCAGGAGCGTGCCGAGGGACCGTTCCCAGGAATGGTCCCTTGGTTTCTGAGAAGACCCAGCGGGGGATGAGCCCCGAGCACCCCGGTGCGGCAGGGAGGAGAGGGGGGAGCGCGGGCGCCTTTCCAGCCAAACCTCTGAGCCCCGGGCTGGTGCCCAGCTGCCGCAGGGATGCCGGCCCCGCCGCAGCGACCAGGAAGGGCTGGAGGGGCGAGGGCGAGAGGGGAACAATTTTTCTTGGGGGGGGATGCTGCCGACGGCTTCCAAAGGCAGCGTGGGGGAAAAGGAGGATGAAAGGCCACGGAGAACCAGGTGGCTGGGGAGGACTTGGACCCCAAACAGCACCAGCCCCCAGCAGCGAGGTGCTGGGGATGCACTGCTGCCCAGACCCCAGCAAGCCCACCCTGCCCTGGGCCACCGGCCATTTTCTCATGTGCCAAACGAACGGGTCTCCATGAAACGCACACAAAAAGCCCTTTCAGCAAAGGCGGTAACAGAAGCAGAGTCGCCTGATGAGCAAATGGCAGCTGCGAGCAAGCAGCGGAGTGGGAAATGCAGAATAGTGCCCCGACAGCCCCAGCTCCCGCCTGCTCCACCGCACGCTGCAGCCCCCGGACACTTGCTGCCGGAGCCCGTGGCTACCTTGCCCACCAGAGGAGACTCGGAGTAAGGAAAAGGGGTTTTACATAACACTTGAATGTAATCCTGTTATATTTATAGCCTATGCATTTCAGTATTAATTCTGTTATCTGTAATCCTTCTTCCTAGCTGACACAGTAATTTCTGTCTTCAAGACTTATCCAGGGAGTCTGCTCCAGAAGTTCATAAAGCTTTTGAGAAGGAAAGTTACTAATGAAGGGGCTCTCGGAGCCTTAAACTCCAGATTATCCAGTCCTTGTTTTAATCCACAAGCAGGTTTTGAAAAACCTTTGACATGCTGGCATACGCGAAAGGTCCTTCACGGCTCTCCATCGCTGAATTTCAGCCACTGATATTTCTGCTTACGTCCCCGTTTAGGAAAGCGTCCCCGGTGGGACAGCAGTTTAGCACATTTTAAAATCCTACAGCATAATCAGGGACTTACCCCTCTAGGACACACCAGCCTCCCAGCAAGTAAACGGACACAGCTGCAACGCCGTCCATTCCTCGCTGCTGCGTCTGGTGAGGTTTTACCTCCTCATGCGACGAGGAAGTTTTCCTGATGCTCTGCACTCCCAAGGGCTTTGGAAAACTTGCTCTGTCCTTTCCCCTAACCTTACAAAGCCCGGTACCAACGCCTGCACCGCAGCTCTCCAGGCACAATCCCCGCAGCCCCGGCACTTGCTCGGCTTGGAGCAGGATCTTGCTGACGACAGAGCCAAGGAACAACGCTGTCCTCCCGCGCCCTCGGCGAGGGCGGCTCGTCCCCGCACCCTCTGCGGTGCGGAGGCAGTGGCAGACCCCAGCGGGAGCGATGCTGCACGGCTGGCCCCTGTCCTCCCCGGTGCCGATCCCAGAGGGCTGGGAGAGAGCCTGGCTGGGCGAAAGGCACCTCGCTGCCGAGCCCCGTCGCTCCCAGGACGGAGGCTCCCTTGTGCCTGCCCGCTCTAGCTCCTTGAAAAGGCACGGAGGGAGGCACCCGAGCTGAAGTCCTGCCCCGGGAGCAGCGGGCTGCCAGCACCAGCACACACAAGACCCCAAGCAGCGGGGACAGGGCTGCTAGCGACCACCAGCTACTGTGTTTTACACAAAATAAAATAAAGCCAAGCAGTTCCGTCAGAAACGTCTCCTGTTCAGGCTCCAACCCTGCCGCCTCGGTGCCGGCAACAGGGCCATCTGTTTGCTCCTCTCACAGCAAAATACTCTTCAGCGAGTCACCGTTAAGAACAAGCACGGCACGAGTTTCTGCCAGAAGGGCGAGTTTAACACCGTTCAAATATTTATCACGGATTAAATACAGGGGATTTTTCGAGATTAAAGGGGAAAAAAATTTAATTTCTTAAAATAATCCTAACAAGCGCCGCAGTCACTCGCAGTTTCCAGGTGGGCAAAGCAGGCAAGGTG
Organism: Sagittarius serpentarius; assembly: GCA_034782735.1. NCBI lineage: Eukaryota > Metazoa > Chordata > Aves > Accipitriformes > Sagittariidae > Sagittarius > Sagittarius serpentarius. The sequence goes on along the minus strand of JAVKLA010000002.1, from coordinate 23,557,427 downwards.
AGCAGCGCGGTGCTGACAAGGCTGCACGTCTCCCAGGGGCGTGGGAGGGAAGGACCAGCCAGCGGAGGAGCACAGGGGGGACCCCCGGCAGGACACCCCCTCCCTCCCCCCCGCATCGGGGCCGCCGCATCGCCTCTCCCAACGATCCCACAGCCAGGGGCTGTATTTCTGCCCGGGCCTGTTTCGCAGCCAGCTTTAAAGACCAACGTCAAGAGGAGGGAGCAGTGAGTTTTTCAGAAGAAATCCAAGCTGTGCTTCAGATCTCAAGCAGCCTCATTCCTGCAAAGGAAACCTAGAGGAGGTTTAATCCAGGGACCTGGGAGCCACGGCCTTTTCTCTTGCAAAGCCGCCACCAAAACCAGGCGGAGCTGGGGCTCCCCCGCTCCCATGGCCACGGCAGAGCCCGGTGACACTGCAGCCACGCTCATCTACCGCAGCTTCATAGCATCATGGTGTCAACGTGGCAATGGAAAACCTGGGGATAAGAAAAAAAGATTCTGCTCTGCAAAGCCTGAGGTACTGACATTTTATTTTGTGAAGAATCTACTACCCTGACTCATTTAAGGCAAGAAATAGCCTTTTCCATGTTTCCCCTGAACACCCGTGGGGTTACCTAGAGCCCCAGCATCGCTTTGAGCGACTGATTTCTTTCATCACCAGAAACACCATTTCCTCCATCCACCCCGACACCGGTCAGCGCAGGAGATCTGCTAACCACGACCTGGAGCGGCGAGGTCCTCGCTGGCGTCAGCACGGGTCCTGCCGCAGAGCCTTGAAGAGGATGCACAAAGCACCCTTCAGCCCCGAACACAGCTCTTGAGCGATCCATACATTAAGTCCCAGTGACTGATGACATGTCACCTTACATCCTGCTACTTAGTGCTACCGTGTAACTTTTATGAATTAAATTTAGAATTTATAAGGCGATAATTTAGAGGTACTGAAAACCTCTCTCTATAAAACCAAATTGGTTTTTCCGATAACTCAAGCTCACTTTTTTCATTCATGCAAGCTTGGAGTGGCTCCATGCGTGCTCTTGTTTAAATTGGCACTCTTTTTCCATTAGCATGCAAAAGGTTCTTGGTGCAACTAATTCCGGTATATATTATTTAGAGGCTGATAAACATGTTCATAGTAATCCTCTGATGATGAATACTGCCTTGTCAGAAGGTAAGCCCTACTTGCTGCATACAAGAAAGAGAGAGTTTTCATGCAAGTCACGCTGCTTGTAGCGCATAGGAACGAAAAATGCTTTAGCAACAGGTTCACTTGCAATGGCTGCAGGACCCAGCGACCGGCAGAGCTGCCTGCGTTTGCTTCTGCGAAGGGGATGGCTGCACCTCCAAACCCGAACGAGGAGCAAGCGAAGCCCCGGTGACCTCTGAGCTGCAGAGCAGTACTGGATGCCATGTGGCATGTGTCAAGTAATGCTGTACCTGAAATTTTGCATTTGTACCTGGGAGTCACGCTGGCTGTAGGGTAGCTCTGGTACCAGTGCAAACTGGTTAACACCGCTCCTTGGACCCGAGCCCCGTATTCCCACGGGATCCCAGAGCTGTCAGCTCTGCCTCCGCATCCCCCGACTTCAGCAAAGCTGGGTCAGACCTTGGGAAACCGAGAAGCCACTTGCAGAAGAAAGGGCAGCAATCGCATCGGCTGTGCTAAGCAGCACCCCCTCGTTGACACCCCTGTAACCCTCAAAGAGGCAAGCCCTGGGGACACCGGGCGTGGGGCAGCCCCGAGGCGAGGGCAGAGCCAGAGCCCAGTGGAGCGACTGGGATTTGCAAGGTCCGGAGGAAAATCTCCCTTTCGAAGCAGCGTCCTCTCCCAGACCTTGCAGGAACGAGCTCTGCACTTTGTGGTCAATGCTACTGCACACACAGCTGATGAAAAACAAAACAAAACCAACAAAACCAAAAATCCACGTGCGCTACTCACAACCAGAAACCCAGGCACCTCTGGTTTTCTTGGCAACACTCCTGCCGAGAAGCTTGCTTCTCTTCCAGCAAATGAATGCAGCAAAAAGCTCATGGGAGAAAAGAAAGAGAGGTATAAATGGTTCATAAAAAATTTACTTTTCATGAAAGCGAATTGAGGCACTGGAAGGAACACGGGGCGAGTGTTACCAAAACACCTAGCAAAGCCGCACTCTAGCCGAGCTCTTCCTTTGCCCTCCCCTCCCCGGTGCCAGCAGAGGTGGGACGCAGCAGCAGCCCCCCGAGCAGGCAGCCCCCAAAGCAGCCGCCCCGAGGGTCCCCACAGCTGCGCCGGACCAACCGCTCGGGCATCACGTCCCGGGGACGGAGCTGCAGGCGAGCCCCAGCATCCCAGCACGCCCCGGAGGATGGAATGAGCCGGTTCAGTTTGTTTGTACTCAGCAAGCGTCAAGCGTCCCCAAACCCTTGCTATCGCGTTGTGTAAGCCGCTGGAATAATGTGGAGCGAGATGTTAGACTGAAGCCCTGGGCCAGCAGTGTCTGCAAGACCTCTGAGTAAGGAGATAAAACCCACGAGCCAGACGTGAGCCCTCCTGCACCCCACTCCTCCACCGAGACCAACGCCAAGGCTTACAGCTTCCCCGGAAATTATTTCCCAAATACGACGTTCATCTGCACAGTCTCCTGGACGGAGGGGAGGGGGTACAGCTCACGCTCCTACACACTTAAAAACAGAACCAAAATAAACCAACAAAAAATAAAGAGCAAATGCTGAATCCAAACACAAGGTAGAAGTTCAAAACCCCAATTAGGAATCAAAACTAAGAGCAGGTTCGAAAGCAATTAATATTTAAATCTCCCTGAATTGCACCTCAAGAATAAAGATCCTCAGGCAAAGAAGGGACAAGCGCAAGCCTTGTGATTAAGGCAAAACAGATCTTATTTGTGTTACAGAAAAGACCATATGTGGAATCCTTTTGGGAGACCGTAATCAGTCAGATTAACATGATAATGAACTCTGATTTACCCGACGATGGGAAGATCTTTGTCCTCCGAGACATCGCATTGCTCACTGAATATTAACAAAGACAACTTTTTTTTTTCTTAATAACCACAGCTATCACTTGACTGCAAGATTGCTAATCCTCCCAAAAGGTGATTTCCTAGGGAGAGGGAGGAGAGCCATTTTGAGGTGTAAACGATCCACACTAACCCAGGGGGCAGACAGCGGAAACTTTCCAATAAACCTGATACTGCCTTCAGCAGAAAATAAGATATAGACACACGCACTGCGTGACGTAAGTCTCCACGATGAAAATGTCATTTTACCAATAACACCGTGGAACAAACCTTAGATAACAGGCTGGGCGCCGCACAAAGTACCTGCAGTCTCTTTTAGAGAGCCCATCCTCGGTGAGAGCAGCCTCTCACAGGGCCGGAAAAGCACAAATTGGGGGAAAATGCTGCTGTGGGTCCTCTTTCCAAACAGGGGGCTCAGGGAAGGCTGTGCCAGCACCCGTCTGCTCCGGGACAGCCCCTCGCCCAGCCGGCACGCCGCGGGCACTGGGGAAGCGGCACCGGAGAGCCGCGCTGCTGCCTGCTGCCCTCTCCCCTTCCCGGGTGAGGGACGCTTTGCTCAGGGAGCACAGGGCGGGGGGGTCGGATGGGCAGAAGCAAACACGCTCAGCCTGCGCCCCGCTGCCAGCGTCCTCGTCGCCACCGACAAGGATGGCTTGGCCAAGGGGGAAGCTCACGCAGGTGCTGCTGGACAGCACTGGGATATGAAAAAGACAGCAGAGAGACCTTCGGAAGGGGAATCTGCCCCAGCATCACCTCCGAGGGCCCGAGGGCCACGTCCCCACAGGGAAGCAGCAGCGCAGCTGGCCCCACGGCACACAGACCGGCCGCTGCTCCGTGGCAGCCGGCAAGGGTGGGCAGCACCATCCGGCAGCGTGCACAAAGCAAGACGTCTCCAAGGGAAGGGGCACCCAGCACCGGCCTCTTTCCCCCCTCAAGCCGTGGCCAAGAGAAGCAGGCAGGGGCTCCGGCGCGGGCAGGCAGCGGCGCAGGCAGCGCAGCATCGCCTCTGCCAGGCAGGGAGCCGAGTCTTGCCAGCTGTCAGCCCTGGGTCGGGGAGCATGTGAGCGGAGACAGCAGGCACGTTTGATCACAGCTCTGCTCCTTGACTAAATGCTTTACAAGCTTGTCGAGCAGCTGGGTGTCGACTTCAGAGCGCAGCAAAGAGCCCTTGTTTTATTCATCAGAAGCCTGAGATAAAAACACATTGGGATGAGAACCCGTAACGGCAGCAGAGCCCCTCAACCGTTTACTTTGTGGTGCCCGTTCCTCCAAAGACCCGCCCTGGTTTGCACAGGACCACTGCCCGCTGCCTCCCCTTGCAAAGCCCGGCCAGCGGCCCCGGCAGCCCTTTGCCGTGCCGCCTCGGCAGACGCGGCCGGGCGAGCGCTGCAGCTCCTGCAGGGAGCAATGCCGCGGCGGCAGCAGACGGCAGGTCAGCTCTCATCTCCCCAGGCGCTCCAAGCATCTCCTGACACCAGCCCAGCTCCGACTGGGAATCAAAAGTGCCGACTCGATGCAGAAGATGCCGTGCAGGACTCCTGCCGCCAGCAGCTTGCAGCGTCAGAGGCCGAGGGCTGCTGCCGCTGCTTGCTGCGTCCAAGCCCCGGTGAGCGGCCGTCCTGGCCGCATCCGACATGTGCCGGTGCCGCTCGCTCCGCCGCAGGGCCGAGGGGCTGGAGCCTCGGGCTCAGCCCTCAGCCTGCCCACGGACAGGGCTTCGGGCTGCACCAAGGACTTGGGAAAAAGCCCCAAACAAACCAAGCCCACCTTGCTTCCCAGGTCACCCAGAGCTGCCTCGGTTTTTTCCCTCCTCTCCAAGCAGGTTTTTCCTCTAACAGGATTTTTAGGATGAAAGAGAAGCTGACCTGGAACTGCAGAAGGGCTCTGAGATCATTCTCCTACGCATGGCACACAGACCCTGCATATCCACCGATCCTTTTCTTTTATCATTTAAGGTTTCAGTAGCTCAGGTCCCCTTCAAGTATTTACAGTAGGCTGTGGTTTTCAGAAAAGAAAAGGAAGGAAAACTGCTTTAGCTGACGTAGTTTTATTTCTGAAGGCTGGCTGGCAAAACGTCAGGAACAAGCATGAGAAGCGATGTATGTGTCATCTCAGCAAGGCCTTTACTTTGCCTGTGGGTTTAATGTCTCAAAACACATTCATTTAAATGCAAATTTCGGTTTCACCTGGGACCTAACAAAAGCTTTTGCTGAAACGAATGTTGACCTTTCACACTGACTCTCCATCTCACCCTGCTGTCTTCTGCAAATCAAAGCCTTTGAAGATGACCTGGACTCTCCCACCTTGCCGCGAAGAAAGCGGCACTCCTCCTTGACGAACCCCAGCCGTTAATTGCCAACCCCTCTACACCTGCCCCAGCCCCGAGCAAGGCAGGACACGGGCCAGGAGAAAGGCGCTCTGAGGTAACAGACTTCTGCAGGCAAAAGGCTCCCTGGAAAATGCAGCCCGACCGCCCGGGAGAGGCCGGTCAGAGCGCGGCGGTGCTGCCCCGACCCGCCGCAGGCTCCGCGCAGCCCCCGTACCCCCCGTCCGCTCCCCGTCCCCGGGAGGGCTGGTGGCTCTGCCCTGGGGACAAGCTGTAGGCACCGGGGTCTGCAAGATGCCGTCCTGCTGAACGTGCTTCTTCCCCACAGACCGCCGGGAGCCCGCAGGCCGCCCCGGGAAGGGGGATCGCCCCTGGCCAGCACCCTGCTACAGCAACGCCTGCGGCAGCACGCTGCCGCCGAGGAACAAGCCCAGAGCAGGGCTCGGCACAAAGCTCCCGCGGCGCCGGTGGGACATCTCCAGCTGCCAGGGAGCGGCGCTTTGCTCAGCTGTGGCTATTTTTAGAGAAAAGCCCCCCAAAAGCCTCCGTCCTTCCAGTCACATGCCAGTGTCACACACGACCTTTTCAGATTAACCCGAGAGGGCGAAACGTTCTCTCGGTAACATGACTGGGGAACGGTTATGCGGGTTGACATCTTCCCCTGGAAACACCCACAGGACACAGCGCGTCGGTATTTTGCAGAAAACACGTCGGGGAACTTCAGGCCCTTTCGAGCTCAGAGCGGGTACCCGGCAGGCGATGCTGCACCCACGGCCCGGCGC
>JAVKLA010000002.1:23525898-23551203 GCA_034782735.1 Sagittarius serpentarius | reverse complement strand
CGGCCAGCCCCGCCCCCCCCCTGCCCGACCCCCCTTCCTCTGAGGTCCCCCCCCCCCCCGCAGCACCTCGCCGCAGCCAGGATTGCGTGGGGGAGCTGGAGGGCACGTGGGCATCAAGACGCCATCGCTGTAGGGAGCAAAACGCAGCCCAGCTGGGGAAACAAAAAATCAGTTCCTACGCAGATGCAGACACAGAGAAGGAGTCTGATATTTAAAGCTAGGACCTGCAGGATCTAGGCATCTAGGATTTAGGCAGGATCTGCAGTTAACGTCTGCAGGAAGGATGTGCCATCCTTCATGGGAAGCTCTTGGGGAAGCGGAAAGAAAACATTCCATCTGTTTCCTAAGTTCTCTGGCAGGATCCAATTATCGACAGCAAGCCATAAGCAGAAAAACTTTTTTTTTTTTTAAAAAAAGAGAAACAAGTGACCTTATTTCTCTGTTCTGTCCTGACCGCTGGGGTATTTTTGCTCCCTTGGCCCCATCACACTCCCTGGAAGGGGACAGCTGCAGAGACCTCTGGGCTGTTCCCCCCGCCGCCAGGCAGGAGGATTACTCAAGGTCCTGCAGAAGGACGTTGTTTTAAGCTCGGATGGCTGTGTAAATTCTACCACAGCCGAGACTAGGGGATGAGAATTGCCCGACCTAACGGCTTGGCCCCCCAGCCCACCAAGCCTGCAGCAGCCCTGTGGGGCCGAGTCCGTCCCTTGTCCACCCAGGGCTTCTGAACGCCCCTCCCAGCCCCTTCCACCCACGCAGCAAAACACCCCTGTAACTGCACAGGGAAAGGCAGGGAAAAGTCTGGTCAGAAAACAAGAGCCTCTTTGCAAATCCCCCAACCCCTCGCTGGTAGGCAAATGGGGGGAGCAGGGACCTGAGGTCGTGCGCGAGAAAGTGCGCAAAACCAGCCTGGGTTTCTAAAAGCAAAAGCATTTCCCGTACTGTACTCTGTAAAGTAAGCGATCTAATCCACGCTAACGGCACGGCAGGCAGTGCATTGCTGCCGTCACTCTGCACGCTTGCGTGCAGCGGCACCCCCAAACGCTGAACACCCGCACCGCTTCCGAGGGTGGCGGAGACGGAACCGAGGCCCAGCCTCGCTCTGTACAAAAACCCAGCTCCCGTCAGAAAGATGCCTTCATGTTAACTTGGTTACTTTCCGTATCAAAAAAGACAGAATAAAGGATCCTTAGCTCCACCCAACAAAAAAACGTTTGACAAAGCATCACTCTAGAGATGAGCAGCAGTCAGACGGGCGGGCTGAGGCTTTACTGAAATGTTACTGCTGCATTTGCGCAACAGAGAAGAAACAGGAGCAACCCGAGGGCGGCGGAACCGACCAGCCGCTCCCCCCCCGCCAACCTGTGCCAAACCCACCCATTGCCACAGCCACCGCCTCCGGCGGCCGCACAGCCCAGGAGGAACCACAGGCACTAATGCCACACGTCTAATGGATAAACCACCAGCGTGGTAACAAGCCCACAACCTGAAGAGGGTAAAGCCACAAGCACCCGGCGCTCTGGAGCCCCGTGAAGCCCATTTCAAACCCTCCTTGCTGAGCCCCTCCATGCGCAGTGTGGGCGGTGGGCGAGCACCGGGGTCCAAGCAGCTCCCGGGGTAGTCTGGGCTCCGTAAGGGTTCAGCTTCCCGATATCTGGGGAAGCGTCAGCTTTCCATAAAAGTGGGAAACGAGTGACAAGGTCTCCAAACCACACAGCTGCTCAAGTGCAGAGGTGCCCAGCCACAGTGCTCCGCAGGGCTGGGTCCCCCCCACGGAGCCCCCCATGCTCTCAGTCCTGCAGAGAAATCGGCTCCAGCATCTCCCGTCACACCCCAAAACCCAAGCACTCAAACCCAGGAGGCGCCTTAGAGAACTGCAGCATGAAATGACTTTGCCAAGGTCGCAAACAGGCACAGCCTCAGGAATGCCAGGTCCCGGGCTCCTGCCCGCCGCAGGCAGCGGCACACGGGGACCTGGGACCCGCCAGCTGTGGCTCTGACATTTCTGCATAACCTTCAGTTACTAAAATTACAAAAGCTCTTCTGATTTCATTCCCTCATTTTAATACTGTACCTACGAGCAATATGCAAAACCCTGTCTCAGGGGCCACGCAGGAGCCCTGTCTCGGCACACGTGCACCCCGAAGGCTGAGCCTCCCGGGGTGCACCACCCTTTCCACGGGGCTAAGGAGATTCTGCCAACACAAGGCTCCCACGCCCACGAGGCTCCGGCAAGGACTGTTCCCTGCACAGCGTGGTCAGCTGCCTATCACTTTATATGTAAGTGAAAGATGCCATCTTTGCAACACCCAACCGACAGGCTGGGCCCGTCCCGCAGGTGCCAGTGCTCTTGGGTGCCGGTACTCATACGAGCACATCCGAATCAACTGGCTGCCAGGCGCAGCTCGCCCTCCGAAAAAACCACCCTGCCTGCAGGCAGGAGGGCCGTAGGCAGAGCTGGGAAGCGCCGCTGCCAGCAGGCACGGACGGTGGGAGGGAACAGAAGTGTTTTAACAGTCACCGAGATCTTCATTTTAAATTGAAATCCAAGGCTGTTCCCAGTCCCCGGATCATTAGCAAATGCCAGGGACAATCCCCGGGAGCGCCCCGGGGAGGGGAGCCGAGCCCTGGAGAAAGCAGGCGGAGACCCTGGCCATCGCATGGATCGGGATGCGCTTGGGCAGGGCCCGGTGCTGCCAGGCGGGCACTCTGGAAAGGGGATGGGTGGGAAGTTTTGGACACCACAGCGCAGACAGAGCCAGCGGTGCAGGCAGCAGGAGCAGCGCCCGGCGAGCAGCCAGCTCCCACCTCTCCCGGGGCAGGAGGGAAAGCAAGAGGCACCCGGGCAGGCAGCGGGGCTGCCCGGAGGAGGATGTCCTGAGAGGGCTGAGCTGAGCAGCCGCCTCGTTACGCTAAGTGGGGCGAGGTCATCCTTCCCAATTACGGCAAGGCTTTATTGCCTGGCTAAAAACGTGACAGCAGGATGAGAGCGCCGTCACTTGAACCTGCAACTGCATAAACTGGGGTGATGCCTCTGCCACGAACCGCAGGCTGCGCTGCAAAGCCCGCGTCTTGCCTGATGGGGCCCATCTGAGCTAATGCTGGGGGCAGTAAGCGAGAAATCAGGCCCTGCCGCCAGCACGAGGAGGGGCAGCGTGAACCTGGCAGAGCATCGCCTCCGCCTGCACCCAGGGCAGCCACCACTCTCACAACCCCACACTTCTATTTTAAATAAGGAAGCGGGTTTTTCAAACCCCCAATTAAAGGTACCACCCCGACAAGCGCAGCCAGGGGGTCCCGTGGCCGGGTGCGGGCTGTGCTGCAGGGACGCAGCTCGGGGCAGGGGGGGCACATTCCTGCTCCCTCTCGCAGGGAGACCCCAGCTCCACGAGTCGCCTGCCGACGATTTACTGCCGGGGAAAGTTTGGAGATGGGCTTAACGCAGTCCCACAGGCGGGCTGCGGTCTCGCAGGGATTCTTCCCCCGGTACAGAAACGCAGCCCCCCTGGAGCGCGCCTGGGCAGGAGGCACGGAGCGGGGCTCGGAGCAGGGCTGAAAGAGGGTGGGAATTACAGCCGAGCAGAGCATAATCACCCGCTGTCAGCCTGGCCAGTTCATTAAACAGACTCCAACAAGTTCAAACAAATTACTTCGTTGCTTTTAAAAATCAACTCCCGGCAATACTAAAAATCACAGACATTAAAAGAAACAGTCTGAATTCTCTTGCCAGAAGCCACATTTTCCGTGTTCACATCAGTGTCCTGGACAGCCACCACTACCAGGGCAATGACATTAGTTTTAAATGCTGCTTAGAGAGAATTTCGTATTTAGAGATAAAAATAATCCACAGAAAACACTGCCCACGGCTCTCCCATGGGCTCAGAAGCAGCTGAGTTTGTACACAACCTGAATTTTAGGACAGATCTCCACTGACAGCAGCAGTTTACAGGAGGGGCTGACCCTGCTGCACCCCCGTTGGGTGCAGGGGTCCCAGGGACACCTGCCCTGAGCACCTCCACCACATGGGGACCTCAGCACCCCACTGCACTTGTGGCCCTGGCTTCCTGGGTGCAGGACACGGGCTCTGGCCACAGGCCCTCTGCACCGCAGACCCCCACTCTCGGGCGTGGGGCACTCGCCCTTTGCAGCGCCAGCAGCTTTGGGAACCCAAACTCTACCCACGGCCCAGTGCATTTATGGTGCATTCAGACAAAATACGGATTAAATGATGTCAGGCAGAAGGATTACTCATGTTGATGTAGAAAATCATTGTTTTAAGCCCAGATGGCTGCATAAGCTTTTCCGCAGCCCAGATCAGCAGACGAGAATTGCACGACTTAATGGAAGGAGACTTCCGATCGAGTGCTTGATTGAAGCTAATGCAAGCTGAATATCCAAACACAAAACACGAGATTACTCTGCCAGCAACAGCTCAACACTACAGATTTTTTTTTCCGTCCTGTGCCATGCAGAGCTGCTCTCCCTCTGTATACCACAGGGCACACATTTTACAGAAGCCAGTTCAGACACCCATGACCTGAACGTTCCCTTCAGAAAGCCTTTGGCGTGAGACGGGGAGCCCAGCAAGGGCAGGCGAGCCTCAACAGCGGGTGAGCACGTGGAGAACCGGGATGCGCACGAGAGGCAAGCGCAGCTGGAGAAGGCTGTGCAACGGAGTGGGAGCTCGCCAGTAGGTTTTATCTCATCAAGCAGAGCCAGAATTAGGTCACAAGCCTAAGAAGTCCCACCTATGAGTACCGTCCATCCTCCCAACATCACGATGGGGTCCCAGCTTCTGCAGAAAGATTTCCCATCCCTCTGACCAAAGTCCAAGTTTAAAATCCTTGGTATAGGCCTTATGTGGGAACATCTGAGCCCACCCCAGTAATCTGGAGGGGGGGGTGGGGAAAGCAAGCGAAGTCGGGTAAACCTGGCATTGAGGAACAACTGAACATTCAGTCCTTTAAGTAAAATGAACCAAAGGAGACAAAAGATGTAACCCAATGCATTGGCTCCTCAGTTTATTTTAAAACACGGGCCTGCAGAAGAAATAAAAATAATTACAGAAATGAAGTCATTGTGCCTGCCCTATCACATCCAATTACCTCAAGGCTGACAAAAGACTAGGGCCCGAGGAAGAGTCTCCCTTTACGCAGCCGAGCCAGGACCGCTGCCAGGACAGTCCCAGCATCACCGGGGTCGGCGCAGCTCCCTGTCGCCACAGACCTGTCGTCTGAAACACTGTTTTCCTTCCTCTGCAGTGCGATGGTGGTGAAGCGCATCCCTGCCCGTGGCTGCAGGCAGCAGCTCTGCTCGGCGGCAGGCACCGGGTCGCTCTGCTCCCCCCGTGCCGCACCAAAGGGCGCCGACCTTCTGCCAGAGCAGGTCTCCTGCCCCACACGCTGCAGAAATACCCTTTTTCCAGCCTCCCTGCTGCCGCTGCTGGCTGGTACTTTATCTCAGCTCTCACCAAGTTCAAAGAGCCTCTGGCATCATCTCTGAGAGGGCACTCAGGGCTTTGCAGGCCGTGCCAGGACTCACTTAGCCCCAGGTCTCCTGTGACAGCATGCCTCTGCCCCACCAGTTCCCCCAACCCGGCGCGCTTCCCCCTTCATCTGCTTTGCCGGCGATAAGGGAGCGCCAGACAGCACACCCGACACCTCAGCCGGGCTGTGCCTCTGTTATGAAAGAGGCAAAATCCTTCCATCACAGGCTTCAGCCACCTTAACATGTTCCACAAGGCAGAACGACTGTGGGAAAGTTCGGAGTTGCTGCCGAGTTTCTGCAGAGCAAGGGGAGATGTGAAGGAGAGAAACCACTGAAGGGTGACTCAGCTCTGACAAAGTCGCTCCGCAGCCACTATTGAAGAGATGCAAGACAGGAGAACACAGGAGACCTAACAAAGAGAAAAGCAAAAGCAAAACCTCTCCTTTAGGCACAGGCAAGCACAAGCATCTCAGACTTTCCAGCATGGCTGCATTCTACGTGCCTCCACAAATCCGACATCTGAGCTGTCCCCAGAGCACCTTTTTCTGAATTAAACCCTCTCCGGGCTGGGATCTGCAGAGCAGAGGGCAACGGATGTGCCAACAGTTGAGACTGACTGCTCTGGGCGGGCGAAAATTCGGTCTGGGGGCAGCAGGCAGCCAAAGCCTCTGCCAGCTTTCCGAGCACCATCCCCAACAGCTCCTTTCGACAGGTACAAGGGCCCGTGCTCCCGACCGCTGCTCCCCGCCAGCCCCGCAGGGCAGGGACACTCCAGGCCCACAGCCACGTGCTCGTCTCCTTCCCCCATTTCACGTTTATACGACGCCAGACACCACAGCCCCGAGAAATGCCCTCAAAGTAAGGACTACAGCGCGAGAACTTCACTCCGAGCATCCCAGGGTGTCCTCATTCCCCGGATCTCGGGTACTGCAGAAACAGGGAGCTTGTGTCACACACACGTCCCCGTCCTGCAGCCCGGCTGCCCGCAGAGAGGAGGATGCGGGCTCCGAGATGCTCCGTCACTCCAAGGTCTGCATCACTGCCAGGTCCCGCGCCTGCCTCTCAACACAGGGTGGGACCCCCTTGGAAAGGGGCTGACGTCTGCTCCAAAAAGCCTCTGCAATGGGCAGACAGGAGGGACGCTCACCCCACAAACTGCATCCTAGATTTCTAACCGGCGCAGGCTGCAGGCACTGCAGCGATCAGATACTGCACCGCGTGGAGAACGGCAGAGAGCTCGCTGGCCCCGGGGGGCTGAAGGCAAGAACCACAAATTCCCAGGGGGCCGGAGCAGTCGGAGCAGGGTCAGACCTGCACAGGGGCCAGGCCCCCGCCGCGAGGAGGCTGCGGCAAGTGTCCTCTGCCCAAAGGCAAAGCCCAGCAGCGCCCTGCCCAGCGGCGTCCCCTGGGCACGCTCGCCCCAGCCGCACGAGACAATCCCCCTGCCCCACTAGCCAGCTGCGCGCGCTATTAGCCCGGATCAGGTTCTGCACTGGGTATCCACTCAACACCGCACAGCCTCTGCGGGTTGTCCGTCTGTCCGTCCATCAGCAGCATCCCAGATACACCCCGGCGCAGAGGGAGCCCCGGCGCAGAGGGCTCTGGGCCGCCAGCCAGGGCATGCCACCCCTGGGCACAGCCCTTCTTTGAAAAGGAGTAATTTTTCCCAAGGGGAACGGTGGGAGGGCCCGTCAGTGCAAGGTTCGCTTTCACAGAGGAAGTCTTAGGCGGTCTTGGACCGAAGTGTCAGCTGACCAGTGCCACCCATCTCTTGCTCCTGTATATGCACACAGCTATACAGAGAGAGAAATTTAAAAGATCTTTAAAGAAATAATAGCTGGTGGAAGCAGGCGTACATTATCTTTCGGCAGCCTTCAATCTTGCAAATTTTTAGTATGCTGTTACCGCTTGGGAAGCCAGCTTTTGCAACTGGTTTGTTAGGGCAAAAATCACCCCCCGTGAAAGCCTGCCAAACCAGCGAGATTACAGTGGAATTACGCTCGCTCCGTCTTCGCTACAGTTGCTTACGGATAGGCTGGGATCCTCATTACCCCAGCAGCCAGACCGAGGCCTGGGATTTTAGGGAAAGCTTTGCAGCGTCTGAGGGCTCCCTACAGGTTCCACCTTTATACCACTGTATAAAAACATGCACTTGAAGTATTACCGGAATATAAATTAATCTTATTTTCTCTACAACAAAACAACTGCATGAATAACGAATGCCAAAATACATTCCAGAAGCCATGCAATTATGAGCAAACCTGCAATTAAACACTGCGGCTTGCATGCAAAGCATGAAGTTAAACCCATTCATTTGAGCAGAGGTCTCAATGAAACAGGCTGTGGAGAGGTCTATAATGCAGTACGACATATCTGGACTCAGATCAATTGCCATTTCAGATACAAAAAGGAAAAAGAAAATGCGATGAAACCGTTTTTCACAGCAGGTATTACTGGATCTACCTTAGGCAGAGCTGATCTTATTTAAGCCTGGTCCTTGTAACTGCCGAACAGTATCAGTTCCCATTCCCTTTTGCAGCGCGCTGCTCCTCACCTGCAGCCATTTGCAAAGGAGAGCTTCGGGCAGCAAAAAGCTCCATCAGTGACAAACGCAACAGCAGAAGCCGGCACACAGGGCGAAACAGCAACAGGGAGAAACAACGCGGTCGCCACGGTGGCAACCCCCAGCCGGGACGGCATCGCCCCTGCCCTGCATCGTTTGCCATCTTGGTTTGCAGAAAGAAAGGGAAGGATTTTAGGAGATGTGTCATGAAAAATGTCCTAGCAACACACTCCGCTGGATTTAGGCCAGCTTTTCCCTTTCTTTCCTCCCGGTATGGGTGTAGACATGGCACACAGAGCTACACGGAACAAAACTCCAGAGATTAGAAGAGAACAATATGGAGGAATCCAGTAAAAAAATAATCCGATTCTGACCGAACCGCTCGGATGCCTCCCGTGTTCCTCAGCTGGGACAAGGCAGCAGCGAGCAGGGCTGGGGACAGGGCCCCAGGCGAGCAGCGCAGCTCTCGGGCAGGTTCGCCAGAGCAGGGTTTGGAGGACGAGCGCAAAGCGCAGCTCAGGCTGCTAAACCTCCCCGGCCCCACGGCTCTGCGCCTCCCGCCGAGCCGCCTCCAGCAAACCCACCCGGGCTGCTGCTCTCCATCCTCGGCAACGCACCCCTGAGAAGCGGCTCCTAGACTCGGCTCCTCCAGCCCCAATGCCAGCTAAGAAAAATAACGTCTCCAGCAGAACCTCACCGTTAACTTTAAAACGCCGCCAGACCCTGGGTGCAAAGACCCCTCTCCCTGCCAAGCCGCCCTGCTCCAGTGCGGGAAGAGGCGGCAACAGCGCCCGAGAGCTCCTTTCCCCTTCCCGCTGCACCCTGTATTACTGAGTGAATTTCAAATTATTCACGTTAAAAAGGCCCCTCAACCCACATCAGCAATATTTACCTCCCTTAATTAAAGACAGCAGTAATAAACATGAAATATGGACAAAAACGATTTTAATAAATACTGCCTCAGGGAGCTCGGAGTCAAGCTGGAAATAATATCAGATGTTGCACTGTTATGAAATTAAAACAATATACTGCCACATAAAAGAGATATTAAAAATAATTATCATAAATTAGGCTCGGGTAGGCTGGAACCCCCCCAGGCGAGAGGGAAAGCACCTTCCCGCAGTTTTCCCAGGAAAATTCGTGCGTGCCTGCCTTCAGCCCCAGGGCTGCTCCTGCAACGGGACCATCCCGTGGGAGATCAAACATCACTGTCTCCTTCCAGGAGCAGTGGCCATAAATCCTTCCCCCCCGCCCCCCGAGTCCCATTCTCGGTCACGGATTTCAAGGTGACCAAACCTGAAATAATTAGTCAATGCCTAATTAGCTTTCCCCTGCCCTGCGGACGCAGCTCACAGTTTGCGTTCGATGGCAGAATTCAAATATTTGCACTCAGAAAGAGAAAACTCTTGACAGACTCCAGGTTTAAGCATTTAAATTGCAGTTTCTTTGGGACAGGGACTGTCGGTCACTTCAGGGTTACGCAGTTTCCCTTACAGTCGGAGATTTGTCTCATTTTATACCTCTGCACGAGAGAGCTCCAGAAGTCTGAAGGAGAAGAGCATTCTGCCAATAAATAGAAAGGATGGGTGTCAGCAGGGGCAAACGTCGTCCCTCCAGCCCAACACTGATCACGGGGAAAAATAAAGGATCCGCTGATACTGGAGAGCGGAGGCCAAACCCTGCTTGTGAAAAATGAGCCCTGTCAAATCTATTTGATTTTTTGATGAGTTTAAAAATTGGTTAATAAAGGCAACGGTGTTGATTTAATATATTTAGACTTCCATAAGACACTTAACCTAGTATTGCATGACATTTTGATTAAAAATTAGAGGGATACGACATCAACATGACACGCACTGAACGGATTAAAAGCTGTCTGCAACACAATTAGGATGCTGAAACTGCTGAGGGCATGTTTAACAGGGATCCTCAGGAAAAACAGGTCCAACTCCCAAGATTTTAACCAAAGAAACCTACAAGAAGGCACAGCATCGCTGCGAAGTTGGCAGACAACAGAGCGGCAAAACAAGAAGGTGCCAGGCCACCGGTGCAGAGCACTCGGAGTCGCCTGGTAAGCTAAACACGAACTGGAAATCAACATTTTCTCTCTGTCAAGCGAAGTGCCCACACCTGGGAACGGGAAGCACATACACACTTCTCCATCGTTAAGGTAACGACGTGTCCCTGCCTCACGGCAGAGGAGGAACTGAAGACCACGGGGTGGTGGGACAATGGGCAGAGGGTCTAGGGGAGCCGCGGGTGCCAGCGGGACGCGGGCACCGAGGCGGGGACGCCACGGCCTGCCTGGCACTCGTGGGAGCACCGCCAGCCCCAGTGCTTCCAGAGAAGTGTCACAAGAACATTGAAAAAGTCAGAACAACATTAAGAATATCCCTCCTGGGCCAGAGCAGAGCTTCGGCCCGGCCTGCCCCGACACCGACTTGACAGAAGAATACAAGAGCAAATAAAGTCGATCTTCCCCTAATGACCGCCCCGGCCGCGTGCAGCAGTCCTCGCTCTGGGGATACCTTCACACGCAGCCTCAGCACCCACGCGCTCCCCAAGCAAAGCCACACAACCTCGGGGAAACACGCTGGTTTCGAACTTGCTCCCCGAGAGGAGAGCACGGCCCTCTGCTCCGCTCCCGCCACCGTGCTTTTATTGCCGATGGGCCCCCCGGACCGCTCTCCCGCTCTTCACCTCCTCCGGTTTTACTCCATCTGTGAGGACCCACCTCACACCTTCCAGCACGGACCCTCGCCACGTCCCACCGCAGCCCCTCCCTCTGAAAAATGGCCATTTCTGCCTCGTCTCCTGTCATACCACAGCCACCAACCTCCCGACACCCCTTCTGTCCCGTTCCCCCCCCCAACCAGCTCCAGCAAAAGGTCTCACTGGAAGCGAAGAAAGCACAATGAGATCCAAATTAAAAATCACAACAGGATTCAGGAGAGAGATGCTTTCCAGACGGTGGGAATTCCACACCACATCGCCAGGGAGGCGAGACACCCCAGCTCCTCGTCTGCGAAAACAGCGACTGAATTAAAGGCAAGACGGACGGTGACAGCGAGGGGGGTGACACGGGCGACGTTTGATGGAGCGGAGGCTGTGGAGTGGTGGGTGAGGGGAAGGAGGGATGCTCTGAACGGATCTGCCGCTGTGGGATCTGCTCATCTGGGGCTGAGCCTGCTGCAGAGAGGGGAGGAAAAGCATCAAGAGTTCGCTTTTGCAGACTGCATTTCTCAAGTACAACCCTATTGACATTAGGATTTAAGTGTTTTAAAATCCACGTCTGAGTTCCGATGCTCTCCAAGGAATTGCCAACAGCTTTGGACTTCCAGGATATTTACATCCAAGATAAAACTCAACAATGAAACTGCAGTGTATCACAGTATTTTGACTAAAAGGGATTTACTATGGCTTCTGGACCACAGCTTGGGGAAGTTATTACAAACTATTCCTCTGGCCAGAATCGGAGGAAAGATTTCAACACCAGTAGAGGACAACGCACAGCCAAAGAAACCAGAGACCAAAGGCCTGCCGCTGTGGCCGGGCACCGTGCCGGCCAGGACCGCCGGTCACTCCGCCGATCCCCTGCAAGCCACAACCCCGCGCTGCCTGCGCGGCCAGCCTGTGGGTCGCAGCTTGTATCCGGGGCCGCTCCTCCCACTGTCTGCTCCAGGTTTCTCAGAGGAAAGCGTTGATTTTGCGCCACCTGTCAGAAATACATAACCTGGCACCGGCACCCCCAGGAGCTTCTTAGGACTTACCCGTGATACCGAGGCCAGGTGCTTGAACTCCCAGACAAGCGAGACGAGGACTCTGAACCAACACCCCGCCTCTGCAGCGGCCACCGCCGTCTCTTTTTCCTGCCACTTAAGCCTCTGAAAGCTCAGCAATTTTGCAAACCCTTCGACTCAGCACCAGCCTCAGCCTCAGCCTGAGCGGGGAGCCGCGGGCATCTCCCACAGCAGGGCCCGGCACACAGCCTTCATCCCACCCCAGAGGTAAGTGCTGCCAGGGTCAAAAAAAAAAACAAACCCAAACCCCTCCAATCTCCGGGAGAGCCAAAGGGCCTCCCAGCCCCCTGAGCCCAGCACCACCCAAGCGCTCCGTGCCTGGCTTTGTACTCACCACACAAGCACCCTGGAGCAGCACACCGCTATCCACTACCGACAGCCCCAAAGAACTCCTTACCCCATGGCTGCTCCCCATAAATAAAGCCTGGTCCCACCTCAGTGGGGCGGAGCAGAGGCTGCCCAGGTGGGTGCACTTGGGACCCATTAACGCCAGGGAGGAGCCCCCACCCAGCCCTTGCTGGGAGCCCCGGGGCAGGAATGGGGCTGAGTGTCTGCCGTGGGGCCCGGAGGCGCCTCCCATGGCGTCAGGCTGCTGGGACAGACCGTCCAGCTGGTCCTGGTCATGGATGCCCCTTTCTCAGGGTGCTCAGCACCATGCCCGAGGTCCAGCAGGCTCAAATCTTCCTCCTTGATTGCAGGCACAGCATCAGTTTTCCGTAACACGTGTAAGAGGAAGAACCATCTCACCGCATACAAATCCCCAAGATATTTTCCCATAGTCCCAGGTAACACGGGATGATTTACCACTGTCAAAGGGACCTCCCAGCAGACGGCAGCTCTCATCTCCAGATCTCCTTCCCTTACTTTTGCATTTCACCTCCGGTTCCGAATTGCTGCAAGAGCCGCCTTCCCAGGTTTCACTGGCGAGCAGTCTGAAACTGCAGATGTCCAGCAAAGGTTCGTCTTTTGCTGCCACGGGAGCCCTGGGACAGTCACAGAGCTGCAATGCCAGTTTGCAATTCCTCTCCATATATTGCGACAAGCAAAAGCTTGTGCGTACAAGTGGCAGTTTTGGGGAGGGGGGGCAGGGTAAAACAGAATTTTTCAGCACCGTTAATACTAGGAGAGCAAAGCAGCTCATTTCTCCGTCGTGCATCTCCGTCTCCGGTGTCCTCACGGTGGCATCGAAGTCCCCGTCCTTGCCCACTGCCCACTGCCACTGCCACCTTGCACTTCATGTGATGTCTTTTCAGGTGTGAACTTCACTGTCAACATTTGTCCCAAAGATGAATGTGGTATTTGCCTTGTCTGACACCCAACTGAATAAAACCTCACACTTCAATAACGTCAGCGGAAATGAAGATAACCTCGCGGGACACACAGGGCGAGCGGGGTTTCCCGTTCGGAAACCCAGTGCAGGTTACGGCCACACAGTCGACACGGAGGTGGTGCGTGCCACTCCAAAATCTTCCAAAGCAGCTTTACCCTTGAACTGCCAAAAGCACTCCGCCATACTTATCGCCCAGCTTAAACCAGGCATGAAATGAGTCTCGGAGCCCGCAGGCTCCAGCCAGCCGTCAGTGAGGACAAAGGGACGGGGGAGAGCCAGGCTGTGAGTCCCGAGGTGGGGACACCCACCGCTGCTCCGCTTCCCGGGGCTGCGAGGGGCCCACGACCGCCCCAGAGACGGGGAGCGGGCTGTGAAGGGCTGTCAGCGCCTGTGCCGAACAGACCGCCAGTCTCCCTGCCTTTGCCAAGACCGAGCTACGATGCCAGAGGTGCCGAATTGCTGCGCTCCAGCAGCTGAGGCGACAATATCTGCTGATTATTTATACACAGAGCAACATACGGCCACTAGCAGTAACGGCGTATTAAGCAGAACGTTAAAACAGTTTTACTCCATCCTTAGCAAACCTTCACCATCCATCAGCTGCACAGATTATTATTAATCACCTTTTCTGCCCTACCACAGAAGTCAATCAAATGGGAATGCTGCAAAATATTTTCTGTGATGAGCCAATCTTATAGTTACTGGTGATATCCATCATTATTCTAATATTACTGATACTTAATATTTCTGCATAATACAGGAGCTATGTCCAGTTGTATCTCATGCATGTGTAGACGAAAAAATAGGCCTTGATGGCTCTTAGCCGGTCCAACGCAAGAGAGCAATGCGGGTCTGTCCTGGCAGAGGATCCAGTCTGAGCACCAGAAGGTCACATTGCGAAAGCACGTTTGCAGGCACAGCCACGTACGTGTTCTGCTCCTCATCTTCCCTTGTATGGGATATGAAGTAATGCTAAGGCAGGACTTGCCCCGCTTCTGGAGACGAAAATAAAGTGCAAAACGGGGTTTCCATGTAGAAATATTATCGTTTGCACGGGCTAGTGGTTGCAGCCACAAAGTTGCAGAAGCTGCGCGGGAGGCAGAGCCCCGGCAGCAGGCAGGGAAGCGCAGGAGGTACCTGCAGGCGACGGGGCGGCATCGCACAGCCCCCCGCAAGCAGCACCAACCCCTCACAGACTTGCATGTGTGTTTTTAGTAATGAGAAAAGATCCATCTCCCCGAAGGTGTTTTCTCCGACATCATGGGTGACATCATCTGTCCCTCTGCAGTTCTAGGGAAAGGAAGACAAACGCCTCTTTTCTGCTTAATTCTGCCGCTGGTGACGAAGCGGAGGAGCAGGCAGCCCGCGGCGCAGACCTGCCTCCCTGAGCATCCCCCAGCGCCCGGGCACGCGCGGGTTAAACCCACACACTGCTGCTGCGAATCATCGGCCCCAAACTCCCGAAATACAGAAAGTCACAGGTCCCTGCCGTATACAAAGCCTTAAATTGACTGCAGTAAGCTGGACTAATTCCATCTTGGCTTTCTGAAACAAAAAAAAAATCACAGACGACTCAAATTCCACTCAGACTCACCTACTTTCAAGTCACCAAATAACTCTGACCTTCTAATTTTGTCTTGTGAACAAAATCAGTCAAAAAACCCCCCACAAAACGACATGCGTGCGTTAACAACAGTGTATGACAAAACTAGGCCCATGGCTTTTAAATAACTTGAATTAGACAGGGACAAAATCTCCATCGTTTCCCTTCGTAAATCCTTGCCGCACCCAAGTACGCTTTCCGTTAAAGTAACACACAATCCTGCCAACGTTACACTAATTTCAGCCCTCAGTGATTAGACCTTGTAGCATTTTGGGGACTAACTGGGATTAAATCCACATTTAATACCTGGTTTCTTGCCCAATCCCTCTACCTCCCTCCGCCCAGACTGAACTTTTAAAATTACGTTTCTATTCTTCATTTTTTAAAATTTTTTGCTATTTTGTGTAGTAATCCCTCCTGGGCCTGACTGAACAGCCTGGCTCCAACAGCTGTCCCAGCATCCCACCGCGTGCCTCAAAACGTAAGCGCAACTTTTCGGTAGGAAAAAAGGCCACGTTTTTCCTCTCCGGAGGAAATGTTTCAGCGTCTGAGCCCAACACCCTCCTTACCTGCTGTCGCTACTGCCACCTTTAACACCTCCAGAGAGGTGTCCTTCCTGAGCCATGCAGCGTGACTTGCGGCTATCGAACCGGAATCCCAGGGCACCTTTGCCTAACTCTCATCGTGGCAATACTTTCCGACTAATTACTGCTATAAAAAGAAAAAAGCTGTCAAAGAGAATTATTCAAAATTTGCAATACTGAAACAGAGACATTCGCGATAGGAAATGGTGCCCCTTCAGACTCCAGTTCTGCCTGCAATAATTAAATCAACCCTCGCAGCACCTACTAATGACAATTTTTACCACACCCATCTTCAAATGCTCATAATGCACAGAAAATTTGGCGGCAGCAGGCAGCTCGGGGCGGCGGGAGGGGCTGGGAGAGCAGGAAACCCAGCCGGAGGGATTTGACTCCAAGGCTTCTACTCTTGCTACTACAATCTAAATATTACCCGTTACATCAGCAGAAAAACCCAAGGGGCTCAAGCCAGGGCTCCGCGGGACAGAAAATCCCGCTTCCCGTGCTGGGATGTGCCCCGGCCGTGGGACGGAGCTCGGCACCGGCACGACCCAGCTCCTGTCTGGGGTCTGCCCAGAAAAAACTTGATGGTGATGGACGCGGGGGCACATCACTTCTGCCTCCCTTCACCCCTCTGACTTCAACAAAGAGATTCTGATTTGCCAAGTAGCAAGCAGCTTTTAAAGTTTTAAACTCAGCGTTTCATACCCATATGGAGCAAGGGAAGCCTGCCTCCTCCTCAGACACCCTGCAGCGAAGCCATTTGTGCAGGGTAAGATTTAAACCCCAAACCTCCGGCACCAAAAAAGTGCATTTTCTGCCACAACCTCAGAAACAGATGATGTAGCAAACTTCTTCGGCTGATGCCCTTAATACCTCCGAGAGCAGCCCCCATGCGGGCACTGAAGGAGGAAAGAAAATCAACGTCTCAGCTAAGCCCCAGCACGGAGGACGACCCTGTCAGGACGTTCATGGGGTATTTAAAAGTTCCAAATTCCAGACCAGGTGGTCTCCTGAAAATGACGCAAGGGGAGGACACATGAAACTTGCTTTCTGTAAGGTGAAATACGTGCGCTTTTCGCTGTTAAAAATGCAATTTCCTTGCAGCTACCTTGTAATTTGAAAAGAATGAGCAATTTCAGGTTTCAGAGTGATTCCAAGCAGTAATTACACAAGTGACTAATGGGTTTATCGGCATCACGGTCAGACTTCACAGGGCCTTTGCGCTGTCTCAAGGTCCTCTGGTGTGATCCTGCCCATGGAAGCTCTCAGGCGTCGAGCCAGGCCAGTCCTGAGCATCCTCAAGCCTCAAGCCAAGCTGGCTGCCGTCCACCCTCGGGGGCCTCGTTCTCCACAGCCCCGAGAACAGGGCTCCCGCAGGCACTAAAGACGACGAGCAGGGTGATTTGGTCACAGCAAAGTGCTGGGGACCAACGTGTCTGGGAGGTGATGTGGAAGGGGGCTTGCTCTCCCGCTGCCCCCGGCCAGGTGAAGGCTGAACCCCCGTGGAAACGCTCCGATCCTTGGATAGCCTCCTCCGTCTCAGCAAGAGCCAAGGCAAATGCTCAGCCGGGCCGGGGGGGTTTGCTCTGGAGGCTTCCCAAGCGCACACCAGCCAGCGATGGGACACCACCGTCTCCCCTCCTGCTCCTCCAGCCTGCTGACCCCGGGGAAACAGGGACTTTCCATTAGCTCTGGCAGCAGCTGAGCAGGAGGAAGAGCTAAACCTGCTTGGGGACTGAAATCCTAGAGAATTTGCTGTTTGGATTTTGTCATAGTCCCAGACAATGCATCAAACCCAGCAACGCGCAGCTCCATTTATCACAGCTTCTCTTCCCTGCAGCGGTGGAAGCTATTGCTTTTCCTGCTGCTCCCACGATCAAATCAACCCAGAGATCAACCCAGGCCCCCGGCCAGTGTTTGGGCATGGGGACAGGAGCCAAGGGAGACGATGCGGGGCTATTGCTCCGCGTGCTGACCGTCAGGACAGCCGGCTGGCTCACGACGGTGCGGCTTGGGTCAACGGGCAGATGTCCACAGCGAGCAGGCGGCGGTGAGCAGAAGGTAACGGAGGGACAAGTTACCGAGATGGATGGCAAGGAGACCAGGGAGCTGGGGCGACGGAGAAAGCTGGGACTCTGCTGGGGGGGTCCTCCGCCATCGCGGGGTGAACCCAAACGGAGCGGCGGCAGCTCCCCGGGCGGCTCCCCTCGCTCCGTCCCGGGGGAGCCGCGGGGCGCGGGCTGGAGGCTGCCCCACCGTCGGTCTCCAAGCAGCACGGCGTTTAAAGGAGGCAGTTTGTTTTCCGAAGGTTTATTTTTCTTGCTGTGCAAACACGGTGACTCAGAGGCTCCCTTGGGGGGAAGGCTGGCTGCCATCCGCGGCCTGACCTTCAACGCACAGAGCAGCTCTAGACCAGAGGATCTTCAAGCATCTACCTACCCCTGGCATGCTACGATTTCTCCTGGTTTGGCTTTGGGGGGCCAGTGCATAAGATGAATAGGAGAAATTAAGGCATTTGAGAGGCGGCCCATATTATTAGGAGCATCTCAGCCGAACAGAGCCGTGTTTCGGTGTCCCGCCCCGTGCAGATGCTGCAGTGCCCTGAACCCACAGCGGCTGCTCCTTTCTTTCCACGGGGAGAAGACAAGGAAGGGAGGGCAGAGCAACGTTTCTAAACACCACCTTTAGGTATGGCTGTAAAACTTCACTTATTGCCAGTCAAGTCGTCTGGAAACAGCAGCAGCAGCTTCATTCCCCACATATTGTCCCTGTAAGTCAAGAAAGCCTCTCCTTCAGCAGCAAACTTATTTAAAGTATTTCCCTGTGACTCTAAATATTGCCATCTGCTCTTTTTGCCAGTCCCGCTCCCGTGCACAACCAATCCCTGTCTCTCCATCCTTTCTGCCAAGCATGAGCTATAAATCATCCCATCCCCTTCCTCCGTGCCCCGGCAGCGCTGAGCCTCGCTCCACCACCCGCCACCCTGCCCCAGCCCGGCTGCCAGCCCCACATCCCTCCCAAGCCCCTTCTCACTGCGCTGCCTCCTCCTCCTCCTCCACACTTATACAGCAGGGCAGCCTCGTCCCTGCCTCATGAATTAGCAACACGCCTTGGCACAAAATGTCCCCACACCGCAACGCTCACGGAGTGACCCTCGTTACAGCCTGGTGTCTGGATGAGCCTTCAAGATTATTTCAGTGCCTTACGCTGAAGTGCTGTTGTCCTTTGTCACATAAGGTGACCTTGTAAAGGATGTGTAAAGACTGTGGATACAGTCTTTTTTTTATTTATTTAGATATGTATGCATAGATATGTGCGTGCGTGTATATACACCCCCCGCCCCAGGCAGGCACAGGCAGCACACTCCCACCTGGGGCGTGCAGCAGGAGGGGCAGGGAGGCCAGGGTGCCAAGGGAAAGCTCCCGGACCAGTTTTTAGAGAAAGACCAGGATTTGGAAGAGGCATCTCTGCTAAGAGAGACCATGGCTGTCCTGCAACATGCAGCCACATCGCAGCTCTGCTTCCCCGCAGCGAAGGGGCACACGTGCTGTCCGGAGGATGCTGCAAATAGCACTGCATTCCTCGCCCTCCTTCTCTGGCACCGCAGAGCAGGAGGCCGCGTCTCGCCAGGACACCTACACGGCTCGGCTCGGCCGACGGGCCAGCCCTGAAGGGCTTGTTTGCAAAGGCAAATGATGGGGAGAGAAGAAAAAGGACAAAAAGGGCATTTGCAGCTCGCCCACCTTGACAGTCTTCTGCTAGCGCACAACTGTCATTGGTACCCTGACCCCAGCGCACAAGTGACAATCATGTTGTTCCCCAAACCATCGGGCGTCCTGCCCATCGCAACCAAGCCACGGCCCGCTGCCTCCCTGCTAATGACCGACAAAAATCCGATCTTGCAGCGTTAGAACCTCTTCTGTCTACCTCGGGCTCCTGGGGGAGATGGGCTCGGGATGAATAAAATTATTAACTGCACACGACAATATGGAAATTCACTGCCGTGGGCACCACGGCCGCAGATGCCCCAGATTCGGCTGTTGCCAGCTGCGGCTATACAAAGATCTCGGTGGACAGCCATGAGTATTTTTATATGAGTGTGACATCATGCGCAAAAGTGTCACATTGTTTTATGTCACACAGGCGTCCACGAACGAGCGCGTACCCCTGCCAAGGGGAAGGAGCAATCTGCTGCTGCAGCCCAACCAGAAGGTAATATCATAAACAAGCCCATGCAGCTGCAGATACCCCCCGGAGCCGATGGGCTGAGGGGACATGGTGGGCAGTTGTTTCGCCCAAAACCTCTGCGACCCTCTCTTTTCTGGCAGATGCCCTCGGGTCTGGGGACCGCTGCAAAACCCTCTGGGTGAGGCAGACATCGGCCGGTGCTGCGCCCCAAGAGCTTAGCGCCGGGTCTGCCCCCACTCTGCTCCCGCCGTCCTCCTCCTCGCCTGGCGAGGGACCAGCCCAGACCTGCCAAGACAGCCCCTCATTAAAATCAAAACCTCAAAACCAGAATCGGAGGGAGCAACACGGGCAGAGTAACCCAGAAAGCCCCTCAAAAATAGAGGAACTAATCATCTTGGGGGAAAAACATGAGCAACTAGCGCATTTTTGGCTGAGCTCTATCTTTAACCACGCAATTTCTTGTATGTCACGGGCCCTTTCTCCTTGTTCCACCGAGTCTGTTTTCCAATTTGTTCGCTCTAAAGCCTCTCTTTGTGTTTTCATTTAAATTTTCACCTTCACTGCTTTCCTGAGCAAAGAAACGTCGTATGAGAAGGGAGCTGAGAAATCCCGCACAGGCACGCGGGGATGCAACCACCGTGCCCACGGCTGGATTAAGCAGCTACTGTCAAAGTCCTGCTCTTGGCTCTGAAATCTGATTCCCGACCGGAGGAGTATCCCAGCATCCAGGGCACCTCCTTCCCTGCGGCCAGGTCTGCATGCAATGAAGGGCAGCATCTCTGCCCCAAAGCTCGCTCCCCGGCGAAGGCAGGACCGTGACCTCCGCGGCAGGACGGGCTGACCGCGGGCGTGCAGGAGCGGGAGGCTCGTTCCCGGTGCGGGGGGTGCCCAGAGCCCCTGACGCCGGCACCTAAACCGCTGCGCAGGCAGGCGCGGCTTCAAACACCAGAAACGACTGGCTTTCCTTCGTGCTTATCCAAGGCTTGTTGGTCTAAAATGTGTGCCGGGCACGCTCCGGATTCTGAAAAATAACGTGATTTGTGCCACCAGGCTTGGAGAGCCTCGCCGAGATGCTGTGGCCCTTTCCGCGTGACTTTCCTGGCGCTGGGGCTGTGCTCTGTACAGTCCGCAGGGACCGTGACCTCTGCGGCCACCGAGACGTTCGGTCTTACCTGACTTGTACCTGTCAGCGGAGCAGAGCTCCCCGCTAGCACGCCAGCACTGCCGAGCCGGTGAAGCTCAGCCCCGCGCCGTACGGCGCGCTCACCAGCAGCGCTTCCGCGGGGCGGTGCGTCATCAGCTCCCGGTTCATAGACACGAGCCACTCGAGCATCCCCTGCCCGCCCTGCCAGGAGCCGTCCCCGCTCCTGTCCCCTCCGCCGTGAAAACACCCACAGTAATAACGATGCTTCTAACCTTCGCTGTTTTCGCTTTTCATCTACTCAATTTATCCCATCTGTATTTTTTTTCTTTGTGGTTGGAAAGTAAATTATAGGCGTAATTGGCTGAAGGAACCAGTGAGATGAGCTTCTGCCTGTTCTCCAGCACAGAAGAAATATTGCCACAAGGTTTTGCTTTATGCTGAGCTCTTCCGTTCAGGCAAATGAAGCGGGTTGCTCTCGGGGCCCAAGGCAGGCTCCCCCAGGCTGCAGGGGGACGCTGGCACCAAACCACAGGATTCAGACAGTCAGGAATTCATACAAATGGGCATTAATGCAAAATGGCAGCAGATCCATAGAAAGATGCTATCAAAATTGGTGACTGGAAAAACAGGCACCCAGAAGAAACCCTATCAAACCCCCGTGTGCAGGATTTACAGAAATACATCCTTCTGACTACAAACTTCCTTTTGAGAGAGATCTTTTTTACCAAAATGCAGTAGGTTTTTATTATTTACCCATTATCGGGGCAACACAGCCTGCCTCTGACCCACAAGAAGACCCTCTGACGACGGTACGTGCACTCCCCTTGGCAGGGCACGGCCGTGCACAGCTTCACCCAGGGAAAGCAGACGGGGCCCCAGGGCTCAGCCCGGCACAGGAGCACCTCAAGCAAGAAAAAAGAAGTGGAGAAAAATGCAAAATATGAAGTGCAAAAGATCATGGAGCTCATCCCCACCAGTCACTGCGGGTTTGGCGCGGGCAGCACCAGGCAGACGCAGGCAGGCTGCTCCGGCTGGGACCAGGAAAGACAGGGAGGGTGACGGCGGCCAGGAGCGGGCAGGGGGTGGAGGGGGCCGGTCCCTCCGGGGGATGCTGCAGGCAGGGGAAGGGGAGCCGGGGAGCGAAAGGCTGCAGAGGGGCCGGGGAGGGAAGATCGGAGCCAGGGCAGCGCCAGGACCAGAGGAGGGTCACACTGCTGCGCCCCTGCTTCCCTTCAGCAGCTTCACACGCTGTATTTTCTCCCGCGCAGAGGCTTCCTGCTGGGTGCCACATCCCCTGGCAGGGGCAAGGCCAGTGCGCTGCCGAATTTGGATGGGATCTGCCGGCGGTCGTTCCAACGCCACCTCCGTGCCCGCATCGGCTTTGGGTACCAGGTTCCCACAGGGGTCCATCCCGGCAAGCGGCTTTGCAAGACCAGGACACGCACAGACGACAGGATGGACACGTGCCGCCTGTCAAACACCGTACCTCCACTTCTCTGCAGTCCCAAGCACGCGCCGGCCTGCGAGGAAGCCATCGGCGTTAAAGGCTGCTTGTGAAAGGTTGCGTTGCTTTTGGCAAGTTTGCTCTCGAGGAGAAGGACCAGAAGGGCCCGCACGTGCCACACGGCAACACCACCAGCACGGTCCCAGCAGCTGGGAGCAGAGGTCCCCCAGTCCCTCCCCTGTGTCTGGCCGGGGCCGCAGAGGCTGCTGGGGCCGGACGCAGAAGCAGACAGGACCTGCTGCGCTGCCTGCCTGCATGAGCAGTTTCTATAAAAGAAACGATAATTACCTAGAGGATGCAACAAGTCGGTGACCCCGGTGCTACCCGGCTGCGTTTGCAGAGCTGGGAGCGGAGCAGGAGCCGGGGGCACCAAACAGCAGCGTGGTAGCTGGAGGCGCGAACGGGGGGCTCCAGGTCAGCGCCGGGGAGAGGCTTTTGCCTCTGCACAGCCTTCCTGGGCGGGATGCTGGAAGGCTCGGCCCAGCCTCGGTGCCTGCATCGCAAAGGAGGAGGTGAAGATACTGGGGAGGTGGCAAAAAGAGACAGCAATTGTTTGGAAGCCGGAGAGGCTGCCTTGCAGCGGGGCCGCTGAGGAGCTCAGCCTCTCTAATATATCAGAACGAAGAGTGAGAGGTGACATGATTATCATCAGTAAGTGCCTTCACAGAGAGAAAATATCAGCTACTAGGGGGCTCTTCAATCAAGTAAAGAAATGCAGCACAAGAACCAGCCTCTGGGAGCTGGAAGCAGACAAATTTGAATTAGAAACAGGGCGCAGTTTTTTAAAAATAAGGGTGATTAAATAGAGGAATAAACTGCCCCGGGAGGTGGCGGATCCCGCAGCTCGTGGTGCCCTCAGATCAAGACTAGTGCTGCTGAAAACGCAGGCTCCAGCGACGTCGCCGGCTGCCCGCTGCCTCCGCGCTGCCGCTCGCACCCGCAGCCCCAGGCGAGGCGGCACGGGTGCAGGCGCCCAGCCGCCGGCGGGCGAGGTGGCGGGGATGCGGGACGTGTGCCGCAGGGATGCTCCGCTGACACGGCGTAGGTAGCTGTGCTGGATACCTCCCTGCAGGTCATCCGTCATTTTAAATATTCCGACTGGCACCGTGCCTCCGAACGCACTTCCAGCGTGACCACCGCTGGCACGGGGCACGCGTGGCTTCTGCGTAAAGGAAACACACGGCGGGTGTGGAGGCAGGGAGCGGCGGGACGGGGACTGAGCGGGGGGCCGAGGGTGCGGGACCCTCGCACGGGAGCCGAGGGAGGAGGCTGGCGGGACGGAGGCACCCACCCGGGCCCTGCGACCACTGCCGGAGCCACCCGCGCCTCTGCTGCGGGGGCCTTCTGGCGTCCCACCCGCTCTCCACCACCGACTTCCACGCACACAGATTTTTAAACAAAGGCAAACGATCCAATTCGCTGTAAATTTCCCCTGTGGAGACAGCTCTCCTCACCCAGCGGGGCGGTGGCACGCAACGCCAGCGCCAGCTTTGCCTTGAGGACGGGCATTCTGCTCACATTAACCACAGTTTTGGGGAAAGGAGGCAGCGATAAATGGGAATACTTTGTAAAGCGGATGCGAATGCGGCGGGTTCCTGCGAAGGCATTCCTGATGGTTTAAAATGCAAATACCCCAGCCCGAGAAGACAGAGATCTGAGAAAGCGTTAAAGCGTTAACGTGAGCAGGCTCGGAGGCAGCAGCCGGGAGCATCGCCGGAGGATGCCGCAGCCATGGCAACGGGAGGGAACACGCTCCCGCACAAATCAAGGACGCGATTTTATTGTCCAAGCGCCGAGTTTTTTAGACCAGTTTCTAGGGACCGCGTGTTAATAACGGTTGCATCCTATTTATCGTGGACCTCTACTGTCTCTGTAACGAGCTCTCCAGGAAAACCTGGAGAGCATTTCCTCAGAGGCTGAACGCCAGAAACGCAACTCCAAGTTAAGTGGCTTGCTTCGCTAGCAATTCCCTCCCATACCCACATGCTTTGAAATACAGAGCAGACTGATTAACTATTAATACCAGGACAGTTACAAACAACATTTTATGCCCCGTTTTGTGCCACTTTGTTCCGAACGCGCCCGGAGCTCTCCCTTTCACAAGAGCCACCGGCAGCGCAGAGGGCGAGCGGCGGCGAGGCTCCTCACCCCGCTGCAGGTCAGAAGCACCGTGTTTTCCCCACGCTCAGCTGCGCCCCGCCGTGCACTCTTGCTTGGCCAAGGCACATCAAGAGGTTTCCGCACACTGCAGCAGCTGCCTTTCCCAGCAAACCTTCGGCGGGTTCCCAGAGCCTCCTCCGGTGTTTGCCCATTGAACCGGGCTGGAGCAGCCCGGGGGCGGCACTGCCTGACGCCTGGGAGCTGCACACGCCAGCAGCTGGGGCAAGGATCAGCTCAGGTGGATGATGACGATGATGATGACGACGAGCGATGGGGTTTGGCTGTGCACACAAAACTACCCAGCACACCTCAAGGATAATGCCACAACCGCGTGAGCAAAGCCCAGACTTACTTTCCTACTTGCGGATGTAATATGGCAATAACTATTCCTCTGCTGTTAAATCATTTCCTGTATAGAAGGAAATCTTGGCTGGATCCAGTAAGGTTTGCCTCCAACGAACGCAATCCCCTACCCCTTCTGCATGGCAGCAGCGATACACTGGCCACCCTCACTGAAATCTGCCTTGACATCAGGGACCTCCAACATGACCATCTCCTGAGAGCCCAGACACGATCCCACGCAGGGCGAAGGCACGTTCTCACCAGCACTGAGGAGCACTGAACATCCCTGCGTAAAAGAAACACTCACGCTACTGCTGAATGTGATTTATGTTAGTTAGTGCACTGTTTCTAGGAGTAATTTTGTTGGATGAACATCATCAGGCCATTGGCTTTTTAGTCTTTGAGCAGGAGTACAGATGTCACCCTGAAGCACTGAACATTGCCCAGATGGGGCTGGGGAAGGGAAGCTGGTTACTGGTTTTTCCCCCCAGACCCACCGCTCCCAGCACCTTCCCAGCCTGGGGGCTTGGGTGAGAGGGAGGGTGAAATGGGGCGAAAGCACCTCCAGCTTGGTCATGCCGCTGCTGAGCTGGAGGTGCT
>JAVKLA010000002.1:23488502-23517540 GCA_034782735.1 Sagittarius serpentarius | reverse complement strand
CCCCCCCCCCCCCCCCGCCCCCCCCCCCCCCCCCCCCCCCCCCCCCCCCCCCCCCCCCCCCCCCCCGCTGTCCGGGCACCCGGTTCTCCTTAGCCAGTGGACACAGGAGCAAGAGCTGCAGCACACCCAGCTGCAAATGTTCCTATTTAAACGGGATTTTTAATGTTTACTTTTTACCCTGCCTTTCTGTGCAGTCAGTGCACCAAATCATCTGTTTGATTAATGCCTAATTAATTTTAAGAAGTCCACGCACTCTAAAGACACATTAAATGAAAAAGCCTGTCTGTGTGGGTGAGGGTTACTGATCTGCCATTCATTTGCAAAGACAAATGCCTCATTTTTAATGGGGACACGCAAAATGATTAATTGAAATTTTATCTTTTCTGCACATACCTAA
The DNA here is from genome assembly GCA_034782735.1 of Sagittarius serpentarius. Lineage (NCBI taxonomy): Eukaryota > Metazoa > Chordata > Aves > Accipitriformes > Sagittariidae > Sagittarius > Sagittarius serpentarius. The sequence goes on along the minus strand of JAVKLA010000002.1, from coordinate 23,517,143 downwards.
ACAATCCCAGCAGAGCTGCAGGTACGTCTCCCCGACAGATACAAGCAGATCTTTGTCTTGTGTGAACAGGGTGTCAGTAAGCTAGAGATTTCATTTCAAGAACTTCATCAAAAATTTAGAGCTTTTCAAGTGGCGTTTATCTACTCCAAAAGAAACAAAATATTTATCTCCCAGTCTTTAAACCCAGCCTGGTACTGGAAGCAGACCCAGTAACTTATGACCCAAAGGCACTCCAAAGCCAAGCAGGGGCTCTCTCCTCTCCTGTGCTCGGATGGTTGGTGTGATATTGGAGAAACTAGTCCAGCTCCACAACGGCACAGAAAAATCTCTTGTGGATTCTGGATCCAATTAAAATTATTTCAGGCTTAATGATCTGAGGTGCTGCTGGTGATGGAGAGCTCCAAACCTTATTGCAGTGTACAAATCCTATTTTTATGCTGTCCCTCAGAAGCAAAGAGAAAGGGAGCGTTCCCTGCAGCAACGTGTCTCCTGGACCCCGGGCGAAAGCTTCAGACACGCCTGCAGCAGTAAGAGACCCCGTGCCGGGGGACCCTCGTGTCCATCCCAGGGGCGTGGGAAGATGCCAGCCAGTCCCACGCCTTTCAGTGGGGCCCAGGTTACCAGCTCCCCATCTATAGCACAGATTACTAAAATGGGGAAAACGTGATGCTTTCCTCAATAAAACATAAGAAAAGCAAATTCGTAGTCTTGGCACCTGGTTATGGGCTCTCGCTTTTCGGTACGTGGCACCGAGTGGGTGAGAAAAGCCGCCCCACAGAGCAGGAGAAGGCAGCACAGGCGCGCGGAGTCCTGCCGTCCGCGAGCCCTCCCGCATCCCTAACGTACCGCCAGGCCCCGGGGCACTTCTCCAGTGGAAGAGGAGAGTATTTAATGCGCGGGCATGCAAGGAGCGACTCTGGCCCGCAGCAAACCCCTCGCTCCCCTGGCGAGGCAGCCGTGGGGGGGTCCTGCCGCCCGACTGCCCTCCCACCCCACGCCCGCCCGCGGGAGGGACGGGGCAGACCCAGCCGCAGGGACGTGGAGCTGAGCGAGGCACAGCACTCCGTCCCGCCGGGCTGGCAGTGATGCCGGGAAGGGTCCCACCTCCGAGGGGTCCCTCCCGTCCCCCTCAGCCCTGCTGAAGCCCACCGGTCCCGGGCACATCCCTGGCACCCCCCTGCCCAACATCCACCTTCCCCACATCTCTAACCTACGCCTGCCTCGTTGCGTCTCTAGCCTGCAGCGCCTTACCCTGCCCACCCGCGCGCACGGAGCGCGGCCCATCTCCTCCTCCTCGGCAGCAACTCCTGCTGCAAGAGACCCACGGCGGAAACCCCTCGCGCTTGGCTCCTGCTCATCTCCTCTTCCCTGAGGCTTGCGCGGAGCGACCCCTCCGAGACCCGTCGCAGGGGCTGTTTTCTGCCCTTCCCCACCCCGGCTCTCTGTCACGGGTTTGTTTTCTGTCTTAACGAAGAGGAGTTTGTTGTGACCTTTACGCTGAAGAAGCAGGCCCGCCGGCACTGCTGGGCTGGGAGCCCCAGGCAGCGCGGCGACACGAAGAGCACGTCCAGCGCTTCCTCCGCCGTCTGTCGGACAGAAAGCGATGGCTCGGCTGGCTCGCCCGGCCCTCCCCACTCAGCAAAGACCGGCTGCAGCCCCACGGGCACCTCCTGAGAGGTGTCGGCACTACGACAGGTCAACTCCTGGACTTAATGGCCTTGGGCGTGCCCTTAAAAAACCCCACCCGAATGAGCTGCACTTAAAACAGAGTGATCAGATTGGAACAGAAACCCAAACTGGACAAAGGGACGCGTTTTGTTTTTACGGCCACGGCAAAGCAAAACGAGGGAAGCTCTCCCGACAGTTCAACCTCATAGTTTTCAGAAAGCGACTGAGCCGCGCTGTTTCAGAAGTGCAGCCGTGTATCCCAAGAGCGTGTAAAGCCAAGGTATTGTGTCTGCAGATAACACTTATCCAGCACAGTGCGCGCACAAGACTCTCTGACTCCAGTTTAATGTAAAAAAGGTTCTGCCTGTCTGTTCCACTTACTCACATCAGACCAGGTTTCACATATGATTAGAGAGTGTCTCTGCTGAAGGGAAGCAATGTTTTGTGAAACCTATGGGAAGAAAAATGAAAATACACCTAAGGGACACTCACACAGGTTAGAGAAATCAATGCAAGTTGCACTAATTGGATCAAGAATAAACATTCTGATTGCATTGTCCATCTCTGATGCATTATTTGCGCTACAAGAACCACTGAAGGGTCTCAGACCAGGTGCATTTACACGCACACGCACATGGGGCAGAGAAATAAGGGTAAGAAGGTTCCTCCTCCCCGACTTCAGAGAGGGGCCAGCCAACGCGCCCACACCCCGCGGGCCGTCCCAGTCCCACGGCAGCGCTCGGAAAAACAGCCTTCGGTCCCACCAGCTCCCGGCTCCTCCTCAGTGCCCATCCCTTTCTAAGCCCACCGCTGTCACAGAGGAGCTGGTGGCCGGTCTGCCTGGAGACGCTGCTGGAGATGGCACCTTCCCTCCCTCGGCCCCTGACCTGAACCCAAGCCCCGCGCGAGGGATGGCCACCCTCGGCTCCCAGTCCCACAGCTACGGTGGACGCCGCACAGACGCTGGATTTGGCGGGGGCTTTTTTTTTTCTGGAAACTCCAACATTAGAAGATTCCTGGGAGTTGCGGTTCTTCAAAATGAGGTGCTATTGCCGACAACAGCAGCAAAAAAATGCAACCAAGTGCTGCTATGTGTGGTCCTGCGAAGAAGGAGACACACTGCAGCGTGGACGCGCTTCCCACCCACTGAAACTCCACAGAAGAATTTGGGCTTAAATAGCTGGGAAGGGGGGAGTCGAGAGGCCCCTTTCACTGCCGCCCGCAGAGACAAAGGCAGCGTGCCCGACTTCACCCACCGCAGATGCGGGGACCTCACTTGGCGAAATAGCTGGTGGGGCAATTCCACCAACGCAAACCAAGTCACCCTGGAGTAATGTGAGCAGAATTAAAGTCACGAGGACACAGGGGTCCCTCACTCGTTAGCGGGAGAAAAGACATCGTGCAGAGAGCGCTGGCACCCTGACTCGGCTGCCCGAGACGAGCTCTGCTTCCTCACAACACAACTGCTACAATACCAGCGCGCGTCTGCACAAATAAACACAAGGCACGTGCTGGCAGTAGATGAAGAGACAGAAGTGATTTTTGTATTGTATACGCATTGGAGAAAGTGCAGCCCATAAAAATGATGTATGTGCACCTTACCCTCTGCTGGGCAGACCGAGCTCAGTTCCTGCACACCCCGTCCCCCGTGAGAGTCACAAATGCCGCTTCACTAGTGAGTATTTAAATCCTGGTCTTGCAGGCAGCTGCTGCCTTCGCACACACCGCACTGCTGAGTCCTACCCGCCAGCTCACCAGTCCTGCCTCCTCAGCAGCTCCGGCCGCGGAGGCCTGGCTCCTGAATCCCGCACGGAGCTCCCAGCTTCCAGGGAGATCCCCAGCAGAGCTCGGCAGGCGAGGATGGCCGGCAGCCACCCCGCGTCTGTCCGTCCGTCCCGCACAGACCCCGGGTTACGAGAAAGGCACCGCATGTCCTGCGCCTGGGGCTGCTGCTGTCACTGCTGCCAGCGCACCCCGCGGGCACGGCCCCACCGTTGCCATTTTCATCAGCGTTTCCCTCTAAATCACAAAGACACACGAAGCAGCTACCCGCAGACACGAGAGTCTGCTCTAAAGCTGCTCTGCCGCGGCATTAAAATGACGGCGGAAGCCGAGCAGCGAAGGAGCTGCCAGCAGTCCCAGGCGGGGCTGCGTCCGCACCATCCCTCACCCCCAACGCTGTTTAAAACCGGAGAACATATTTAGGAAGGCTGAGGCGAGTCTACGTGTGCAAGGGCTGCTCAGGCTGCTTTATTTCACAGAACGGATCTAGATCTGGGCAGCTGCTACCCCCGCGGTGAGGATCCCTCGTGCGGACGCTCCTCCGGAGGGGGAGGCAGACGGGCACCATCCAGCGCCGATCCCAGCCCGCTCCCAGCCGCCGTCCCCTGCCCACGCGCGGGAGCCGGGCGGCGTCCTGCCCGCGGCCCTTCCTCCGGCAACGCGCCGGGCGGCTTCAGAGGAGCTCTGCTGGGGTACGGGGAAACGAGAGCCAGACCTGCCGGGCTACAGCCCGGCCTGGTGCCGCGGCTCAGCGGTTGTGCGTGTGCACAATACAGCCGCTGCGGAGGCACGCCGCCCGCCGCCCGCCGCCCGCCGCGCACGTGGGAAACGCCGTCCCCTCCGTCCCCCGCCAGCTGCCCGCCTGAACGGCCCAGCCGCACTGGGCAGGGCGCCGTCTGGGTTTCCAGCAGGCCCGTACTCAGGCCGCTGTGGGTCTTACTACGAACGGAATCTGCCCAGATTCTCCTCGTAGCCTCGCAGAGCAGAGATCGCCTCAGTGACGCCCTGAAGATACGGACGCGTTCTCAGCTGCCGCTTTTTATGGAGAGGCAGGAAAGGCAAAGCAGGAACGAAGCAGACTTCAGCAAAGGCTGGCTTAGCACGCATGACTCACGCCGGGCTGGTTCTGTATTGCACTTTACTGACCTTTAAAAACCCTCAAGGACTTCGCAAATTGTGTCAGTCACTTGCCTGATGAGACAATGCAATCATACTTCATTTAGCTGCACTGGGGGGGGGGGTGTGTCTAGTTGGAGGTTTCACTTTTCCAGCTGCAAGAACTGATGTTTGCACAGCAAAAACTAAACCAGGTTACAAGAGGAACCGCTCCTCTGGGCTCGGCACTCGGCGAAAGCAGGCTTCCAGGGGTTTGCCAAGGACTGGGCTTCACTCGTGTCCGGAAGCGGGTGCTGGCTTTGCTCAGCATCTCCCCGCAGGCTGAGAGGCAACGCGAGCTCTGGGGCACCAGCGCCGAGCCGAGATCCCACCGAGGAACCCAGCGAGCTCCCGGATCCGACCTCCCCTTTCCGAGGGGAACAGGGATGTTTGTACCAAAGATGTTTCCTGGACTTGGTCTGAACGTGCCAGGCATTGACGCTGCAGTCCCCGGGGCCAAAGCAGACTTTCTCCAGCATCCTGTCCCCACGGTACAAACCGGTGTGCAGTAACTCCCCCCGCATCGGGCACTGGAGACCCCCGGGGACCGGCTCCCTGGCAGGACGTGCGACCCCTGCTCGCCCCGAGCAGGGACCCGGGCCGTCCATCAGCGACTGAGCGCCCTGCGTGGGCACACCGCAAATGGCCCAGAATAAAAAGCTTTCCCCAAAATACAAAGTGCTGCGCAGCGGCTTTTCAGAGCCGTCAGCTCGTACATTATTCGCTCAATTAGGTCCTTACTCTGCAGAAATAGATGGGTAAATAGATAGAGGAGTACAATCCTGTCATTCTGAGCTGCTAAAAAATTAAGGTGGCTGCACGGTCAGTGCTGATCTCGTGTCAGAAATACGCAGCGGGGGGAGAGAGAGAGAAAGGCAAGCTTTGCCTGGCAGTTACACGAGGTGTGATCTCCCCTTGCAATCAAGGCAGCGCCTTTGGCTGCAAGCAAGTCTTCGTATCAGGCCTGATACAGAAACACATTTTCAAACCGCTCGCTGTCTCTAAGATCCACTGCTCCCTATCTATCACTCAAAGTTCCTGGAGTTTAGCAAAGGAAATAGAGGCTCCGGACTGTTGGAGATTTAATTCAAAGCCTCTGTGAAGACGCACATATCTAAACTGCCTTCAGAAACACCCCCGGATTTTAGGAGGGTGCCAAGGCAGATTCTTTCAGCACACCCAGGGGCACCTTTGCTTTAGCCAGTCACGGACAAAACCACGTCCTTCACAGCATCACGGAGATAGGAAATGCAAACAAAAGGTGGTGGAGGACAGAGGGGACCCACCAAGAAAACAAGCAGTTGCCTTCCCTCCCAGTGCTCCCAGCTTAGCACGGGGCGAAGGGCAGACCGGGAGCAGCCAGGCCGTGCCCGGCAGGGACGCAGGCATTGCCCACGCAGCCTGGGGACATTTAAGGGAGGGGAGCGGCCTGGAAAGAGCAGGGCTTCACAGGGAAGCTGATCACAGGACGAGGAGGAAGAGCGAGAGCGAGGGTCTTTGTAATGAACGTGAACATTCTCAGCCTTTCAGGCCAACTTCTCCCAGCCCGGTCCAAGTCAAAACCCCATCGGTCAGGAGTTGCCAAAGGGCGTCCTTCTGCCAGCACGGTATCCAGCCGGCACCAAGAGCCCTTAGATTGGCCCTCGAAGCTTGGATGACAACGTGCACCTCCCGCGCACGCCAACTCCTGCTGACGGCAAGTGCTCGGAGGTATAGTAGCCCATCCTACGTAACCCTGCTCTCAAAAAGGCAGGTTGCCACGCACTTGCCAGGTACTCAGAGACTTTGCTCATTTCTAGGCGGGATGGTTTGCTCCCTCCAGACAGAGGCTCAAGCATTTTACTACAAAATGACAATGAGAGTGCAAAAAAAAAAAAAAAAGATAATAAAACTCTTCATCTTATCCGTTCTCAGCTGCTTTGCAGCATTCAGCTTGGGTTTGCAACATCATATAAATCACATTCGAATCACCCCCGGTACGGAACTGTGATCGTCTGACCACCTCGGGTAGCTCTGCTGCTCCACTTTACAAACCTCACGCTACCAGAAGCATTTTGCACTCAAACAGCCTAAAAACGCTGCAGCCTCTGCCTTACCCCGGCAGCGCTGAGACTGTGCCTGGCAGAGGAACACGACACAGCCGAGAGAAGCCGCTGCCCTGCGCGGTCGGAGCGGAGCAGAGGGGGCTGGCGCAGACCCAGAGGCGGTGGCGAGGCTGGGGGGGCACCGGGCAGCTCGAGGGGCGTCATTCCTGGGGAGCACCTGCGGCACGGCAGGGTCTGGGTGCCAGCCCAGCTTCGGGGCAGGGCACCCACAGCTCCGGAGACCTCTGTGGTCCCAGCAGTGCTCAGCGTACCAAACACTCGGAGCAGAACGCCGAGGGCTGGGTGTCGAGCAAGCCAGCAGAAAGCCGCTTCACGCAAGGTGGGAGGGAACAAAGCAATGCCCTTTGTAGGGCAGCCCCCGGTTGTAACGCCCTTAAGCGGGGCAGCAGGGCCTGCCCTCCCCAGGACGTGCGTGCAGGGCCTCTCGGCCAGCGCTGACGGCCGGAGCAAGCTCCTGCTCCCGGGGAGGGCCGGCCGGGTGACGGGGAGCCCCGCTCTGCCCCGCCGATGCCCCGTTCCTGCCAGGGAGGCAGGAGGCAATCTCCCGGCAGCTCCCCCGGCCCCGGCCCCCCCACCGGGACACCCAGCCCTGGAGCGTCACCAGCGCCCCTGGCCCCGCGCCCTCCCGCAAACGCAGAAACGGGCAGGGCGTGCTTTTTGGGGTCTGGTCTAAAACAAAAGAGTAACAAGGGAAGAAAACCGCGCAGGATGAAGAGCTTCCCACCGCATCCTCCAGCAGATGTGTTCATCAGTATTAATTACAGTGAACGTCCTGCACCGGCCAAGGTGATGAAACGCGGTGTTAACCAATTAAAAGATAAAGATTTCATGCCTTGGCCTGTAACCCCGCGCTCTGAAACACATATACGTCACTGCCGCATCCTTCTAACAGCGAGGACCACTGTTACTGTTAACTTAATGCTTTGCTTATGTTGATACCACGCTATAGCTGTTATCTGCAAGCAACAGATCACTCCGGTTTTATTAAGGAGACGATATTTATATTGCAAAGGAGGTGCTCTAATTGCACGAAAGCACCGCAGCTAATTCTCTCACAACCACAGCAATTTACGCTCCCGTGGCTTTGGGCCCCTGCCCCTCCAGCCCCACGCCTGCTGGGCTGCAGCAGATCCCCCGAGCCGGGGGGCATCCGCAGATCGAGCCGGGCGAAGGCATCCAGCCCCATCCCAGCCTCCTGCCCGGAGGATCTCATTAAACGCCGCCCGTCACCGCTGCTCTGCTCGTCAGCGCCGGCTGTCAGTCCGTCCTACAGCACCCATCACTCCGCCGACTGCATCAGGAGCCGCTTCAGAGGGCGGCGAGGAAAGGGCTGGGGTCCTTCCCCCCTCCGCAGGGATTGCATAAGCAGCCGGCTTTTGTCCTCGGAGCTGCACAGCCAGCAAAGGCACGTCAAGCAACCCGCGCTCGATCCTCTCTGACAGCTCCTTCCTGAAGAACAACGGTCGCGACATGGCTATTAAGCCTGATTTCTAATACGGGCTTTTGTTTTAAAAAAGGTTGTGCAAAATAATATGCAATGCTGACAGTCCAGGACTTCAAAATCTCATCACTCGTGTCAGCCCAGGGCAGAAGCGCGGGCGGAGCATGAGGTGCCATGTGAAGGAGCGCGTTCCCAAATCGCCCTCCTGTTCAGATTCTCTGATGTCTGATAGAAAGCTTTAACCCGCAGCCACTGGCCCCACCGATGCCATCAGGAGGCGGGGTGGGTTTATACAAACACTTTACTGGCTATAGCCGTGCTTGGAAAAAAACAGAAATATGAGGAAATCCTGTCTCCATAAAACATGAGTTATGGCTTTACAAGCTTTTCCCCTTGTAGCAATGCACTCACATACCTGGGGCGGCTGCAGAAACCCGAAGCTGGAGAGGTTATATCCCAGCATCGCCATGCGGGAATGAAACTGCAGATACATAAATCTGGCTGTAATTGTGGAAATACATTGGAGACTGCGATAAAGAAAAGCCACAGGATTACACAGGCTTGGGAAACGCATTGTACTGTAAGATCAGCACCTCTGCCTTACAAAAGGAAAATTGATTCAGACAAAAACGTTCTAAATGGTTTATATTCTTAATATGTTATCAAACTAGTTACAAAGGCGTAACAGCGGTAGATGTAATTTACCTATTTCATGCAAGCACTAGATACTGTACAACACGGTAAATTGATTTACAAAGCTGGGAGGCAAAGCAGTACTACAAGAGATTATTTATTGACCCAGGGAGAACAAACCATCAGCAGGGGAAAGATGGGTCCGTCCCCTCCCTGCCCGCTCCGGCAGCCCCCCCCAGCATCGAGAGGTGACAGGGGAGTGGCGGCTTTTAGGGTAACCTCTTGTATGGCAAACCTTGATAGAGAGGGTGGCACGTCGTACTTTCTCAATCTATACCATAATTCCCGTTAAGATAACCCTGAGCTACGGAAAAGCACTTTTAAACACTGGTTTGAAGAAATGAAATACATTAAAACATTCTTGTATAGACGGGAAGCTGATTCTTGCCACCCCCCCAGATGCCATTCACCTTTCATGTACTCTCGATAACAAGCACGGCCATGATGCTACCGCTTATTCCAGGATTTCCCTTAAAAGCGGCGCAGGCGAGGGTGATGTGGGGTGGAGACTGCCGCTCCCCCAGCACCCCTGGAGAAATCAGGGAAGGGCCGGTGTGCCACCTCTCCTTATCTCCCCGCGGATGCTTCACCCCTGCTGTGGGACGGCTGCCCCTTAACGGGAGCACAGGATCCGTTAGGCTTCTTGACAACCCCCTCTTTGCCAGCCAAACACACCCCACCTTCAGCTCTTTCCCACCAAAAGGTAATTACCTTATGAGCTCATTACGACTACAGGATGTGCAATCACTGCCTGGAAATAATGTGCTATTTTTAGCACATCAGAGTAAAAAGTGGCAGATTGACAAGAATTATCCCTTAAGCAGTAAGGCAACTGGCTTGGTCAAACTGACTTTTTTTTTGGCTAGAAAATAAGTTCCCGCCCCTTCAGAGCAGGTGGGGCACCACCAGGCAGACCTGGTGCGAGGTCCACTGCCGCCGACGGCCCCCTCATCCATCCTGCCCCAGTTCCCCGGCTGGTGGACACGCCTGGGCTGGGGATCTACTGCTCTGCCTCTGGTTCTTCTGCCACGTCTTCACACATGGATTGGTTACAGCGACTCCTTCGTGGTCCCAGGGCCACCCCAGCCAGGTGTCGCATCTCCCTTCCAGGGCTGGCATGGAGCCACATGTCCCCTGTCTGCAGTGACAGCACCCTGGAGTCACCAATCCCCTTGGAGGAACCCCAGCTCCTGCAGGGATCCATGCAGAGATCGTGGGTGTCCTCAAGACCTGGGGATGGAAATGGTCCAGTCTTGCCTTCCTGGCAGCCTCCAAAATGCAAAGACAACGGCCACATGTCCAAGGAGGTGAGGACGGAGGATGACCCCAGGAACGCAGTCAGGAGCCCAAGAAAAGGAAGATGCTCAGCCGGACACTCAAAATGACAAATATCCCAAAGACGCCACTCAGGTCTCTGGGATTGCCCCCTGCGTCTGAGGAGACCCTTTTGAATATCCTCCTGCTCCTGCTCCCTGTTATGGACGTCGCCTCCATGACAAATGCCAGGGTGCCATCCTGCACCAGCCTGGGGACACGCACATGAGCTGAACGTGGTGGCAGCCGTGGTGGCCACCCCACTGCCCACCGCAGACCCCGCTGGGGCAGACGAGGCTGCCCGGCGCTCGCCGCTGCCCAGGAAGGGGCCGTGAGGATGAACTTCCCAAAAAAGAGAAAGCCCTACTGCCCCATTCCCATGGAGACCGTCACCAGCACAAAAACCTCTCGCTGTGCTCCGCAGCCCTGGCGCACAACAGCCCGCGGTCACCACGGACAACTGCAGGCAGGCGGAAATATTTCTGGGTCAAGAGAAAGCCCAGGAGGTGAAACGCTTGGAGGTTTCAGCCTCCAAGGGAGAACAAGGTAAAAGAAAGGGCTGATGCACATGCAAATAACGGTGTCCCTGGCTGGAAACAGCCAACCTCCCCAGTCCCTGCCAGGAATTCCCGGTTCTCCTCCCCAGACCATGGGAGCAGGTAACGGTCTCATGCCACCTTCCCTCCTGCAGCTCCAGGCAGACCGTTATTTATTCACCCGCCCACAGCACCCACACATCCCTGCAGAGCACGGAGGCTTTCGCCGCGCTGACGCAGCTCAGAGCGGTGGCACTCCTGCTCCCGAGCCCTGGTTTTCAGCAGGCAGGCGGCACCACGTACCGTGCTCCATGGCGGCAGAGCTACGCTGAGGACACAAAAAAATGGCCTCCCAGTACATCACCCCGGGATGTGAGATAAATTCCAGCTGAGGCAGCCCCAGCAGCCACCAGCCACCCCTGGGCACCGCCGCCACCCAGCCCACGTCCTCCTCTCCTTCAGCGGGTCCTCTGCCCCACCCCAGAGCCTCGCAGGAGCTTCCTAAAAACAGCGAGCACCCGGCGGGGAGGCCACTGCGCCCGCAGCTGCAGACTCGATAGGGACCGAGCTGCAGCTCTGCCACGTGCACCAGCCGCCCTGGCCCTCCCGTCGCTGCTCCCGCCGGCTGAAGCGGCTTCAGGAGAGGTTTCGCCCCACGCCGCCGTCCAGCTGTGCCCTCCTCCTCCACCCCAGATCAGCTCAGCAGCCGAATCCCAAGACGAAGCTATTCAGCAGGCGGCAGCTTCAGGCGCGACGGAAGGGGCAGAAGCGAGGAGAGCGATGGAGGAGATACAGTGCAGAGGAAAAGGGAAGATGCTGGAGTACGTCTGATGGAATCTGATGGAAGAGGGTTTTCTCTGGGCTCTGCTTTAGAAAAACTGTTTTACCATAAGAGAAAAAAAAACCCAGGCCGTTTTTAAATTAAAAAATGCACCCCTGTGCCATGGCAGAGAGGAAGGAGGCATTAACATTTCCAGCTCTGATGATTTTTTTAAACCTCCTGCACAATAATCTTAGCCCAATTTCCAAGGAACCAGCACTCGGCGGGGCCCCAGGGACCACGCGCAGGCGCTGGTGCCGTCCCCCTCCACGTGCCAGCACTGCCCCGGCAGAACCCGCGGCCCGATGCCCGCACGGTGCTCAGCCCATCCCATCAAACCAGCACCGCGTGCCCCGGCCCTCGGCAGCGTTTCCCCACCTCAGGAGCAGGAGGAGGCTGCTCTCTCGGCTGCGCAGGACACGACCGAAAACCAGCGAGGGAGGATGGAGGGAGGGAGGAGGGAGGGAGGAGTGCTGCCTTGCGGCTGTGCAGACAAATCGCCCAGCCGAAGACGATCCGTCCCGTTTAGTTGGGGTTTGATAGGTTCAAAGGGACCCCAAATCCTCCCAGCTGTGCCAAGAGCTGCACAGCTTCCCCAGTCCCGGCTGCTGCGACGCGACAGGCCGCGAGGTCCCGCCGTGCCGGCACTCGCAGCCGCGGTGACAGGTCCTCCAGCACCCCCGGGCAGGGGAAGGCGCTTCGGGAACGCACTGAACGACGAGGTGACTTTGAGTCACTGAAGAAACATCTGAGACATCTTCTTCTCCTCAGGCTGCTTCACCTCCCCGCGGGTGATGGAGAGCCGGGAGCAGCGCGGGGTCGGCTGGGTGCAAGGAGGGGACGAGCCCCGCGGCCAAAACCCTCCTCGCCCAGCCACCGCCGGCACGTATCCTGCATCCCAATCCCAGCTGCTGCACGAGCAGTCAGTCGCCTTTGCAAGCGCTGCGCAAAGCCCCGCCTCGCACTATAAAGTGCTCTCTAGGAACAGACTTTATGACTCCTTTCTAAATCTCAGCTATAAAAATATACATGCAATGCATGGCTACCTGCAGCTACCTCCTACCAGCCGTACAGCAATGCTCTCTGGAGTCTCTCCATAAGCAACGACAGATACAAGAGCGGTGCAGGACGATGTCAAATATGCTTAAAGTGTGTATGGATTACAACGCCATAAATATTTTAAGGGCTTGAGTGAATCTCTTGCTAACCTCAAGCTCCACTGCCCCTCTCAGCCCTTCCCACGGCAGTGGATGCCATCCAGGCAAAAGTACCGTATTTTTACCCTGGTGCTATCACCGTGTCTAACTGACACGCTAAATAAAGGCCAGGATAATTATAGCACTTACAGAAGAATCACGTGCCCTCAAAATAGTCACTTTTGGCTTCTGTAGATTATCAGATGATTTTATTTTCCCAAACACACCTGAAAGACAGCACGCTATAAGCACTCACCCTCTTCGTGCTTGCTCTGTATAAGCGTTATTTCATGCCAGCTTGCTCACTTGGAAGAATACAACAGCAAAATGGCACCGTACTTCCTCTGCCCAGGACAGCCCGGCCACTGAGAAAATACCAGGAAAGGGAACTGCACAGCTCCTTCAGCAACATCGACATGCCAACGCTACCGGCACACAGCACAGGCTGCACCCGCACAAGTTTGCCCAGGAAGCTGTCACAGATCTTAAATAATCCTATCATTTGCAGACAGGCTGTTACGGTCGTCAGGAACAATTTGGGACAATTCTGGCCAATGCCAAAGAGAAACTCACCCCTCCGGAATGGGCGCACTGGGGCACCCAGCAGGCGCAGGATTTGCAGACGCCGTACTCCAACGAGCACCGAGCATCGGTCCCTGTGCCCCGCCTCGCTCAGGTCCTGCAGAGGTGGGGAGTTTGGTCCCAGCCTGCTGCCAGGCGAAGGAACATACGTCCACCCCTGCCCTGCCCTGCAGCTTTTACCCAGGTACGATCAGAGGGACATCTGGTTTTGCCAAAACAACCCTTGCCAGGCAGTACGTCATGTCACAGCCCGTCCTGCTAAGGTCTGTGCGCATGAGAGACTGGCCAAAGAGAACCAGACCCTCTACGGTCATCGCAGGATGCTAAAAGAAATGAAGATTGTAGCCACTGGTATGTAAACCAACCAACTACACCAGCCCCAAGAATGCCGCCAGCCAGCAGAGCCAGCACTTGGAAACCTGTGACCAGAAATAAGACAACCTTCCAAATCATCAGCCCTTACGTAACGCGTGCGCAACTGCCTCCCCACAACATATGGCAGCGTCACTAGCATCTACGTACCCAGAAAAAAGCATCTCGGTGCCTGCCTCCAAGCGAAGAGTGACCTTGCTTCGGCTGGCAGCGAGGTACCTGCTCGGGCACGGGGGGGGCCGGGCGGGCGGTGGTAGGGAAGACGCAATCGTTACGTGCAACACTGCAAAACAAGGGAACGCCGCAAACACCCCTGCTCCCCTTCAGCCCGTGGGTGCACCAGTGCAACATGAACTCCCCTTCCCGAATTTAACCGATTCAAGAGCAACATTCGCATATGCCTTTCACTGACTGTTATTGTAGCACACAAAATATCCAAGTGTGGACACTGCTACAAAAGCATAAAGAAAAGGAAGCGGCAGCACGGGCAGCTGCTTGCACCGCCTGCAGAACCCCACCATGCAGGACGGAGCAGGAGACCATCTCAGTAAGGCGGGCATGACAAAATTTATGAAAACAACTAATGGTAACTGACAGGTGGCCGCAATTCAAAACAGGCCCTACAGAAAAACCCCACACTGCAGTACACAGAGAGCAGCCGATGTGCCCTCCTGCCTCCCGCCTCTGAACCTACCGCCGGCACGTTCAGACTTCGCGAGAGCGCAGAGCAAAGCGTGCATCGCATCACGAAGCTCCCCCAGCACCAAGGCAGTTATCAATTTAGAGCTGCCTGTTTATTCCAAAAGCAAGTGCAAAGGGGCTTATTTATTTACTTACTTCCATCTTTACTTTTGCCTGCTTCATCTGTTATTGTAACACAGGCTGGATCCTTCCCCACTTGCCTTAAGGATGTTGCTCATCAGCCGCGTTTCCGAAGGTGGCCTTCGCTGAGATGCTGCGCTGGGACGCTCGCCCTGTGCCCCGCCACCAGAAGCGGCCCCGCGGCTCTCTGAGACACGTCCTGCGAGGGACTAATGTCAAACGCTCCCAGATGTGCCCCCCAGGGTGATTTAACCCCCGTCCACCCGGCAGTCTCTGCCTTTCAGAGAGCAGACCCGCGTCCCCGGCACAGCACCCGGGACAGGCGGTGCAGCCGTCAGCACCGCGGCGGTTTGCAGTCTCGAAGCAGAATTGCTTCTGCTGGTCTGCTGACAGCGTTTTAAAAACCCAACCATGCCAGGACAAGGAAGTTTCAAGTAACAACTACTTTAAGGAGACGTTTATCTGCGGCACTGGTTAATCTGACTGCACTAATTAAAGAAATGCTATTTTAGCACAACTTATTTGCCTAAACGGTGCTTTAAACCCAGGTGACCTTTTCCAGAAGCTCACAGGGCAAGGTCCATCGGAGTCTGTGTCCACCTTCAGTGCTCCCCTACACCAGCCAGCACCACAGCTATCAGCCTGCAGGCGCAGAGCTCTTCACCCACCCCGGGAACCCCCTGCCACGGGCAGGGACGCTTCCCCCACTTCAGCTTCCGTGACCTAAGTGTCTCATTCAGATGAAACTGCAGGTTTTACAGATGAAATAACTAAGGAACAAAGAGGAGGGACGAGATCCCATCCTTCAGCAGTCCTAACCCCGCTGCACCCGATGTGGGCATCCCAGGGCATCCATGCGGGGTGAGGTCCACGGAGGAGCTCAGCCCCCGCCTCCCTCCATCGCCGGTGCCGAGGACCCGACCGATGCCGCGGGCCACAGTGGCACGGGCCCGTGGAGGAGTCCCCGCAGCCCGGTGGCTGGGACAAGGCTGGATCTGGACTAACACCAGTGGGTTACGGCTCCTTGTTACCACTTCCAGGGGCTGGACGTGAAACTCCAGCACAATGTCCCCGAAGCAGCAGCGGGGACCAGGGCATCTCCCAGGCGATGGTGGTGTCCCCTGCTCACCGTCAGCCCTGTTCCTCCATTCCCATGGCGATCCCCGGCCCCGCCAGCCGCACCACGACGTTGACCTTTCCTCTCTCTCCACAGAGGTCCACGGAACAAAGCAAAATCAAACAATTAGGCAGTGTCTGCGGGGGTCAACGTGCAGTCACTCCTTTCAGGCTGATTTACGGTTTCCCACGTCCCGTGCAGAAGCCAGTGCTGAAGCCATTCTGGGCTGCTTTTGACCCTTAGCCCCGTCTCGTGGAAACTGCACGGGGTATAAAACTGCAGCCCAGCTCGCCTCGCCTCCTAATCCTCGCACTTATCCTACAGGCACCGTGACCACCGAGGCACTGCCAAGACCTCTGCCAAGCCCCCGGGGCCGGCCCCGAGGCCGTGCACTTCTCCGCAGGGGTGAGGAATAAGCAGACAAACAAAGAGAGGGAATGGGAAATCTTGTGTTAAGAGGACGGCTGAAAAGAACAGCCCATCATTTCAGTTAAGGTCCAGCACTGGTGAGGGAAACACCAGCCCCCTTGCCCTTGGGGAAGCTTTTTGGCCGCTGCACCTGGGCGCGCTGGGAAGAGCAGCCCCTTTTCTAGACCTCAGGTACAGCATTCACATCTGTCCTGCGGAATCTGACTTTTGACTCAGATCTCAAGTCAAGGAGAGCTCAATTAGCCACAACAGAAAAAAGTCATGGAAGGAAGACGGCGGCCTGGCAGGGGCAGCTGCCTACATCCCCAGCCCAGGCAGGGTCAGGCACCCAAAATCCCTCCCCGTCTCAGGGAACCCTTTAGCCTGCCAGTGACAACCTCACGAAGGACACCGAAGAGGGCTGCGGAAGGCCAGGGCCATCAGCTGCCACCCAGCAGCCTCCCAGCTTCCCAGCACGCCCTCCCCACCCGGGCCCTCCCGTCCCCCCGCCGGGGGCTCATCCCTGCTGCCAGCTCCCAGCGTCGGTTCTCCCAGCGCCCTGTGCCTGGGATGGGCACCGGGTCTGCCGGGATGCAGGAGCCCCCGGCCGCTGTGGGCAGCTGGCCCGAGGCGCCTGTCCCTGCTCCAGGCACGGTGCCTTCCCACACCCAAGGGCCGCAAAAGCTCATTAGGAAATAATAACACGGCAGATTAAGCTCAGAGGATCCATCTTCTCCCTGTTCACTTCCAGGGGGTGAACAGAGAGCCAGAGGGATTTGGAAATTTCTGTCTTGCGTGCACGAGGTCGAATTGCTTACGCTCTCCGTTACTAATGCACTCCCCTGGCAAAACCCGCGTCCACTCCCTCTCCGCCCAGCCGTGCAGGAACCGTAACTGAGTTGCAGCTCAGCCGTGATAAGCCTTCCCGCGGTGAGGCTGCCGGGGGCCAAGCCCTGCCCCAGACTGGAGCCGTCTCCTGCTCGTCCCGGCGCTGTCACCGATGCCAGCAGCGCTTTGGCACTGCTGTCCCCCTCGCAGTTATCCCTTACAGGGGACCTGCTCACCGCTGCTAGGTTTTGTACTTCTTTGCACCCAAGAATGGATCACCTCCTCCTCAACAATACTGCAGTTATGTTTCAGGCTCAGAACCGTATTTCTGGGGGTTGCAGGTCTCGGGTCGGTTATGCGGCAGGAGCTGTGACCACAGCACCGGCTCGCTC
This sequence comes from Sagittarius serpentarius, assembly GCA_034782735.1. Classification (NCBI taxonomy): domain Eukaryota; kingdom Metazoa; phylum Chordata; class Aves; order Accipitriformes; family Sagittariidae; genus Sagittarius; species Sagittarius serpentarius. The sequence continues at coordinate 23,499,912 of JAVKLA010000002.1, read as the reverse complement.
TGCTCAGCCCCGGGGCTGCTGGAGCTGCCCCTCCCGGGGTCCCGCACCCCGCAAAGGGCCGTGGGGCAGCGGGTGGGCGCGACGGGAGCCAAAGGCTTCAGCCTCCTCGCCTGGTGCGAGACACGAAGGGTCGGGACGTGCCCTGGGCTGGGACAAGCCAAAAGCTCCGCTGCAGGCTGCTCTGCTTTCCCCTCGCTTGCAACCCTGCAGTGCAAAAGCAGCATCAACGCTGTACAGTGAAATCACCCTCACTGCCCACGGCGCTGGCCCTGGCAAGTCCAGGAACCCGAGCACCACGGCAGGCAAACGCCACGTCCCTCTCCACGAACCCCCCGCACCCAGCCTCTCACCAACGCGTCCTCAGAGAAACGCTGACGGAGCAAGGACGAGCTGCTCGCCCAGTTTTGCAGCGGAGGGAGGCTGCGGGGCAGGGAGGAGCCGCGGGGGACCCAGAGCAGCACCCAGCCGAAGCCGGGGCACAGGGGCTGCGCTGCCGCTCCCCGGGGGTGTTTCCCCCCTCCCCCGGCAGCCTCAGGACACCGTCGGGACGTGACGTGGCTCATCAGCATCAGCTCACGGATGCGGAGGTTAACTGTCTCCGAAAGCCGCGACTCTGGAAAAGCCCAGGAGAGCTGACTTGCGAATTACACACCTCCCGCGGAAGTTTAAATCGGCCGAAAATGCCGCAGACATTGTTCCCCATTACACTCAATGACATCCTCGTAACGAAATGCCACACGTTAATTAAAAAGCCCTATAGAAATAGGGACGCTCTCCGCTCGGCGGTACTGGGGGTTACTAAGGAAAGCCTCAACCTGATTTCTTTCCTCCAAGCCCTGTTAGTTGTGGTTTTATTTAATTCTGGGGGGCTTTGCCAAAGGGCCGCTGTGTTAACGCTGACAGTGGGAAGCATCCCATAAGGGCAGAGAGAAATCACTGTCATCCTTATTTAAGGCACACTCCACTGGGATTAATTCTGTAGTAGCACCTTATCCACATCTAGAACAAAACGCAGACATTGAGCTGGGGGACACGGGACCCAACCAACAGCAAAGCACGCAACTCCCACTCACGCCTGGGGAAGCAAGGCAAGGCAGAACGCAGGCTGCCAGCCACCGCTAACCCCCGCCAACGGCAGCGGCCTCGCGGACCCTCTGCTTGATTCCAAAGCCCCAGATGAAGAAATCTGTCATCGGAAAGCAGAAGTCGCAACCGGTGAAAGCCTCGGCAGTGGGCTTAAGGAGTTGCTTCCACGAAGCGGTGACAGGCTGTGCAGGCTTTGGGTTTTTATATCGCACGCAAGGGAGAATGATGCGAAACGGTAAACACAAAGGTCATAAATGCAAGTGGAAGAAAGGAAGGACGGTAGCAACACGGACCCGGACCAGAAGACAGAAAAGTCCATTCTGGATCAGGAGGAGAACCTTAATTTTGAGGAACAGCCCAGGAACACCGAGATTTAGGCAGGAGCTTGGTCCAAGAAAGTCACCTTTGGAGGGAGGTCCGACAGTGCCACTGCAAGGGCAGGAGCCGAGGCGTGGTTCAGACAGCAGTCCCGACGGCGCGGGGGCCTTGGGGGTCCCTGTACGGATGGAGGAGGATGGCCTGGCACGGCGGGGACGCTCCCGACCTCTGTCACACCCCTACTGCCCTGATCCTGTCTCACCGTCGTCTCCAACCCCAGCCCTCTCCTCGGCTGCTGCGTTTTCTATCGCCCTCACGTTTTCTCTTCTCCACTTCCAACGGCCCCAGGAGCTCCAGGTTTTCGGATCCCAAAGACATTCTGTTCTCATTACACATTTCCTTTGGAAAGCCATTGTTGTTTGCAAGCCAGAAATATTAGTCAGCATGCTATATAGTGAAACGCTAATGAGAATTAAATCGATTCATGAAAAGTACTTGCTCAGCACGTTTATTGTCTATCCTTCAAACATAACTATATTGGATTCTGGCTTTTTTTTCCAGTCCCAATATACTGTCCGTTCAATGAGTTAAGTATATAGATAACGTATAGCTACAACCGCAATAAACTACCTAATCTATATATTCCTAAAGTCTCCCTCTACCTCCAGAATGGCTTAATCAATTCTTGTAGGTTTTTTATTAAAGAAAAATTTCATATAGCAGCTAGATGCATTCCTTTGGGATTCCAGCTTATGTGCCAAGCTAAAAGCCAATACAGTCTGAAACAGCCCTGCTATAAACTCTCTGAAAAACAGAAAAACCCCATCGATATGATAAATATGCCACTATAATTAAAGGCTTTGGTAACAGACATTATGCAGCCAAAATATTCTATTTCTAGCTGCAGCGTTGATCAAATTTTGACATCCAACGTTAACTAGCTGGAGTCTCTCTGGCCTCACAAAGCACAACGCCACAAAGCTTTTGTTAATCACCGTTCATAAAAATGCCTCGTCTATCTGGTGAGACACCAGTACCGGGCGAATACTGACCCACCTTACTTCGCTCCTTCCCACAGCTGCCCGAACCAGCCTACGATTTTTCTCCATGCTCAGGAGTCCAGTGCTTATGTTCTTTACTGCCAGACATGAAAGATTAAAATACGTGCGAACCTTGAATTTCCAATGAGATGCTCAATGCAGAAGGAAAATGGGTCTCAGCGTACGCTCAGCTCCGGCGGGGCCGCAGCCCGGCTGGGAGCGGAGGGAGGCTCCCAGCTGAAAGATCTAAAGCAAATACGTTAAAATTATGATGTTAAAATTATTAGGGTGCAGCCAGCCCGTGGCTCTGAGCCCTGCAATGCTCGCGCCCCTTCGGGAGGGATTTCCTGGCCTTTGCATTTCCACAATGCGAAGCACAGCCTACAAACCCGGACAGGTTTTTCAGTCCGCTCCCTTGTCCGCAGAAGAGCGGTTTCCATTTACATCAACTCTCCTGGTCAGGACCAAAGACTGAACAGTTTGGCAGAACAGACGCCCCCCCGGTTTCCATAAGGAGAACTGGGATCATCCACTCATGGAAGCACAAAGTTGATCCCCGGAGCAGCTAAAAGATCGCGCGGCTTAGAACACGGCTGATTACTCTACAGACCGATTACGTAAAGGTGGCACCATCTTGCTCAGCAGCACAGCTCCTGATGTGTATCTGGAGAGACAGCTGCTGACTTTATTGAGTAAAGTAAGATTTTACCCCGGCTGTCCCCTACAGATAACAAGGCAGAAGAAGCACGACAGCATCTTGCATTTTGCGTGCGTGCGCAGAATAAACTATATTCCTCACGAAATTTCCACTGCCAAGCCGCTTTTGCAAATGAAGACAACGGTTACCAGTGAAGGTAATCTACACGGATGCTAATTGCCAAAGTGTAATTAAGGGCAAAGTACGGTCTGCTTCTTTAAAACGAGGATGCGGGAGGAGCAAAGCGCCCAGCTGCTCGCCAGGACCGTGCCAGACTGGTCCACCGGCAGTTACAAAAATCCTGGTTTTCCTTAGAAAAAAGAGCCGTTCTCCACCAGCAGTCTGGCGCACACTTCACCCAACTTCCCTCTGCGCTGGCCCTTTTCAGAAAAAGATCAGACTCGAAGGACCAGGCATTTTTTGCGGATATCCAGTTCAGTCCTGGCCATAATTACACCACAGACACGACAACCTCCGCGCCGTGCGCAGGAAAACTGCCCGGCCAGCCCCAAATCCCGCAGGTCCCCTTAGAAACAGCCATATCCCAGCACATCTCACCCGGTAAATTCCTGGAAAATCAGATCGTCACAGAATCTGTGCCACAGAGCAACGGGAGAGAAAGACTGCACGCAACTGTCGCGTACCCACCCACCGACCGCGTACCCGGGGGACGAGGTTGCAGCGACTTCAGACCTCACCACCCTTCCTCGCGTTTCCCAGCGCTACTGGGCGCAAAAGGCAGCAGTTACCCTTCTGTCTAGAAATGGAAACAGCGTGATGGATATTTAATAGCTACCTTCAACTGTGAGAACTCCTTGTGTCAATGTCCCAAAATGTACAAAATAAGACAGGCTTGTGTGAACAGGAGGCAGGTGGTGGCAGTGGGGGGAGACACGTAGAATTTGAGTGTGAAGCTTAAAAATACGTTTTCATTTCAGATGGTCAGGTAGGCCCGTGCCCACCAGCCAGGGGATGGTTTACGGGCAGTGATTTAATACACGCGCCAACCCCTGAACAGCCACACGCTGTGGGGACGACGGAGGAGAAGAACCATCTCCCGACCCGCCGGGGCGACCGCTGCCCCGACCCCGCTGCCAGCACAGACGGGTGCAGAAATCTGGAAAGAAGCGCGCTTCCGAACGCTTCCTTTTCCGGAGAGGAAGGAGCTGGTCTTCGGGATTCAGGCAGAAGAGCTGGTGCATCTCCTGCCCCGCTCCTGCCACTGCCCGATCCACCGCGCTTCTGCCCCACCACCCTCCAGCACCCCTGAACACAAACCGCACAGGCAAATACACCTCTGGGGTGACATATTTAATGAGATTTCATTTCTATTTTAATCTTTTTTTTTTTTTTTTGACAAGCCATATATTTCAAACATAGACAAAACTGTCTAATACCCACGCTTTTATTTTCTAGAAGTGCCAGTATTTCACACGCCGAGGGAGCACGGCTCAGCGAACCGGCAGCAACAGGCGACGCCGGGGACCTTGGCTCTGCCATTTCAGCCCACTCGGTGCAGCGTAACAACAAAAAGCTTTCCGGTCCGTGAGTCCCAGCGAACACGTTTCCCCGCGGGGCCAGCTCGCACGCCCCCGCCCCGCAGCACCCCGGACGCCGCCCTTCACGATCCTCTTCCTCACCGTGCAAAAACGCGCTGGCAGCGGCAGGGCTCGTGCAGGGAGCTGCTTCGCACCTTGGTCCACGCTGCTCCATCCTCCGAAAGGCTGCTCTCGCCCCCACGCACGCGCCCGGCGGGGGCCTTGCGAAGGCAGGGCTGTGACTGCAGGAGGTTCGGCTCGGGGCATGGCCCAGCCTGCAGGAACGCCGCCACATCGGCCCACGGACGCCGGAGCTGGTTTGGCAGACCGTCACCTCCTGAAGAAAAACCTGGCTTGCGTCTCATGCTCAGAAGACACCCCTAGGTTTCTGCATAAACGCAGATGACCGTATAAACCCTAATTCTGACATCCTTACTTGCGCGCATGGAGTCTTCCCACTTCTTCAGATCTTTCTGAAAACTCACCCCCCCATTTCTTCCACATCTCCTCCTTTGTGCTGGTGCCCAGAGCAAAGCGACCTTCGCTTCAGCCCGGCCCCCACCAGCAGTTCACTCCGTAGCTGGTTATCCAGTTCTGTGAGGAACGTAATAAAACCAGACTGCACCAGCTAACAGCGCCTCGTGCAAAATTAGGGTTGGTTAAGACGTTGCTGTACTTAGGTGAAAGCTCCAAAAAACGTTCAAAGTATTAACTCCTTTCTGTCGTGACCGAAGACGGTGGGTTTTGCTTTTCTCCTGGGCTCTGGCAGCAGCTGGCAGAGCTCTGCTGACAAGGTGAGGAAGCACAAGCAAAAACGGCTCCTGGGATGATGAAGGTGCCGCACAGATCTGAGCAGATTTCAGAAAGCCACCAAGAGCCACAGCAGCTGTAACTCTGCTGGGAATACAAAGGGGGAATCCGCAAGAGGTGGCCGATGAAGACACAGATTAGGATACATTTTCCTGAGTTCTGAAGCTCCTGAGAGGCTGATAGGAACAACAGCCAAAAATAAGTAACCACAAATCCTGCCGCAAGAGGGGATTTAGCCCCATCCTTTCAAATCACCCCCCCAGCCCTGGCAGGACAAGCTCAGGCCCACGTATACGCGCACGCTAACCGTAGTGTCGCTGCACCCGTCAGAACCTGCTCCCCACCTCCTTCTCGCCACGCAAGAGCCACAGTCTCTGCAGACGCTCGCTGTGGGTTCATCAGCCTCGCAGGCAATTCCAGACCATCAATATGAAATTGCTCTCATACTGCTGTGATAATTTACTCTGGAAAATTTTCAAAGAAAAGAATTTGACCTGAAACCTTCTTATTTGCGGAAGCATCTCCAAAGCTTTCTGTCACCAAACAGTAATTGGGGTTTTTGACCACAAACAAGCGGCTGACGACAGCAGCACCGTTCAGTTCTCTCTGCAACAGCACCAACATCTGACCCCTGCACTAAGGAGGTGTTGTCTATTCTTGACAAAATTGATAGCAAATAAAATACAGCACTTCTCGCATGGCAAATCCCTGCTTGTTCGCCAGCCTTCTCCAGTAACGCGCTGTCACTTCTGCCAACCGACAGTCGCGCCACTCTTCCTCTGTCGTTTGGAGACCAGGAGCACGGTGATTTCGGAGGGTTCGCGCTACAACGCCACCCCCTACTCGGAGCCACAGCCGCCCCGCGCGAGGCAGAGGGACCGCTCCCGTTCCGGCGGGAGCACACGCGTGCTCTGCTCTGCTCTGCGTGTCGGGTCGGGATTCCCACCGCTCCTGCACAAACTGTGCTCACCACGGGGTACGTGGCATTCCTACAAGTCCCCCGGAGGGCTGAAGCGCTGAGGGTACCACACGGCTCGGTTTTTCCCGCTGGCAAACTCCCACCTCGCGCAGCGCGAGACGAAGATAAGCACACGCCGTCCTCGAACACGCAGGACCAAGTGCCTATCGGCTCTGGAGGAGCCACCCCCCAAGCCAACGAGGACGCCGCTTTCCGTTGACACCCAAAATCACCCAACGCTGTGCAGGCAGAGGCCGTTCCCAGTGCCCCTACCCACGCCCGGGAACCCACCTTCACGCGTGATGCCGCCCGCCCCGGAGAGGACACCCGCCCCTACGCGAGCTGCGGAGGAGCTTCCACAGACTGACGGCGTCTCCACCAGGACCTTGCCCCCTACCACTGACGGCATCTCCGCGAGGGTCTTGCTCGCCGCGCGGCCTTTGCCCATCTTCCTACCCGGCTTCCCGGGGAAGCCAGCCTGCGAGGTTTCAGCTGGGGAACAGACCTGCCAGGCGCACCAACAGGGAGGGATCACAGACGCTGCCGGCGCCTCCCGTCTTGTACGGGGCAAACCGAAGCACCCTGCAAGTGTCGGCTTTGCTGGAATGTGGCCACAGACGTCATTCCCATGGACACGGTCCCTTTGAGCTCCTGAAGAGCGAGTCAAAAATGAAAAATAAGTGGGCTGCTCAAGGCACTTTTAGTATTCCCCAGACACCTTAAAAAAAGCCTCCTACTGTGCATTACCTAATTTTTACATGACAGAAGCAGAAAATTTCTTCTTTCATGGTGCTATTGCACGTATCTTTCTACAATGGTATTACCGTGTGTGTGTGCATGTCCGTACGTATCTCTCTGTATTTGTCTTTAACTTCTTATATGGGAAAGTGATAAGCAAAGTAGTTCTTTCAGGAGACCGGCTCCTACGAGGGGGATAGCCGGCAGTTTCACAGCAGGTAACATTGTAAAACAGGTATGAAAAGTTAACAGAAAACACGTTTCAAGCTGGTGAAGAAACAGCAGCACTAGAAATATTTTCAATGGGTCTCCATAACAACTTGTCTTTCTGCCTCCCGTTAAAAATGAGAGTCAATATGTCACTAGTTTTCCAGTGGACATTTAGCGGATGTTTTTCTCAGCTGCCTTTTGTATCCTTTGTATTTAAAATTATATACTTGGAAATAAATTTAAAAGGAAAAAGGAGACGAAACCCAAGAAACTCTCAGCTTTGACTGTTACTTTGTCTTCCAATTTATTGTGCATTTCAGGCAGTTTTCTTCCGAGCCCACAAACCGTATGTATGTAAATGTTTGAGCAGGGAATGAAGGATGCTGCCCTGACAGTGTGCAGCTCTACTGAGATTCAGCTGAGTGAGAATGATAGGTTTCTGTTGCAAACACATTTCCAATGCTATAAATAAAAACGTTCCTTTGAACAGAGCCAACAGCAAACCGGCCAAAGAAACCGGGCGGTATCGCTTCCACCAGCCCGGGGACCCGCAGGCTGGGAGGGGTGCGATCCTGCACCCGCTGCAGCCCACGGACTTTGCTGACGGACTTCTCCCCGCTACCACAACGCGCTGGCAGTGCTGCGGTGGCTTTGCCGGAGCCTCGCCGGTGCCGGACTGTGAGACCAGGCGATGCCCGGGGAGCCCGACCCGCCGCGCAGACCCGCAGCCTTGGACCCAAAGTCCGCCTTACTCCGCGCTCCTGACGACAGGTTTGGCATCGCTCCCTGTTCCTGCACCCCGGGTTCAGGCCGCGGGAGAGGAGGGAAGGCTCTGGGAGCAGACACGAACTTCTCGGCACGAAGCCGCCTGGCTTCTGGCGCTCTCGGCAGCAGGGAGCAACCTCCGGTGCAGAACACGTCTGAAGTCCTGAGCACAGGTGATGAGACCCTGCTGCGGAAGCAGCGGTCTGCTAACCCATTTCCCAGGAAAAGCAATTGGAAACTCTCAGAAGATAAAAAGATAACGAACAAGTAACCTTCACAGTAGCCAGCGCTGCAAAAACCCAAGGTTCCCCTTTGTGCTGACTGCCTGTTATTAATGATCCTGTCAGGTCTCCTAATGAACTTTGCGCTTCATGTGGAAAACGTGGGGTTTGTCCAACAGCGTAGTCAAGAGCTCGTTTTTATTTATGTCTGATCTTACACAAGAAAGTTCTCAAATTCCGAATCTAAGCAACTGCACTTTCGTATTTATTTTCTCACATCTCCACGTTCTTGTAGTACTACTGAGGTCTGAAACAAAACATCGCTGTCTTTTCAGGAAAATGCTTGATGCATCGAGCAATGGCAAATCATTAATTATTTCAAGCCTTTTATACCACCACTGACACCACAGTGAAGAATTTAAAACATTTCCTCAGACAAGCAGCTCAGTCACAGCAAAACCGCAGCGCAAGAGCATTGCTTCGTTTCTTCAAAGCTTGCTTTATTCTAACAACGGCTGCGAGGCTGCCTCGCTGGCACACTGCTCCGCGTCTGCGTTTGGAGACACGGAGCACAAGGTGGCAAACATAAATTAAATATACTGCTAGACCAGACCCCTGCCACGGAGATGAACAGAAAGCCTTCGGGAACGGCCGCCCCTCGCCGCCAGCCAAGGCACTCCCCGGGGACGCGTCGCGGGGCAGTGACACCCACGGGAGCGGGGTCCCCAGCACCCGTGGCCAGCAGCCGGGCCAACGCCAAGGGAGGGAGCCTTAACGGGCATTGCTGCCTTCTCACATCTGACGGTCCCCACACCACAAACCGCTGCCTTTATTGCTTTTAAAAGGTGCCTCCGTGGCATGTAATGTTATTAAAATATCAGCTTTTCTGAGTCAAGAAAGGCCAACGTCTCCATGTTCAGGCAGCAGCCGGGGGCCCCCGAGTCCCGGCACGTGGCTGAGACCCGCAGCCCTGCTCGCCGGCAGACGCAGACCATCCCCCAGAGCCCAGCGAAGACAGATGCTGGGACAGCGTCCTCCCCAAAACAGCACACTACTGGAATACACAAAAAAACCCAACCAAAAACCAACAGTAAAACCACTCACGGAGGTGCCGACCCAGCTGCCCCGACCCACTGCACCCGCTCCCTCTGCCTGCAGCACCTCTGTCCCCCCAACACCGTCCCTGAGCCCGCCGGGGCCAGGGGACACGGGGACAAGCTCTCCAGGCTCCTCCGCCTGCTCGGATGGGCTTTCGGGAGTGAAAATGAGGGCAAAAGAGAGGAAGGAGTCACCCAAGCTCAGACAATGAACCGTTCGTTCAACGTGGGAATATTACCAAAGTAAACTTCAGATAATCAAATAAAAAAGGCCTTATTTAGAAACAGAATATTCAGGTATTATCTAGCAGCACCGAACCCCTACTCACATGCCTTTATCAAGCACAGCCAGAGGTTTATTTTGTTGACAGGTTTAACCACTGCCCTTATCTGAAACGTAAATAAGACCTCTTAAAATCAGCTCTGCCTCCAAGTGCTTCTTTCTTTCCCCAGCAATGGAGAAGCCAGACGTCAGACGGGCCGCACTTCGGGGAGGCCGTAAAGCCCGTCCACATCCCCACACGCTGCCGGGGTGAGCGGCACAAACACATGCGTACAGCGGCAAAAAAACACGTTACAAACTTCCAGCGAGCAGCTTCGCTCCCCAGATGTGCGCCGTGATTAACAGCACTGCGTATGAAAATGATGACTTATGCTTTGGACAGTTTCTCCATATTTAGGTAAAAATAGAAATACATAAATTAGAAACAACAAGCGTAGGAACAGCCTGGGTGAGGAAACACTATGGATCTCAGCAAGATGTGAGGTATCTACGCCCGGGAGGGAATGACCTTCAAAACTCATTCACCGCTCGCAGCCTGTACGGTGACGGTTTTTCTCACTTGTGAGGCATTATACATTCCTACTATGTACGCTTTAATTTTGCATGGACCATAAATACTCGGCTTAGAAGGCAGCATGAAAGCAACAGAAAACAAATATTTAACTGGAGTAACCTTGATTTTGAGGGTGATACGAGCTAATTCTCTGTACCTTAGGTCATGCATGCTAAATACCGGGATTCACTATTTACTATGCTGAACATAAAATAAGACACTTAAATACGTTATAAAGTAGTATTTTATCAAAAAAAAAAAAAAAAAAAAAAAGACACGCAAAATGACGACACTTTGTTAAATTACCTTAAGGACAGAAAATCCAGATTTTTCTTAACTGCATTGCCTACACTTTCTCTCCCAAACTACAGTTTTCCATTTAATTTGTATCAAAAACAGCCTCTGAGAGACGAATTAGTTTTGTTTATGCAAAATAAACCGGGTTGCCGTTGTAGTTATTTACTGGGTCACACCTTACAACCCAGGTGGGGGAGGTGAGGGAGGAAGGAGCGGCATCAGCATTCTTCAGCCCTTACTGGCACAAAACACCGTACTTATCTATTTTAGACTATTTAAGCAAAAATGACGGTGCCTCCCGTAGCCTGCAGCACTCCTCGGTAACCGTTCTCGAGCGTTATCATTTAGAGCGTGTTTCTGCCTGTAAACGGAGAGATGCTCCCTCCTCCTCGGACTTGCGGGACAGGGAGAACGGGGGAGACCCAGCGAAGGGGGGAAGGTGGGAGCTGTTGCTGTGTACATCTTGAGTCACCTTTTCTCCAAACTCTGCCCTGAACCTCCCGTCGCCTACGGACTGGGCTGAAGGCAGCCGACACCAGCCGGACTCGTCGCGAGTGCGACAGCGCACCGGTTTCCAGCGAGCTCCCTTGCCGGGGCGACGATAACCGCGGGGAGGGAGGGTGCAAGCACCCGGAGCCACGGATGCTGCCCCCGGCCCTCCGGCCGCCGCCTCCCGTTACCCGAGGAGCTGCAGCGCAGAGGGCGAGCCCCCTCCGCCACTCTGCCGACACACGACATCCCACCCTCTCGGCGCCCTGCGCCCCGGTCCCGCGCAGCCCCCGGCGGGGGGGGGGGCCCC
>JAVKLA010000002.1:23458754-23486801 GCA_034782735.1 Sagittarius serpentarius | reverse complement strand
CGAGTAACAAGACAGGCGAGGTTGGAGGAGGAGGAGGAGGAGGAGGAGAAGGGGGCTGCGTCCTGGGGCCGGCAGGTGAATGAGCCCGACCCCGCAGGCCTGCGGTCAGTGCCGAGGCACCGGCCTGCGCCCGGCTCTCTTGCCAGGGACAGATTCGGGTTAATAGGTTGGTGGTCCCATAGAGGGGTCGGCTGCGGCGGCCCTCTGAGCGGAGCGGTGCGGCAGCCCAAATGCCGAGGTGGTCCCCAGGGCACGAGCTTCCCTCTGAGCCTTCATTTGCTGTGGAAGGAAACTTTTACGTCGCTGGTCATTTCACAAAATGGACTCTCAAAGTGATCGGCGTTGGCTGGGATGCAGCGGGTGCTGCAGCGGGTGCTGCAGCGGGTGCTGCTCTGGAGAAGTGAAATGCCTGGTGGCAGTGTCAGCAGCGACCAGGGATGGGAGCCCGGCCGGCAGCGCTGCAGATCTCTGCCTCCGGCCCTGGCCTTTCCCTGCCTGGGTGTCACACTCCGTCCATGGCCATCCCTGCGCAGAGGAAGGCCCCCGCCGAGGGGTTCAGCATTGCTCCCACCAGGACCCTGACTCCACACACGCTGACAAATGCCCAAACCAAACAGGCCACAGTGAGGGTCCGTGTTAAGCTGCCTCTGGTCTGTCCCACTGCACCACGGGCCCTGTCCCCGCTGCGCCTTCCTGACTCAGCTCATCTTTGCCTGGAGACTCACGTTCATCCCCTTCAGCTGCGTTTGCAGGCTGCAGTGCAGCTCCCATCCTCCCCTCGTGAGCCCCAGCCTTAGACTCCAACTGTGCGGCTGTCTAACTGGTCCCCGTATTATCTCTGCTCCAACTTTGCTCATTCCCTGCCTTCCCAGCCAGAAAGATGGTTTACAAAACCACGTTCCTCGCCTTTCCCTAGGCGGTGCAGGCTCCCTTCCCACCAACCCTTCCAGACCTCTCCCGGCTGCAGGGCAGCATCCCTTCCTGCACTGTGCCGCCCAGCTGAGCTCCGCTCGAAAGGAGAACGGGTGGCTCTCCGGGCTCTCGTACCCCCGACACACCGTCCGTCCGCACTGCGGGGAGCCCACGCTCCGGCGTGTAGGACTGGGATCCTGGCGCTTTTCTTTGGGGCCGTGCGGTTCAGGGGTTGTCCCCATGACGAGTAACAAGAGATGAGTCCTTCCCAGCCCCTGCCTCCCCGTCCCCAGCCCGGCTGGCTGCACTGGGTCGGCCCGTCAGGCTGGGCGCACCCCTGCGACGGTTGTGCTCGTGGAGAGACCACAGAGGAGGACCAGGCTCCGTTACCTTAGTATCCAATAGGCAATTAGTCCAAATGTCCAGTTAACATAAATGACAGAGTGGGAAGGGGATGTCACAGGCAGCGGTGCTGCAGCAGTGAGACCTGGACAGCGGGCAACATCTTGAAGATGACATTCTTCTGCTAGAAAAAAAGATGGGAAACCCGGAGGCTTGGCCTGTGCGGGATGTCTGTTGGAAGACTGAATTTTGCAGCTCCCCAGGAAGATGGGTTGTGCCCGGCGCGTTGTTGGGAGGCGTGATGCAAAGCCCGGAACAACAACGGTGCTTTTCACAAAGACTGAGACTCGCTCCTGAACCATCTGGGCACTTTCACAAAGATGCTTGTATTCACTAAAGTAGCTGCTACTTTGTCATGTATCCCACTCCGCATAAATTGTTCATCTGCCTCAGAGCTCCCTTTCTGAACCAGCTGAACTGTTAATGAAGAATGGGATCCTCAGCATTAGCAGGTGCTGCTTTCATCAAGAACAGAAGCTTCTGAGCCAGCTGAGCGCCTTAATGAAGAGAGCATTCATGCCACAGCAGCCACGGCTTTGTCAGGGAGCCTCTCACCCATGCCACGGCTCAGCTGTTGACTTTGTTCCTCGACCAAGTCAACAGTTATGCCGAGGTTCCCGTTTTCGACAGAGAAACTGCATTGTTTTATAAAGACCCTCGCTGAGGCAAGGCAGGAGCCCCTTGGCCGAGTTCATCCCGCTCCGCTGCCGCAGACTTGTCCTCAGAACCGGGAACGTCGCTGGAGCCAGACATCCGAGGGCAGCTCTGTGCTTCTCTCTCAAACTACCTGAAAAGCTTTCCACCGAGCGTATCAAAGGCTGGGAGATGCCTTTATAAAAATACTCTCTGTTCCCCAGCTTTGATCAACAAGCATGCAGTTTTGATGGGTAACGTCTTTTTTTATTTTATAAATAATTAACACAGTAAATCCTACAAATTCTCCATATTTGGATTCTCCGTTACTTGGAGTTTTGAGTTCAAAAATCCAAAATGCAGCTTTCCAAATCTATATTTACAGTGAATTCTTAGATGCATTTGTTTGCCGGTGGGCTGTATTTCAGTAAGTGGTTATGTCTTAAAAGCCTGGGGGGGCAGAGCGTGGGTGTCTCTGCTGCTCAGAGGAGCAGAGCAGAACGCTCCCCACAAGGGCAGCGTGCACCCCCGTCCGGAGGACGGCACCTGCGTTACAAACCATTGCAAAGCATCCAGCACGCAGCAGGACAAGGGTCGGCAGAGCCGTGCGTGAGAAACCGTGCCGAGGTGCAGTCGGGACGCTCTTTGCCTCTGCCGCAGGGCAGAAACCGAGCTCCGGCGGTTTCGCGCCGACCGAGGCTGCACCAGCAGCCCGGTCCCATCCTGCCCGGCTCGTCAGCCCTGCCGTGGCTCCTAGGTTTGCGAGGCTGCCTCAGGCTCTGGGCCCAACGTCGCCTGTTTAACCAGCACAGTCAGGCCTAAGTATCTCGGATACATTTCCAAGTATAAGCAGCCAATTTTGTGTCTTACTTTGCGTTTATCTGGTGCAATAATAGATGGTGCGTTGACAAAGCTAACGGTGATCCAGCCTAGTGTGATCAGGTGGTGTTTGGAAAATACTCAGTTGTCTGAATATTTAATGTTAAGAGAAGCGAAGATGCAATAACTGCCTCAAGTTCAGAAGTCATGCATTGCTCTTTGCCTGTGTCAGGTATTTCAACAGAAAATGCCATGCGTTATCTATTTATCATCCATAATCCCTATATTTATCATCCGCTATGATTTATCGTCCATAACGAGCTGTAGCTTTGCGGGCGGATGCAGTCGTACGCGGGGCGTGGAGAACAAAGCCTGGGTGTTCCCGAAGGCAAGGCTGGCAGCAGAGACCTGCCTGCTGCGGGACGCCTGAGCGCCTGGCTCCGGGGATCCGGCTGCAGACCCCTGTGTAACCAGCAGCCACGCTCTGAGCCGGCACAGCGTTAAAGGATGACTGTTCGTCTCTAAATTACGCTAACGTTGTAAGTAATAACTACTTATTCTGCTCAAGATGACCAAAATACGGACCTCTGCTTTAACTGGCATTTCTTGTTTAACTGCAGCCTGTTCTGGTTAGATACTTTCTGCATTTTCTTCATCCGGAGCCGGGAAACGCGGCTGTCAGCTTTGCTTTTGCTTTTCAGCAGGTACCTGCATCTGAAATTACATAAAAGCAGCGGTTCTTATCACCTGAGCTCCAACACGAGCCCAGCACCATCCAGATGAGATGTCAGCATGCGGCCCAGCTCACAGGCTGTGCCCATAACTTAAATGGTCAACAGCACTGGCAGCGTTACCGTTACGCTTCCAAACCGGCGGAATTCGCAGTCCCCGGTCTGTTCTCCCAGGCTACCTGCAGCGTGAAGCGGGCATCGATTCACCAGTTCACGCTTGCTCTCAGTTTTCTGTACACTGAGAAGAGACAGAAACCAAAGAGCAATTTCTCTGTTATCCCTTAATTACTTTTTGTTGATGAAAAGTTTTGGAAAAGAAGGCTTAACCTCTTCTTGAAAGAGGCCCACCTAGCTATTGCAACCAGCCCACTGCGTATCTGAGTTCCTTTACATTTACCTGGTCTCAATCTGGAATAAATGCTTGTATATTCTTCATACGGTATTTTTCTACAATAATGAATAACGATAAACACTACAGTCGCTGACGAGGGACCCGTCGCTGGCTGTAGGCCGGTATTTTAGAACTGCACGCTGGTTACGGACAGGAGCTTGTTCCGGGGGATGCAGACGAGGGAGCGTTCCGCCATCAGTTAATGTTCGTGGAGTGTGGAAGCCCTTTAGCTGGTGTTTGTGCATCTTTCACCCTCAGCTGAACACCAACGGCCTTGGGAGGCATTGGGACCAGCAACTGAGTTTCCTCCTCCCACAAAGTTAGGTCAGTAAGTTCTAGTTGTTTAGCCCGAGCTGATGTCATTCAGACACATCTCGTGCAGCGGCGGTGGTGGGAGTGGCTGGGGGAGAGACAAGCCCTATCAACAAGAAACGCCTCGAGTCTTACTTCTCTCGTGATTCCTCCCAGCACAGGGGGAAGGAGGGTGATGTGCCCCCTACGTATTTATGTGTGTGTCTTTGGTCCCTTTATTATTTCTATATATCCTGATATTATTTCTGGCAGCACCATCTGATGGGAAGGGGCTGCTGTGCTCAGAGGTGGCTTCATGTGCCACGAGGGATGATCCCCTTCCACCGCGCTCCTGGAGGGTGATTCATGCTGAGCTGAAGAGAAAAGAAGGAGGCAAAGAAAGGTGAGGAAAGGAGGAGACTCAAAATGAGAGAGAAAGAGAAGAAAAGGGGATGAGGGAAGAGAAAAGGGTGGTGAGGATGAAAGCTGTAAGAGGGCCAGGAGTGAAAGAAGGGGCTGGACCGTCCCAGTGTCCTCCCCACGTGTACCCACGGGGCAACAGGCGGTAGCATCCAGCTTCCCGACTCCCAGGCATTTAAAATTTTAACCATAATTTGCAATTATAACCACAGGATAAAATTTCAGCCTGTTAGGAGGAGGTGGGAACCTGCAGGGTGATGCACGTTAATTGCTGTTGACATACAGGGACAGGCTCATTAGACAGAGGTCTCCGTCAGTTCTAGCACACAATTTTTGGCTCGAGACCGGTATTTCAGAGCCCGTGCTGCTAGGCAGGTCACAGTAATAGACCTTGTCCCCCCGCCCTTGAGCTGCAGGGATGCAGAGCAGCTCTCGGGGTGGGGAAGGTGCTGGGAAGAGCCTGGCAAGGGGCCGCGGCAAAGCTCAGGCCTCCTCTCTGCCGCCCCACGTACAGTGGGGTCCAGTGCAGGTCGTGACTGCAAGTCACCTGCGGCAGTGATGACGAAGAAAGAAGGGGAGGGGGGTCCTCTGCTCAGGTACCACCGTCCTGGGTACAGTCGAGGGAAAACCCCGCTCAACCTCAGTTCCGAGCAGTGTGACTTGTTACCCGAGAGCCTTCTGCCCGGCAGGACCGGCAACGAGCCTCCATCAACAGCCCGGTTTTCAGCAACGTAATTTCCACGCTAGCAACGCTCAGAAGTCTCCATCTGATGTCATGCCCTGTAACACGCTGCTTCTCCAGCACAATCTGTCACCCGGAGGAGGAGCATCTCTCCAGAGGGTGTTTGCTGCCAACACTCCCCGGCAAACTAGGCAGAATTTCTACCAAGGGTGTTTCTCCCGGCTGGAGGGCGCCTGCCGGGGATGGAGTCCTCTTGCAGCAGATGCAGCCTGTCCCGCTGGGTCGCTCTGGATCGTCTTGTTCGTTCCCCTCCGTCGGCATTGCTGCGGGCCGGCACCTCACCATGGGACCCCCCTCCCCGAGCTCTCCGGGCGGTTCTGGACGCCCTGCAACGCCTCGAGCCGCGGGCGGTGTCAGACCTGTCTCCCCACCTCCACTTCTCGTTGCGTCCCGTGGGCCTTGGGCCTTCTGGGAAGAGGGTTTCCAGCCTCCACGAGGCAGAGCCTGTACCTTTTACGAGGTTCCTTGTGGGCTCAAAGTCACCAGCCTTTTTTTGGTCCTAAAGGTCCTTTTTAGGCTCTTCACCCCTGGATTTCTTCACTTTCCTTAGGGAGCTCCTCATGGCCGAGCCCCTCACGGTGGGGAACTCGCCGCCCGCTCTCGGCATCGCGCCCACGGCACCGCCGCGTCTCCCCTCGCAGAGGAAGGCGCTTGTGAAGGAGGGAGACAGCACGAACTGTGGCTATGCGAGCCGGCAATTCACAGCAAACAATTGCTTTGACTTCTTTCCCTGCTTGCAGAGCTAATCATAAGTGTGTCAGAAAAAGCTTTGCTCCGTGCGCTCGCGGCAGAGACTCCAGATTGCAGGCACTGTGCTTGTGACTGGCTACATGGGGCACGCAGGATTTTCTCCTCTTTCTGAGTCACTGGTTTGGCAGACATTTACATCACCAGTCCTTAAAAGTGCAAATACAACTTTCAGTCTCCTTGGGTGCTTACAGAGGTAACGCTGAAAACCGCTCGTGGCAGTTTTTTGCTAGCAAGATACGCTCTGGTTTATATTTAGGGACTACAAATAGGGAATAGTTCTGAATCCAGCCCAGAAATCCATTTAAAATATTCCCGTAATTCTATTTACCGACAGTTTCTGTAAGTGTTGTAACAGACAGAGACAAGGGTATCTCTGTCTCTGCGCCTGGGGACTCTGTACTGTGAACGGGGCGGCCCATACAGACGCGTTACTGGGGTCCCGTGTCCCCACCAACAGACCCAGTGAAGTTTTGCCATGACCCACCGCTGTGCGTCATGGCCAGCGCTTGTGATTTCTTTTATGATTCTCGCGATGCTTAGTGACATTTTTCTGCAAGTCCTGCTTCTCGCTCTCCATGACTAAGAAGTAATCACAGTCTCTGTCAAAAAAAAAAAAAAATCTGTCCCTCCTGATTGCAAAAGAAGGCTTGAAAATGTGAGGCATATGGGCCAGAGGGTGCTCAGTGGGGGTCAGAAATACGACAGCAGGAAAAGCAGCCCTGGGGTTTTTTGCTTTCCATCTCAGGCTTTGCACCCCGGCTCCTGAATTTCGGGCATGAGGTCTTGGATTTGCTAATGCTGTGCCTGATGTGTGCACAAGAATTTAAGTGTAAGTACTTACTTTTCAAGGATGCTTGAGGTGCTTAGGCACATAATCCAACAAGATTTGGGCACCCAGCTCTGCTCAGCTCTGCTGAAGCCCCATCCTTTAAGTGCCCGTGGGACCCCTCATCCGAGCGGGGCTCCTGTCCTGCCACCTCCTCAGGACCAGGACCGGGCTGCCCGGGCGTTAGCTGGCACTGAGAGGCAGCAAAAAAAGCCCTCACAACGCTAGAGCCAGCCTTCAAACCAGCCAAAACGAGTGGGAGGGTACCGAGCATGGGAGGACCCAGGCACCGCAGGAATTTGGGTGGCATTTCGTTGCAGGGGAAGATGGTAATAACTTCCAGCAGCTGCCAAGGGCAGGCACGTGGGGACCGTCCAGCGCCGGTTTTAGGAGCTGTAGGTCTGGGTCTGGAGTCAAGACGAGCAGGAGAAGCCGAGCGCGTGGTTCTGGGTCCTGCTGCGCGTGGTGTGATGGGTGGGATGGGGTGTCAGCAAGCGAGGATGGCACCGGGAGATGGGGGCAGGGTTTGAGGGGGCCAGGTATCAGCTATGACTCTTCTCACCTTAACCAGACAGGCCGCCCCACAGCGAGACACCTGATGAGCCCTTGCCAAAAAAAAAAATGACCCCCAAACCACCATTGCCTGAACTCCGTGTTTTTCCAAGCCGCAGAAGAGCAGCCACTGCCGCCGCCGCCGCGGGCCCACCTGCCCGCGGGCTGCCAGCCACGTTCGGAGCTGACCCAGGCTCCGAGCTGTGCACAGAGCGCAGCCAAGCTGGCGTACTTCCCCCGGGGAAAAACCACGGCTCATCCTCCGGGGTTAATTCGAGCTTGCTTCCCAGCCTCTGCGAGGGGATGGCAAGATACAAGCCTTTGGGAACCCTCCCAGAATATCCCTTTCCTTGAGGGAGGCAGGGAGGGGTGCTGCTCCGAGGCAGAGCGAGTCTGCTCAGCAGCAGCCTGACCCTATTAACAGCAAAGAGCCGAGCACTCTGCTCCACCCGCTCCTCCTAATAGCACAAGGTTTGACAAGCGCTGGGTTTAATTTGGATTTAACCTAAACTACGCCTGGCATTTCTGCTTTGAGCTCTGCCTGATCCTTCCAGCCGCAGGCAGAGCGGCTGCCGCTTCGGCTCTTGTATGGACTCCCCATATGGGTGAAACACCCCCCGAGTTTCTCGGCACACGGAGCTGCCCCACGGGCAGGGCAGGGCAGGACAGGACAGGACAGGACAGGACAGGGCAGCCGCGGAGCCTGTGGTAGACAGAGCAAGGGACAGTCGGGAGGAGCAGGCTGTCCGGCCAACGTCGCCGTACCACCTTGGCGGCAGGAGCATTTCTGTGGCTCTTGCATGAAACAGGGCTGGAGACTCTTCCTTTCCATTCGTAAAACAGCTTCACAGCCTTGGTGGGAAGAGGACGTCTGCTCCTGCGGCCCCCGCGCGCTGCTGGAGGCGATGGCTCCGCAGATAAATGGGGAATGACAACTGCCTGCCCTGGCGCACTCCCAGCCTGCGGGTCTCATCCTGCGTCTCGGCCAGGCTGAGACGGCGCGATGCCAACGGGCCGTCTGCAGAGGACGGTGCTATCCCACCGACATGCGGGAGAATCAAATGCTCAATTAGTATTTTTCCAAAGGAAGGAGGAAGGGGTGAAGCTCCGTAATTGAACCACACGTTGCGCGGATTCGAGAGACTTTAAAACAGTGTTTGCCAAGGGAAGAGAGGGGATGGAGCTAGTCAGCCTCAGACATCTTCCTAAAACAACCAGTGCTTGGGCACCGTGTAAAGAAAATGCATTTGCATGTTGAGTGTTTCAGGCAATGGGCATTGCTTTCCCTAACTTGTTATTTTTTTTCTCTTAAATAAGTTTAAAATTACTTTCTTCAAAATATTTCTAGTAGAACTCTGTTGTCTGAAGAAAATGGACTCCCGGGGTGCTTCTACATCTAAAAATTCAACAGCCTGGGTTGAATATTTACTGCTTATTATCTTCATTTTATATACAGATTTTTTGGCAATCGTAGCTGCAAGAGAACTGCAAAGATAATTTGTGCATTTGCAGACATGTCATTAGGCTGTCAGCAGGGAGTGGATAATCCCTTGCATTTCGGAGGTTTGTGCATTTACTGCACATTTCAGGCGGAAAGAGATAAAGAGATTCGCGATAGCTGTTCAGGGCCCACCTGGAAAGGCAGCAAGTGCACTGGGACGCCGCTGCCCCTACAGATGATCTTCAAACATCCTGGCATTTTGATGACACAAATGTATTTGACCATTTCAGAGCGCGCCGCAAGCCGGGGTAACGAACCTCGGGCTGGGCAAGCCGGGCGAGCTGGCTGAGGCGGCGGGTGAAGCATCCAGCCAGCTCTGCCAGCATTCTGATTGTCTTCATCCTGCCCTTTTGAAACCACGCTGTCCGTGGAGCTGGCTTTCATTAGAGCCTAACGAGGTAAATCCAGCGTCAGCCCACAGCCTCCAGTCTTGTCCGAGTTACTCAATACTGTTTCTATTGGTAAGACCCTGGAAAATCAATGTAGCGATGACGTCCACCTCTTATTCAGTAAATGGCCTTTTCTCCACAAAATGGATCCTTTTTACAGGTTAATGAATTATAAGGAAAAAGATGCATTTCAAAGGATTTTACTCACAGGAGTGGATGGGGGGGGTGGGGAGGATGAAAGCTCACGCAGTCTCGTGGTGCTGCAGCAGCGGCGCTGGGTAACAAATTAAACCTTCTTTTCCACTTTAGGAAACCCTGGGGTTTTTGCTTCTGCTTTGTTTGGATATTTTTTTTTTCTTTGTGTAAAGTTACCCTTTTATTTAGAGCCAATATGAAATGTTCTCGTCCCCGCGGATTTCTGAATGCTGTCTAGGAGTCAGAGATTGTGCCGAGCTGCAGAAAAGAAATTAAAAAGTAGGTATTGTGCATAGCAACCGCAAGTAGTTCCCGTAAGAAAAAATACCCTAGTGGAAGCGTATTTAGGAAAGCAATTGACATCTCTATTGACTGGTTTCCAAAACGCAAGAAGCCCATTTACCTGGGCTATTATCACAACATTGCCCCCCCTTTTAGGTTCACGATACAGAGAGCTTTCCTCTTCCCCTTCGGTCTGCTTCGTCACTGCCCTCTCCTACGCCAGCCAGGAGGGGCCACATCCTGGCTCCAGCAGTTCGGTGCTGGGCGACACGGGTTCTTCAGGCCTGGGGCAGAGCCCAAAGGCTGCAGCTCTTTTCTGGACTTCGTTAGGAGGAACGCCGAGGAAGCCAGCAGCAGGCGGGAAGTGCGTGGCTGCCCAGGGATCAGCAGTCAGCGCCCAACTGCGTTTAGCGTGAGCAGAAGAGGATGGTCCAGCCCAGAACATATGGATGGGTGCACCGACAGATCTGCCTCATGCTCCGAAGAAGTTACTTTATGTATAACGTAAGGTATGTATAATGTACGCTTTATGTATAATACGAATGTCATTCTGTACTAAGCCAAACCTTTACACAAATGGAAGCGCATTACGTTTACACAATTGTATTTAAGATGGTATTAAATATACGTACTGAACACATTTCTTAAATGAGCACATTCATTAACTGTGGTAATATTTTTATATACTTGATGCTTCTGATGAGCTGAATTAGGAGCAAAGAGACTGAGAAGAAAACAGAGAGAGAAAAATAAGACTGAAAGCTAACGCTCCTTGAGAGGAGCTTGCTAGGCAGTCAATAACCTCCACTCTGCAACCAAGAGCAAAGTATTTCTGAGTCAAAATGTATTCTTGTTGTGAGACTGCGCTTAGAAATTAAAACCCAATACCCGGTAAATGAGAAATGGGGAAGCAGACATGAGCTGGTCAATTAAAAGGCATAAATTGTACAAAACTGACGAAGAGAAAAAAGCCATCGGACGGGAAGGATCAGGAACGACCAGAAGACCCGTGTGTTTATCGGGAGCAATCGGACAACACCACGTCAGACCACAGCTCCCCCGAAACGGCGGGACGGTTGATTTTTGTGCACAGAAAGCGGACGGGGCAGTGAGCGTTGCCTTTGCGCCTGGCAAAGAGCAGAGGGCAGAGCCTGGACCACAGAATAATGACAAACACGTTTCCAATCTATTGGCAACCAGGGAGATGTAAAATAGCCACAATCGGGAACACCTGAATCTGCAAAGGGTCGGTTGGCCCAATGCTGTTGATTTTGGGTACACTTTTGAATACCGGGGAAAATCCGAAAGAAAGCAAAGTGCTGATGCTGTACTGATATTCAAGCAGACTGGCAGGTTTCTAGACAGGAGAGCTAATGGAAAAATTGAGACAGAATTAAGGGACAAAAATATAATCGTTGCCAATGCACTTCTATGGACAGCAGATTCTGTCAAATAAACCTATTTTCGTTCCTTGAGAAGTCGTGCAGATGTGCTATAATACCGGGTTTGTAAAGATGAGCATCATGTCGAGGTCCAGGCTGAGGAGGCACCGGCCAGCTGGCAGGTCCGTGCCGCGACCGCGGCGCAGCGCCGCCACTGCACGGCACTGCTGCCGGAGGCCTTCGCCAGGGACTGGTAGTAACGTTTTTTAATCAGCAAATTGTTAGCAAATGCAAGATCACCGCTGATAATACCCAGGGATGACTAACAGCCTGGCAGGACAGTCACTAACAAGGAAGAGCAGCTGAGGCACACGGTGCCCTGAAACGCTCCGCTCATCCGAACGGAGAGTCTTTTAATACGGCTGCGAACAAAATTGGACATGTGAGCGCTAGATCCACCGGCCATGCCAGGCGGCGGGGCACGGTGAGGATGCTGGAGATTGCTCCTGGAAAGCCCTGGCAGAGCACGGGGGGGCAAAGCAACGCATCGGGAGTGTCCGGGGTGGTCCCTGGCGAGCAAAGCCAACAGCAAGAAAAGCAGGGCAGTGAACTTGCGCATGGAAAATTCAGTTACCCAGTGTTTAGACCAACACTGGAAATCTGCATTCTGGTTTGGTGTTGGACTTCCTAACAGAGACGTGCGGAGAGCGCAGAAGAGAATGAGCAAAATCACTGAGAGGCTGGCAAAAATACCCTACGAGCTCCATCTGTTTAACTTATAAAGAATACTGAGAGTTGACATTATTAAAGTATATAAATATCTTTATGGTAAGGAAAACACCTGACAGTTAAAGGTTCTTCTATTTAACACAGAAAGGCAGAGATGGTGCCGACGGCTGGGAGTCAAAGCAGAGAAGCTGAGGCGAGAGACGAAGCACACGGGGTTCACAGTGGGACCAGGCCACCCTTGGGAGCTGGGCTCCATGAAGCCCCACACCCTTAAAACCTGTTTCTACAAAATCCGTCTTGCTGGAACGCAGGTTCCTGCACATGGGACCACCGCAGCCCTAAGATGGGTCTCCTCGGTTTATTCTCATGGGTCCTGAACCTGCAACTGGTTTGGACTCTGAAAACCAGACTTCTAAATGCTGTTCTTCAAAAAGCAGACAGGGAAGATGAAAGAGAGAGGAGCTAAAAAATGAGATAAAGGCTTTGAAAGCAAATAGCAATTAACCTTCCTGTTCTGAAAATCTGGCTTCCCAGAGCTGAGCCACATCGCACCAGGGAGGGGGAGCACCACGTGCCTCCGCTGCGGCACAGCCCTGCCGGGGACGCGGGGCCGGCTGAGCACCGCGGCTGGCGCACCTCGGCTTTCGCCCTGGCTCTCTTGCGACCGTGGGTGCTGCAGCGTGTGCACCGGGAGCAGGGAGGGATGTCACCGCCGTACCCCCGGTGGCACTGAGAACAGGGCACAGCGGTCCACGTCCCGGCTCTGCGAAGCCGGGGCGATGGAGGAGGGAGGTTTTTCGCTTGTGCTGGCTCAGCGCTGGCCCGGTTGCTGCCACAGCCACGGGCGGCCGGTGGGGATGGGAGCACAACCCCGTGTAACCTGGATGGAGCTCCCACCAGCCCGGGCGTGACGGTGCTGTGGGGGACGGTGCGTCAGGAGGACAGCGGGCACGTGAGTGCTGGCCGGGCTATGCCCAGGTTTGGGCTGTCAGAAAGGAGAGGGCAGGACCCCGGCGCAGGCAGGACTGGTTTCTCCCGCCTGAAAGTGCACGTGAGACCTCCCGCTCCTCTCCCTGCCGTGGCATCTCTTCAGGGCGGTGAACCACCCTTCCTGGGGGTGCAGAACAGGAAGTTTACATTATGCAGGGCTCCATTTTATTAGTCAGCTGAAATGACTTTATTACACCCTGGCATAATAAATCTGTTACCGTGCCACTGAAGGAACCCTACACAACACGGAGCATCGGATGTCCTTCAGCAGGGCCCACCGGGGCAGAGCAGAAATCACCGGTGGCTGCATCCACAAGTAGTGGCAGGACCCGAGAGCCAAGACCTGCGGCCATAGGGTCAGAAGGAGCCAGGGGTGCGGGACGGTGACAGCGGGGGCCCAGCGCAGCCAGCCTGGCATGGGGCAGGCATGGCCCCAGGGACTGGGGCACGCAGCCGCACAGAGCTCTTCCCTTCGGCGCCAGGGCCGATGGCTGACGCGGTCTCTTGTTCTCAGCTCCGACACGTGGGCAGCTCTGACAAGCTGCAATTGTACTTTTGCACCCGCCAAGCAGTTAGCAAAAATACGCCCCACTGGAGAGTAACGACGCGGGGCCCGGGGCAGCCGGTGGCACCTTCCCGGTGCACAGCACCTCGGAGCGGGGGGGCGAGGTGGCACAGCCTGACCATTAAAAAGCTCTTGTGCAAAACAAAGGGAGCTGAGAGACCCGGTGAGACAAAGAGCAGAAGGCGAAGATTCCCCAGCACGTGCTGCGAGCAAGGGCAGCTTGCAGGGAAGGGGCTCTGGAGGCAGGCAGGCGGCAGGCTGGGGTATGAAGCCGGCTGGAAACAGCAGGATGCGAGCACTACCTCAGTGCATCGGCGCTGGAACCCCCATCCCAGCGTCACTTCTCAGGCTGGTGCTCCAGCACAGCCGGTGTCCCCGGCTCCCACCGTCCACGACCTGTGCGCTGGGCGCAGACAGACCTGCGGCCAGATTCCCTCTGCTCAGCAGAAACAGGGGTACAGGCTGCACGCCCCCAGCCTGAGACATTAGCAATATCTGGCAGAGCTGTCAGCATCCTTCAGGAGTGGGAATACTCATAAATATGGAGTGAAAAATAGTTCAGTCAATAGGAGAAGCTGTTCCGAAGAGCGGCGCAGCTTCTGGCAGAGCCCATTGCCATGGTACCTGTCAGCAGTTCGCAGCATTGTTTCACACGTCCTACTGCTCTGAAAGGATCTTTTTTAAGAAGCAGCATTTTAAAGCTGAGCAATGAAGATAACTATCTTGCCGCCCCACCTTGGCACCCATCAACCCAGTGACCTCAGCGTGTGTTTGGTGAATTATATTAACTCGACATATTCCAGAATATAAGCCCCTAGAAGTACTGACCGGCGGGACCTCACAAAGTCTGTTGCTGGTATTTTATCACATTACAGGTGACCTCAGTAGCGAATGGATCCTCCTAACTTGGTTCCTAACTTGGAGATTTGTAACAGTAGCAAAATCAGGTTTTTACTCTAAGAATGTGAGTTTCATCATCAGAAAGGCGTTTCACCGCGGTGCTTATGTATCCACCATGCTTCCCTCCGTACTGGGAAGATCCTGTGCTCTCCCGAGAGGTCACCAGGAACTTCACAGAGAGCTTACAGCCAGGCCCATAACAGTTTTCAATCAGCTTCTGACCCCTTCCCCCAGTTACAGCTTTTGCTGAGGCTGCCCCTGCGAGCCCAGAGCCGTGGGGCTCGGCCCCGCTCGGGGCAGCCGGAGGAGCAGGACGCCCGGACGAGGAGCAGGGCTGCCACATCCAGCCCTCCCTGCTGAGCCGGGAGCCGGGAGCCGGGAGCGGTCGGCACATGCTTCCAGAAAGACCACAGCCCCTCCAGTCCCAGCATCTTTAAATGCAACGGAGTGCCAATGGAAAAGAGAGGGTTCCCATGGGAACGGAAAGTGCTGACATTTCTAAACTAAAAAAGGGAAGAAGCAGTGAAGTACGGGCTCAGCAGGACTAGGTGGACACGGCCGTGTGGGTATATTGCCTTCTTCCCTCTTCTGTGCTTGAAGGTAAGAGACTTTTAAAATAATTCATGTTAGGACGCTGGCACAGTTCATAGCCACGATGCAAGCGAAGTTTCTATTTATCTGGTTTGGGAGGTTTAATTCAGGCCAATTGCCTGCAAGATTAATTCTTACAGAGATGGCTGCATTGTGCAGCCTTTACCTGTAACCACATTAAAGGAGACGAAGCGTCCACATGAAATCATGCTGAGGTGTTTATCTCTCATGCAAAATGATTGAGATAAATAAGGCAAATTAAACTGCCATATTGTTGTAGCTAAATTATTTGTAATGGCAAGATAAAATGTACTTGCTGCACGCTAATTAAGTGTCCTAGAGTTTCAGATCTTTAGCTGAGAGAGATGTTTCTCTTTCTGTCAGATCAAAGTGACATTAGAAGTGGATGGTGACTCAACAGAGATGCTGACGTCGGACACCCAGCAAACGGGCACAGTGCTGTCCCAGGTGCAGCTGGTCTGCCAGGGACTGGAAAAGGTGCTGCAATCCGGGCTCTTCTCTACAGCACAAACAGCTTCGCCATTTAAAAACCGACAACATTTTTTGCAAAGTGAAGAAGAGAAGTCGATGAAGAAGTTGGTTGGTAGCCTCTGCTCACTCTAGTCCGTAACCACAGAAAGGAGTTTCGGAGGGCAGAGGGGATGCATCTAGCCACAGAGAAGAGGGGGTTGAGAGTGCCTGGAAAGCAGCCTGAAGAAGGGAAGAGAAACGAAAAGGAATTACCCAATGTCTCTGACAGAGTGAATAAAAATAGCAAATGATTAATGTCGTCATTTAGGAATATCAAAAAGTGCCAGTTCTTGTGATCAGGAACCAGCTTCAGAGGGAAGGTTGCGCTGCTGCCAGCTGGAAGGGTTACCTGCAGGACCCAAAGGCTCCCGCAATGAACAGCCACTTTCCCCATTTGAAAATCCGAACACTGAAAAAAGCCGCATCTAATTCCCTGCTGACCAGAGGGCGTTCCCAGTAAAAGGCAAAGAAAAATTGACTAAACTGAGTACTTTTTTTCTTTAGGACTCACCGCACAGCTAAAGCGAAGACAATGCCTCCGCTCTGGAGACAGAAAGCCAAGAGCATCCTCCAGCTCATATGGCTAAAAGAATGGATAAAATCACAGGTTTGCTGGAAAATAAGCCCCCAAACCCTAGGAGCAAGCTCTAGCTACTGCCCTCAGAGCACAAGGGCTGCTGGTGCATCGAAACCGAGGCAGTCCGGCGCAGGTCCCCTGTGCACAGCGCCCAGCAAGCCCGGGGCCGCCTCCTGAAGGGTGGTACCCAGGCCAGGGTCAGTCCTGTGTCCCCCCCCCGGCTCTCCATCTCCTCCTGACGCCAAGGCCCAAGCGCTGCGAGTCAGGGGCCGCGCTCCTCCACCCCCAGCCCTGCAGCCCCTCCAGGATGGGATCCGGCTGCAGGGGCCTGGGGAGGAGAGCGGCTGGGGGTGCTCAGCAAAGCTTCACTGGAAGTCGATGCAGATGGCCAGGCTCCCACCCACCATCCCAAATGCTAAACCCCCTTATGACAAGCTCCTTTTGAACGTTTCTGTCTCTCTTGTTGGCAGCAAGATGAAATACATCACTCTGGGGGAAGCCCAAATGAATCACACGCAGACCACTTCACCGAGTCCATTGAGAGAGGCGTTCAAACTTTCCAAATTTTTATTAAGAGGAAATCGTGAATTTTTAAGGAAATGCTTGAATTTCTCTCCTGGTGGAGCAGGTTTCTCTAATCACGAGCGGAGTCCCACAGGCTGCCCAGCTCTGCTACAGCAGGAGAGAGCCCTTCTGGGAAGCGCCATGGGGAAACGCAGGACCATCATCCCGCTGCCGAAGGAGAAGCTGTGGCAGGCTGCACGCTTGTTCCTCACCCAGCACTGCAGAAGAGGGCAGCTCTCCTCACCCCCGCTCCGCGGCACAGAGAGCAGAGCCAGGGAGTCCTCCGGGTCCCCAGCCTTATCGCATCCCCCCGCCTCGCCCCCAGCACATGGCGCTGAGTTCTCCTCACCTTAGCCAGAGACCCTGCAGGCACCTGTCCTCACAAACACATCAGTGGAAATCTCCCAGGTATAAATGTACCTGGTAGATCCGTACGGGAGCAGAGGGAAGGCGAGGGGCAGAGCCCAGCTAAGCCCTTCCAGTGCCCCGCCTGGTCCCCAGGGGAAACCCTGGTCCTGGGAGGTCAGTGGAAGTTCCTCAGTTATTTCTGTGGGACCAAAATTTCATCCCCAGGGCCCAGCAAGCTACAGCCCAGAGCGCACTTCCGCACAATTACGAGTCTGTTTCTCTGATGCTGCACATGAAAACACAAATATTTTTAGGCACTCGTCCTCACAAAACGTTCAGGAATATTTCCATCCCTCTTCTGTGGCTTTTCTTGCACCTGTGCTGGTTTTTTTTTTTCCCCCTAAAGATGCCCCATCACAACATTGCCTTTCTGGAAGGCAGAACCGCTGTACTGAACACGCAGATGTGGAGGAAGAGGTTTCCCAAGCAACAGTAACCAGGTGAGAGCAGTGCCTGTCCTCCTCATCCTCCTCATCCTCCCCATCCTCCCCGGCGGTGGGTCCGGGCGCAGGCTGGGCAGCCGGGACCCTCTCCAGCCGCCGGCGCCGTCACCGAAGCGGCAGAGACAGTGAGGGTGCAAATTGCTCATCCTGCTCACTAGCCTGTGGGTGGCATTTGACAACTCGCTGCTGTCACGCAGGTCAGTACACCTCTAATTATAACAGGGCCACTTAACAATAACTGTGCATTATTCAGCTCAAAGGAGAGACAGGCAGCTTTGTGCATGCACGCTCCTAAACGCTGCAGAGCCTGTTTTCTAAATCAACTCATGCCTCGCTCCCACCCCCCTCCCATAGCCCGCTTTCCCCAGCCTGTCTCACTTCGTGACTGCTAAATGACAGCAGCAGGTTTATTGATGCTGTGCAACGCTGCTCCTAAAATAAGCATCGGAGATGGGTGTGGGCATCCTCTGCCTCCTGCGTCCACGCTCCCCGTGAGGCAGGAGGGTCCTCGGTGGGTGCAGGGGCATCCCTGCTCCCGATGGCAGCGGTGAACCCTGCCACCGGCCCGGGGGCTCTGCAGACCCCTGCAGACCAAGCTCCTTACGGCCGCCCTAAAAAGCACCGTCAGCGTGGCAACCTCTTCCCCAGGAGGGACCGAAGAGGGAAGGCTTCCCAGCTGAGGAGCACCCAGCCGGACACCTGGTTTCCCTGCAGCACCCACGCAGCACCAAGCGAGGCACGGTGAGTCACGGACTGGGCAGCACCCCTCCGCTGGGGAGGCTGACGCATTGCCGTCAGGGAGGACGGTGCATTCCTGTCCGTCCACGAGAGACAGCTGACCTGTCTCTCCCTGATGAAGGGAGCAGGACGGGAAATGTTGCCCTTCCAGAATGTCAGTGGTTTCAGCATAATAAAGAAGAGTAAGGGTAAAGCCCCCCCCTGCCCACTGCAAGTCCATTGCTGGTAGCACCCTAATGAACCCCAGAGCAAGGAGCTACAGAACTGCCCTGTACGTTTGGAGATCACGTTCACTCAGCCGGCCATGACTAAGAGGCTCCATGCAGAACCACCGGGCGCTTGTACAGGCAGAGGCACTGAGCAGCATCCCTGCCTCCTCAGGTCCTCACAGCAACCACTGACCATCCCACCCACAGCAAAGCAATTTGTTGCTGACTTCAGGAAGAATTAGTGGCAGTCCTGACGTCGAGGTACTAGCAGGTGAGGTAGTTTCCATCCCACTCCTACGTGTTTCCGAGACAGGACGACGTGAGACATGCTGCAGTTCCTGCAGGGCCTCCCTCATCTGCCGCGGTGCTGCTCCGAGTTTGCTTCGGGTGCAGGCAGGGCAGGCAGCTGCCTGGAGTACCAGGTCTCCAGGGTGGCCAAAGGAAATGGTTGTCCTGGCCTCGCTGTCTATTTTGCTTGTGCAGGAGGAGACTGGATGAGTTCTTTTGTCTTCATCCTTCGGATGCCAAAATCGACCCTGGTCCGCGCTGCTGAGGAGCAGGGGCTCCTGCCTGCACCTGGCAGCGAGCGGTGGATGCCCTGCGGACAGCCGTCCTGGAGGGAGAGTCCCTTGGTGCTTCTCTGGCCCACTCTCGTCAAACTACAAAGTGGTCTTTTTTGTTTGATTGGCTTTGGCTATAATCCTCTTTTATTTCCAGAAGAATACAGGGAGCTGTTTTCTGCCCTTGCTTTCGTGGCTCAGGGGCAGAGTTTCCAACCTGGAGTTAGAGAAGCAAATCTACTCCTCCTTCAGGACGTGGACGTGTTGAAGGAAGACAATCTGCTCTTACCAAGGACGGCTTTCCAAAGACGGGACTGTGAAGATGTGCTGACAGACTCTGCTTGTCGCTGATGGTGTTTGCTCCACAATTGCTTGTTCGGAGACCGAAGACACAGGAATCCGTAGCAGGGGACAGCAGTGTTGTAACAGCTTTTTGTTTTGAGCCAAATTCTAATCTGGGCTGTCCTGGGACAACCCCAGTGGAGCCTCGCAGGAGTCTGTGAGGATAGCTCAGGGTTACTCCATCCTACTGTGGGTGTGAACTCAGCTTGAAACCTTGATTTGTCCCATTTCAAATTGCTTTTGCAGACAGTGAGAGCGCACCCCTCAGTGTCACCTCCCCAAGTATCAGGGGAAGGAAGGAGGCAGCTCATCTGTATTCATGAGGCTACATCGGTAGCTGCTCTAAGCTTAAAACGGCAGTGCCAGCCCTTAGAAAAACAATATGGTCTCACATATGGTCTCATATCCATAATACGCTGCTGCAATAACACGAACACAGTGAAAATGAGAGGAGACCTTTCAGCTGAGAGGTCAGTTTGCTGCAGCAGATACAACTAAACAGGACTGAGAAAATGAGGATCCAGGCTAAGGATCGGAGTAGTGTTCCTGCATGGGAATTAGGTATGGGACAAAGCAAGGCAAACCCGTTCAGTAGCACACTGGAGCATACGATGCAGAGAACAGTTTTACCTTAGCGGAGGTCTCTTCCACTGCTCCTGTCTTTCCAAACTCAAGCCACCATGAGAGTGATTCCTTTCCTTGGGAACCACCTTTTGTCTCAAGGTACCTGTCTCAGCCTGTTTCCACCTCAGCAGCTGCTAAAAAAACATATAAAGTCTTTGCGTTGTCTCTGCACAGGGTAGGAACTGACAGAAACCTTGTCAAAAGGGAATAACCAAAAATAAGCAAAAAAAAAAAAAGGGTTACAGAAATCTCTGTACAGCCTGTCTTTGAACTATCGTGCCTGGCAACACTCAGCTAAACTTTTTGACAGCAAAGACGAGGCTGCTTGGGCAGCCCCTCAGCCCTCATTTCTGCCCTTCCTCCAAGGGGCAGCCCCTCTTCCTGCGGGAGATGGGGCTGACGGCAGCCGATGCACCGAGCGGGATCCGAAAACAAAACAAGACGTCTCACTTGTAACACGAGGGTTTTGCTCTTGGCCAAACTATTTTGAACATAAAAGGGAGCTGTTAGAGTAAGTCATAACTGTAACAGCTCATCTTCCCACTCATACCAGCCAGCACCACCACGCAGTAAAGGGACAAATAGAGCCTGCCTGAGTGCGCGGCATTCTGCCGGAGACTTCACCTGTTCAAGGAATTGCTTCTGCTTAACGATCAGAGCCACGTGTTTACATTAAGGGCACCAGACAACCATGGCTGTTAGCGGATGTATCAGAAGCACCCTTCTTGCTGTCCAAAGGGTAGCTGACATTCTAAAGTCAATGATTATGAGCGTGGCTGGGACTGGTATGCCACGCTTGTCACTCATTCTGATGCACTTCTCCTGATGGGGCTCCCCACAGATCCACGAAAGCATGCAGGGGGCTGAAAGCAACCCTGCAAAGATACTAATTAAAGAAAAAAAAAGATCCCAGGAGAATGGGGGTGTTTCATCTTAATGTTTATTTTTTTGGAACGTGTAGAATTCAAAATAACTGAAAAAAGGAAAGAGTTTAAGTTCCAGTGAAGTCTAACTGCATTTGGTAGCTTAGAAAATAAGTTTGTTAAGATACGTTTTACGATGATTTCTACGGTACACCCATTTGTCCACATGTGTCATTCTGTCACAGACCACAAAAGCATTTCCAGCATCAATATGGTGTCCTAGGGAAGGAAGTATCACTCTTTTCTAAAATGCATAGCCCCACCCGTGAGCTGGCCGCCAGAGAGCTGCGAGGCTGCGCACACGGGTCAGCGGCAGATGCCAAGAGACCCAGCAGCGGCGCAAGGTTTTCCTGCTCGCCGGTGGCAAAACTCGAGCGAGACGTTTGCTGTCACGTAGGGATCGCAAATGGGGTTTGGCCCTCAGCCTAAGTATTGGAAAAAAGAGGAATATAGACAGTGCATGGGCATGCATCATGTCAGTCACAGCAGCGGACTCCGAAGGCCTGACTTCGGTTTCCTTGAACTACAGTATGAACATTTTATAACAAGGCAAAAAAAGGGCACGCAAACCTACCTGCATTTCAAATTCCTCCACACAAAGTGGGCCACGAAGCTGAAAGGGGATTATAAAACAATCCCACCCTTAACTCCAAATGTTCTGCTCCTCATAGTTTAAGTCTAATGAAATGTGCTATTTTAATGCACTTTTAAAATATGTCATCTGTATTCTAACCACTGACCTTTTCCTAACGCCCTTCAGGCATCCAACAAATAGGTTACATCTGTTACTTCAAAAGCAAGACAAGATGTGGAGGACAACATCTCCCGGGGTTTTGAGCAAAGCAGCCTTATCTTTGTTCCTTGTCATAACCTGCAAGGCATGAACGCGAGCACCCAGAGTCTGTAAGGACTCACAAAGGGGTCCACAGAGTGCCAGGCTGGGCCTCACACTTCTGTAGGTTTTCAAGATCATCGTACGCTGAGCAACCCATCACAAAGCAGAGAGTTAGATTTTTGCCTACTTTTACTGTTTTTAATCTTCAGAGTTCAACTGTCTTTCGTTCTCCAGCATCGTCTTCTATCCACAAAGTGAAACACTGGAGAAGGTGACAGCTGCAGTGAATAACCACCCAACTGACCCGCGAGGTGTGGAGACGTCTGTAGCGTACAACACAGACGGAAGCTTTTCGCCCAAATGGGACCTACCCAAGTGCACTCTGCTGAGAGCCAGCAGCCCACAAACCCAACTCGCGCCGCTGTCAGCTTCTGCTCTTCACACTCCTGTGCACTAGCACTGCCCCGCCGTTGAAGAGGTCCAGGTCTGCTCTGGAGTAGACTCAATCCATGCGTTCACTAAAATGCTGGACAAGATCATCTTCTGCCCGGTGCAGAGACGGGCTGTGCTGCAGCAGCTCACAGGTATGGAGGTTGTGGCTCTCGCTCTCACAGCCTGCCAGGCTGACTGTGTCACTCCATGTCCTCAGTTAATCCATCTCTAGCCACGACATTACTTCCTCCTTGAGCCAAGGAAGCGCTTCTGATGTCAAGTAAGGTGTTTTCTCCTGCTAAGCCCAACAAGAGGTAACCCTCTGTTGGTAGCGGAGCTCTAGAGCTGGTCATAGTGTATTGTCACCACCAGCTCTGGCCTTCGCCTCACACCATGCATGCTGGGGATGAGATCTGATGAAGTGGAAACCCATCTGATGACCCATGAGAGGGCTTTAGGGATCCCCACTGGAAACAGCTTCCCAAGACTCTGCAAGCTGGTTTATTTAACTTCCACAAGGAGAAAAACCTTTCTTAATCCAGTTTTATGATTAAAAACCCCTTAAAGGCTGCCTCCTATGACATGAGATGTAACTAAACTCCGATGTGTCACTGTTCATCACTCACCATATGCTTTGATGGCTGGAAGCGCGCATGACCAGGAAAAAACCTGAGATGCCCTCTTTCCGTGTGGCTTTTTTAAATGAGAAAGCTCTTATTTTTCCCCAGTTTTAAGAGGGTTAGCAGGTTTGACATGCAGCAGAGCAATAAAGCACCCTTGATGTCTTCTCATGGACTAACTCCTGCTGTCAAAGAAGATGGCTCACACCACTGAGTCTCATCCTGCCCAAAGCGGCTGACATCAGGGAAGGATGCATGGGACCCAGCATCCTCCCCCATGGCTCAGGACAACGCCGTAGCCTTAGAGTGCATCCAAAGAGAACTTAGGCATCAAACCAGTAACAGTAATCTAACAGAAACAGTCAATGACAGATGCTTGGTGCCTGTCATCTGAAAGAATGAAAGCCTCTGTACTAGACCTGGTTTAATTCATGCTTGGATTTTTCTAACACCATTTACCAGCATTAAAAGGCCATGAAAAAATGTCAAATAGTTGCAAAGTGGGAAGTATTTTTGTTCTCATTTTTCACTGGAGATTGGAAAATCCATCTGTCTTCTTCCCACTGGAAGAGCTAATGGTAGAGCAGACTAATGTGCTTTTGCAGTGGTTCTGTGTGTGGACAAGTAACTTTGGAGTCAATGTTTAGATCCCTGCCAGAGGCCCCAAATTCCACAGGAGTGGGTCTCCGGAATGACGAAAGTCTGGCTGAGCAGACCTGAACCTCCCTGGGCGTGGGGATGGTGAAACCCACGGGAGCGCCTGTGGCCACCCAGAGCTGGAGGTGATGCTGCTCTACCAGCAGCGGTTCTCTGCTGGCTCTGGCTGAAGCCCGGCAGGAGTTTCGTACCTCTGTGGAATTCCAAGTGGCTGTCTGAGGAGATGCTGGCTGCTAAATACCCTCGTTCGTGTGTTTGGGAGGCTTGAGATGCCTTGACTCTGTTTCCATGCCTGTCTATGCCATCAGAGGAAAACTCAGGCCCAGTGTTTAAGCCCTGGCTTTCTCTCGTCACCACCCAGGGTTGTTCATTGTGGTCCCAAAATATGAAAGTACACAAAGCCCGAGAGGTTGGGACAAAACACGTCTGCAGGTCAGAGATGAGACTGGTGCACGGACGCACAGATTTACCATCATGCATAAAAACCCCACACATCGTGCAATACTGACAAATTTCATAAATGTACCGTGACACAATGGTTACAGCTGGAAGCTATTTCTGTAAAAAGCACATAGATGACGTGACCCTGTCTACTCCAGAAACACACTGGTTTGATGCACAGAGCGTTCCACAGTCCATCTTGAAATATGATCTTTAAAAAGCAACCAAGATTTCAAGTTAAATGTTATCATAGCTGTAGGTTTCCTCTTTAGGTGCCAGAAGGGCTTCTGGCTCTGGTTATAGGTGAGGTAGGATTATGTTCTGGTTTCGCCTGATCAGGAGGTGGCGTAAGGTAAGTTTGGCCCAACTCTTATATATTACTTCCAGCGCCTCTCTCCAGAAGGCTGTGTGTTCACTCACTGGCTTGTGCATCGCTAACGCAAGTCCTCCTAGCAGGGGCAGACATGAGTTAGTAGGCTGTGGAATATATTCATTTGCCAAGGAAGTTATCAGGAATGAAGTGTGCTCAGCTCCTCACAGGATCAGGAGCATTAACAAAACCTTTTTGCTATTTCCAGGAAATAACGGTGTTTAGACAATGAAGGTGTTCAGACATGGAAAGCAACATGGGTTTTCCTGCAGAGTTCATGCACCGAGAAGTTCAGTTCACCAATACTGGCAATGGCCAGGTAAGCGAGGCAGGCCCAGGACCCAAGGTGTGGGAAAACTAGAATCTACCCGTGCACGTAGAGAAGCCAGGTCAGTCACACAGGAGCTAAACCAGGTAAGAGTCGTTCCCAGTTACTCTGTTAGAGTTGATTTACCCTTGTGTGTTTTGTGCAGAGCAGGCTTGCTCCTGCAAGGCATGGCGAATTCTGACCCAATTCAGCCCACTACTAAATAAGGTGCTTAATTCTGAGCACACTGTTAAGCACTTTTCTAGACCACAGCTGAAGAGCTCAGCACTTGAAGGACGGGTCTGTAAGAATCCAGCACTTGAAGGACAGGTCTGCAAGAACCCAGCCCCTAATAAATACAACACAAGAGGATGCTGGAGGCACGTTTGGGGCAAACAGTGTCAAGAGGCCAGATGGCAGGCAGCATCCCACCGGAGAACTGCAATCCCCCGGGCGCAGTCCCCAGACTGAATGCCATGTTCAGAGCTGCCTCTTCTCTCCCCTCCCAGAAGGCCTTCGCATCCTCAGCGGGACGCAGTAATTAAGCCGACATGGAAGAATACAACCATTCTTCAAAGGGCTGGCAGATTGTTTGGGGATTTCTCCTGCAGTTGCACAGCTGCACTTGGGGGGAATATGAATATTGGAAAAGACAGAAAAGGAAAAGGAAGCAAGTAGAAATGGGAACAAGAGAAAGTGAAGAAGAACAGTGGAGTGTGATGGAGAGAGTGCGCAGGAAAGATAAAACCAAGACAGAAGAAAAATCTGTTCTCTCTGTACCAAGTAACACAGAGAAAGTCAGGAATGACAGAGCACATCTGACGCTGCCACTACACTAACACAGGTGTTCAGAGAGAAATGTAGTTGGCATGAGACTGAATTGTACTGGACTGCAAGTTTAAAGTCTCCACAAATGCAGTGTCGAGGGCTGGAATTTGCAGATCCCAAGCTGTCTTCCTTAGCGTCTTGCTTGCAAAAGAAACGAGTGACGCCTGGCATTATCAGCTCTCGCTCTGACTCTCGCGACGGAGACGTCCCTGTCCGAGCAGCCAGCTCCTGCTTCACACCTCAGATAAATGACACAGCCAGCAAGGTAAGAATTACACCAGTGATTGCACTGGTAAAAGCAGGGTTGCAAATGAATGAAAGAATAAGATACACCGTTAAAAGCAGTTTCCTTTCTCAGGGTGAGCAGAGCGCCTTGCGCTGCGCACAAAGCTGGGCTCAGGCACAGTCAAGGAGAGCCCCAGTTTGATTCGGTGATAGTCCCTGACCACTTAAGCCCTGCCTATTTGATGGGAGACACCAGCAATCACAAGCATCTCCAGATGCGGTATGATACCTCATGTACGTAACACAATATACGAGCAGTATAAATATTATTGTCAGGATATGTAAACTGAAAGCTTAGGAGGACGCCATGGAAAGACACGCAGCAAGTGGCACTGCTTGGGAGGAGACGGGAAGGGACCAAAAGCCGAAGAGCTGCAGGATGATGGTTTGCAGTATCTCACAGTGTCAGTTTGGGACAGTGCTTCAGTGGCTTGCAGAAGGTGAAGCACCACGGCAGAAAAAGCACAAGCATCTGCTCGCGGGCACAGCACTGCCCGCGTCTCAGGCAGCTAACTGTGAAACACAATGGAAAAACTCCCCTGAATTAGCAGGGAAATGGAAGGGGTTTGGCATATACTCTGAAACCTGAAGGCCAGCCATAACAGATCCGTCAGCCTTCCTGACGCATATGTGTTAACTGCTTCACAGGCAGCTGGTATCTGGGGTTGGAGATAGCAGGGCAAGAGGAGGAGACTTGGTGCTCACAGGTAGGAGAGCACACTCATGCTCAGAAGCAGCGTACGTCTTCCTTTATAAAAAACGACGGGTCTGGGGGTGGCTGTATGGTCTGCTGTGCTTTCAGCGCACGTCGTAACGGCACCGTTACTGGAAGGCGCTGCCCAACTGCCCTGTTAGGCAGGGAGAGGAAAACAGATCCGTTCCCGTACAGCTCTGCCCGGGGACCCAAGTCAGTGTGCATGTTGCACCCAATTAAAAATATTTACCAAACATGTTTACGACTGTGGTTTGGCTTCAGTGTCATCCCTAACAAACACATTTCCAGAAAAAAACACAAAGAAGAAAAAAATCCTCTGAGGTAAGGAGCAATAGAGAGATAAGTCTGATTAGGAAGACAACTATTAACAGCAATTATGCTTTAATCACTGCACCTAATCTTTTTGAACCAGCACTTTCTAGCATGTCCTCTACCAGACAAAGAATTTAACTCTTCTGATTCTGTGTTCAGTGAGATGTAGAAAGAAAATGAGTGGATCGACTTTCAGTAGATTCACTAGCAGGTAGATATGAAAATGCTTTCAGAATTTTTACATAAACTATGCATGAGACAAGACAGCCTCAAAGAAAGGCAGGAGTTGCTCTTTATGGGTCTAACACTGCATGTGAGTGTAAACAAGCTTAACACTTCTCTTTGTGTTGACCCTTTCTCCAGGGCAAGGGTATTATGCTCCCAGGCTGCTGCCACGAAACTCTGGGCATAAAAAGGCACTGAAAAGGACATGAAATAGTCTAGACAGAGGGAAGCATTTCAATACTGCTGGAAGGAAACGCGGACCGTGGCTCGGAGCCATGGCTTTGACGGCATTTGGTGTTCTTACTGCCCGGCAATCCAGGCTCACAGCAGAGTCTCGAGCCAAGGAACACATTCAACTTCTCTGCATATTGACCCTCTTCAGTGGCAACGTGGTGGACGGACAGAGCCCTCTCAAAGCGCACACCTTCACATTAGTCTGAAGCAGGACATAAAAG
Source organism: Sagittarius serpentarius (assembly GCA_034782735.1). Lineage (NCBI taxonomy): Eukaryota > Metazoa > Chordata > Aves > Accipitriformes > Sagittariidae > Sagittarius > Sagittarius serpentarius. The sequence goes on along the minus strand of JAVKLA010000002.1, from coordinate 23,459,407 downwards.
CCAAGGTGGCAAAAAAAACCCAGTTCCACCGATCCCCGCGGGCCATGGTCAGGTACCCTCACAAATCTTTGCGCTTAGTAATTATGAAGTTTTAGCTATCCCATGGGTGGAAAGTGGAGGTGATGGTTAGCTTGTTAGATGAATACAACTACATTGTGACTATAACAAAATATACATAAAAGTCCCCACTGAGAAATCATAACGTTTTCCGGTATAATCTCATGTGCTTGATACCACTTTGTGGGTATCTCAGGAGCCTATTCCTATTCTGTCCTTTTCCTCCACTGTCTTTGGGGTAAATATTTTTAAAAGTAAATTTCAATAGTGCTAACTTTTGAAAAATATTGAAGTATATAAAAAGCAAGTAGACTTGTAAAAAAAATAAAAGATACTACATTTCAAAGCATTTTCCAGTCCTACAGATGCTGGATCTTGGGTTAATGCAACAGGATAGGACTGGGGAGAGAGGGGGGGAAGTGTCTTCATTCTTTTCTGTAGAAAACTGATGAACAAGAAGTTGATTGTCTAATGCTAAAAATGAATATTTTTGTACATCTGAATAAATATAAATAATAAATACCATGGGACGTCATGTCCGGGGAGGTGCTCAGCTGGGGGGTGCTGGGCTGGGGCGTCGGTCGGCGGGTGGTGAG
>JAVKLA010000002.1:23439529-23458654 GCA_034782735.1 Sagittarius serpentarius | reverse complement strand
CCCATCCCACTGGGTGGGGGGGGAGCGAGCGAGCGGCTGCGTGGTGCTGTGTTGCTGGCTGGGGTTAAACCACGACACAATCCTACCAAGCACTGTGGAATAATTGACCTTTGCTTTTAAATCACACATGAATCTAAAGTATACAGAAAGATTAGTTGGTGTATCTCAGAACTTCCACAAATAATTTGAATGTCTGGCCCAAACTGAAGAAGGGCCCCAAGATCAAACTTGGCACAAAGACACTGAAAGTTAACACAGTGGAATGGTCAGAATAAAAACCCTGCAGGGGTGAGGAAAGTAAAACTGTCAGCAGCGTTTCACCCAGCAGGTAAACAGGCTCCTCTGCAAGCACGGGGTGCTGTGACACCCTGGAAGCTCGTTTTCGGCATACGTGGCAAGATTAGAGCCACCAGAATCTGTACTCAAGGGCTCTCTGCAATTTAATCCAGCCTTAGAAAGCAATTAATTCAAGACCCTGCCTGTGAAGAGAAAGGGATTCACGCTGCTCTTCACTCGGCAGGGTAAAGTCCAAGGGAGCGGGCACAGGCAGGGGCAGCCCAGGGCAGCGCCCAGCCGCGGCGCGACCGCGGGCGAGCAGCGCCCAGCCGGGACGGAGCTGCGGTTCTCCAGCACGGGAAGTGCCCATTGCCCGATCCTGGCTCAGAGCACGGCAGGTCCCAGCAGAGCGGGTTGTGGAGAAACTGAGAGGAAGGATTCAGGCTCGGAAAGGGCTGAATGAGAGGTACATTACAGGTACAGTCCTACTTACATGCAGAAATATCTCCAAGCAAGCCGCTGAGAGTGTCTAGACCCTTACCTATTCTTTGGGGAGAAAGAAGAGTAATTCAGCCAACAGCAGAACTAAAGACACCTGATTTCCAAAGCATCTGTGTTCTGCCCCTACATACACCTCCTGATCAGTCTCCAGTCCTTCCCTCACCCTGCAGCTCAATGGGAAAATTACTCTGTGTCTGTCTGACAACAGTTACCAACCTCCTTGGCACGCTGAGGAACGCGAGGTTTTCCAGACCCGCACACTTCTGCCACGCACGGACGAGAGGCACAAAAGCTCTCGGAGGGGGACTTGCAGACAGACAGATGGTCAGACTGTAAAGCTTCATTTCTTGGAAAAACTGGGCTAAAAATGTAGATCACTGTAACAGAAAGAGTCTTGAGGAACAGGCTTACGAAGCTGTACTAAAACCATTTGAGGATGACCTTTCTGGAAGAGGTCCCCAGGAATAATTACTCCTCTCCGGCCGCCTGCTGTTTCCTCCTCCCTTTATCCACAGCAGGATCATGCCCTTGGCGTCTGTTCCTTGGCTGAAGACACCTTCAGCACTGCACGGGACCGCACAGGACATGGCTGATCGTAGCAGCCCTGGGCATATAGCTTTGCCTACGCGTAGCCTGCTGCACATCTTCATGCATCCCGAGTGCTGTGATGCTATTAAACTGAAGGGGTTTCTTATTAAATCCCAGTCACTCTGAAGTAAGTGAATTATCCAAGTTTTAGTTGAACCAATTAACTGATATAAAACATGACTTTTGCTTTCCTAAATGAAGAGAAGCATCTTGCTTTCTGCTCATGTCTCACTGTGAAAGTGATTTTTTAAACACTTTAATCTAATTCACTTTTTGAGACTGAGAATCTGTTGAAGGAGCTCAGGTGATGAGAATTGGATGTTGCTGTATGTGGTGCTAAGCAAGGAAAAAAATCTCTAGGGTTGTGAGTGAGTACGAGGGGGGGCTTAGAAAAACAATGTCCTTCTTAGGATATGCTAGATTAAAGTCAGGGAGGTCTTGCTGGCTGACCCGCTGTTCTTCCAAAATACAGCTGGAAAGAAAGCAATCAGGAAGACGCATTTTCAGAATGCACCGGCTATGGCCCTCCTCCAGAAAGTAGAGCTAAATAAAAGGGATGCATGAGACTGAGACCACAGAAAACCAGCTACAACAGGGAAGTCAAGGATGCGCATACGTGTGCACAGACTGACCCCAGCACTCCCTGATCCCAAATGCTTCACCATGGAAATACAGCGTTCCCTCAATCTGCTAAATGGTCCCTTCAGAGGTTTCCCTGTTTTGTCATGATGCAGCACAAAGGGAGTGTCCTGACCATCAGTTGTTTTGCACAGACAGATACTTCAAACTGAAACTGGAACGTGCCCAACGTGGAGCCTGATGCTGCAGAGCTCTGCAAGAGCAGGTAGCAGAGTCCCCGGGAGTCTAACGTGAATCATCCCCATAGCAATGACCTTGTAAGCGTTTGTTACAGGAAATTACAAGAGTACAGACCTTGATGAGTTCACCGTGAATTAAACAGCCATTGTATCCTCTCTTATGGGGACCTGAAGGTAGCACTAGTTTACAAAGGGAAAGTAATTGTACCAGCCCATACAGGCAAGGTGATAAGGAACACAGGTCAAAGTGTGGTGCATGGTATATAATAACTGTATTTAATGTAAATTATCTCCCAGTGTTTCTATCTAGAAATCAACAGTGAATCAGAGGGAAGCATCATGGATTAATTCTGATTGGCCCTTGCAATGTCACTATAAACTTTATTATAAAATAAAGGATGAGATATTCTAAATGATATTCTAAATGAAAGAAATTTAAAAAGGAAGCAAATTAAATTACACATTTGTTACTAATGTTTACAAACACTATACTAAATCTCACAGCCTACACACTTCAGCTGATTTTTAAGTCAGGACAAAACCAGAGGTTTTCTTTTTCTTATCGCGGCATTTGAGCTCCTGTGGTTACGCCCTGGGGCACACACTTATGCCGGTCAAACCAGATTGCCCAGGATTTCCTCTGCTGAGCACATCAGCCCATAGTGGTTGGTGCAATACGCATGTCAGGCTGGGATAAGGTCATGGGAGTCCCGGTGGCACTGGTCGCCACCTGCCCCAGCCTGCCCAGCACATCTCCGCCAGCCCTGACACTGGACATCCCCATCCAGTCCATCAGTCCTCTCCAATGTGGCTTTAAATAGGAAATGGGCAAATGCAGCCTGACGCACGGCTGCTGCCTGGGGTAGTCTCCGTACCCCACATGCGCTCCCCACAAAACAGCCCTTTCACTGGGCAAGAACAAGGGCAATAAGGGGCCAGGGCCACCCTCCATGGGCAGCAGAAAGGAACCAGACCCTCTGGCAGGCTGCAGAAGGCAAGAGGAACAGGAGGTCTCCAGCATCTTCCAGCCCTTCTGCCTAACCCGCGGCCGTGCAGAAGCAGCCTGGCTGACGAGGCTCCGGCTAGCGAGGACAACGAGCCACCAGCGGAGGCCAGCCCAGGCGCGGGGCTTTGGAGGACACAACGTACATGTGATTCCCTTGGCCACCTGAGGCAGTGGTCCAGACAACCCGAAGTGACACTGAGGCTGAGGGCACTCTGCCCTCTAAGCCCACAAGCTTCCACCCAAGCTGGGTCCTCAGGCAGGACTTCACTCCCCCCTCAAGCCTGTCCCACCAAATGACTTGTGGTAGAGAAGAGGAAACAAGAGAGGGATGAGGGGTGGTCACACCCCAAACGTAGATGGAATTTGCGCTCCCCTGGTATTTTGCGACTCTAGCTAGATGCAGGGATGAGATGAGGGCATTGAGGGCATCTTACTTTCTCAGCTGCTGCATAAGCAGATTAACTTTACGTGCGGCTGGTCCATGGAGAAATGGATCAGCAGGAGTCACTGACAAAGACAGATGTCTCCCCGACTCACATTCTGCTTGCTCACAGTAAACACACTGGATGATGTTATTTACATGACCTATCTTCTCTTCTCTTCTCTTCTCTGACTTGCATCGCTTTGCTAGTCAACCTCCAACCTGGGTTGCCGCCACCCCTTTAGATCAGGCCCACTGCTGTAGCAGCCTTGACCGTCATTTTTCTTCCTGATCTCTCTGTTCCCCCCAAGGAATGCTCTTGACACCAACCGCAGTCCACTGGGAAATGGATTTAGAAGACAGAAAAGTAAACCAATTCCTGTGAAAAGCTCCATCACTTTTCCTCAACAGAGGAACAAGAACTGAACTTCTAACATGCCCTCCAAGCAGGGAGTGAGGTTAGAAGGCACCGGCCCTGCTCTGCTCTCAGGAGGAGAGAAGCTGAGCCAGGAGGAGACCACTCCTGTCCCTCCCAGGCAGCAACTGCTGCGGTGGGCGGCGCTGCTCCTTGGGAAACTCATGCGTGTGCGACAGGTGCTGTAAAGGAAGGCAGGAGGACACAGCTGAAGGTACCTCCTGGAGAGGGAAAGCAGCTACGGCCATTCAACGTGTTTCCCCACGTCCACCTCTCCTCTTCTTCCCTCTCCCAGAGCCTGACACGATGCGGCTCCTTCACAGCAGCATTCACAAGGACACCCCTGGTAATGAGGCAGCCTGGCTGTCTCCCATCGCATTTTCCTTCCCTCATTCCCATGCAGCATAACAGCTTCCCGTGAGAAGCTCCTCGTGGTAATGGCTTGCGTTCGGTGCCCTTCCGACGCTCTGAGTGGTTTGAGTCAGCTCACCCTGAACTGCCAGTCCAGAGCAACTCTGCTGAAGCTAATGGAAATTTACTGCAGTGTATTCAGTGTATTCTGTGGAGTTACTCCAGGCTCACACCAAGGCAGTGGGAGCACAATTGACCCTCTTGTTCTGCGTCTCTTGGCTCAGAGGGCTTAATTAGACTGAACATTTTTAAAAAAATTGAGTGACAAGAGGGAAGCTATTCGGCACTTAAAGAGCAACAAAAATTTTGAAGTGGCTATGTGGCAGAGGACAAGGACCAAACACAAGAATAGGAAGAATCATATTCACAGTGGTAAGGAAGCAACAATTTTCTCTGGAAGTATTGTTTAAATAATTTGTAACCTAATTTAGCACATCAAAGACTGTTCAGTGTTTCAGTGCCCTGGACAGACATGGTACTTCAGGCCAGCTCTAACTTCCAAGGACGGAAGCACTTCCCTGGACTTAATGGAACCATTTGCTCTTGAAACCGTATCACATTACTGACCTGTGTCAGCTTTTCCTTAACCTGGCTCGATATTCTTTTTGCCTTTGGGGGAGCACTGCACAACGTCTCCTTCCCTTTCCTTTAAGAGTAGAGACCAGGATTTTACTACAGTGATTTATGTTTAACAGACCTCAAAGAGACTTAGGAAGTCACCTAGTCCACCTTAGAGTCTGTATCCTGTATGCTGTCCCACTAAGGAAGGACTCCAGCATCTCCAGGTTTTGAGGCTTCTGTAAACCGTACCCACCTGATCCGTACCCAGGCGCATCAGTGAGCTGGGAGATTGCTGCAAAGAGTTTCCTCTTTTCTCCTTCTTCTCCTCCCCTGCACAGGCTGTCTGTGCCACTCACTGCTCCCTGGAAGGCTCCCAGACCAGAGAAGCCCCAGGGAAGACGACCCCTGTATTATGTGACGAGCATAATAGCAGCAGGGCTGAGTACAGCTCTGTGCTGGAGAAGCAGTAAATATCAACTGTTGCGATGGCTGTTATTTTATTGACACCTAAATTAAATTAGAAATGCATACTTTTCATATAATTGAAAATATGTTAATGCATAATCCGCACGGACAGCTCTTCTAGTCCTCAGCTCAATAAACTCTTGCTTTTCCTATACTGAAATGCCAGTTCTTCTTAGAGCAGTAAAGAAAATCTGCCAAAATCCTGCTGAGTAGTTTATCATTCAAATCCTGGGTTTTCTACTGCGAAAGAAGAAATAAATACAAGATTCTCAAGTATGATAAAAAGTGCTTTCCAGTCCATGTGTTGTAAAAATAATAATAATAATTTGGTTGTTTTTTTTTTTTTTAGGACAAAGGAAGGTGTTCTCAAAATATATTCGGGAATACAAAAGCATGTTTCAAGTTCAAGTCATGGTTTGACACGCAGAGCAACAACTACGATGCTCAATTTGTGGCTTTCTTAGTCTACAAGAAAAAAGCAAACCCACCTAAACTAGGAATCATAACTGTAAACTAAATGAGGTGCACAAACAGCACAAGGAATTGGTCTACTGAGACAGTGGTATTCCCGCACTCAGTTACACGAATCGTAATCACCTGCTTGCAACAAATTACTCTGCATTTTAGAGCTCTTCCCTTGGAATTGCCATTTCCAATTGTCTTCCAGAGCATGAGTGGTAAATAGTAGCAGCCGTTTGTGCGTAAACTGGGAAAAGCAAAAGAATTAGCCAGGCTCCAGTACTACTCCTTACGGCCCAGTGAGCTCTCATTGAATCTCTTAATCCTTAATAAGCATTTGGCCTTAATTGCTGATTTTATCTTAACCTAGTACTTATGCCATAATTGATGAACATTGTTTGCAGCAGAGTTTTATAGCTCTTCAATACGGGTGGAAAGCCTTCTTGCTTCAGTGCTTGTGCAATTGGATCGTCCACTCATCACGCGTCGCCCGGTGGTGCCTGGCACCATCTAGTGCTGAGATGCCAGGCTGTGGCACGACCGAACAAGCGCTGGAGGCTAAGACGTCACACCATCTCTCCAAGAGGTCGGTGTTGCTTGTTAGACCAGCTCTCATCAGCTGGAGCAAAAAATCTCCTCAAAACTTAAGGTCAAACTGCTCTGCGTCCAGTATAGAGCCCCGCTGTAAAAGAGGAGCTTGGGAAGGGGGCTAGACAAATTTCAACTTGAGCTTGACGAGCAAGTGGTTTAGTCTGTAAAATGCAGAATATACTCAGCTCCTATAGGTTTCCCAGGGACTTAGCAATGGTCCTTATAGGACTGGTTCCAGAGACAATGCAGGGAGGAGCGGGCAGAGAAGAGCTGCCCTCCGAGATCGCAAGGTCTCTGCTTCCTCAGCCTGCATTCTCACGTCCCGCTTTATTTATGTTCATACTATTTGGTAGGTGGTAGATGATTTCATGAAGAATTGGTTCTAATACCTAATCCTGTGTTCAGCAGAAAGAAAATTTTTGTATTAGGTCATAAACCAGAGTGTATATACCCATCTAAATTGCAGCGTTTAAAATTATGCATTGATAAAATTTCGAGTCAAAGAGCTTTACATGTTACCAGCTGAATGCAGCACGCTCAAATATTACAGATGTTAACTGACAGAAGTTCTTTAACTGTTTAAGCAATTTCAGTGCCAAGAAGAGGAAGGCTAACTTGGGTGAAGTGGCATTTCCCAACCAGTCCCTTGGGCTGCCGGGGTGGGACAGAGACGAGGCACCACTCTGCCCCCGCCTAACCCTGAGCTCTGACCCCGGCTGCCGAAACCAGCCCCGCTCGCACGGAAACCTTTCACCCCCCGGAGTAGCAGAGTCCCTCAGCACCTGATGAGTTTAGACTTGTTACTTTAACATGAGTTTGGGGATATTTAATGTTAAAACGAAAACGTCCGTTCACTTCTGTGAATCCAGTGTACAACTAGGACAGGATGAGATTTCGTTATGTGAACCTTTGCATATTATGGCAAAACTGTTGGTTTTTTTGATGTACGGAGCAGACGGTTCCCTGATGAATCTGGGGATGCTTAAATGCCTTAAAATCTTGGCCTCAGGCTATTACTAAATTTAGTACAGGCAACAACAAACATAAAGCTGCCACCATCCCAACCACTTCATAAATTAATTATTTTAGCAGCACTCATATTATCAAATTAATCTTTTTAAAAAGATGTTTCATGACAGTCTGTTTGAAACCAGCACCCATTTATCAGAAAGTATCTCAATATAATACAATGTACCAGACAGAAGGGGTTTTTTTGGAATAGGACATGCTTATATAATGGAGAATTGTCTACTATCCTTTTGAACCTCATACGAAATAGAGTTAAATAAAGTCTACCGTAACTAGCATAATTTTGCAGATGGAGTCTTTATTAGATGGCAATTCCAGCAACCATAGTCGTGAAAGCGCTTCATTGTCCTGGGGAAGAGTGAAAATAGAGCACCTGCCCTTGGAATACATAAATGTATATATTGTAACCATAATCATCTGGGGAAAGTAAATCATCTGGGTAAAGAAAAAAGAAAAAAAAAAAGAAAAGTAAGGTAATAATACATACATTTTGATACGTTTTCTTGAAACTTTAAGGGCATGGTCTGAAACTTGTATCATCCTGGACTCTCTCTAATTCCCCCAAATAAATCCAGTAACAATTAGAAACAGACAGATGTACTTGTGTGTGACTTCCAGAACAATCATATACACTCCTGGAGGCAATGGCTGTATTTGTATTGCCTGAAAAATTTCTATAAAAATGCTTGCAATTTTTTTTACAATGCTCCAAGAATTTCATTGGCTGTAGTAGGGTCTTTGAAATCTGGCACAGCAATACCCCCTCAAGCTAGAGAAGTCTTTTCTTTGCCCCATGAAATCTCATTTATATTTAGCAGAGTTAATTTTAAATTATTATTATTTTCCTTCTCTGCTTGCGTTCCCCAGTAACAAAACAAAGGAGTAACTGAACATGAGTGTTTTGCGAAACCACAACCACACTGGAAGACAAAAGAACCACAACACGACCATATTAAAATACTTGTCTTCACTCCTGCTGAGCCACAGCTGCTTCTTCACAGTGCGTGTAATCTCCTCCCTCTAGAAGCAGGGAATTCCCAAAAGCTTTCTGCACCTACTCAGGGGCCACAGCTACACCCACCTCCATGGATTTTTTTCTTCCCCTGCCTCTGGGCTCTTTGTAGGATTTACAAGCAGCTCTCCTCCTCCTGCACTGGGGACTGAGCGGCATTCTCTTCTGCAAGCTTCCCAAGCATCCGAGGGAGCACTCCAGTTTTCTACAAGCACTGTTTCGAGGTGCAGCCTGTAATTTACCCTGCTAGGCACATCTGAATCTCCTCACCCTTGGGGTCTGCTCCGGCTGGGCACTGCGGTGCGCCTCCGGCTGCTTTCTTCAACAACTGCTACCCGGGCCTGGCTGCAGCTCTGCTCCTTTGAAGTTCATCTCTTCTCAGGGAAATCTGCAGCAACGCTTTCCCCTTTCTGCTTCCACTCCTGCTCTAGGGGAGAAGGGGCATTTTTATCTCTCCGCACCGGCTCTGTGCATGCCCGGCTCAGTTTGGGTCTCCCAGGAGCTCCTCTGGGAGGAGTTGAACAGAGCAGCCATCCTCGGCTGCCAAAGAGTCAGCTTCCCTCTGAAGCTCAGGTATAAAGCCATTTTCAGTGCAACATTCACTCTTCATTTCCCACACAGACAGTTCCCTGCAAACAGGGAGTCAAAATCAATGTTTTGCCTTTTCAATAATTATCCCCAATAACGTAAAGGAGTTCCTGCCAACATCTGTGGTTTTTATCCTTGCTGCAAATGTCATTTGCTGTTAAAGGAATTTCACAGGCACCTCAGAGCTGCATGCATCACTGTGACTGCTTCTATTAAAAAAGAAAACAAACTTACTTATGTGGAAATGCTATTTAGAGAAAGCACCTTTTTTCAAAATGCCGAACTCTGCACTGAACCGCCCCAGCCGCTCCTCACGAACAGATGTGCTTCCTGCTCCCGACCCGGGTAGGAGCTTCAAGCCAATCACTATTCCCTGGATGCAGGTGTACTCTTTAGGCTGGGTTTTCTTCAGAAAGTGCTGCCATTTGATGAGTCAATCCCAGATGTTCCTTGGCTTGTTTTCATAATGCAACATGTTTTAAGAGATTGATTCCGATACCTCACTCCAAATTACTTATTCTCAGAAAGATTTCCAAATCTCAGATGCCCATAAACAAACAATACCATTTCAGCTATAAAAAAAGGTACTGATTCTATTGCGCCTTCTTTTCAAGCTCTTCTAAGTGCTAACTTTATCCTTAAGAGATAAAAGCAAACATTTTCCTTAGAAGTCAACATGCCTTAGTTGTCTTCTGCAGCCAAAGTTACCTTTTATTTCAGAGATGGGAAAGATGCAGCTGAGATGCTTATGAATCAAAATCAGAACCGAGAAAGTGGTTCTGTGCCTCCTCGTGCACCTCTGCCAAGACTCCTTGCCTTGACCCAGGCATCACAATCCATTTAGTCTTTCTTCCACCCCCCCCTCCGGCTTCTATTTTCTTTCCAGCTTTCCCTCCCACTTCTTTCCCCCCCTCCCCAAAGTATTTGATTGGGTTCACGTAGCTTTAACTCCTACTGCATGTTGCCCTCCATCCCTAGAAAATGATACCTTGCTGAGCAGATCTACCCAAGGGCATGCTCAAAAGGGAAGTCTGAACTGATGGGCTGCCTGTCTGACCTCCTATTCGGCACTTCTCCTTCTTGTCATTACTCTAAGGATAAAAGATGCTTTTGATGCACGATAGGAATGTCTTCACAGTTGTGCAAATACAGCTAACTAACTAAAAATATGGAAGAAAAAAGCAGCAGCACAGAATTTGACTAGCTAATATGCATTGCTTTATTACAAAGTATATTTGTAATGCACACATATATGTCCTGGTACACATGTGTGCATGGATGTGAAGACGTGAGCTTCTGTAGCTTTTTTCACTTCTTTTTATGCTCCCTCACTCGCAGTAACAGTCTGCTGCTCCATGCTTTCCCTGGAACAACACAAGGGAAGTAGCACCTGAGCTTTCTGAAAGTGGTGGAAGAATGGGAGCCATTTGTGGTTTTGACAAGACAGATCGTTTTACCCTTAAAAGACATGAAGTCTCTTCTGCGGGAGATGTTCTTAATAAACCTCAAAATATTGTTTAATCTATCTTCTTCTTGTAATGAGTTTTGATAAAATCTCAAATGAAGAAATAATTGTCAGGAAAGTATACAATTACTCTAATGCAGGATCAGATGGTAAGGAGTACAAGCAATCTGATGTAAACAGAAGTATGCCCATGATATATACCATTATATGTCACGATTTCTTCATCTTTATGCTTTGTTGTTTTGCTTTAAGAGGAGGAAATGTCTTGCCTTTTTGCTGAGTGCTGTGCAAGTGTACAGTGCTAGATGGACTCTTTTGAATATATATTTACAGTGTTGATTTTGAGATAGACTGCTGCTGAGTTTAATTAAAATATGTAGTTAACCTGTGCCCCAACTTAACAAAGTTTTACGTGAACAAACCATAAAAGTTGTGGCTTTCAAACCTGAAGACAAACCAATCAGACAATGGTAATCAAAATATCAGTAGCTGCTCAGCCTAGAAACAGTAAGGAATGGGTTTCAAAGAACCACATTGCTGTGATATATGTCTTTCTCAAGCTGACAGAAATCCAGCCTGTGACTGCATGGTAGGGCAACCCACGGCTAAAAAGGTCTCGGAAGTATGCTCCAAAATGACCACTCGTGGGTACTCATAAAATATGCTGAAATCAACATGAACTATTTTTACTAACTACTATTCTTGCAAATGAGCAACCAAGATTCTTAATAGATACTGGTCTAAGATAAGCAGGTGATAGGCATTTTGCAAGACAACTGTACTTTAAGCATCTAGCTCATCCACTAGCTGAAACAATCGTATTGAAAAAACCCCACCCCACCGTTCCCCTGCTAGAGTGGCTGTTTTGCTACTTTAACCGTAGTCTTACAAATCTACATGGAAATGTTAGTAGGCTCTGCTGCTCATTTTGACAGTTGCTCAGCTTACCAACAGATGGAGTATGTTAATCAGTTTTTAAAGTACAAGCTAAAAGTCTGAGCTAATTTAAGTTCTGTATTCAGAATGTTTGCAAAAAACACAAACTTCTAATACATGCAAAAAAAAAAAAAGCTTCATTCTGCTGCAGTTGGAAGGAAACAGTATCTTGGAATATTTAATTATATACTTTTAAAATCACTGATTTTCTGTAACATGGAATAGATTATTAAATCAGCTTAATCAATTGTTCTCTTATGCAGTATTCACTATTCTGTATCTAATTATATATAAATTTTTTAACTCTACAGCTGTATTTCCACTATTTAAAAAGAAGAAGAAAGTCTGCGGTGAGTCAGAGCAACACTCCAGCCAAGAAACACAAAATGAAGTCCCAGAAGGCAATTCAGCCTAGGAATAGTTTCTTAAGGCTCATCTTATTAACAGAGGAATAATTCAAGCAAATGAATACAGCTCTTGATCTTTGGCCGTGGCTGGACCTGATATACTGCAGTCAGAGCTGATGGAAACAAAGTCAGCAGGGTGTCCTCGAGGGGAGGCTCTTTAATACCACCCCCAGCACCCTCTGCCTCCTCCTGCTGCCCCACGTTCTGGAAGCCCCACTGCTCATGTTGGCTGGTGGGGGGTGGGGTGGGTGATCATCTCTTCCCCACACTCAGAATCCCAAATTCATTCATTTTCTGATGTACATCACTGAAATTGCTTCCACCAAAATCCTCGTGACCTTCCTGGCCAAACCAGTTACCTGTACTCTCTAAACTGGCCTTAACTGCTGGGCACACCCTCCCCCATGGGTTGGGAGCTCCATTAAGAGGAGAGCTGGGCACCTACTCTGCTCGCCCGGTGCCACAGGCGTACCTCAGATCTTGTCTCTAGCTCTGTCACCTGACTGTTCAGAAGGAGACTGGGTCTCCTTCATCACCTTGCCCTGCCTGGGACTGCCGGAGGAGCCTGCTGCTGCCCTGCTCAGGCACTGTGGGACTGCACCTTGCTGGCGAGGGTCGCTCGCAACTCAACCTCCCCTTTGCTGCTCCCGGACAACCTGCTCCTTAGTCAGTGCCATTCTCGGATACGTTTTTTTGTATGCTGGTAACTTGCAGATGCACTTTTTTGCATCAGGACCTGTTTTCTTCTGCCTGAACTCAAATCTAAGTCTATATTTCTGACTGTTCTTCCTGAGTGTCCAACCATTACATTTTATAGAGTGCTTTTCCTCTTAGCTTTGAATCAAATTATGCACAAAAAATAAACAAATACATCCAAATGTAGCGCTCATTTAAAAACCTGCTTCAGATCCTGAAGGGATCAAAATACTTGGCTAGAAAAACAACTCAGACTTTTTTGTTGCTTTAACTGATACAAATGTCATGGCAGTAACAATACAGAACACTAGTTCTAAAGATACTACCTGTGGTGCTCTTAAACTTTCCAACTTCACAGCAGGAAAAAAAAAAAAAAGAAATAAATAATCAGGAATTCCTTTGCAAAGTAAAATGTCTGAAGGGAAGAAGAAAATCAAATGTATATAAAGCATTTCATCAGCAAAGCCATCCTACTTAGCGAAACCAACCAAAGAGAATGTCTGTGACTTGCCTGTAAATGCTGTGGAAGAACATGATGCCTGAGCAGCTTTGGAGAAGCTCTATGCGTGCAATGCAGAAGGCTGTGCCAGGCAACAGCCTGGGGAATTTCAGGTACTTGTAAGTCAGCGTGCATATTCTTGAAAGTCAGTAAGCCCTTTAGGAACTTCACTGCCTATCTGTTCATCGCTCTACGTGCCCGAGATCCATACAAGGAACTGAGGAAATGTGTTTTCCCCCTCAACCTGTCTAGTCTTAGAGCATTCAGAAGCATTTGATTTCTCAGTTACCCTTTTCACCACTGTATGCATTTTTCCAGTGCATGATCATTCCCTAGCACAGTATGCCCTCAGCTTAGAGTGTCTTCTACTTCCAAAATATTTTTAAATGTTTTCTGCTCACCATAGTACCGACTAACACACCAGGAGAGAGGATGCATTTTCAGGTTATTAGCATTCAGGTCTTCATTATGAAATGCAGGGCACTCAAGAAGAATACGTTGTTCTAGGCTGTAACAGTACATAGATTAAAACAGAATTTTCTTAGCCTATGAGGTTACTTTGAATGTTTTCTTCATTTATAAGGGCTCACATGCTGCAGCTTATATTCCTCTACAGTTAACACTACTCCTAACCATTCTTCCTTGGAAAATGTTAACACCTTCCAGAATGACTATAATTTTATATTATCAAATCTCTCCACATTTTTATGACATCCTACTAAAGCTAACAGAAAATTAATTCAATTAAATCAATTAATTTTTCTTCTCTGTGACTTACAAAAAAATCCATAAATACTGGCTGCATTTTTTCTTGATTATCTTAATGAATATTCCATCAGAATTTGCTATTGTATTACTATTCTTTTGTTAAATAACACTTGTATGTATTAATATTATCATCAGCAGCAAACTGGTCTACAGAACTTCAGGAAATGGCAGCCCTCGTCTGAAGAGAAACTCCAGGCTAAGTTCTGAATCTTAAGTGAACACGTCTTCCCTCTGCAGTTCCCCTCTCCCCTCCAGACTTCACAGTCTGGCAAGGAAAAGCTGTTCCAAACTGGTACTTTTTGATTGCTGCAGCATTTATCAAGAGCCACGCTCGCCACTGCAGGAGCGCCATCGAGGACAGTGTGTTTCAGCACCTCGTTACATGATCTGCCAGTCATCGCCGATGTTCTGTATGCTTCATTGCTTCTTCCAGACTGTACGCTCCCTAGAACACCTCATTTATCCCCAAGAGGACCATGTCCCAGGGATGGTTTTGCATAGCTTTATGCTTTGGCTCTCAGTCCCCAGAAATATGTTCCTGTAGGAAAGGCCACACAATGTCATGTGGAAGGTCCATCCATTCTCTGAGTAGCGAGGAGCAAATGCTTTGGAGCAGAAGCACACAGTGACCCTTTGCCTCACGTACCCTCTAAGTGGTTTAGGTTAGGAACACAGTTTGAATCTCAACCTTGTGTTTAGCAGGATTTGAGGAACTGCTCCTCTACCAAGTCATGTAACACCTTTTTAAATTCATTTGTATTTCTGACCTCCACAACACAGTGGTCCTGATGCACAATTAAATTTTGCAGTGTGTGGAAAAAGTATGTCCTTCTCGTTAATCCTGCTGCCTAGTAATTTCACCCAGTGCCTGTTAGTTGTACTGGCAAAAGAAACACTAAATAATCTTTCCTATTCATCCTCATACCATTCATCATTTTACATATCATTATCACTGTCCTTTCCCTGTCCTCCTTTCAAAACTCCCTTGCTATCTCCTCAAACAAAAGCCCACACCTTTGACCACCCCTCATTCTGTAACCCTTTTATAACCTTGTGATCAGAAATCAGAAATGCAGTGTTTAAGATGCAGAAGAGCAGTGAAAATTCATACACTGACAGTATCTTCCATTTTATTCTTAATTTATATCTTGCCAGTTCCCAGCATTTACTCCACTTTCCTCACTCCCTTTTTATAATACCCATGAGAATGAAAGAGAAGCTATCGGAGAACACCAAGAAACCACTGTGTATGTGGTGCTGTGATTTCCTTTCTCCTGTACACATTACTTGACATTTATCAAAATTGAATTCCTCTGCTGTTCTATTTACTCTGTTACCCAGTGGCATGAAATTCAGTAATCCTTTCCAGTCAGCTTCAATTCTGATTATCATGAAAAATGATAAATAACTTCTGCAAATTACATTGTCTTGTTACTCATTTTTTTCCTCAGGTCACTTACGAACGTGTAGAAAAAGACAGGTCACAAACCCTCATGTCACTAGTAAAGAAGCTGCTTTCTCCATTCTTTCTAGCTTTTACCTAATTGCTAATCCATAAGCAAACCTTCCCTCTTACTTTATAGCTTAATAGTTTAAGAACCTTTGGCAAGGGCCTTTCTTAAAAACTCAAGTGCATGATGATGATCAAAGCAACGACAAGCATTTGACTCCTTCAGAAACGTCTCACAAGATCTAGGGAACTGACCTTCCTCCGGAAGAGCAGTGCTGACTCTTTCCAGATATACCATCTATACCTGCTGATTGACTCTTTCTATTACCCGTAGCTTGGATCAACCTGCCTGGTCACTCAGGCTTCTCTTTTGTAGTTCTTCAGGACACTCCTGGAGATCGGTTAAACCAGTGTCCTGGCCACCTAGCTGGCACCACTGCTAGTAGCTAAGTAATGTCATGTCCGAATTCCTTTCAAATCTTGTGTTCTGGTCCTGAATATGTCATCAGTCACTTCAAAGCTTTAACTCCACTGACATTTCCAGTTCCTCCAACATACACCCACCCCAAGAAAAGGCTCTGCTCTGAGGAGAATCTTCTGCAGGGAATAGAAATGCAGCATCTTTTCTGTCACAGCCTTATTTCTCCTTAACCACTTCTTTTTACACTTTTGCCAAAGCTGCTAAGACGATAGATGATCAGATTTTAATTCTAATGCATGCGAACATTCCCTTCAGCAAGTTTCTCTTTGCAATCGTTCTGGTTGCCACACGGTACTGCTATACCTGAATCGACAGATTGCCTTTTCTGTTTTCTTTGTTCGCACACAACTTTTGTTTCCTAGGAAGATGGCTTTTAATGCTAAATAGCCTCTCCAGCTCTGTGAAAGTACACTGTCATTTCTGAGATCTTCTAGTGGTTTTGATGTGACCTGTCCTGGGCTCAGCTTCTAATACTCCGTCTTGAAGCAATCTCTGCACTACAACCCCTTCAACATTTTTCTTTTGACAAACCTCCTTGTTTTGCACAGCTTCCCTTTCCAAAGTTAAACATTACTATTGCATGTTTTAACTTTTTTAATTTCTACAAGGATCCTAAATTTGAATACCTTATGGCTACTCTTACAGACCAGCTCTTCAATACAAAAATCTGGAACCACGTAAAGTTTTGATACGATCCCAAACAATTTTTCTTCTTTGCATCCTTCAGTTTCTCCAAGATTGGTAGGGTGTTTAAAACTTACTTCTTGTGCTTGCATTGCGTTTCACGATGACAACTACGCAGTGTGCACCAGACAACGGATCTTTCCGTTAACACTGTACCGTGGTGAAGTCAAGAGCCAGAGAAGCCAAGCCAAGCCATTCTGAAGGACTAGCCAAGATCCTGGTCAGAGGTTGAGCTGAAGATGCCAAGAGATGCGTTATTCCAACACACAATGTAAGATCACAGTCAGAAGCTTAGGGAGAGGGAGCAGGAATACAGCCTTTCCAACCAGGAAAAGAATAGACTAGGACTGGATCACAGGCCTGGAACAAGGCTAAAATTAAACCACAAATTAATTGCAAAAAGAAAACTGCCTGGTATTGCCTCACCTCCCAGATATGCAAGGGCAACCGCAAAAACCGTGCAGGGGCCAGTTCTTCCCCAGGCTGACACCACTCCCTGTTGCTGGGGCCATTGCTGCCAGCTCCGGAGCTGGGAGCTCGCGCAAAGTCTAGCAGAAACAGCTTAAATGGGAGAGGGGGAAATAGCACTGAACAGTACATGAAGAGGGAAGATTTCTGAGCAGACTTTTACAGGTTGGTAAGAAATCAGTGTGTGTGAAATCCAGTATAGTTCTGAGCTCAAATTCATTACGTTTATATTGTATTTGCGTGATTTAGACAAACGATTTCCTTTCTCACAGTGTTCAGGCCTGCACAGAATAACTGTATCCAGAAAGAACAAGCTCAACAGAGCTGACTTAAAAACCTGTGACACTCTAGCTTTACAATGAAGTAAAATTTGCAGTGTTAGATTTAGAATGTTAATCTACACTGCCATCTGCAGAAAGCAGATTGGCAAATTAATTGGCTACCAGTATAGCAGCAATTGAAAGTGCCAAAATGCAAATATTGGTATGTAAGTATGGTATAGAATGAGGTGGAAAAGTGAAAGGCATATATATGCCATAACACCGTTACCACAGCTGACACATTCTGCACAACGTATGCTGTATCTTGGGAAAGGAATGCATTTTATATTTTATTTCTTAAATGTTGTTCTTTTTACTCATTTTAGGTGGAAAACTGATCCCCTTCTGTTTCTCTGACATCCTCTCAACACCATTTTACAATCTGGAAGTACTGTGATTGTATCATGCATGCACTGTACCACAGCAGCTCACTCCAAACCCTCTGTCCAGGCTGAGCTGCTTGGCCGCAGGACCGCAGCAGAACTACTACTTAAATACCATCACAGAGAAAGGGGGAAAAAAAAAAGTAAGTCTCGGAGGCAGTGAAAACTTGCATGCCTGACTGTTATGGTCTGCTTCCTCTCACGCGTGAGGAAGCGGCTGCGGCCTGCTGCTGTGAACCGACCCACATCCTCAGCGCGGAAGCCAGCTCCGCGTTTCACACCAGTTCCGTCTCCCTTTCTCCCTGGGAGACGTGTGTGCCATAGCGACGGGAGAGATTAATCGTCCCTCAGGCAACCTGATTAAGAATAAATGCTTTATCTGAGTATTTCTTATAAAACAAAGCGCTGATTTCCTCACATCATTTCGAAGACACGCTGTGTTTCCTCAGGAAACACCTTTCAGGAGAAGCGCTGAGCGCCCTATTTCGCTTCTCCCCCGCCCCCAACCGCCTGTTATTTCGCCCCAGCCCGCCCCTTTGGGGTCCCGGTGTCCGCCGGAGGTGGGTGTACCACCGGCGGAACAAACCCGCCCTCCCCCGGCACCGCCGGCGGAGCAAACCCGCCCTCCCCGCTCCCCCCTCCGCCCCCGCAGAAGATGGCTCCCTCGCGGCGGCGGCGGCGGCGGCGGCGGCGGCGGGAAGCTACGCTCTCGCGAGAGCGGAAAGGGCTTGTCTCGCGAGAGGTGGCCGGCGGAAGGGGCGGGGCGGGACGGAAGGGCCCGCTGCCGGCCGGCACCATCCTGAAGCTGGTGACGTCGGGGGACGGGAAGCCCACCACCATCCTGACGACGACGCAGGCGGGGGCGGGCGGGGCCAAGCCCACCATCCTGGGCATCAGCAGCGTCTCCCCCAGCACCACCAAGCCCGGCACCACCACCATCATCAAGACCATCCCCATGTCCGCCATCATCACCCAGTCCGGAGCCACCGGTGAGCGCCGGGGCGGGCGGCGGCGGCGCGGGGCGGGTGGACGACGCACACCCGGGGCGCCTCCCCGGCGTCCCTGACCCCGCCCCGCCCCCCAGGCGTCACCAGCAGCCCCGGCATCAAGTCGCCCATCACCATCATCACCACCAAGGTCATGACCTCGGGCACCGGCACCCCCGCCAAGATCATCACCGCCGTCCCCAAGCTGGCCAGCGGGCACGGCCAGCAAGGGGTGACGCAGGTGACGAGGGGGCGGCACGGCCCCCGGCCCCCCGCCGCCTCCCCCGAGCCCCCGATCACCCCCCCGCCCCCCCTCCCCCCTCCCCAGGTGGTCCTTAAGGGAGCCCCCGGGCAGCCGGGCACCATCCTGCGCACCGTGCCCGTCGGCGGCGTCCGCCTGGTGACGCCGGTCACCGTCTCGGCCGGCAAGCCCACCGTCAC
>JAVKLA010000002.1:23399765-23439429 GCA_034782735.1 Sagittarius serpentarius | reverse complement strand
GCGCGGGCAGAGCCCTGCCCCCGGCGCGGCTTTTCCACGGCCGACCCGGGCAGCCCGCTCTCCTCTCCTGTCCTCTCCTCTCCTGTTGTCTCCGCCGCCCTCAGGGACCTCCGCCGCCGGGGATGCGCCCGGTCCCCTGGGGCAGCGCCTCCGCCCGCCGTCCGGCTCCCTGAGGGGCCTTCCTTCCCCGCCCCATCCCATCGTGTCCCGTCCCTGCTTCTCCCCTCTCAGGTGCGGGCGGAGGCGGTGAGCGGGTGAAGCCCCCCGCCCGGCGGCCTCCCCCATGGTGGGCTTCGGGGCCAACCGGAGGGGCGGCCGTCTGCCTTCCCTTGTCTTCGTGGCGCTGCTGGTGGTGATCGCCATCCTCGCCTTCAACTGCTGGAACGCCTCGTCCCGCCAGGCCCTGCTGCAGGAGGAGGTGGCGGAGCTGCAGAGCCAGGCCAAGCGCACCGAGGTGGCCTGGGGCCGCCTGGAGAAGAGGAACTCGGACCTGATGGGCAAGGTCGACTCCCACAAGAAGCAGCTGGAGCAGAAGGAGGCCGACTACAGCCACCTGAGCAGCCAGCTGCAGGCCAGGGACGGCCAGGTGAAGAAGTGCGAGGACAGCAAGGTAAAGCGGAGGGGGCAGCCGGGCCCGGGGCGGGCGGGGGGCGTCCCCCGGCGGGGTGGCTCTGCCCGGCGGGCACGGCCGGCGCTCGCCTGGTGATGGCGGGTGTCCCCGCAGCCTGAGGGTGAAGTACGCCGGCGAAGGCACTGGTTTCTGGAGCTGGTGCCTTGGCTTTGGTCGCTGTCGGAACGTTTGCGGTAGGCTCGGGTTTCTGAAGGCGTCTCGGAAAAGAGCTGAAAATGCCCAGCAAGGGCGGCGTGTGTGCTGACAGTGAAACCGCTGAGAGCTCACTGTTTTCCAGACGGCTACTTTTACTTATTTTTTTTATGAGCTTTCCTCCTCTGCTGAGATTATTTCGTCTTTTGTGATCAGTCAGAAAGCTATACGGAGCCTTAAAACTGCGGTTTGCTTGGCCTTAAGGAGAATGAAACAAGTGTAATGTTGCAGTGTAGCACCCCGGAGCTTGTTTTGCCTGTCTCTCTCAAAATGCCTTGCGCGTCAGGATCTGGTTCTTATGCAGCCAGCATATATCTGAAAAAAAAAAAATAAAATAAAATTCTTGCTGCTGACATAAAGTGTCATTTGCAAAGAGACAAGCTAATACAAAATTCAGCTTGTTCCTTTCTGTGGAGGTGGCCTGGGAATTTCTTTTGTTGTGGAAAGTGAGTGAATGCATCAGCTTTCACTGTTCACTTTCATAATCATCGCAGGCAACTCTTTACAGAGGAGTTGGGCAGACAAGTTCTTTTACTCAGTCTTGTATGGTGGCGTGTACTCTATTTGCATGCAGTTCATAATTCTGCTAATTGAACACTGTTTATCACAGTAGGATTCATGGAAATATCACGCTCTCAGGCTTATTAGCCATTTCTGTGTTCAGCAAACATGGTTTTTAAAATTTTTTAATTCTGAGATTGGAATAAAAAACCTGATTAGATATGTAATGATGGATACTGGTGCTCTCCATTGGAAATAAATGCAACTAACACCATTGTGATGAAAAATACCATGATACTATAAAATCTAGTTTAATTTATAAATAAGTATTCTATACAGATATCAAAATAGTTAAGTCTGATGAGTAAGAGATGCTGAACTCAAATTAAAGCAGTTAGGTTTTAACAAAGATGCTTTGCCTTGCAAAAGCCAGAAAACTAGTAGTTTTCTAACCTGTTGGGGTTTTGTTTTGTTTTTTTGTTGTTGTTGTTTTGTTGTTTTTTTAATTGAACTTTTACATGCAAATAGAGGGCAAATAGGTTTAGTTGTTCATCGCCCTCTTTGATAAAAGCAAGCCTCCAAAGATGGTAGTAGCTTGAAAACACAGGAGGTGGTCAGTCATGGCAACGAGTTGGAACTCCTTTTCTCAGGCTGTTGAGGATAGTAAACTAACATGAGTTTACTGCTAGACTGGACAAATTAATGGAGGAGATCTGCTGAAGGTTGATAAATGCAGTGACACTGCCTCCAAGCTGCAGGCTGTTGGGGAAGTGGCTAAGGATATTCAAGAGAAGTAATATCGGTGGGTATTTGTAGCATGGCTGTTCTTTATGTAGGTGACGTTGATTTTGTGTTCCTGTCATTTAGCCTGTGTTCATAGGGCAATGAACTTGTTTCATGTGTTACTGTAACTGCCAGGTGTAAAACTCTAGTGGTGGTATTCAAGTAAGCTATCAATTATTGAGCTACATGGCAAGGCTTGCTTTTAATACAAGAAATTTGTAATTTTTTTTGAAATCTGTGATGTTTTACTGTAGGACACCAGGAGATAAAATGCAAGTGCTAAGTCAAGGTGTCTAACAAGGGTTACTGGAAGCCAGCGCCAGCTTTAATGCACGTGATACAAATTGAGGTGCTGTTGAGCTGCACCTGCCTGCACCGGACCACTGTGGTGTTCCCCATAAATCTGGCTGGTCTTTGAATGCTCTCCAAGTCTGGCATCTCACAGGGCAGTGCAGGAGGGGAGCAAGAGAAATGTGACTAGTAAGCCTCACAAATTAATTTTATTGTTAATTGTATACATACTGCAGTAGATGCCCTGTATCTTCTTTGTTCCAGAAGCTGCCATTTAAGGTCATGTGAGCTAGTAGCTTTTGAATATCCTCTCTTCTTATGTTCAAAATGTTCAGTGTGCCTTAATCGGCAAGAATAGCAGTATGTTTTATCAAAAACCAGTCACTGTCCCTTTCTCTTTTGCTCCCATGTAAGCTGCTGTCATGTTCTCAGTGGAAACAATCCTATTTTTTTTTCTAAAAAAACCCCAAACCCTTTAAGTGACTGTACTTTAGAGAGTAGAGATTAAAGATCAGTTTTGGAGAATAAAGATCTGTTACCAAAAAAACCAGTGAGTAGTAGGCATAAAGTTTCTGACCAAAAAAGGCTTTAATGATAGGTTTTTTCCTCTCAAAATAGAATTAGGCAAGGTTGTTCTTTGAACAAACTGGTTTTTACCAGTGATCTTAGTCCATTTGTGAAATACAGGAGCCATAATAAAGCACCACCACTGGTAATTCCCAGGGTGTCAAGTGATCACAACAAATCTAGGCTTATTTCATAGAAAACTCATTTGAAAGATGCTACTTTGGTGGTTATCATAGTATCAATTCTGCTTTATGCTCCTGAGTCTTCATAAGAGATTCTTTGCCTTGTGGTCATGTAAATCAAGTGTGCATTTCCTAGTGTTGAGGCAATTTGAATTTCTGTGGGCAGCTTCCTCTTAGCTCAGTGATATCTGTAGTCGAGCCCAAACCCTTGTCTCTCTCCTCCCTCCCCCTGCATGCATAACAAGCCAGTCACACAGCACCGGCATATTTTTTGCTCTTATGAGCAAATGTAGTAGTGTGACCTAGTGTCTTGTGTTTAAAAAGAAAAAACAAAAATAAAAAAAAGAAAAGAAAAAGCATGAGTTCTTGGGGATTCTCTTCTCCTTCCACCCTGTGCTCGTCTTGGTAAGCTTGCGATGATCTGCTGGACCTTGGAACAAACCAGAGGACGTCTCTTCTTTTGGAGCTCCTCTTGGGAGGCAAACAGGGGTAGTGATTGCCCCAGTGTTTGGGGAGGAGATGCATGCAGATGTAGCATTAGTTTCCTCAGTATTTCATGCTTTTTTGCAGCATACCATGAAGAGACTCTTTTTTTTTCCCATAGCTTTACACGTCCCTTTGCAATAAGTTCAATAAAGTGATTGAACGGCAGGAGTTTGCGGTGGAGAGCTTCCAAATGGCAACCATCCAGCGTGTAGGGGTTCATAGCTCTGTATTTGCTGTTGCAGCTCTCGGGAGCACGCCTTTCTCATTCCAAAGCTGTTGCTGGCAATGCAGGTGTGTAATACAGCCTTGCCCCCTTAGCTGGTGCCTAGAAATGGTGCTTCATAGGATGAAACTGTTTAGTAAAACATCCTTGGGAGCAGCTGGTTATGTTCTTTTTTGCCAAAACTCCTTGATAGCTCATCAGTTTGCAAAGCTGTAGCTTTACAGCAGGGATGTTGAGGTTGAGTGCATCTTCCAATCTTACTGCATGTGCCTGATGATCACAATGTCATCTCCGACGCTGTACGAATTACATGATGGTAGCACTGTCTATTCTGAAAAAGGCAGTTGACAATAGTAGAAGGATCATGGAATTGTGGCGTATAGACTCTTCTGCAAACAGACTTTTAAACAGCTTTCCTGTGCTGGTCCAGCACACGCCCTAGCAGTGTGTTGGGAATGCCCAGGCTCGTGAAGCCTCACAGAGGAGTATAGACTCCTGCTTGTGCTGCTTCGACAGGCAGTTCGGAGGGTGTTCTTGCTAGATAAAGAAATGACTCACAGGGAAATATGTGTGGATATTTACAGTTTACCACTTACCTCACCGGGAAGCAATACCACCTGTGTTCTGTCCTGCCATACATAGAGATAAGCTCCAGCGTGTTTATAACTTTTTTCCTTACAGTGCCTTTCGTTATATGACAAGACTGTTAACACTTCAGACAGCACTGGGAGGTTGCCTTGCGTGTACGTACCTCCAGCATGCACAGGATTTTTGATATTTTTTTCCTGTGTGGAGCTCATTGGGCTACAGAGAATTTCTTTTACACATCCCAACTGCTTTGGAAAGGATCTGAGAAGCCACTGAGAAGTATGAACAGTACAAATAGGTCTAGACTGAAGCAGGACACAGCTCAGAGAACTGGACTTGCGCCATGGTTTGTGGAGAGTGTTGGGAGGGTTTTTTTTGCATGTGTAGGTGGAATAGATCCCATGAATCATAAAAAAGCTGCTTCCCTTTCTATCCTTCAGATGAGGGACATTTGCTGTCAGCTGAGCTGTTTTGGATATAAATTCTGTCACTTTGCTCTGAAACTCAAAATCGCCAAAATGAAGGATTGTGTGAGAAAACTGATGCTATCTTCAAATCAAACTCCTGTTAACAGGCAGTCAGCCCTCCCCCAGCCCATTGCAAGTCAAATGTTTTATAGCATGAGCAGAAGCAAGCCAGTAGGAAGGCTTTATGTATAATGAATTCTGATGGATGAAGGTTTGAAAACAGAACGCGCTACTTGCCAGCATCTCCTTTGTGGATTTACTGGGTTCTGGGAAAGAACTGCATTACAGTAGAAGACAGGAAAAAGATTTGGTCATTATTGCCAGTGGCTTTGCAAAACAGGGAAAGATACGTTTTCTCTGACACTCAACACATCACTCTTTTTTGTGTCTGTTCCCCTGTCCCTCTGTCTGTTCGATGGAGAGCTGGCAAGATGGGCGCCTGTTGGAATAGCAAGGCTTGGCCATTACTTTTGTCTTGTGCTTCTGTGTGAAGTCCCCACCGCAGGGGTTACTTGCGCTTTTGAAATAAAGCACAGGAAGTCCAACACAGGCTTTCATTTAATTGAGTATTGTTCTTTGTGCATCCTGTAACTAAAGTGCCTTAAATGTCTTGGTGGGCAGAGCACATGTGTAACCGCTTCCCAGACGAGTGGCTCTCTAAGGCTCCTTAAGTGTCCCTATTGGGTGTTTTTATTTTATATCGTATTTCAGAGCAATATGGTCAGGGTTCTCAGGTTACCAAAAGATTGCATCATCTGCCATTCTTTCTTTTTTTGGGAAAAGCCTTGTGAAGTGGCTGGGTTCGCGGTGGTGCCTCTCCGCGCTCCAGAAACCCTCTTGGCCTTTGTTCTCGGCCACGGGGCAGGGTTTGCTGCCAGCGCTGCCCGTGTGTGCGTTGCTGCTAGGGATGAGCCAGGATACTGCAGTCTGGCACAAACAAAACTCTCGGTGGAGCACTCTGTTTCATAAGGAGCCTCTATTATGTGACTGGAGCTGTTGGATGCGTGCCTCAGTGTACACTCTGTTCTGCAGAAAATCACGATTTCGGCAGTACTTGTATGGCCGTAGTTCCTAAAGTTATAAATGCCTGCCTCGACCCATGTGGGACAAATTGAATCAGACAGTCCAGAGTTTGAGTGCCTCTTCTAAAAACAAAAACGTTATGTGAAACATTTTTAAAGAACTGAATAATTTGATGAAAGGGAAGGTAGAGGTGCATGGAGGAAGTCTTACAGTAAGGGCCGGTGTCTATTTTGTTTGTTTTGGCAGGAAATGTAGGTAACTGACTCAGACACTGAGCTTCAGAATCTGTGGGAATTGTAATAGCCTCTGTGTGTGTGTGTGTGTGTGTGTGTGTGTGTGACCCGTGCCAGAGTAGGTGTGCTAGTACTTTGTTTTGGTGTTCCCAGCGGTAGTTCTGACCTTGTAACCCAAGAATGACAACCCTCTTTCAGCACCCTTTCTAGAGTTACCGTTTATATCGATCATGAAACTACAAGAAAAATAATTAGAGCATCAGTGTTGCCTGATGACAGTCGTGGGTTTTTTCCACCCTTTCTCAGTATGTTCTATGTGCACGTCTTTCTGCTCATTCCTGCTATTTTTTGTCTTTACATATGTCTTTATGTAAGAACAAGACAAAGCATCTTTGCTTAATGACTTTGTGTGCATGCATTTCTTATTTATTGTAACTGCTGTTTTTTCCTTACTAAAAATAACAAATAAAAAGCTGTTGTGGAAGTCTACTGGTGTCAGATTCTCTCTTAAAAATAAAATGTGTTATTAATATTAGGTAGCATCACATAAAAAATTTACTTTAAATACACATTAGGTAAAAATTAGTTTTGCTAATGGTGCTGTGTGTTTATTTTTGTACACTTATGCTTTGACATTGGAAATTCACTGTCTCCTTCTGCAGCATCAGAATGCAGTGTGTTTATTTTAGTCCTGACCGAATCTACTTTTTGGATAGAAATATATTCTGGAAATAAATTTAAGTCCCTGTCAGCAAAGCCTAAATATAGTGTTTAGATTGGTGATATCACTTATAACTAAATATACATTACTTACATTTACAAGAACTTTGTATATGTCTTTCTGATAATCCTTTACATACATTGTCTTTACAATGAAAACAAATGCACCTGTGTCTTCACAGTCTAAAACCTCTAACCTGCTGATTGTCTATATTTACAGAACCATTTCTTCCTTTCAGATTAAGCTGCAGAACAACATATCATATCAAATGGCAGACATACATCGTTTAAAGGGTAAGGAATTTATGGCCAAACGGTGATTTGGCAGACTGTGAAGTTGTGTATTTTTTAACTGCCTGGCTACTGCAGAATACATTTTAAATGATAGATAAGTGATGCTGGAACATCGCATAATGTGAAATTTCATTTTATTTGTTTATTACCTGTCTGCGTAAGTGTAGGATTGGCTCTCATGGACTTTGCTCTACAGTATGCAGAAAGAACATGTATTCTGGCACTCTTAGTTCCAAGATACTAGAATCGTTTTCTTGACTAAATACACAGTTTAGTATAGGTTGGATCAGCAATGTTGTGATACTTATGCTGTGTTAGAAAAGGTCCAGAAAACATCTTTTAAGGCAGATATATACAGACATGACTACAATACCTGTAATCTTACTGTACGGGTTTCAGGGTGACCTGGAACAGCTCATGCCAAAATTTGAAGATGCCTGCAAACAACGTGCTTGGCATTTCTGCCTGTATCTATGTAGCTGCAACTTAAAATAGTAGGAAACTTGATAATTATTGGTAGCCTGAGGAGCAGGGAGAAGAACTTTTAGAACAATTACTAGTGAAGACAGAAAATATGTATTAGGTTTATGGATAGTGTGAAGATAATTTTGTACTTTATTGCAGAAAAAGAATATTTGACCATCATGCCTAAAGTAACCTAGTAGTACTTTTGTTACTCAGAATAACCGAATCTTTCAGGAAATTAAGGAGATTTCCAACAGATAGGTGAAATAGCATGGTGTAAGTCTTCTGAATGAAAAGGTAAAGAAAAATTTAGGGGTTGTTGTGGTTTAACCCTAGCTGGCAACTAAGTACCACGCAGCCGCTTGCTCACCCTGGTGGGGTGGGGAGGAGAATCGGGGGAAAAAAAGTAAAACTTGTGGGTTGAGATAAGAACAGTTTAATAACTGAAATAAGATAAAATATAATAATTGTAATGGAAGGGAAGATAACAAAAAGAGAGAGAAGTAAAACCCAAGAAAGAACAAGTGATGTACAGTGCAGCTGCTCACCACCCGCTGACCAATGCCCAGCCGTTCCCCGGCCAGCGATCTGCCCCTCCTGGCCAACTCCCCCCTGTTTATATACCGAGCGTGACATTCTATGGTATGGAATATCCCTTTGGCTAGTTCGGGTCAGCTGTCCTGGCTGTGCTCCCTCTTAGCTTCTTGTGCGCCTGCTTGCTGGCAGAGCACGGGAAACTGAAAAATCCTTAACTTAGGATAAGCACTACTTAACAACTAAAACATCAGTGTGTATCGACATTATTCTCACACTAAATCCAAAACACACTGTACCAGCTACTAGGAAGAAAATGAACTCTATGCCAGCCAAAACCAGGACAATATCTACCCCTTATTCTATACCATTTATGTCATGCCCAGGTCCCACACTTCCCAGTACATCCCAATCAATCACCGCCACCATTCCTGTCTCGATATATACACACAGATACCATTCCCTTAGTCTGTGGCTCATCCCTATAAAATGTCCACTGAGTTAATTTAGTCCATGACTTTGGGCTCCATCTGTCATAACGGTCTTTCAGGGCAGGAAAGGTGGTGTGTGGTGTTGGATTTTCGCATGCTGAGCCAGTTCTGGTTCCATCACCACTGTGCTCATCCGGTTCTGTCATCGTTGCACTTTGCTCTGTTTCATCAGAGTTCATTCTCCATTACTGTGGGTGATTTTTACTGTAATACCTTTGATATGGCATACAGCCACCATAGAAGTAATGACATACAATTAACATCATACAATTTAATTCATTGTCTATTCTCACCCAAAATCGAATCCCCTTCAGGTACCTGTTGGGCTTCTCCATTCTCCTGCATTACTCATCAAGTGCACCCAGGTCCTTGAGCAGAAGCAGTCCTGTGAATGTGTTTGCCTTTGCCTGAGGCAGAAATAACCCAGACTGTTTTCTCCAGCAAACCCCGAAGCCAGGACAGGCATAGTATCAGAAGAATTGTTCTGTAATTCATAGTGACATCTGGCATACATGAGTAAATTGGCATTTTTTTTTTTAAAGTTAGTTTAAGAATCTTTAAAGTATATCTGGAAGAAATAACACAATGTGTGCAAATTATTAACCTGTGTAGCAATATTGAAAGTTGGATCCACCACGGGGCATTTCTTCTTATATTTCTATATTCATGTTGTTTTTTGCTTTTTCATCTAGAACAACTAGCAGAATTACGTCAGGAATTCATTCGACAGGAAGATCAGCTTCATGAGTACAAGAACAACAATACTTACCTTACAAGGAGACTGGAATATGATAGGTATGTCTTCAAGAATGTTAGTAACTGTAGGTTTGCGTGTGTGTAATGGAGGTCTGTATTTATTAAAAAAGTGTAAATTAATCCTATTTCTGCTAATCCTCAAACTCCAGTGTACTCACTTGGTGATGTAACTTTGACTTAACTAGTAGTTTCATTTTAAAGTTCTATTTTTTGTGTTGTTCTACTCCTCCCCCCCCCCCCCAAGTGAGATATGATCTAAGAAAAATGTGACTTACTGGAATTGTTTAGCACTGGACAATTTTAAGTCAGTGCATTTTTTTTAACATGGAGATCTTGGTTAACAAAGACTTGGAAGAGTTTAATCAACGCAGTTCTGTAAGCTGCCAGGGTTATTAACTGCTGTCTTTCTAAAAGTGTAGTTTTATTTTTTTCAGCTGAAGTTGAAAGCGTTGTATATATTGAAATTCTAAGTTGACCTCAGCCTTTTAAGTTTATGATGGAGAAGCAGGGAGAACAACTCCTTCTGAAGCTTTGAGGAATGGGGGAGATTAACACTTGAGAAAACGTTTGGAACTTTCACACACAAAAAGATATTCTTTACTGTGTGTGCTGTGTTGAGTATTTGCAGGTTTGTAGGAGACATGGGTTTTGTTGATTGGGTTGATCTCTGTGTGGCTTGTTAGAGAAGTTGGGACACTGAGCTGTGTTATTCAGATCTTGTTATTTGAGTTGGTAGCAGTAACTGATAGTAGTAGTTGTGCATCTTCTGTGTTGACAGCCACGGGAGATATTTTGCTTTCCTAGTGGAATTAATGTATGCTGATGACAGATTAACTGAAGCTTGACTTTTCGGTTGCTTTCCAGGTTTTGGAGGAAATATGTTCAAGGCCATTCTGTTTATTTTACTGTTTTTCTGCTCTGTCCCTATTTTTTCCAGTTCTGCTTTCTTTCTGTATTCAGTCCATTTCCACTCCATACACATTACAGGACAAGGCTTTTTGGACAGACTATTCTAGTTTTATCTCAGGTTTGGCTTTTTGTGCCACTTCATATTTTTACCCCTATTTTATTTACGGGAGAGCAGATATAATGAATGAAATATAACTAATAATGTGTTTCTAATCAAGTCTGCAGTGCGGGCAGCAGATCAAGGAAATGAGACTGCAACATGAAGAAAACATAAAGAAATTAATGGACCAAGTTGAGCGGGAACAAAAGGTAATGTGCAGCCAAGTTTCTTTGTGGAATTAGAAGAGCCTGAAGTCTGCTGTTTGACTCAGCATTTCAGATGTACGGAGGCCTTGGACATTTCTCCCCTAACTTTTTGTTAAATATTGTCCTGAGCAGCCCTAAATGGCTATTAGTGTAAGAACGTCTGCCTGTTTTGCTGAGTCAGTGAACTGAGCCTTGAAGATCAGGCTTAATGCTTTCCTCTGCTGCAGCCTTCCTGCATGATATCATGGCTGAGGATTTCGGTTTCTTCTCTGTAAAATGGGTATTACTTTGTAGCTCTCCAGGGTAGGATCTGTGTTCTTACAACCTTACACCGCTTATTGCAAAGGGGAACCTGATCTGTACTGAGGCCTCGAGGTGCTAATGTGATGCAAGTAACAATGGTATTTGAATGGTATCAAGGGTGTAATTATATGGTTAAAGCTGCCAGTAGAATATGGGCCTCTTTCCTACAAACAGATGAAATAACCTGCTTTTCCTAAAATTTAATTTCCTTACTTCATCTCTGTTTACAACCATTTCAAATAATAAATAAAATAGATTTCAGTCAGATCTTTTCTTAAAATCTAGAACTGTTTCAAAGACTCTGACCTGAGGCTTAAAGCCAATGATGTCTTAACCTGTTTGCATTATACTTAAGAGCTACATATGCCAATATAAATGTCACACAGCCATGCTGTATTTTACATTTTCTGTTCAGTTATGTGTCCATGCTCTCATCTCCTATCCTCAGGGTTCAGGTTTGTATATAGAGGATTTCTGCTGTTGTTTTGGTGATCATCTAATTCATAAATGCGATTTTTTTCTTACCCAAAGTGTTGTGGTTTAACCCCAGCCAGCAACTAAGCACCACGCAGCCGCTCGCTCACTTGTCCCCCACCCAGTGGGATGGAGGAGAGAATCAGGGAAAAAAGCAAAACTCATGGGTTGAGATAAGAACAGTTTAATAGAACAGAAAGGAAGAAAATAATAATGATAATAATGACAATAAAGTGACAATAAGGATAAAAGGATTGGAAAACATAAAACAAGTGATGCACAGTGCAGTTGCTCACCACTCGCTGACCAATGCCCAGTTAGTTCCCGAGCAGTGATCTGCCCCCACCCAGCCAACTCCCCCAGTTCATATACTGGGCATGACTTCCCATGGTAGGGAATAGCCCTTTGGCCAGTTTGGGTCAGCTGTCCTGGCTGTGTCCCCTCCCAACTTTCCTGTGCTCCTCCAGCCTTCATGCTGGCTGGGCAGGAGAAGCTGAAAAGTCCTTGACTTGGTCTAAACACGACTGAGCAACAACTGAAAACACCGGTGTGTTACCAACGTTGTTCTCATCCTAAACCCAAAACACAGTGCTGTACCAGCTACTAGGCAGACAATTAACTCTGTCCCAGCCAAAGCCAGGACACCAAAATAATCTTGAATTTGAGGGCGTTTGTTTTGTAATTTTCAGGGATGTGCTTAATATTGGTTCCTTATGAATTTGTTTGAACAGGCCACACAAAAAATTCAGTCCAGTAAAGACACTGAAGTAAGTCCCCATAATGATGACCAGGCAATATCTAAGACTGTTCCAGAGGCAGAAGACAAAAACACAGTAAAGAATGAGCAGCCTTCCGATCGTGTTGTAAATGGCAAAGGTATTTCCTTTCTTTTGTCATTTCTGCTAGCTAATGGGCCAATTGTTTTGTATCCTTTTGCTCTCATACAGAATTGTGCATTTCTCTGAAGTGGAACAATGAATTATTTGGCTGAAATAACTTGATTAGCTACATGTGATTGTACTAAGTTAGAGTTTATAGGTATCCAGAGATTGGCATGTCCTTTCTCTTGGTCCTTTTATGAAAGTAGTTTCTTGTACAGTTTTGTGTTCACTTTTTTGGTTCATGTTGCCAATTGTGAACTGGGGATGGGCTCTCCCCTCCCTGTGAGATGTGTCTTGGGGTGAGCTAGGGAAAGGGCACGTTGTTGGAGAGCTGGAATCTGACAGAGAAGGTGGCTGGAGGCGAGGAGCATTGAAACCGCTGTGAGAAGTCTCTAGCTGCGTAAGTCAGCAGGAACAGTGGGGTCCTTAGGTTATCAGGAGCTGTACAGGAGGATCTCGGTGAGTAACTATTGCGGTTGTTTCTTCCCTGTAGGCCTCTCCGAAAGGCAGATGGGTTCCCTTTGTTTCTCTCTCTTGTGCTGCTGAATCAGCGCCTTTTTGTATCAGTTCAGTGTCTGTTCCGGCCAGCTTCTTGCAGCAGGCTTTTCTTACTCTGCTACCAAGAGCAGTGCATCTCTCTCCCATCCGTTTCTGAAGATTGTACTGACTTCAGGAGCACTGCTCCAAAGCAATCTTCAGCGACTTCAACAGTACAATATAAGGAGTGTTGTAGCTGCATTATCAATATGGGATGTGTTTTGTGCATAAAGGACTTTTCTTCTGGTCTTAGAGCCTTCCACAAGAGGGAAATTCACGGTTCAAACTTAAAGGTTAGTAAGACAGAATACCTTATTCTTGTCTTACAGAGAAAATAAAACCAGGAGGAGATGCAGGCATGCCTGAAATAGAAGATAATGACCCTGCTAAAGCTGAAGATACTCCCACTGGTTAGGAGAAATATTCTAATACTTCCACATTTGGGTTCTTGGTGGCATATGTACTCTGTTTGAATACCATGTGTTTCATAGTGAATGCAAAGTTTTAAAATCCATCTATGGTAATAAAACTCAAGTGGGCTGTAAAAACTGATAATGTTTACTGTGCTTTAGAGGTCTGATTTCTCAGAACTGAATGCTTCTGATAATTAACCCCCCTCCCCCCCCGCCCCCTGAAATCTTGTATTTTGTATTTTCATTTATGGTTTAAAAACAAGAAAACAACAACAAATTTACAGGGTTGTAAGAGGAAGGCCTGGTATATAGCGTCTGTTTCATGTTAATGCTTTTGTCCATGTATTTTGTTTTAGCTTTAAAGAAGCCACTTATTTCAGCTCCTAAAAGTGAAGGTCATCAACCTGTTATAAATCTTCCAACTGAACAGCCCCATGCTCCAAATCTGGCACCAGGTAAAATTCTTATTAGCAGGTGGCAAGTCAACATTTTGTAGGAAACTTACCGTTTAATATCTGCTACCATATCATGATGTTAGATGTACATGGCCAGCCCCTTTTTCGTGTTTGATGTGGTTACAAAACAAAAAACAACGATCAGTTTCTGCAGGATGCAAGATCGAGTGTATTCTTACTCTGGCTTCCTGAGGCACGGAGGTTGCTGGTTGTACGATCTCTTTTTGTCCAGTCCCCCCCGCAATAATTTCTGAGCCTTTTGACCAACTTCAGCCAAATTTGAGAGTTAGAAGTTTCAAAGGTAAGTGCTTCAAGATTTCTCTACTGGACAGAGGAGAGTAATTGAAATTGGTATTCCTTCTTAGGAGTACTAATTAGACAGGGCTGTAACGTATCATCAGGAGTTGATTGTTGATCTATTAGTAGCCAGTTATATTCAGAGATTAAACCAGTGGTACTATCACTTGCTCAGTGTTCTGTTCCTGTGAAAGGAAGGGGAGGTTTAGGACATGGGAGAACTAAAAGTACTGCAGTAGAAGGGTTTAGAAGAATTACTGTTAGAAAGGACACAAATCTATAGAAAATACCCTTCAATTTAATCCTCATGGATCAAGTCACTTTGCTTTAATGTCAAAGAGAATGTTAGGTTATACCTGCACTGCGAGTGGCATGTTCAAATACTGTCCTGCTAAAAAACATTAAATATAATGTACTTGTTACATATTTGTGACATGACCAAACAGCTTGAAGTTTTCTATTATGCCTGTTACTGGTCCTTTTGGGAAAAAAGCAAAAGAAGTATTTCTTCATTTCTTTCCTTTTGCAGTGGATGTGTAAGCAGATTAGAATACCAAAATTAGTGAGCTCAAATTCTGTATACACATTTACAGTTTATTATTTCCCAATGTCAAATCTTTTAAATAGTTCATTTCTTTTTGTTGTTCTGAGGTAGTCCTTCCTTTTGACTTTTATTAATGAGAAAACATAAAAGATAGCAAGTGAAAAGCTTGCTTCGTTGAATTTAGAGTTTATCGACAGAAGGTTGATGTGAATTTCAAGGAGACCAGGGTTTTCTGTATTCCTTGGTTATGTAGTCCTGTGATTCTGCTTATTATTTTTAGCATAACTTCTGTGACCTACTGCAACCTTCTCCTCAGATCACAGCTCTTGAAACAATAAATGATGCTTAGTAGATTTGAAAAGCAGAATCAGCAGGAGGATAAAAAAAATTACATAAATGTATTATTGTTCTGGGCTGCATCAGGCACTTACGTACGTACAGAAAATCAGCTGAGAAGGTAACGACTTAGGATTGATTACGTATTAAAATGTGATGAATTATTTTGCAGTAATGTTCTAGCAGCCTTTTGGAATCACGTAAAAACCGAACACGCTTCCTCATTCTGTAGGTTTGCACAGTGACAACGATGGGAATCCTGATATTGTGAAGCAGATACCTCCAAATTCTCTCCAGCACTTAAATTTTGAAGAAAATATGGAAAATCAGAAAGAACACAAAATTGAGACAGACCATATAAAAAT
This sequence comes from Sagittarius serpentarius, assembly GCA_034782735.1. Taxonomy (NCBI): domain Eukaryota; kingdom Metazoa; phylum Chordata; class Aves; order Accipitriformes; family Sagittariidae; genus Sagittarius; species Sagittarius serpentarius. The sequence continues at coordinate 23,424,182 of JAVKLA010000002.1, read as the reverse complement.
TCCAAAGAGCAGAGTTAGTGACTTGCAGAGGATGAAGCAAAGTAAGTTGGCCAACATCATATACTTCAGTATATTAAGAAAATCAGTTCAGTTTCTGTCTGTAATAGTGCCTGTCTGGGAAATAGGAACTGTTACAGCGGGTGGCCTTCTGGAGGGTAAGCCTGAAAAGAAATATAATATGTTACTGTGTAAAAGATAAGCCTTAATGGTGTCATCTTTCATATATATATTTTCTAGTAATTAAAAAAATTACTGGCTTGTAGGAATTTAAAATGCTTTTGGAAATTACTACACACTTAAATAGATAAGTGAAGGCTTTTGATATGTGCATGATACTGAGTTACTTACACTGACACTGTATTACTTGACTTAAATATGATGTTTTGGACAGTATCGTAAGAACTCAGCCCTTGCGTAGGGGGTCTTTGTGGTGGTATATGTGTATTGGCCAGAAGTTTGTTCTTCTGTGTGAGGAAGTTTTCCAGAACCCTTCTTTTCCATGTCTGCTCAAGGAAGAAGCCTTCAGACAGGAGCAAGTCATGTATTTGTTTATTGTGTAGGATGGTGCTAATACTGCTGAGGCTTAGTGGGCAGAGACAGCAGGGAGGAACTTGCAAATACACATACAGCTGTCTGTGTACTGTTGCTTTCGAGGTGCGTCTCTACCTTGCGGCTGATACCGTAACACTGGGAGAGTGTTATGCCTATAGCATTTGATTTTGCATCTTCCTCTGATATTGAAACGAGTTTCATATGGTATCAGTGGAGATACTATACTCCGAAGTACTAGTGTAGAGTATACTGACTAGGTATACCTTAACCTAGTTATTTTTAAAGAACTAATTCCAATTGTTCAGCATTTGGGTGGGGAGGAGGCATTTGGAAGAAAAAACATTGTGCTGAAACATCTCTTCTTGGTTTTTTCTTTGTACTCACAGCTAAGTAGTTTTCATTTAGGCTTCACTTTCTGTGGTTAGAATCTGTCTGTACTCCAAGACGATAAGTTACTACGTCAGAACGTCCATCTTCAGAGCCACGAGAACTGGGAGGAGAAAAGGATTCTATAGCTTCCTTCCAGGAACCTGTGTTAATTCTGTGGATCGGATAAACAGTGGTACAGAAATAGCAATTTTGTTGAAATAGAATCATGAATTAGTTTCAATGATTAATGAAAAGAATTCTGAAAGCTAGGGTCACTCTCAGGAACATGAAACTATGAATTCATTTTTGTCACAAAAGGTTTAGTTTGGGAAGTTGCCTTCATTAGAGTTAAGTTGTTGTGGTTCCTTTTCTTGGTCTAGAACTTGACTGGCGATTCTGTAGCTTAGAGAAATTGCAGTAAAAAAGCATTAACCTCTAGCAATCTCTTAAATATTCCTTGAATAACAGAGAAATGAGTTTAAGTAATACTCCATTTATTCTTGTAAAATGTTTTAGTTGCTATTCTGAAGGAGAGGTTAAATTAAAACAGGGCTTGTGAGCATATAGTCAAATTTGCTAGCAGACAGCTGTAGGGTGTGTTTTGGCATAAAGGGGTGCACAGAGATGTGGGAGTCCAGCGTGTTCCCTCCTCCGCCCCCCCACGCCCTTGTACCCCCAAAGGGTGAGAGTCTAAAGCCTGTAGGTAGTGCCAGACCTTGTCCGAGAGGTTTAAAAAGTTACCTGAAATGGTTTCTGAACCACTAACAACTTTGAGAGAGGTACTGTCGTACCACAGGAGGACATGTCTTTAAAAAGTGAATGGAAAGAGGATTTGAGGAGTTCTAGAGGCCCAGCAGCCTAGCTTTCTTACCTGGAAAGGTAACTAACAAATTCTCAATCAGTTTGAATACAGTATGACAAGTGGTTAACATGGATTTTTCAGTAACAGATTGTGTCAAAGCGATACGATCTGAACAGAATGTATTCAAAGGAACGAAAGCAGTAAAAACAGGGATGTGACTTTGTCATAGGCAAATTAACGGAGACCTGGTCAGGAATAAACTGCTATTTGGTGGGTGCACAACTTTAAGAAAAGAATATTGCAGGCATAGGTCTCACTAGGAGTTTTATTTGAAAAGCTTCGGTGAGGTTTACAAAGATGCATCCTGTGCTTGGCACTGTTTGGTATTTTGAGTGCTGGATGATAAACAGTGTATGAGATGTGGTTTCAGCAACATAAAAGTTTGTAAACATAAAAGTAGTCTGCAATTAAGAATGGTGAATTACATGCGCAGAGTAAGTGACAAACAACAAGTGAGCAGTTCGGTCAAAACTGATGTGGTCAACAGTGGGTATTAGTCACTAACAAATGTTTGAAGTGAGGTTTGTCTTCTGGGATGTGTTAACAGGAACGTCAAATAAAGATAATAAGATGGAGTAACCAGCTCTTATACCTAGTGCTTGTGAAGCCATCCTCTGGCTTTAAATGCCAAAGAAAGATGATGGAAACTGGAAGGAATTCAGGGGAGAGGAAAAAAAAAAAAAAGTAGGGTTTAGTATGAGGAGGAAAAAAACCTCTAAAAACACCAGGGTTGAAGAGGTAGGGAATGGACATCAATTTATTGTTTTGTTGGGTTTTGGTTTTTTAAGAATCGGATCTTTAGGGAAGGCTTCAGTTGTTTTAATATCACTTGTGGATCTTTCTGATGAAGTGGGGATAGGTGTATTCAAAATTGGCACGCAACCTGCGCAAGCTTTTCTTCCGCTCTGTGTATCCTGAGATGCGCGAGACTGTTCAGTCTATCAAAGGAGCTTCTTGGAGATCCTGCGCTTGTCTGGCTGAGTGACTACAGCTGAAATGACAGAGCTTCATATTTCAGTTGTTGGGGTTTTTAAATGGATCGGCTGTCTTCCCTGGTAATGGATTCAGTGATGGGGGGCTAGCTTTGTGGGCAGGAGCGGTGAATGAAATGTCTCCATTGTAGGCTGTGAATGGGTACCTAAGAGTCAGTCATCGTCACTGATTAGTCTTTTCCTTTTCTCTTTGCTCCTTCGTATTTGTAATAGCTTACATTGTACATTGTAATGATGGAATGAGGGAGAGACTTCCTCTGTCTTGTATGGCAGTAGCTAATTCAGGTTTGAAGAAGATTTTTTTTTTTTCCTGATTGGTCAGCAGTGGCTGTTCGAAAGGATCCATCGGTGATAAATTCATCCCTCTGGTACAGAGGAGCCCAGCTCTGGCACACAGCTTTCGCTGTGGACAGTGGCCCGGCTGGGGTTTTGGTTGCTGAGCACTTCACAAACTGCTGTGCGTCAGCCCGTGGGGTGAGACTAGTAACCATCACTGGTCAGGGTATCTGTCGTATTTGTCCGGTTTCAGAATCGGGGAACTTCTTCCCAAAAGATGTTTTCTTTTTATTTTGATAGCATAGATTTAAAAAGCAACTTTGTTACTAAGTATAGAGGTGGGCTTATTGCAGCCGTTCGATTTCAGAAGAAGTGGAACGTGAAAGCGACTGCAGCAACGTTACTATTTGTGCTTTTACCTGGCACCCTGGAAAAATGCTGGGTGCAGCAAACCTCCGGTCCATGCTGCTGTTTAAAGTTGTCCTGTAAGCACGTCTTCAGTGATGAGCATGTGGACAGCTGCTCCGAGTAGTGTGTTTATAAGGATCCAGCTTTGAGTAATACCTTGTATGTCTATTCAGAATTCATTTTGGCAAATGTTACCTGCAGATTTTAGCATCAGTGACATCCTTATGGGGCATCCCGTGCTGTCACTAACCTCTTGTGCTTCAGGACAACGTATTCCACTGTGCCTCAAATAGTCAGGCCGTGTAACGCCTGCATTACGGACACTGACTCAGGTTTAGAGTGATCTGAGAGATCCACAACGCCATCAAGATTCCAGATCTTACCTGTCTGTTGCAGAAAGCAGTCGGTGCATTGCTTGGTCCAGCTACCAGCAACTCTGTTCTGGTGTTTGCCTGAAGTCTTGGTATCCCAAGACTATTACTTGTGCCTTGCATTAGAGTACTGATGTTCTCCTGGTGTCGTGCGAGAAGTCATCTACTGCCTGAATCTTTTGTACACCTGACTCTGCGCGCACAGGCAGTGGAGTTGCTGTCAAGACCGCCTAGCCCAAAATGACTGCTGGTGAGGTTTGTGTGCTCAGCCTTTTCTCCCTCGATTTGAAGTAGCTCGAGCTAAAAGACCAAACGCTTAAAGCAAAATGAAGCGCCTGTAGTGAAAGAGTAGCTGCATCCTGAAGCTGTGCTGGAATCCAAGCTCGCCAGGGCTGGTCTGTATGCTGGGCTGCTCGTGCGAGCTCCAGCTCCCAGGCCTGTATGGGCTTGCTGTGTTTCCTAGGATCTCTTTCTAATATTTTAACCTTTTCTTCTGTCAGCTTAAATTTATTCAGTACGGGTTTGTCACGGTATTTCTGGTGTATCTACAGGCTTGTTTTTTCTGTAAGTTAAGTGCATTCAGTTGTCTTTCCTTAGCTTGTTTTATATTTAACATGGGTGAGTTGTATGGTTCTGTCTGCTTTTTATATATAATGCAGTGTCCAAAACTACAAACAATAATATCAAGGATTACTCAGAGATGACTAGAGAATGACTAATATATTAAACTTCTGATTTCTAAACAGATCATAGTTTCTTCTTGCTTATTTTATGAAAATAACTGAAACTTTTGTACATTTGAGTTGTGCTAGATGTGACTCTTCTGCTTTCTTCCCCACCCAGATAAGCACTATGTTAAAGTTTCTGTCCTGATTTTTATATACTGCCACATATGATAGTTTTCATTGTTTTAACAAGTAATTTCATTTTTACATCTGTCCATTGTAACCACAACCTTCTTTTTAATCCTAATGTTGAAATAATATTCTCCAGTTTTACTTCTCTGTTTAATTGCTTCCACTGCGAATCACTTAACATCTGCCTTGGAAGACTTTTTTTTCCAGTCCATTTCCAGTCTGTAAAGATTGTATCGCACTTTAATCCTATTTTTTTCATTTATACGCAATCCCTCCAGACTGGTATCCTCTGCAGACTAAGAGTTGCATTCTTTAAGCAACGGGCAAGCAGACTGAACTGCATTGGACTTGAACATATCTCCTCGTATCCCATTAAACACCAGCTCTGAACTTGACATCCCTTGATGCTATTAATCTTTCATTGTGTGCTCGGTTGACTGTCTAGTCACTTCATAGTTCCAGCTAATTGTCGTTTTTCTTGTGCATTGTTTCAGTATCTGGAATTGTTCTTAATGCTTTGCTGGGAGACAAAAATACTGGATTTAGAACATTTTGAAAATGGTTAAAGCTTAATAGGAAACCAGAGTGTAAAGCCAAATTAACTGTGTCGTTTTAAAAATTCAGTTCAGAGATGCAAGGCAGATCTTTGCTGGATTTTTTACCCTTGACAGTATGGTACACACTCTGCAGATGTTACTGCATACAAAGTCAGCAATATATTGCTCCATTGTGTGTAGAAAAATGCCAGTCCTCCTCAGAAGGAAGTCTAGATAACAAAAACTTCCACTGCGTGCTCCTCAGCATTTTAAGGAAACTTATTGGTGTTTGTAGGTACTCAAAGATGGAGCGTTTTGTTTGGATGCTTACTCTAGCTCTTTTCTCCAAAGAGTGAAGCTTACAACAGATTTCACAAGATCCAAATGCTGAATGACTGAGTACATCCTTTTGGCACGGAGGTGTTTCATAAGCCTTGTTGTTCCCCCCGGCCCAAGCCCTCTCCCTTCTACCCCCTTTCTCCTCCAGCTGAAACTACTACAAAACCCTGACTATCTTAACCTGCGGTCTGCTTTCGTTTAGAATCTTCCTATTTCTTTCCTCTCTGCTTCTGACTTAATCCTTTGCCTACTTCACAGGCCGATTCTTTGATGAGAATGAATCCCCTGTTGATCCGCAGCAGGGTTCTAAACTGGCAGATTATAATGGGGATGATGGTAACGTGGGTGAGTATGAGGCAGACAAACAGGCTGAGCTGGCTTACAATGAGGAAGAGGATGGTGATGGTGGAGAAGAAGACGTCCAAGGTGAGCTTGGGCCTTGTCTCCATCCCATTGTAATAAAATCCACGCTGAGTTTACTTGTTGAATTTGTGTAAAGCCGTGCTATTTTTAGCTGACTGCAAATTTCTAATATAGAATAAATAAGCTTTAGGCAGTCTTTAAAATTTGGGCTTGCTCTGTTTGAAAGCAATGTTACAGCAGTTTCCAGTGAGGGGATTTTGATACCTTATTTCAGTCGTGTATACAGTTTCTGCTAGGAAAATCGAGACTCCTCAAATCTCAGAAATGGTTTTGTCAGAACCTCCAAATCTGGTATCTAGCTAGTTGGGAGGTAGTCTTTGACATTACTAGGGCAATTTTCAAATACAGAAGCGTAGTTCTTTTTGACTACTGCTTTTGTCACACCTGCCTTAAGGTGGTATGCAATGAGGTCTGTTAGCAATTGTAACTTTTGCGCATTGTACACAGATTCAACAGGCTTCTGGTTTTCCTTGCTAACCAAACTTCCAAACTCATTAATCCGGTGCCAGCCTCACACCTGTATATGCATGTTCGCCACCTCTTGTTCCGCATGCATTTCAGTGCGTCGCCTCTCCTCTCCATTGCTTGTCTGCCGTGTATCTGCCACGCTGTCTGCCATTCTCCATCTACTTGTTTGGTAATATTTTGTGAAGGGCTTGCATGTCTGTAGGGTGAAAATGTTTACCTAAACATATATAGTATTTCCAATTAAGGAAAGTGCAAAATAAAGAGTGGGGGGAAGACCAACAAACCCAACTGAAGTTCTACAGGCACCCAGATTTTGATCCTCTTAATGCAAGTTTTTTTAACTGGTAGTTTTTCAAACGTGTATTTAATTGGTGTCCAGGCATAATTAATGGGGAAAGCTGATAAAAAGCAACTGATTTCTGTGGGCGTGCATCTAACTATGCAGTGTAAGCATTTTTTTGGCTGGGGTGGTAGTTTGAAACTCATGAACAAGCAAAAGAAAAAGTATGGATCAGAACCCTGGGCAATTAACTTACTGCTCAAAATGAAAACTCTGTTGCTGCTCCAGAAGATGTGGCCTGTTTTGTTACACTTGCTCTCAAAACGAGCAGCAGATTTTAGGCACTCTGGATTGCTAAAGGCTGTTCCTCTGGATGGATGATTATTGGGTTGTAACTCGCTTGTACCAGCTAGCTTCTAAATGAAGGTACAAAAGTACATATACAGCTTCTTCTGTCGATGCTGTGGAGGTAGGAGACTTGCTTCTCATGATTATGATCTTTTAATGAAAAGGAAAGCATGGTATGTCGTGCATGCTTGTACGTCTAAGCTCTGCTCTGCAAATCAAAGCAGTTGTGTGGGTTGGGTTTTTCATGTTTTTTAGTTCAGTTCCCCTTCAGAAGCAGCGGGTGATGCCCGGCTCCTCGCCACAATAGTTCCTTAACTGGACTTGAGCATACAATCCTTGAAGTTTTAACCAAGGCCACGTAACTGTTACTGAGTCTGTGCTCAGCTTTGGGGCTCGTCATTACCCGTAGCCATTGCGCTGCTGACCAGGAGCGTGGGAGGAGGTCGGCTGGCCAAGCCCTGCAGGGACGCAGCCCTTGCTGTCCCTCTGAGCTCCGTGCCCGTTTGCTTACGAATACATTGCTATGGTGGCCTTTACGGGGAAACTAATGGCTTGAGGTAGCAAGAGTTAATAACACGTGTGCTGCAAACTATTACCAGTAACATGAACGGCGTTCCTGTATGCTGCTTAGGAAAGGGTGGGTATGATATAGTAGCAAGTGGTGAAAATTGTTAAAAAACGTAGAGATTGTGCTTGTGTATCTTGATATGCAAGGGATGTTTGAAAAAATAAGAGCTCGAACGGCAAATGGCCCCATAAAACTGTTTCCCATTCCGATGTGGTACCTGTCAGTTCACTGCTCTGGTGGCTTTCAGTTTGGACTTGGTGAAAACCTTTTTTCTGATCAACCCCTCTGTGTATCTGTATAGGCATAATGGATTTAATACCTGGTAGTAAAGATGAAAGAGTGACTTCTTGAAGCCTGTTCATGAAGAACAGTCTGAGCAGTGTATGTTACTACCTCAGACTTAATTTTCCAAGCCCTTTGTTATGTTGTTTCCTAATGACTTAAGTCAAGCAGCATGGCAAGTGGTACTTCCAGAAGTAGCATTTTAGAAAGAGTGTCTGCTTTCGTCTTTACACTAATTTGTTTGCAGGGTAGGAGAGGGTAGAATTGTGGGGTTTTGGAGGGAGGGTGGTTAAAGTTGTTTAGGGAGGGGTGAAAAAACTGAATTTCTGTCTAAAAACTATTAGAAAACATCACATGGTTTTGCATCAGGCTAGAACAAAGCGTGTGGCATGTGCAAACAAAGCAATTTAATTAAACATGTTTTTCTGTTGCCACTAGAAATGTGTGGGCCTTAGACTGAAATTATCAGAGGAAAATACCCAACTTTGGGAGATAGGCTCATATGAATGTCAGTATCCAATCTGGCATTCCTTCTTTCAGTCCACCTGTTTGAAATGCAAGGTGATATTTAAAAGTTGTTGGCTCTACTATAGTAAATATGTTTTTGTGGTGGCTGGATGGTGAAGGATTACATGAATCAGGTGATATCCACATGCTGTGTTAGTAATTTCTTACTGAACAAAAGCATGTGTTGTGCAGATAAACTTCAGCCTTTTGCTGTTGGGAGTAGGTTACCGTTGGGTACCCACCTCACGTGCAGGCTGATGAATACTTGTTGTAGAAGTGTTGAAGAGCTTCAGACAGCTTACCATCTAGTAAAAGACTTAGTAAACTTAAACTTTGCTTTCCATTCCTGTGAACAAGCATCTTTGCTGAATATGAAGGAACACAGCTTTGAAATCAGGAAAAGCTTATTAATTGAAACAAACTGAAGTTTTAGGGCTTTTTCACTTATTGAGGGAAGAAGGCTGGGGACCCACCCAGGAGAGATCTGAATTAGGGCAGGTAGAATGCAGAATATTATAATATATTTTAAAACATCACTTGAAAAAAATACTGAATCTGCATTTTCTTGATGGATTTTTTTTTTTTTTTTGCATGTTCTATAGTAAAGGGTTGTACTGAGGATGCACAAGTTTGTTTTAATTTTACGATTTTCCATGAGGCTCAAAAACCAAAACCCAAGGAGTAGGACAGAGCAGAGTGGTGGAGCGAGACAGTCATTCTGGATCTGAAAGACGAGATGTTTCATCTTCATCCTTCCAGCCAAGGACAAAGCTGTAAATCCATTGTAAAGACGACCCAAACGCAGCTGGGAAAGATGTGGGGCGTCTGAAGTGGCCACTTAGAATGCCTTGCCCCTGCCCTGCTCTCCGCTCCTGCTCTGTGTTCCCCGGCTGAGTAGGCAGCTGTTCTGCAATTCAAGAGCAGACGTCTTGACTGACGGGCTGAGTGTTGATCACGTAGGAGCCTGGCTAGATGGGTTTGTTTCAGCTGTGAGGAGTAGCAGTGAAAAATGTATTGTTGATTCTTTAGCAGTGGGGAGGGAGGGGGGGGGGGGAGAGAGAGAGAGAGAGAGAGAGAGAGAGAACAGGGATTTCCCTTGGTAAGAGGCTGGAAAAGGTTGAGAGCTGCCTTTGACGTTTTTAAGTCTTTCTTCAAATTTTACCCTCACGTCTGAGATGCGAGATAGCCGTATGTAAAAATGTTGACAGCAAAGTCAATTCCAGCATTAGTAAAAATCGCATCACTGAAAAATGTGCCGTGCCACGTTTGTGTGGAAGGGATCATCTTGCAAATCTGAGAAGTAGGTGCAAAAAATCTTACCTTAGCCTGGAGGGGGTCGTACTGGCTTCTCTGTGGTAGTCCCCTCAGGTACCCAGCCTTTGTAAATTGTACAATGTATTAACTGCAGAAAGGGTTAAAAAATGGCAATGTAACTTTCCAAAGTAGTTGACTTTGTAGTTGTGTTTTAGTGGGAGAGGTTGAAATCTTTATAGGAAGATTCTCAAATTACAGTAGTAAGTTTAACTAGTTCTGCAATCTCTTAAGTCAATAAATCGCTGAAACACGGTTGCAGTAAAGCCAAAGATATTGTCCCAGAGTGCTGACAGCTGGACTTGTAATCGCAGGCCCATATGCGTTCTCCGTATTTTCCCCGATGACTTCATTCCCGTAACCAGACGAGGCCAGTTCAGTGTGGATGTACACATTTAGTGGCATGCTCTGGGAAAGTACATTTAAACATTTTTTTCAGTAGTATCACATCAGGTTTGATCTGAATGTTTTAATTGCAGATGATGAAGAAAGAGATCTACAAAATGACCTCGTTGATTATGGCAAGCCACGCTTCAGTGATGGTGTTCTCTAAGGCCGGAATCGAGCAGGAAATGCGGATGAGGAGAGATCTCAACTGAGGAACTTGAAGTGCTGCAAAACTGAACCATTTTTACTTCAGTATTTGTTAATTTAAAGGAAGTTGATAATAAAAAGTGATGAGTAGACTCAAAGTCAGCGAAGTAACAGAAGGAAAGAGCTCTGTACATATGTACATAGTTGTACTATTGCAAATTGTATTAAAACTACATTTTTGTTGTTACATTGAGCCTATTACTTAGACTGTACCTTATCTGTAATAATCTTTACATTTAAAACCAGTGTTATAAATACGGGCTGAATTGTTTCTGCAATTTAGAAAACTTTGTAAACTGGAGAACTTGTACAGTTTGTATCTCATGTAACAAATACACTGTGGAAACAATGTACAGCCAAAGGACTCCTTTTCTACAGTAATACCTGTATGAGCAAAAATACTCCTGCTTTTCTCATGAGTGCTGTGTTTTTGTATTTTGCAGGTGAGCTATCAGTTGAGAATGAAAACTGAACGTTTAAAAAATTGCTCCTTCCTTACTGTAACTGAGGAAAGGCTATGACAGTCTTTGGAAGCAAGTACCATTTTAATTCCCCCCTACAGTGACCAAATCTCGTAGCTAGAGCTGGAAATCGGTGATACTAGAATTTTAAGAATTTGATACATCCTGAAAAAGTTGTGTAACTAATAGCTTATTTTAAAAGGTAATACAAATAATTCAGCACAGCTTGTAGGAAATCTTTGTGCACGTGTTAAAGAGAGCAAGTGTGTTAGTGAGAAACAGGCAAGTCTACATCAACTTTGCAGGAACCTTAATGGAAGGAACAACCCTTACCCTCGGTAAATACGTGGTATGCACTGTTTCCCTGTCTCGAGAGCATCCATCCTGTGTCGCAGTCACTCGAAGTTAATTTACAGTTTAATACTTTGATACAGATCTCTAAACATCTGCCATGTTCCATGTTTTGATTTTCTATATCGGAAGGTTTGTAAGTTAGATACTTTTTGTATTCTGTGTTTAAGCACTTTCTGAATTTTATGGAAATGATTCTGTTGATCTACAGTAGCGGAAATTATGGTTATTAACCCAACCTGCTTCTCCAAAAGGGCTACTGTGAAAAGAAATCGTAGGGCCAATGACATGGGTGATTGTACTTTACGTCTGTACTCAGGTTCCAGTTTGAAGTAACAGTTAAGGTTTGCTCGATGCCCATTCAGTGAACCTTTTAAATAAATTTCAACGGTCATACAATTTTTTTTTTTTTTTTTTTTTTGCTACAGGGATCTTCTACCAATCAGTCTTAAATAGACAAGAAATAAAAATTTCAGATTCTGGCGATGCATCTCAAGGGTTTTTTTGCTTAAGGCTTGAGCTCTTCATTCCATACTTCTGGGAGGCAGATGGGGGGAATAGCCCTTTGCATGGTGTGATGTACTTTCAGTTGCAAATAAAATGCTGAACCTGCTCAGAATTAGATACCATACTAATACCACACAATGCATATGAACCTGTACCAGGATTCTAAGAATAGCAGTCTTCAGTAAATACTACAATTTTTTGTTTGTCTTAAAATGTAATTCCACCCTGAATTAGGTGTTAACTCGATTCTTCTAATGAAATCAACATTTATGGGTTCTAATAAATTAAGTTGTTTATGTGAGGCTTCTGGCTTTTTTTTTTTTCTTTTGACTTTTAAAAATTGCATTACCTCGACTTTGGCAAAGCCAGAAGTTATTTGGACCTACCGGCAGCGGTTACAGCCGTTTCATACAGGCGAGCGCTGGGGGCAGCGGTGGAGACGAGGAATGCGCTATGTGCCTTGCGGCTTGGTTTTGTCAGGTGCAGGGCAGCACCAGCACGTGCTCCCTGGCTGGTCCCAAGGCAAACGGAGTCTCTTCAACTCCAGTACCTGCGCGCTCGGTGGGAATGGGCGCAGCAACACAGGCAATGAGTTTTGAGCTGCTTTTACGGGTACGTAAGAGTACCTTGGCAGTATGGTAGCTACTGCAGAAAGCCAGCCTTAAGTCGGTCATTGCGTAACCTCCGGCACTGCAGAAAAGCTGCCTTGGCCAGTCCTGGCTGCGGGCGCGTGCTAGGCCTGCTGCTTCCACCCCTTGAAGCCTGTGAGACTTTGGGTCAAACAAGTTAGTGAGAAGGTGCGTGAGGTGAAGTTTCTGACAAATGAGCTGCCCTTTGATAAATGCCTACGTCTCTGCTCCTGCACAGAGGTCGGCACTTTTCTGTTGTTACGAAACAAATGAACGCGGTTGACAGTGAGGAACCCAGGCGTGGGGCAGGTGCTGCTGTTCACACCCAGCTCAGGGTTCAGTAGATCTTGTGACCGTACCCGGACTCGGCCTGGTGTTACCTTTCTTTCCCAGTAACGTGATGGGGAGATACAGAATCGCACTTTATTTTAGCTGCTTGTCTTCCAGAATATTAAACCATTTCATGTTATTTCTTTGAAGCTGTGTACAAGTGTGGTGCTTTCGTAAACAACAGACCAAACCCCTGCCCCTGTAGATCAAAAGCAGAATGCTCTGTTCGTGCTCAGGCACCATTTTAGGACATTTACCATCTCGAGTGAGATGATAAATTATGTGAAGGATTCCTTAATGTGTTTCTGTTCATTCTGATTTTCCCTATATATGATACAGAATGACGTCATCTGGCATTTCTAGGCAAAATCATTAGATAACTGATGTTGTGAAATAGGTGAATTCTGTAATTACAGTCTTGCTATAACTATTCTATGCATTATCAGTTTCTTGCTACGTGTAGCTTTTCTTGTTGTTTTCTTGTACGCCACAGGCTGTCTCTTACCTTGTATTTACAAGAGTCCCACATTGTTTCTTTTGGCCTAACGATTGATAGTAAAAATTAAAACAACATTCATCCTAGCTTTCAAAGCCTTGCTAAACCATCGCCCTTTAACTGCCAGATTGGTTACCTCGCTTCTGCCAGGAACAGGTCCGGAAGGGACCGCAGAAAGCTCCGGACACACACCCGCCCCGCCCTCCTCTGCGCGCGCGTGGGACAAGGCTCGGGCGGTTTATGAGCTTGCACCAGCTGCGCCTCTGGAGCAAGTGACCCGGCGTGTGACCGCGGCAGTGACCGACAGGTAACACGTACTCTGCACCTCGCTCTCCCAGGAAACATCCCTAAGTCTGCAACCACCTTACTTACAGGTTAAAACTGCTTAGGCAAGAGGAGAAAAGTTCATGTTTTTCATACTGTTCGAAGAAGATGGTAAAATGGCAAGATACCAGCCCAGATGGAGGCTTGGCCTCAACCAGTATGCTCGCTTCTTGCGTTTTTCTGCTCTCCTCCTTCAGAAATTGATGCTCGGGAGCTTTGCAACTTCTTTCATCATCAGCCAAGGAAGGTGGGGATACAGAGTTATGAAGGAGAGACACGAATGTCTTGTTTTGGAAGAAAATTTTGCCTCACATTTGGTTGTGTCTCCTTGGCAGAAGGAGCGGCGCTGCTGCTGGTGCACTCGCAGCACTCGGCGACGTTTGACAACAGGCAAATGCTACCAGTTCCCTTTTGAAAAGCACTAGGCGACCCGGACAGCAAACTGCAGGCATGAACTGTACGCTTGTTTTGCCTCTGTATTTGGGGAAAGTATTTGGCTTAAGTACAGCCCATATAGAAACACGGTTTGATCTTAGTGGGTATCCTTTTAAGGAATCTAGTTTAGGTCACTAGGCACTTTACCCTTCATTATTGAGTGATCCAATGTTTAAAGAATTTTATTTCTACGGGGAATTGTTCTGTCAAATTCCACTTTAGTTAAAAAAAAAAAAAGTCTCTGTGCTTTTGGGAAACTGCCAATGTTTTGAGAGCAATGTTCTTTGTTTTTTTGTTTTGTTTGTAGGTGGCTTCCTTACAGTTGTTTTCTGAGCCATCTCCCCTGTAACACACACGTGGCTCCTGCTGCTTCCTCCACTACCCCAGTCAGCCCCGTGCCAGCTTCTTCCCCTTCCTCCTTCAGGCCCGCAGTTCTGCCTCACTGCCCTCCTCCTCCTCCTCCCACAACGCCAGCAGTCCCTCTGGACTGCCTTCACGCCGGGTTCTTCCCTCACAGCCCTGCCTTGCGGCAGGACGCCGCAGCATCTAACTACTGCTTGAGCTGGAAAATAAATGTCTGAATCGTCAAGCTGAAGGTGCAAGGCAACAAATAGAGGCATCTTCATTTTTCAGCAATTCCTGGAGGCCCTTGTCCTCAGCTTCATGTGAGGTTTGCTCTTTGTACCCTGGGAAGCAACAAGTCCCGTGAGTTTAATCCCATTTTTTAATGCTGTAGCGACGCTGAATTGGAGTAACTGCTTTGGCTGTAAGCAGGCTATTCCTAAAGCAAACGTCCCCAAAGGCAAACAAAGTAACCCAAAAAAATGGAGCTGGCTTCATTTTTACATGCCGCTAAAGATTACAAACTCACAAATTACCAGTTCTGTGTTTCAGGAACCACTTTATATTTTTTTAAAAAAAAGCATACTTTCCCAACTAGCTGAAATCTGTAGTTCTCATCCAATACACGTTTCACCTCTTCTAAGGAAGGTGGAAGCCTAAAGAAGTGATAAAACTGTGATTGCCTTCGAGTACACAAAAGAGCACGTGCTGAACAAAATGCAATAAATGCATGTTTGCCTAATAAAGCTCTATCAAACACTAGCTCACTTCTTAAGAACATTAATTTAGAACATTAATCACCGATCTGCCGATTTGCATGACTGTACCTCATACATTCAAAAGACAGGTTCTGTTCAGCACCGCTGTCGGTGTTTATGACTAAAAATGAGAATGACTAACCTATCTGGATTTTGTTTTTGAAAATGTAATTTTGAAATCCCTATGCCATTTCTGCTGAGCCAATACCTGTTTCCATGGAAATAGCAGCATACAAAACGTTGACATATTTCAGAGAGTGAGCTACTTAAACATCTGCTTCCCTGAAACCACCAGCTAGACTTTAAAAGAAAACTGGCTCTCACATTTGGTGGAACTGGTTTACAAGAAAAATCAAACAAAGCATCTTTACACGACAACCCAGCCCAGATCTTTTTAAACAATATATCAGATAGCTAAAGCAGCAGCAGATCATTGAATTCATGTTTTAAGGCTCATGTTATAAATAACTTTTAATCTACATGGCAATGCATTTAAAGAGTCTCTTGAAAAAAGCAGCTAACAGGACCAACAAACCTTTACGTGTCTTTTCATCCAAAAGCACTCTGAAGTGCTTCACGTCACCTTACAGTTCTGCACTGCTGAGTGCTCAGCCCTGTCACCGAGCAGAAAATTTGTGAGTGTGGAGAAGACGAGCACCTACTTCTCACCAAAGCCTAACTTCCAGCCATGGTGGCGTGAAAAAGCCAGTACTGAGAACAGAATTCAAACTCGATTTACTTATCAGCAATCGCTTCAGCCAGCCGGGCACGCTGCCCTTCTAGAAGCCACGTTAGCTGAATTTTGATACAACTCTTTAAATTGGAAGGAAGAAAAACAAAAAGAGAAAGAAAAAAACGCATCAGCTGTTAAAAGGGGTGGAGCATACTTTGTTTTGACTGCACTGGAAAACTAATATTTCAGTTATTCCATTTTTTCTAGAATGATTTCCTATTAGTTCATTCTTTTCCCTACACTTACTTCTTAAGTCCGTAAAGAGTAACAGCTCCACCCTCACGTAACCCTGCAAACACGCACCAAACTGGGTTAAATATATTTATTGGAAGATGGGCTTCCTACTGACTTGAGATCAAAGGGGAGGAAGAGAAAGCACTACTCAAAAGCGACATGAAAGATCTATTTACTCTCTTCTGTTTATCCCCAATCTACACCTGAGCAACCTGCACGAACCTGTGAAACACGGGTGGCCAACAGCTTTGTTCTTCCTTAGAGACATCATCTATTTTGAAAAGTGAAAATCATTTAATTTTTACAAGGTTGAAGAAAACAGTACATTCGGAGTAAAAAGGGCCTTTGCTGATAAACCTTGATTTCTGCCTCTGCCTTCAATTCTTTATCACCCTCCCCCCCTTAAATTAGCTTTTCCCCTGCCAGAGGACAGCATGGCTAAAGCACACCACACGCGTCCCCTGACTGACGCCAGAACTCCCAGCAGCATAATTAACTGCTCCCTCTTTGTTGTGCTCGTCCAATACAAGTGTCTTCAACCAAGACAGAAACCTTAGGGATAAAAATTAAAATAGCTTTTAAAAAAGTAAACCTTGGAAATCTTATCTGGCCAAAGGTACAGAAACTGGTGTTTCACAAAAACATTAAACAGCGTACGATACAACATTTTTGACCCAATTGAAGTGTTAAGAACCACGACTGTTGCCATTAATTATTGTAACAGAAAGGTCGTATACTTTGTGCTTTGGAAGCTATGCATTCTTACCTCTTCCTGGCGTGTTCTCTAGATACGTAGCTCTGTATGCAAGGATAAGAGAGGGATTATTCCCAAGCATGCAGAATTTCATCTGCTAATAATCTGCACGGAAAATTTAGGAAATTGGACAAGAGAGAAGAAATTATCTCAGGCTGTGTCTTAACAGACATCTTTCCAAATGTTAAATACACTCCCATTTTGAGCTGTGATTAAGTGCACAGGAAGGACACTTGCATCGAGTCTCACTTTTTGAGTACCTAAAAAAACCCACATAAGGAACATCCTAACACGGTAAATTTTCCTTTTGTACTTATACTTTTGTAAGTGACTGCCACGACATCGGAGTCAGGGCTAGCAGTGACTACACAGGTAGCTTGAATTATCCAAGTCATTTTGCAATACATCATAATATTGCAAAAGTTTTATTAAGGGATAACCCAAAGACTTTATTCTCTATTTCATTCCTTACACTTAAGCTTTTCAGTCTACTAACCAAAATCATACTGAAAGATGTAATAAAATGGAAACCTAGTTATTTGGAGAACAGAAGACAGAGATGCACACACGCAGTAACTGTTAGTAGCACTAAGCTAATTGCTGATGGAAAGGCTTTGATTCGTACTACTCAACTTCAGGCACTTAGCAAGGATAATTTGTGAAGTGTCCAATCATTCTGGATTTCTTATTACGGTTTATGGGAAGGAGCAGGCTCCTCCAAATGGAGATTCAACTCTCCCTCCTCTTTTCCATGGAATAGCTCCCGATTTAGACACCCAGGCTAAGTGACTGAAGCAAGGCAGGATGAATCTGGCGACGTGAAGGACTGAACCCATTCGGATCTTGCTTTAGTAAGGTCATTTTGTTGGGCTCAGTTTATGACATTCTCAGTGAGGGCATCCAGCAAACCAATTTCCATCGAAGAAATGCATACATCTTTCCAAAAGAGAGGCACAAGAAGTATTTATGTTCTGAACACACACACACACACACACAGACTTGGAAGTTTTCCATGTAATTCGACCCTCTTCTACTTGCTTCTCGTGCCATTTCAAAAGCCAAGTACAGCAACTACCGCTGTGACTGCCAGGTCCCAGTAAGCAGCGTAACCACCTCCTGCATCTCCACACTGTCCGAAGCTGGTCTGATGTCAACCAAGAAGTTTTAGGGTGGGTGAAACCAGTGTTCAGAAACGCCTCCAATAATTCCATTACCTGTCTCCAAAACTTACTAGAACTGTGAAAGCTGCATGGGTTAAATAGAGTAAACGACTGTTACAGGTGGTACTTGGTGCGAAGTTATGAGGACGGTTGGCCGACCAGCCGACGAGCAGATGTCTTCCTTCTTTAGGGACAAGATGCAAACCCCAGATTTTGGCACCCAGTAGAATAATGGGGTAATTAAAAATGTAAAGAAAAATAAAAATGTGGCAGCGGAGTTATTGGAGGAATTGCTTTGAATGTATTGTGAATTATCTGCATCCATTTAAACATGGCGATCTCTACTAATTTGTTAATTAAAGAATAACAACACTTCACAGCTTCAAAGCACAGTACAGATATAAACTAATCAACATATAACAGCGTGAGGAAGTTTAGGAAAATACTATATTCCTCAAATACTGAGAGCTCATACCGTATCAAAGGCCAAGAAAATTCTTGCAATTGTCCCATTTCCTAAAGATTCCAAATGCAAAATTACAAGAGAACAAACCACCTATACACTTTGCATAAATAACCAAACTTTAAAAACCCCAATTACAAAAGGCTATAGTTTAAAAGCACTCACAAGTCCATGTAAATGAATGCTGCGATGCCAAAAATATTTTGCCCAAGGTTAAACTGAGAAAATACATATTCCTAAGCCATTTTTGATCAGCAAGTGATTGCAGTACTTTGTTTTTATGCCCAGCCCTGAAGAGAAATCCAACTTGAAGAGACATTAGCATACAAATGGGATATGAACTTTCAAAGCTTATGCAACTGTTACTCCATTACAGACAGCTCAAATCAATTAGGTTGTTAAAAATCAGAGAATAAATCTTTGTTTCAGTTTAAAATATGAGTACTCCCTTATACCTCAGAGACATACATGACATTTGAAGCTGGTGAAAAATTTAGCTTGTTGAGGGGAAAAAATAAACCCAACCAGAAGTCACTTAATGTTCTCTCTGCCACTGTTATTCTCCTCCCTCCCTTCCTCCTTGCTTCGAGGTTCCTTTCTCTCCCCCCGCCCTCAAAAGGGATGGACAGGAGACAACTAAATTTTCCTCTTAAAATGATCTGATTCAGTCTCCAAACCTAGTAAGTGTGAAATTAGAGGGGTGTTTATCCTGCTTAGTGGGAAAAACCTCATCATAGCCATGACTACATAAATTCCAAGCACCTCTGTAAGGAACAGAAGGAAAACAATTAACAGTAAGCTGAAGATTTTGCTGCCAAGACTGAAGGATGATTTCAGCAAGTATGAGAAATGAAGACACCTGCGGTGAACAGTCAAAGAAATACTCAATTTATTCTAGTTAGTCCCAACTGTCCAATTTTGTAGGTTTTCAGTTAACAGGCTTTGCCAAAGCTTTCTCAAAGTTACATTGACCAAAGCTTTCTCAAAGTTACATTGATCCCACAAAAGCTGAGACTCACTGAGGAACCTGTTTTAGTTTAAACATTAGGAAAACCAAACAAACTAATGGATAGTGTCTCACCAAAAGGTAAAAAAATGGCCCTATACGAAACAAATTTAAAAAAACCACATTTTTTGGAATCTTAATAGCTGCAAAGAGCAGCCTGCTTAAAATACTTCCAAGACTGAAGTGACAAGATGAAAACAGATACTAAATAACTAATGGTGTATGTATTTTATTAAATATTATCATTTTACATTTTCATATAGACAAAATCATGAACAGTTAAAACTCCAAAGCCTGCAGAACAAAAGATCTCTTGTAAGCACGTATTTTGCAATAGAACATTAAATGTTTTTAGTGAATCACAGCATGATTTGCTTGGAAAATACACAAGGTTGACTAGACTTTACACACGTCATCATGCACTTCTGCTTCAGTTTAACATTAACACATGCAGTAGACCCTCTGCATAAACAATTTTTGAACACCTCAGTTATAAAATGCTACATTAAATCTCCGCGCCCCCCCCCCCCCTTCAACATATGACCTGCCAGAGGCCAAACCAATCCTAAGAGGAGGAATCAGGTCTTTATCTGTCACTTGATGGTACATCCACTAATGAGGCACGTTTCTGCACACATAACCATCTGCTGCTCACTTCAAACTCTCGTGGATTTGCCTGAACAAATACGTGTGTGGTATGTACCAGTGGTATGTGGAGAACTCGCCTCCGCTCCACAAGCTCACTCCTTCCCAAGTACCTTATAGCAACTACAGAATTTATACTCGCAGATACCCCAACAAAGCATGAAAAAAGTGATTTCTTCAATTTCCGTATGCCACAAGAAAAGCCCAAATTTTATTTGAACTCATGACATTTTATTACCCTAAAACTGTGTTTTTCAGGTAGCAATGATAAAATTGTTAGTACAAGCAGTCCATTACCAAGCTCACTCAAAAGATGATGTGCATTATCAACATTGGTTGCGCATCCTCAAAACAGCGAGTCAACAAAACTGATTAACAGCTGTCAAAACATTCTCACATGTTCCCAAGGCAAAGAAATATATGTAATGGAGCGTACAAAAGGCTTTCTTCTATACAAATATATTCAATACCACTACTGTGTTTGCACATTGGAGAAAAGGTGGATCGCAAAGCACTCTTTTACTTGAAGCAAGGTTTTTGAGGTCCCGAGTTGCCAGCAGAATCCATTTCACTGTTCAACACCAGCTTCTGAAGAAATTCTGTATCTGACAACTTTCTACCTTATCCGTACTATGGAGAATTTCAGCATGCCATAAATCTAGCTGTCCATTGCAATCCTTATTCCAGGATGTATATGGAACTTTAAGTAACCTAGGACCCTTCTTTGAGGAGAAAGACCAGAATATTTAATAGGATCAAGTATCTTGCTGCAATAAACCAGAAAATGCGAGACTGGCCGCTTTATGTCACCGTGGAGAAACAGCACAGTGTTCTGCACTAGCTAGAGCTTTCCAGCTGACTCCAGGACTAAGGAGACCATATTTCTCTAGTACAGCACTGGTTTAAATAAAATAGAAAAACAAAACCAAAAACAATTGGGGGTATATACACCTTTTTACGAGAATGCAGTGGAATTTTCAAGCCAGCCAGAAACAGAGTAACGATATTTATCCAAGAACTTCATGCCAATACAGAAACCATAATACTCTTAATTCCTCAACCTATATCAAACTCTCCCCATGCAGCCACAATGGGATTGCTAGTATGGATACTCTACTGTTTAACTTCCTAAAACTGGACCGGACCACTTGTGGATGTGTATTTCTATCGCCAGAGGATTGTTTCATGACAATCTTCAGTGATGTACTGTGCTAGATCAAACATACATAAAGGTTCATCGAAATTTGTCCTCGCCTTTGTTTCTGGAGGGGGATACAGTACCATATGAATTCTGATTCCTGTCAGCTGAAGTGTCAGCAGTGAGAACAGCAAGTCTATAGCTGTTCCTGGACAGACAGATTGGATCACAGACGTCTAGGCACGAAGGAGCAAGCATAGCCTGGTAGCTGCGTTCATTTAAATGAAGTGCATGGTTCTGTTTACCTATTAAACAAAATTTAATCCCTTCAGACAAGCAAAAGAAACAACAAATACTGAATATAGGTAATTTTAAAAATATAAACCCAAACAAGAATTGTTTTATTTATATGACAACTATCTCTCAGTCACATCACAGTTGTTTTCACTTTGGCAAAACAAACTAGACTGAACTGCTGCGCTCAGAGTACCAAGTGGTATCTGCAAGTAGGATGCTGAAATACTAGAGAGAACCTAAAGGAAGACCCCCACGCCCCAAATTGTCCAGGGAATTAAACCCTTTCCCCCTAAAAAAGCAAAGCCCACAAGGCAAGATTTAGGATTTTAGCTTTTGAAACAGAACTCTGAGGGACGACCCAATCCCTGCACGTGGGTCCCAACACGTGGAAGAGGAACTCCAGCAGTGCCTGACTTTTCAGTCTTGCTGAGAAGCACTAGATGCAATAACTGGAAGTTAAACTCAAACCTGAAATGAAATACAACCCCTAACCGCAGATATTTGAAACAGCTTACCAAAAGAAACTGGGGGACTCACCAGTATTTAATCTCTACAACAAACAGAGAAGTCACTCTAAAGCACGTCATTTTAAATGAGCATATAAACACAAAGTTAATGGATCAGCAAGATGTTAAAAAAAAGAGCTGAGAGGAAATCATGAAATATGAAGGAAGGCCTTTCAAACGAACAGAGTATACCGTTTCAAGAACATGCAACTTTCTGGCAACTATACGTTTTTTTCCATCAGTTTCTCTGTAAAGTGAAGAAAACATGCACCTAGAATATCTCAGTCTGACAGAGTGCCTGAAATCCACTGTCAGGGGAAAAACCTGCTGCTGCCAATACACGAGCCTTTTCTGTGTACCGAATACACATTCAAAGCTTCTAATGCTTCATGCGTATGCAGGCAGACAAGGTGTTATTCAGCATTTTTACATTTTACACACGCGCAGAGCTGATGCTCTTTTCGTGGTATACATTATAATGTGGGGAACAGGTTACAGCAGGTGGACCTTTGAACTTTTGCCTTCACAGCAATGTCAATTAGCAATATGATTTTACATACTCCCAGCTGACATGTGGCAAAGCTCAGAATCCTGCTGGTCCAATAACCTCTCCCTGCCACGGCTGACAACTAGGTTAACTCGAGGAGAGCACAGGACCACTGCGGAAGACTTATTTTAATATTCTATAAGACAGAATAGTACAGTTCTCATTCCCATAAAGATTAGTTTGAACCCTGAGTCATATGCTTTAATCTCTTTTCTAAATGTTTTTTGGCTTTCATTATAAATGCACTAGACCGTTTTGGTATTCATACAAATATCTGCTTGCTTTGAATCTTGCTGAATGATTTCCTCTGGCAGCTAGTTTCATTCTAATTACATGGTTTGAAAAAGTATTTCAACCTACCATTTTTCAAAACTCCCACTTTCTAAGTATCAGTGAATGTCCTTTTGGGCTTGTACTATGAGACATCACAAAGCTATCTTGCCATACTAGTTCCTCTTAATGGACTGACAAACAGTCTTAATTAAGTTTTAACATGTCCAAGCCAACCTTTTTCACAGCTGATCATACGAAGAATATTCAAGTGCTATGGTTAGTGAGTGTGTTTAGAAGTACTTTAATGCTCTAAAGGAATAAGGCTACTGTTTCCACTGCCTTTTTGTTACCTCTTTTCTTCAGAAACTATAGTAAATTAGCTTTATAATGTCTTCTGCTAAAGAATACTAGAGTCCAGTGATAGAATTCTAAAACAAATCTTGGCTTCACAGCAGCAGATGTGGTTCAGTTTAACAAGCCAATAAATATTTTAAGTGACTAAAGAGCTGGGACTTTTATAATATGATCCAGGTTTAAAAGCTAAGAAGGGAGTCAACAGGTACCAGAAAAAGAAAATGCACGATACCTGTGTGGGTTTCTGCCTACTGCTAAATTGCAGAATGTGGACACAAGCTACTTTTGTAAAAATATTCCATTTTGAGCAATACCTTGAGAAGTCATCCTAACATCAGAACACCTGTTAACCTGAGAACTGAAGATTTCTGTTTACAAAGCTGGGTTGATAAAAGTGATCACCAGTAGGAAGAAAAATTAGACATACAAGTTCAGTAGGATTCAAGTTACAAATCTAACCTCGCTACATCCTCTTACACTTTACTGCATGAGATGGTCAAGCTGCTTCATTAGGTCATTCAAACACTAAAGCATGCAGCATCCTCAACATTTCACACCGAAATAGGCTGCCTAAAAAAAAAAAAAAAAAAAAAAGGACAAAGTGGAAACAAAGCTTCACACTAGACTCCACAGGCGTCTGAAAACAGCAACTCAAACCACAAAACTAGCACTGCCCTACGCTTTGCAAAAGAAGGTAAAGCTCCATACACAAGCCGAGCGACCCAAGGCAGGGCAGGCGAGGCGGGAGGGCAGGACCGGGCACACCGCCGGCGGGGAGCCGGCAGCCTCCTCTAACAGGCCAGACCGACCAGCCGAGGGGAACGTTTTAAGGCTGCCGGAAGGGAAGCGAGGCCGCCCGGGCACAGGGGAGAGGGCGGCCGGGCACCCCCGGGGCGCGGCAGCTCCGCTGGTTTGGCGGCCGCCCCTCCGGCTGCAGCGCTGGCCGCGCACCGGCCGCGGCCAACCCTCCCCGGGGAGCGCAGGAAAACGCTACTCCCGGCCGCAACCGCGCCGCTTCTCCGCACCCCGCTCCGCCGGCAAACACTCCTTCCCGGCCGCAGCGGCTGAGCGCTTTCCCCGACGCGCCCGCCTCCTCCTCCGGGGGCGGGGAGGGGGAATCGAGCCCGACGGGCGGCGGCCAGCCCGGGCCCCCGCTCACCCCCGCCCCACGGCTGGCTGTCGGCCGGTGCCGGGGCTCCCCAGCCGGCAGGGCCCCGGGAAGGCCGCCGCCACCCGGCCCGGGAGCGAGCGCTCCTGCAGCCACGCACCGTTCCGTCAGGGCCGCCAACGGCCGGTTCCCCCCCTCGCCTCCGGGCGCGGCGGGCCCGCGG
>JAVKLA010000002.1:23347776-23398560 GCA_034782735.1 Sagittarius serpentarius | reverse complement strand
CTGCATCCCGGCCCCTGCCACACACGGGCGGGCCATGCACGGCGCTGGCTCCCGCGGGGCGAGCGCGCAGGACGCGCCTGTTGCTGGCTGTTGTTGTCGCCGCGCCGGGGCGGCAGCGCTGGACCTGCCTGTCACCGGCTCCGGGGGGCGGGCGGGGGGAAGAACGGCGGAGGGGGGCTGCCGCCCCGTTGCCTCTCCGACGGATGCCGGGCACCGGCTCGACGCCGCAGGCTGCCCGGGCAGGGATCCCGGGCGGCGAAAGGCTGCTGCGAAGGATGTCAGCGCGGCTGGGCAGAGGGGAATAACACCAACTTTGTCTGCTGTCACTTGTGAAGGGCGGGGGGAAGGCGGCCGCGATGTACCACCGCCATCTAAACCCGTTATTGGCGTTCCCTGTCAATACTGGGAACACGGCACGAGATATTAGCATGTTGCATACCACATTGATTATCTGCTCACTTCTGTGTTACCGAAGAGCACTGTACGAGCCTGTTGCTCAATTTTATGGTCCTTGGGAGCACAAGAGAGGACAGGTCTTACTGTTTGTGACTGTTTTGGTGAGCTCTAGCCTAGATCTGCCTAGGATATTTCTTTCTCTTTGTTGATGATCGTAGCACTTGTTCTGATCCCAAGCCTATTGTTTCTGGTAGGGTTTTTTCATGGTCTTCCAGTTGCTTATGGTGCACTCTTAACAGTAATTTTGAGGTTGTGGTTATTGACTTTGACTTTCTTGATAAGTTTCCACTGTTACAATACAGTAGTCCATGAAGAGGATCTCTAAGTATAACTACTACTCTGTTGCCTTGGGCAAGTCACAACCTCTTTTGCCATTTCTCTGTCAGTAAAATGGGGATAATAATACCTCGGAGAGTTGTTACAAGAAGTAGTTAATGTTTGTAGAGGGCTTAAAAGACCTAAGTGTTATTAATTAAGCCCCATGACACATTAAGGTACGAGTTAGCGAACCAGGTTTACACATGGATGAACTGAGGCAGGAAGAGATTATGATTTAGCTAGAGTAACATATTGGATCTGTGACAATAGCAGAAAACAAGTTGTAACTACTTCATGCTGTAGGCACAAGCGAACAGTTCTGTATAACAGATATGATTCCAAGATTATTTGCCCCTCCCTCACCCCCTCCCCTTCCAATTTCAAGCTTTTCTACTTTAGGAGGTTTTGCCTGTGTGAATTCCAGTTGACTGGATAGCTCCAAGGACACTTGTGGCTTGCCCCCTTAAAAGTGTTTCAGCAGTTTTCATAACAAGATATATGTTCTAGGGTGCAAGCCAAATCCAGACTTAAATTCCATAAAACATTCTCCACTTTTCCCCTGAAAACATTGTGTAGAACTTAGTTAAGACTTGATCCCGTTCCAGTGCACTAAAGCTGACATTCCTGTTACATCTGAGGAAGTTCTTTCATTAAAGAAAAAATTCTCTTGTCAGTTTGTCCCGGAGATTTAATAGTACAGTTAAATCATTTTTATGAAGATGCAAACATTCCACGTATGCTGGAGCTGTACATGCATTTTCACAATTTAAAGGTAATTTTCCATCTTCAGGCTTCCACTGCCTGATAACTTCCTTCCACTGTGTTGGTTCCCCCGCACACTGATGTGACACTATTGCAGGCTGAATAGCATTAAGCAGTTTAAAAAAAAAAAAAAGTCTACTGAATTCAAAAGGAAACTTTGTCTTCTTCTTACAAAGTTTTTCCATACTGTATTGGCTTTTATTTTCTTTGATCACTTGTAATGCTGCTGAGGTTGACACCAACAAAAATAGTGTTTGCAGAAGACTTTAAGAATCACATTTTCTCTTCTGACAGTTTTCTATGCAGATATTTCATTCGCATGGAAGAAACTTTTTCATAGGTGTAAGTGGAGTAATAACTTGGAGTACTTGCACATTTTTGTAAGAACCAGTATTGAAAGTCAAGCTGAACTATTTTGGCAAGAGCTTGCAAGAAAAGCTTGAGTGGACAAGATGACCTCCAGAGTTCCCTTCCAACCTTAACCATACTGTGAGTCTGTAAAAGCAGGATGTATCAAGTAGGACTGGAATTTGGCAGAAATTTAATGTGCATTTCTAGACATATGTATACTCTGACAGAAGCTTGATACTTCTTGCCCTTTTGAAGGAATAACTGGAAGTTCCACAACATCATCATGATAATTTCAGGATCACAGCTGAAGCCAGTGTAATTGTGTAACTCTAAAATTGCCTTTTCCAGTTTATGTATTTGCAGCTTTTCCCTCTTCAGACCCTGTACAAGTTCTTCCCTATCCATGTGTTTTCAGCCTGGTCTCTCTAGGGGAGCCAGTTCCTATGTATGATAGTTTTTGGACTTTGATAATGTCAGCATAGGACTACTAGGATTATCCCAGACTTAAAGGCTGTTGTGTGTGTGAGTATGTCCCCCTAGTCTCCCTGTGACTGTGTCCTTCTTCCATACTTTCCTCAGGAACATTCCTCTCAGGCAAGTGACTTACTGATTCATTACTGTGAGTAGATCAGTTATGATGGTTCTTACTCTCATTAGCCCAGAAAGTAAAGGACTAGGTCTGAATGAAATTCTTTCATTTGCTGGCAGCTTACATTACCACTAAAGTGTTGGCACCAATCTCCTCTAAATTTTAAATGGAAGATTGTTTTTCATCTCTTGTATATGAAAAATTCATTTGATGTTTATACATCCCAGTTATGTCTTCAAAAAATACAAATATGCACCATAAGTGCATAGTTGATTAATCAAATTCATAATGGATTACAGTTTTTAGGGGGCAGACTATTTAAATCGAATCATGCTGCTCTGATCCTGTAAGGGAACAGTAATCTC
Organism: Sagittarius serpentarius; assembly: GCA_034782735.1. Classification (NCBI taxonomy): domain Eukaryota; kingdom Metazoa; phylum Chordata; class Aves; order Accipitriformes; family Sagittariidae; genus Sagittarius; species Sagittarius serpentarius. The sequence goes on along the minus strand of JAVKLA010000002.1, from coordinate 23,395,719 downwards.
TTTACAACCTTGTTTAAAAAGAGTAGCTATCTCAGGCAGGGATTTTGACAGTGTCAGGCCCTATAGAGCACTTTAAACATAGATTAATTTGCTGAAGTGCAGTGTTAGTTGCAGTGCAGTGTATCTCTTCTGATTGCCTGGAGGAGAAACTCACATACACCGAGATACTTGAAAGCCAGTATAACATGTTGTTTACATGTTGAGTTGCCTAGATGGCCGTTATTTAGTATTTTAGAAAAATAAATATTTTACATTCACAGGTGAAGACATTTTCAATAGCTCTTGAAAAATTAAGCGTGAAATCATCCACATCTAAAGCAATCAGTTTCAGAGGTTGGATAGTAGCTTCCCAGTTGGCAGTCTTAACTTTTTCTAAATAGATTACTTCCCAGTCAGATCAGTTTCAGTAATTACTTTGATTAAGGTCCTCTTAACTATGGAAAATAAGAAGCTATTTCATCGTACCTCGTGATCCAAGGGAAACGCTTGTCAGGACAGTCTGATATAAGAAAATAATGAGTATCATCCTGAAGTGTGTTTTCAGCCTTTGCCAGCTCTGTCAGATGTGTGATCTGGCATACATCCTTTGTTGCCTCAGTTTCCCTATCTGATGGGTTAGTATTTATGGTAATACTGAGATCTGTGGACAAGCCAAGGGGAAGGAAATGTGAAGCCGCTGGTGGACAGGATTAACTCAGCAACCGCATTGGTCTCTGCTGTATTGTGACAAAAAATACAGCTCCCTGTGGGGAAAGTTTTATGAGAGTCCAGCCCCATCAATCAGATTTCTGTGCATCTAGCTAAAAATAACCCTAAAGCCAACATTTAGGAAGCCACCTATCTGTTGCATTAGATCTAATGAGGATCCTCTGTCCACTAAGTGATGTGGATGCCAGAGTTGCATGTAAAAGAGATGCTGGAAATTGAAGTCATCCTTAACAATCCTAACTCGGGTCTGAATTCAGAATTTCTTTTTGTTGGGTGAGGAATCTAGTTAGAAGGCATAAAACACTTCTAGTTTTGAATTAACGATATTTATTGTAGCAGTGTAACTTTAAGTGTAACATTATCATGAAAATAAGTTTAACTAAAAGGAGCTGTTAACTCCACAGCATCTAGAAAATAAGCTATGCATACTTACTTAAAGTAGCACAGTACTAAAAAATATATCCTACTATTCATTGCGAATACACCAAGTGTAAGTAGGAGAAAAAAAATCTGAGACTCTAAAACATTTGGATTAGAATTTACCTATAAATAAATTACTTCATATATAAAAACACACGGTGACAACACAGCAGGAGTGTCATTATCAGCAGAGTAAGGCTAGGAAGGTGATACTGTAGGGCATGTGAGCATCCTTGAAGCCTCATATGAAAGAGGAGGAACCTGTCCTTATTTAGGCTATGTTTAGGAATAGCTAATTTAAGGTAATAAATGAACAGGAACTCAGATCAAATCAGAGCAGTTGTTCTAAGCAGTTTAACTGTAGCTGCACTGATTCAGTCTAAATCATAATTCAGTTTACTTTAGGCCATTCTAAAACATGATTGCTTTGATTCACCCTGTATTTTAGGAGGTGCTAATTAGAGGAAGGTAGGTAATTCAATCTAAGGATTAGACTATACCACAAGGACTTTACTGGCACAGCAGTATCAGCCTAGTTAGTGGGAAAACCCCTACACAAAGGGGTTTCTTTTGCCAGTACAAGTTGCGTTTGTACTTACTAGGCGGCTTGTTACCCTATCTATATTTGACGAGAGAAAAACAGTATCTCCCCCTTCCTTTCAGATTTCTAACAGGTAGTATTGTACTGGTAAAGCTTCTAGTTTAGACACAGTCTAATGTAGATTTTCTTAGCCTAGATAGAGCTTCAAGGGTACTCGGTATCTTTTGCTGAGTATACAGGGGCTGAAGGTGCTGGAGCAGAGAGTCTAATACAGGTGTATTTATTTCTTACCCTCTGTGGTGGGATTTTGCTTCATTCGTCGTAGTTTCTTCTAGGCTTGTTCTTCTGTAGTTTGCATCTTCTAGCTGGTATTTTTGAAGTATTCACTATTTCAGGAAGGAGTGGGCTGACTCGAGGTAACAGCTAGGTTCTGTAATCTCCTTTGTCCTCGCTTCATTTTCCAATACCCTTTTCATATGAGATAATGTGACCTGAGTTGCTTCTCTTTTCTCCCTTTCCTAGGAACTTCGCTCATTTTACTATCCTAGGGGAGCTCATTTAGGTGCAGCAGGCTTCCTTTTATATGAAATAATGCCTTTGGGCTATTGTGTGATGCCTGGTCACCTGATCCAAATCCATCACCTGGGAGGGAGATAAATCCTGTAGGTGAGGGCTGAGCTCATTTTCTTTTGAAAATGTGGCTAACTGTGGCATGCTGTTTGTACTGCAGTACTGTGTCTGTGGTGTGTATCTGTGTGTGTGTCTGAGAAATGATGTAAAAGAACACCTGTCAGAAGTTAAGAAATAAAGCATAAGAGAAAGCTAGTTATTAGTAGTTACATGGGCAACAGTTATGTTGTTTCTGTGTTTGCTGAAGAAAAGTATACTATGAACTGAAGTTTTAAGGTTTGTTTTCAGAGGAGGAAAAAAGTATACAAGAAGTAAAGGAGGTAATTTATAGATAGCAGAAATATCGAGAAGAATGTTAAAGGTACTTATGGGCTTTGTGTATGCTAGATTTATATGTAGTATATTTGATTGAATTACCTGCTCAATGTATTTGACACCATAAATTCTTGTCAAGACCAAACAATTGTAATTAAATCAATTTAAATATGCTTGGAAAAGCTTATTTATTTTGCTTATTGAGACAGAACCGATGAATATTAAAGAAGAAAACAAGGAAATTAGAAGACTTGAATGTAGCTAAAGTGATATTCTTAAACAACTGTAATTACTGGATTTAGAGTTCCTTGGTTTTGTGTTGCTTAGGGACTAGAAAACTTGGTAGCACTCTTAAGAGAAAGTCTTTGAGAGCTCAGTTGGAAAAATGGGCAGTTTCAGGTAAAGAGGTGTCATGCTTAATTGTTATGCCTAATTACCCAGTTGGACTTATTTAAAGATAATTCTGTTTTGATAGGAGATTGATTTATTTTATACCTGGAACATGTTTGATAATGTTCAGTCTCAAAGATTAATAGTTAATATAGAAACGTCCTGAGTCAATTAATATAATAGGGTTCCAAACCATAAAATAGTTTAAGATTAGAAAATAAACATTTGTCATCAATGGTCCATGCTTTCAAATTAAGAAGTTATTTCAAGAAGATTGCTCTTTGCTCTTTCTCCTCTTAATGTATTTTCTGTTCCCTTTTAGTTCAGGTGCTGTAAAGTTAGAGAAGTATGTGTACCTGTTAATGTGCCATTTACTTTGTTGCTGGGAATTTGAAAGGCTCTGTGCCTGCATTTGCAGATAGCTGATACTTTGTCAGAATTACTAGAGTAAAGGGTGGTGGGTTTTTTTTTTTGTTTGACGGTTTAGTTTTATTTTTAAACTAAAGTAACTACGCTGATAAACCCACTACTGTTAATATCAGCTTACTCGGAGTGTTGTCAGTCTTCATCTGTACTGTCAAATAGCGTGGTGCAATAGGAACAGACCTGTAGAATAAGTCTGTTGGTGTTGAGGACTTGATGTCCATGTTGTTTGCGTTTCTGGAGGTTTTAACTCGGTCTGGCCCTGTGTCCTTTAGTGGTTGAAGTGTATATTTCAGTTGGTATGCTCTGAGACTGCTTTGTTATGTGAACTGAAGCACTATAAATGGGATGATGAGAAGATTTGTTGCAAAAGCTCACACTAGATCCAAACTAAAAAACTGGTGCAGATTTGTGTTAAGCAATATCTTGCCTTATGAGAGGGCAGAAGATGCCACACCGCTTTTAAAGTTTTTGATTGTGTTAAGCTCCTTGTGAAAGGAGTGAGAAGCACATGGCTGTTGATAGAAGAAGGGACAAATCTGATGTGAAAAGGCTGTAAAAGAGGGTTAAAAGCCTTTAGTCAGCCATCACAGGATAGAAGCAAATCACGTAAAATCTGTACAGAGTTTTCTGAATGTCTGAAGGCATGCTTTTTCACCTGTTACTTGAGTTCCATAGCTTACCTCCACGCTTTTTCCTGTGGCTAGATTGAAGCTCCTCATCTGCTTCTGCATAAAGTCGGCTGAATTAACTTGGTTTGCAATAGGTGGTTGTTTAAACTAATCTGAGTTGACTTTGTCCTCTGTGTTCAAAGAGAGTTTAAAAAACCAAGTTCTGTTTTATAATATATATGATACTGATATATGATACTGAAAGGATGGGAGAGAATGATTTCCCCAACCACCACCACTTTAATGTGCAAGTTTTTAAAAATTACTTTGTAGGAGTTTTGATCCACTGTAGTGTTCAGGGACAAAAGTTGTTTCTTCAGACTCTTATTTCTGAGTTATTTTATTGTCATGTTGTAAGTGTCATAAATGAGGATTCTTCTTAATGAGGTAATCACAAGCGCAAGCTAAAATAATCCAATTAGTTATATGTTGTTTCTCGAACAGCAGAATTGGTAAGGTCTGTTTTCCCACAGACTCATATTCATTTGTGCCTTCCAGCCCTCTCGTCTCCTGTAGTACCTCCAGACGCTCTATTCAGAGTATTTCAAGTATCCCCACCTCCAGTCAGAGTACCTCCTATTTGTTCCTTCCTGGTGCTTGAAGTGCCTACACTGGGTTTGCTTGCTGGCTGAGCTGGAAGCAGAACACGTGGCTGTTCATTCACTGCCCTGTCTCTGCTGAGGAGCTGACCTTTTTTCAGAGGTAGGCTAGGAATGGAGACAAGGTGGAGTGTGTCTGTGTGTAGCCAGAGTGGATGTGGGGTAAGGACTGGGCTGTGGCCGTTTATCGCTTATTGGGAATGCTAAAAGGGTCTGTCTTACCTAGAAAACTTGTAGGAACTTAGTATGTTTGAAATTTTTCTCCCTTTGTGAAACTGGGTTGATGTTGGTCAGTGGGTTGCGCATTTACCAAGGGAGGACTGACAGACACACAGACAGTTGTGGACAGTGCAATAGTATAAGCCTTATTTTCTCTAGAAACAAGGCTATAAAAAAAACCCAGCTGTAACAGAAAAAGCTTATCAATGTTTATGCTAAAGAATACGGCCCATCAAAGAGTATGATAGGCAAATGAAACCCGTGACATAAAATACTGTGGTGTTAAAAATTTGTGACTGGGTGGTCTTTGTTAAAATAATGTGCCAGAAAATAAAAGGAAAATTTTAAACCTGAATAGTTTCACATCAACACAATGAGACTGTGGTTCCACAGCAGCTTAGAGCAGTCTCTTGGCTGCTACAGTCCCACTGACCAGCCAGGGAAATGGGCCAGGATGTGTTCCTTGGCCTTGAGAGCAAGCAGCGTGACACAGGTTGCATCCTCCCAGCTGAGCTCTCTTCCTCCAAAACAGGGTGACCTCCTCTGCCCTGCCTGTAGGGAACAGCCCTCTCCCATGTATTGCTTTGAGCTGTTCTGGAGCACCATCCGGGAGAACGCTGTGCCATTGATACCATCCATGACTGTGCCAGAGAGCATGCTGACAGCTGAACAGTTGTGTTAAGTTATGTAGTTACACATGGATGATCACCGTACAGTGCTTTAACTCCATGCCCTGGGCTGGCTGCTTTACTACTATAGCTGTCCTTTCCCCTGCCAGGAGTTGTATGTTTTTATTCCACCCCTTGTTCCTGTGATTCTGTGCTGAAGCATTTCAGTTTACTAGGCTGGCCTAAAAATATGGCTAAATGGAAGATTAGCTGGGTGCCAAAGCTGCCTCAGGGAGGGTGCAGGAGTACGACAGCAATTAGATTGGCTTAGGCTGTCATGGAGCCACAGCCTGTCAGAGCAACAAACTCTGTCGCATGGGTGAGAGTGAGCTGTGCCGGAGAAGGGGGAGGCTGGAACTCCCTGTGCCAGCTGCTCTGCAAAAACCAACGTCTTGCAACTACATGTTGAAAGGCAGCAAACGGCATAGTCAGTGGAGGAATGAATAGCTCCTTAAATCGACTTTACTGTCGGGGGAAACATCACTGAACTGTAGGCTGCCTTTTCTTTCCCTCTCCCCCTACTCATCCCCCCCGGTCATGATGCACAATGGAAAAGTACCTACTGAGCTGCAAGGGATGTAGAGGAAGGAGGTGTGGAAATTAGAAACCGTTCCTTCTATTTTCATTAAAACATTTATAAATATCAAGAATACTCTTCCATGATTTTGCTGAATTGTTTCTTCAGCACTTCTAGTGAGAAGTATTGTGTGCTCTGTCAGATATACCGTATGGCACAAAGGTGACAACTAACTTTCTTCCAAGTCTTTGTGTGGTATTTAAGTTAACTTGCATTAAGTTTGGTATTTAAGTTAAATTAGGTCTCCTCAGTATCTGAAAAATTCTCCCAAATGTAACTGATTTGTAATGTAATAAATTAACCACCATCAAGAAGACTTGCATTGCTTTGGAACGTGGCATGACCCTTTCTTATTCTGTGGGATTCCTGATGGAATGGCTAGGTTTACTCCTAATACTGGGGAATGATTGGAAAAAAAATCCAACAACTATGTAAGCTCACAGCTGATATCAGCCCTTTCTGTTCTTGCAGCTTTCTCTGTTTTAAATTCTATAGCTACAGATATATGGGTCGAGTGTGGAGATTAGTGGACTTTAGCTGCCTCTGTGCCATTCAAATTTAGTGGTCTAGCATATGAATCCATGCCCTGTAACAGAGATGCGCAATCCTGCTTTTCTCTTACTCAAAAAGTCTCTCAGGTTGCCAGGCTTACTAAAATACTAGCTGGTTTTGCATGGTTTTTCTTAAGAATGTAAACCTGTACCATACAGCATCAGTAATGGTAGTATTAATAGTTCTATAGTTCCTACTTTTTTCGTCAAACTTTCCAAAGTAAGGCACTAGACAAACACCGTCTTCTCACTCAATGCAGCAATTCCCTGTTAGTTTACAGAGCTGTATCTGCTACTTTACAGCCATAAAGTTACTATTTTGTTACATCTTGGTGTTTTAAGGTGGCAGAGATATGTTAGACCAAATTGGAGGCAATTACCTTGTGAAATAAATAAGTAAAAATCATGGTAGAATCAAAGAAGAATGGAAACATTATAGTGTGTACGTAGATCAGTTTTGGCTTACAGAACTTTTGTTGCTGTTGGTAACTTGTGCTTATTATACTTTGTATTATTGGAATATTGACCAGAAACTTCCTATAACTTTCCACTGAGTAGCCAGTGAGGTTTGTTTTTTCTTGTGGATTTTTCACCCAAAATAAAATAGGGGAAAAAAAAATTAATGGAAGAAAATAAAATGTGTAAAATAGCCTTGTTGTGATGGGATCAGACAGGTCCCTGAAACTCATTTCAGTTAAGTTTTTGAAACTGAGTGAGATTCAAGTTCATAATGTCTCAATATTATGTTTTTAAGGTTGTATGTAAAAACGTACTATCACTCACAAATTAGTTCAAGCTGTTAAAACTTTAGCACTTATTTTCATATCAGTTTCAACTTAGGTACGTGCACAAATTAGCAAATTAATCTCAAGAGACTGCAATTTATAAGAATGAAGTTTCCCATGCAAGAAATAGGCCAGAATGGGCTATGAAAAAGTCAGGTTTAAATCAGCATGTATATGTAATGGAAAATGTTTAGTTTAAAATTTGTATGGACAGTGACTGATAAAAATCTTGACTGTGATGGCATTTTCCCAATTTTTAACAACACGGTTGATTTTTTTATTTTAAATCAGGAAAGCCAGGCACGAGAAGAGCATAATGACAGCCCCTTACAAGGCAGAGAGCACAGTTTAAACTATTTTTAAAGGGTTTGAAGCTATATAGTGCACCAAGGAAAAATGTTTTCCAGCACAATAAGAATCATATTATCATTTAAAGAGTTTTTATCCTACAGTAAAAATAGTCTGTTATTTTTAAGGCCAAAGGAGCAGTCAAAAACCTTATCTAGCCTTTTAAAAGATAGCAACCTGACAAAGTCCTGTGGAATATGTGATTGTGGTTCTGATCCCACGGGAAGATTGAGAAGTAGAGCAAGATTAGGTTTTCTGGTGAAGTTAAGCAAAATGCAGCGCTCTTGTCTGTCTAGACCTTGTGAAAATTATTAGCTTCTCATAACAAACACAGGAGTTACTCCGTGGCTTCCGTAGTCCAACAGAGACTTACTCGAGCTTATTAATCATCTTGGGGTTTTTTTGTTGTTTCTTTTAATTAAAAAGATAACTAATATGGATGAGATGAACAATTAAAAAAAGTAACTCATTAGGATTTTTTTGTGGTCAGACAACATCCTGGAAGGTCTGTTCAGGAAGTGTTTAGCAACCTGTTTATACCATGGGTTTGTAACAAGAGGGAGATGACTTCCAAAAATAGGCTCCCTGTGTGCCTAGCAGCATGGATTAAATGTCCAGAGAGCCTAGTATGTCTGAAGACAGCTGGTCTCTTCCAGAATCTCAACAGGAACAGTGCTGGTTCTAGTGGAATTTGTTATCCACTCGTCTAAAACTTGAGCACTGCAAACTTTTATTTCAAAACATCTCAGCTATTGGTGAGCTTTGCAGTGTCTGAAGATGACTAATGTAAAATTCTTGTCTTGGCAACTTCAGAGATTTTAAATAGTACCTTTCTTCGGCAGCAGATTTTGGGGTTCTGTCCCGAAATTAACTCTTCTACAGTTAACCCAGCTCTCCATTTTTCTTTGTTGGTTTAGTAGTCTGACCCAAACTGAGAAGACCGAAATAGTTTCAAGCATATACCCTCAGTCGCAAAGAGAAAAATATCTTGGCCAGGAGGGAATAAACTTTCAGTTCCAAATGCATATAGTATAATCAAAACAAAGCCTCACTAGCAAAGCAATGGCAAAACAATGGTGCCTAGAAATACAATTGCTACAGCGGAAAATCTGTTTTCTGTTGAGGCCAATTATAAAAAGCCACCTTCATTCTTTGGCAAAATCTTTCTAAGAAAATGTTTCTTTTAGGGGAGATGCTTAAGTTTTGGGAGCGTAGAACTATGTATGTGAGCCCACAGCAGAGGTACTGAGGAATCATGGTTAAAATGAGGGGACTGAAGCCCAGGGATTTCAAGTGTGATTTTATTTCAGATTGAAATGACTTAGTAACCTGAAAAATACGGAGGAGAAGAAAAGGTGCTTTCAATGAAACAAGGAAAATTTAGAGGTGCTGTTTGCAGTGCGTCTTTGATAGTTAAAATTGCTAGCTATTGTTTTGATGGAACTTGTGGTTTCTTTATACATTTATCCAGATTTCATAACCAAGCACCAACATTTGCATAGTACCTATTGTGCGTTTTGCTGGTTTTATACATCGTTGTCTTTTTATTTTGCTTTTACCTACACTGTACTAGCACTACTTCCAGACTTCTTTGAATCATGATTTCCTAGTTAATAGTTGCGTCTCTAGGAGGCAGTTGCAGAAAAACACACTTGAAGATTTGAGAAGAGTGACAGTACAGCATGTTGCAAAATATAAAATACATCAGCTGGAATAACATGAAATTGCTGTAATTTTGTAGGGAAGGAGAATCATTTGGTTAAAGGATGGCCAAGAGTCTTTGAGGGGGCGAAAAGTCTCAACATCTTTGCACTAACAAAAAGCATTTCCTTGAAGTTTGTAAAGTGATTTGGGGCCTGTTTGGATGAAAGACTTCATAAGTAATTTTCCTTGGCTTTGTTGTGAGCCCGGAAGGGTATATCATTACACTAGGGTTATCATTTGCCCCGTATTTCTCTCTCCCCACCAGGCATAGGCTTACCAACGTTTTGTCCATTTCCCATAGTGACTCAGGCTTCTTTGTACGCTAGCATAAGATCTTTCGTTTCCTGAAAGCATCTCTGGTACCATGTGAATGGACTTCAGCCAGCTTAATGAATATATTTTTCTCCTTGGGGTTATTTCTTCATACTCGAAATCTGGGTCACATCAGTCATGAAATCTGCTGACGAAATATGACTGGTATTATTTGTTTTAAGAGGAAATTGAAGAAAATGTTTGTTCTTGGTTCCTCTTTCTGTGGATCTCCCCACTGCAATCCAGCTTGTATGGCCAGAAATATTTGAAAGAAATGAACACATTTTCGCAGCAGTGAGGTCTGCATTATCTGAGCTGGTTGATAGTGGGACACTGAACCTGCCACTGGTAGCTCACAAATTCAAACCCAGGCATCAGTTGTCACAGCTGTTAAATTTGGTGACAGTTCACAGCTTTGTGTGTGTTGGTCACATATCGATCTATAGCTACAACATAAACACCATGCATTGACACTCTTGCTCAAAATCTGAAAAAAAGTAAAAAAAAATTTTACTACCTTCTTGGCTTTGTGTAAAAAATTTTTCAAGAAATGCTGTGGAAGTAATGCAGGAAGGATATTGTTGTTAAAATCGGATATACTCCACAAAGTTTTTTAGTATGCTTAGTTTTGCAGTGTGAATTTTATACTCATCAGGTTCGTGATGGCAAATACTAATGTATGGGCACAGTTACTCAGGGAGAAGGGAGCGTTTTTTGGCTTACTTCTGTCACTTGGAAGGGAGGGGTACTGTAGTAGCAGAAAAAAAGATGTTCTGTCAGCATAGGCTGTGTCCACAACAGGAGTTTAATATTATCTATAGCAGCAGAAGCTCTGTTGTGTAAAAAATGTTGAGGATCCCAACATAGCTGACACAAGTTTCATCCTTCCCTCTTCTCTTACTATCTCACCTCTTAGGAGAAGCTCAGACTCTCCCTCCCAGCGCCATGGAGGGCGGCCGGGTAGGCTCGTGAGCTCTCTCTGGCTCTGTACATCCCCCTTCTGTGGTGTTCGGGAGCGGACAATACTCTGTGAGATCCAGTGCGGATTTGTAGCATCTGTCTGGTCTGCCTGGGAAAGTCCTAGGCATTACATTTGAATGCTAGAGAAACTGATGAGATAGAAAAACAAATAAATAAATAAAAAAATTTCACCTAATGTGTTCCTGTCACTCACCAAGTTACACTCCTGAAGTGTGTTCAATTGTCTTAATCCTCTAGAGCTCTTCTGGTGTTCAGGCTTGGAATATATAGTTTTCAGTGGTGGCAATTCAGTGTTATTACTGAGTGCCAAATGGAATGTAGAAATTGTTCAACACTAATTTTAAATTTTCTTGTCAGTTATCTCTTCCTATTGTTCGTCACTATTGTTCTTTTACCATCTTAAACTTTTTCCTGAGTCAAAAAACCTTAAACCCTGTAATTATATGTGCCTCACCTAATTTTTCCTTTAAAAGTTTTGGGAAAAACAGATAAAACAGTAGTACCATATGTGGTGGGAAAATAAATCATCCCTAACTGAAAATTTCATGGAGGTATGCTCCTATTTAGAAATATGAGTCATTCACAGGAATTTCTTTCCTGTAGGTGCACTGTACCTGTGCCATGGAATAACAACAGTATTTACAGGGTAGCGAGCCTGACAACTTAGTGTGTGGGGACTCAGGAAAATGGGGAAATCATTGCAGCTGTAGCTCGTTCAGCTGCTGCTTTTTAATAGTGCCTTTATTTCTTATTTTTCTGTCTCACAAATTGTTTAATGAGAATTCCATTTAGTCCCTCTTTGCCATGTATTTCTCTTTTGAACAATGAGGTTTTTCAGTTCCCCCCCCCAGTTTTTCCCCCCACTTTCTGGGTTTATTATAAACATAGAAGGAATTCAAGAAAGAAGGGGTTTTTGAGAGTTTAAAATATGACGTGTACAGAAACATGGCTTGAGTCTTTAAATGTTCAGTATATTTTCTGCTAATGTATTTAGTTGACTTCGGGTTCATGATGTTGCGGTAGTACTTCCCTATCAACTTTTCATGATGAGCAGGAATTACACTATTGCACAGAGAGAGGATTTTGAGCTGCAAGCTCCTGAAAGAGAATCTGCTGAAAAGAGAATTAAAGTACAGAGATTGCTTAGGACTGTTTAGTGTAATCCCACGTGCAACTGACTGTATGACTGTTTGACTTTGGTCTTAGCGCACCTCCCTGGCACAAACGAGGCAGCAATGTCAGTCTTGCCTGAATGTGGCTAAGTGAGACACTTGGTCACACAGTCATGTAGTCAGGCTTTTCGCTGAATGGCACGCTGTGGTGAAATCCGAATTGTACGTATTTGAGGAAGGAAATTAATGTACATGTTTAGACTTGATTATTTTGACTGAGAGAGTGTGTTAAGTATTGTGGTCTGGTTTATGCTTGTTTCAGAAAAGAAACACAAATATAATTCAAGTAAAAACTGTCCACTGCCAAATGTATCAAGCATTAGGAAAGTGAACTTCTGTTATTGAGAGGATTGTAGGTAACTGTTGATAAGTCCATTAGAGATATTTGTAACTCCAGGCTTGATACCCAGGATGTGAAATGAGCCAAAGAACTGTCTGGTAATAGTGCACAGATAAGTTGAATGGTTCCTTGCTGGATAAATACATACTCACCATTGACAAACATTAAATTGGTTCGTCTTTTGTAGGATGTTTTCCAGTTTTTTGAAATGTATACGTAACATTTTAATAAATGTTGTTTACATCTTTGAGTATACTAAATCCCATTTTACTTTAGTGTTCATTTACTTAATTCCTAATTCCCCACGGTAAATGGTTATCCTTTGTCAATCAAAAACTTGAATTAGTTCAGTGTAACCCTCTTCTTACCTTTCAGAGTTTTTTGAACTCGGTAAATGAGAATTAAGGATCTCACTTGTGTATATATTTCTATACTCAACATATATATTTTAGGGAGTCCTGACTATTTCAGTTCTGTGTAATACACCCTTTCCAGAGAGTTCATAGCACAGGTGATTGAAAATTAGTTTCTGTAATTGGGTTAACTTGAGACCACAGTTATGAGTGGCATGAAAGCATTACTGTACAGAAAACGTTTAAGAACAGCAGTGCTCAGGCCCCAGGGTTGGTGTTTAGGTTAGGCTGTCCTCCTCTTCTACTCTACAGAGGGATCTGGACAGGATGGATGGATGGGCCAAGGCCAATTGTACGAGGTTCAACAAGGCTCAGTGCTGGGTCCTGCACTTGGGTCACAACAACCCCACGCAACACTACAGGCTCGGGGAAGAGTGGCTGGAGAGCTGCCCAGGGGAAAAGGACCTGGGGGTGTTGGTCGACAGCCGGCTGAGTATGAGCCAGCAGTGTGCCCAGGTGGCCAAGAAGGCCAACAGCATCCTGGCTTGTGTCAGAAATAGCATGGCCAGCAGGACTGGGGAAGGGATCGTCCCCCTGTACTCAGCACTGGTGAGGCTGCATCTCGAATACTGTGTTCAGTTTTGGGCCCCTGACTACAAGACAGGCTTTGAGGTGCAGGATTGTGTCCAAAGGGCAACGAAGCCGGTAGAGGGCCTAGAGCACAAGTCTTATGAGGAGCGGGCTGAGGCAACTGGGGCTGTTTAGCCTGGAGAAAAGGAGGCTGAAGGGAGACCTTATCGCTCTCCACAACTATGTGAACAGAGGTTGTAGTGAGGTGGGTGTCAGTCTCTTCTTCTGAGTAACAAGCGATAGGAAAAGAGGAAACGGCCTCAAGTTGCGGCAGGGGAGGTTTAGACTGGATATTAGGAAAAATTTCTTCACCAAAAGGGTTGTCAAGCATTGGCAGAGGCTGCCCAGGGAAATGGTTGAGTCACCATCCCTGGAGGTATTTAAAAGACCTGTAGATGTGGCGCTTAGGGACACGGTTTAGTAGTGGACTTGGCAGTGCTAGGTTAATGGTTGGCCCTGATGATCTTAAATGGTTCTTTGATGCCATTGGCAGATGTCATAGAGATCACGGAATTCTCGGACTGCAGTTGGTGGGACTGGCTGTGCTCCATACCACTTGCTTGGTGCTTGGCTTCACACACACACTGCCTGCCTGTTTGCTCAAAGACATCAGGGCCACTTTGAACCCTGTGCTCTTATCACAGTGAGTACTCTGAGAATGGAGCCTCTAGTGAGTCCCAGCTTCCCTCCATCTACCTTTGGCGCTCTGTCCTATTCAGCTCTCCAAAATACACCAGCTCAGTAGGCTGTGTGATGTCTAGCTATGTCGCTCACGCGGTGTGCTCTGTGTTCTTCTCCACTGCCTGCTCTGTTGCATTGCTTGGATGCCCATTGATTCCCTTTATAAACTGATTTAACTGGCATAAAAATGAAGGTGTTTTTTTTTTTTTTTTCCTGTTGGCTCAGCGAGCTAGCCTGATCTCTGAGGAGGAGACAAACTCTGAAATGAGTATGGGAAAGAAATGAGCAGGGAACAGGAGCAAGCCACTAGGTTCCCTCATGTCATCCTACCGTATCTTAAAGCGCCTTTGAGAAGTTTGCTCTGATGATTACGTATTCTTGTACCCTTTTTTCCTATATCTTTCTGATTTTATTCCCCTTTTACCACTTCTCCTCAACTTCTCAGCATAAACATGTTTTCTGTACCTAAGGAACCGTCATGGGTATAGGCTGCCTCGTTGCTCTGTTCCTGTGCCTGGCAGGAAGGATTGCAAACAAAAACCCATTCAACCTGTGGAATGCAAAAAAAGAATGGTCAGGCATTCTGGATGGCGCAGGGGGTGCTGGCTGGCATGTCAGAGATGCGAAGGAGCCTAGTGTGCTGGGGCTGTTGATACCCATTTGAAACCAATTGGAGCTGGGATGGTTGGTGTGTTTGTGACTCTGATGTGTTTGTGACTCTGCTGTCTGCACCCCTTTGCTCACTCCTCTGTCCTGGAGATTGCTGTCTGTGATCTAATATGTGTCTCCTTGCAATATACAGATTGAAGAATTTCAGATAGTTATAATTCAACCAAATTAATTCCTAAACAGGTTGATAATACTGCTAATAAAATTCCCTTTTCAAAGCAGGGAAGGACTAGAGCTCCTTGGAGAGTTTTAAGAATACTTTTAACACAGCAAAACAGTGTTATTTTTCTCTAACTTCATTCCAACAAATTGCTAACTATTTAACTTGAAACACTGATATATTTAAACTATTCAGTTTAAAAGCTTAATGGCTATTTTCTGTCTCAGGCTGTATTTCCTGCTAGGGTTGTGAATTAGTTCCTCTCCCGCATACACTGAGAAACCTTAAATGTAATTGTTCTTTTTTCAGCCGCCTAGGATAATATGATTTTGGTAAGTCATACTAACTTAAAGTACATGATTTAATCCACACAGTGTTGATAAAAAAATAATGCTTTCCTCAATATTTCTGAAGTGAAAACACATTACATGTTTTAAGGTATCTTTGGACCATCCTGTCCATTGGTGTTTGATAATTTCTTCAATTTTATAATTAGGTCCTCCTGATTTGTACAGAAGTACAACAGGAGTATATGTCTATTGTAGTGGATCCTGCCCACTATAAATTATACCCAAAAAATTAATCTGGCAGCAGTTTGTAAGAAAGAAAAGGTGAGATGCAAGTTCTGATAACAGGCGTATTTATTTTATATCTTTGTATAAGAATGTTATTTTTATCTTTTTATTTTTCTAGTGACAAGGAGTAGGAACAGAAAATTAGATTAAAATCTTTGGGGATTTTTTTATTTTTTCTTGGCATTACTTTTTCCACATACAGTAGATTCTTTTAAATGAAATGCAAATTTTATTGCAAATATTAATAATGAAAGGATACTCTCATGGACTCAGAGTTTTAATGCTTCTGTTCCTAGAGGGCGCAAGATTATAAGGAACCAGTTTTTATAAATTTAGGCTACGGTTTCTGTTGCCTTTCCTTAAACCTCGCATATCGGTCCACTTTTGCTGTAGTTAGTTCATTCATTTAAGAATCTTGACTTGTCCTTTTCCCGTCTGTAAACAGTTGTTGTATTAACTACTGATGGAAAATGATGGACATGTACATATGAAAAATGAAATCACGTGTTTGCTGGCAGTTAAAACAAATATTATATGTAACTAAAATATTTTACTTTTGACAATATTGAGTATTTTTTTTGCTAAGTCTTCTAAAAATGGTGTCAGTAGTTAGTTATTCACCATTAGCTGGAACACCTTTCATTTGAGATTTATCTAACTGTGAACAAATGCAACTGTGTACAGTATTTGGACTGTTTTTGAAAAATATTATCACAGTATTTTTACCTCTGTGAATCATACCAGTGCCACCATTGCCTTCTCCTAAACAAGATAGCTGTTGTGACATTACTTACATTTTAAATGTTAGAGATTATTTATTACGTCTGTTCAGCAATAAGATAAGTGCTAAATGAACTCCAGAAAAGCGTATGCTTTTCTTTAAAAAAAAAAAGCTTTTTGTCATGACTTCATCTAGGAAAGGCATATTACTTTCTTACCAGTATTTCTGTGCATTACAACTCAGATGGATTTCTTTTCTGCTACTGATCCAGTATATGCATAATTTTAAGCACGTGAGTAGTCCCATTCAAATCAACCCAAGTATGAGCTTCAGTCAACTGAAGGAGGCATATCCCTCAGTCCAGAAAAGCAGTTACATTTGTGCACAAATTTGACTATACCAGCAGTGCAATTGAAGGTTGGAGGTAAATGGGACACATTCCCTGGAATGGCCTTTTACTCTGCTTTAACAAATATTGCCCTTGCATGAGTCTTCCTGGGGTCTAATCTTATTCCCAAATACAGTTGTATTAAAGATCAATGTTACGTTCCTTTGTTGAGCTGCTATGTCCTCACCCATATTGAAGGCATAGTCGCATTTATGATTTCTTCTTCTGTGAACACTTGACACGAATTTAGATTTATTCCTCATCTTAAATTTAATGTGGAGACTTGTGAGGACGTATCGTGAGGAACACAGAGCTGGAAAGGACTGCCTAGGTCATTGAGTCTAGTCATTTGATGCTGAAGATGCCAGGCACCATACAATCCTTTTCATCTTAAAAGCAGGTAGATTTTTTTGTTCCTACTACTCAGATTGGAGGATTATGCAAAAACCTCATTGATCTAATGGTTAGATGTATCCATGGCCAGATTATATGCATTTGTTCTTCTGCAAGTGTTGTGCTTTAACTTAAATAGCTCTTCTCTTTGATTTAAATTAGGCCATATATATCGATGTAAAAGCTCAGTGCATCAGAACACTGTCAGTGTTATATAATTTTTTGAATTCATGATCTGAAGCTTAATACATTTCTTCAATGACTAAGTAGTCTTGTTTTTTCCTTTTATAGCTTTACATGTGGTACACATGAAAATGAGGCTGAGAACGCGGAAAGCTTCTCAGCAATCGAATCAAATTCACACACAACGTGCTTTGAGGGCAAAGAGGAAACATTCAGAGGTGGAAGACAGCTTACCTGTTGGCGGAGGAAAACCACAAAAAAATGAAACTGGCTTGCTGTCTTCAATCAAAAAGTTTATTAAAGGAAGCACACCTAAGGTACACCATCAGTGGATTTCTTCTTTTGTTTTTTTTAATCGGGTCATATTCAGTTAAATTTGATTTAAAACCATTTCTGTTAAGAATGAACAAATGTGTGCAATGTGGTGAAAGCAAAACATTCTTGTAAAGAATTAGAAGGCAAGAAGTACCTGTGATAGTTATGTCAGGTAACATGTTTTAAAAAAAAAAAAAAAAAAAGCAGACTTTCAAACCCTACAGGAGTCAATTGTAGGTGTATTTAAGACAATCCAATAAATCACAGGATTTATTACCTATGTATTTCTTTGTGAAAATGTTGACTAATAAATCTGGTAGATTTTACATTTCTGGTTTAAGAATTCTTTGAATTTGGGAATTACCAGTACTGGCAACTAAGAAAAGCAAGTATGTAAGCATAAATTTGCTGACTATTTTTAGCTTTCTTTTTTTTTCCCCAAAAAAAATTATTTAGGAGTCCATCAATCCATAAAGGTCTAACCTCACAAATTCAACTGTCATGAAATTGATACAACTACTCAGTGTATTACTGCAGTGAACACTGCCTGCACTTAGTGGATCAAATTCAAACCTTGTCAGGGCTAAACCGCTAAACCTTATCTGTCTTGATCCAGACAGAAATCTGAACTTTACTAATCTGCACATTAAAACCTGTTGAATGTATGTTTTGAGGGAGAATTTTATATGTGTGTGTGTGTGTATATATAGATATATAAAAAACTTTGATAGGCGGAATGTAACCTTGCAGTTGCTTCAAAAACCTGTGGTTTTTTTCTGTAAAGAGAGGCCAGTTAAAAAAAAACCAACAGCTTCATTCAGTCCCAGCAGTCCAGATATTGACATTATGTAGCTGTAAAATGTAAAGAGTAGCCAAGAAGTCATAACTGAATTAAAACGTATCCCAGGTTAACTTTATGATAAATAAAAATATGATATAAATTCAGAAGCATTTTCTGATTGTTGAACTATGAGTTGAAATGATAATTTTGTAACAAGCTGAAGTTGAAATAATTTTAATTAAGTAATATAAGATCCTTAAATTGTCAAAAACATAGTGAAAATTAATATTTCATGGCATGTGTTAATTACCTGTCATAGAAACATTGAGGTAATGAGAAAGAAATACTTCAGTAGAAATAAAAATAATAAATCCACGTACATTTTCTTTTTCATTAAACCAGGACAATTATTCTGTCTTATATTCAGCATCTATATTGTAGCTCAGTAGTGCAACATTTTGGCTGCAAAACGACTGCAACAAAAAGCTGAAATCTAAGCAAAACATATTACATTGGAATTTTAAGATAAGAGAAATATGTCTGGTTTTCCCTTCCTTTGTCTGTTTAAAGGTTTGGTTAAATTACTCTCTTCTCTTCCGCTCCCAGATCTTTGGATTACATGCCATTCTTTTTTTTCTTGACAGGTTTTTTAGTATAAAATGTCCACATTTTTCTCCTGTTTCCTTTCATGTCCTCTCCTGTGCCTGTAGCAGGACTTGGAGTGGTTCCAGTGGCATTAGCATGGCATGATATTGATACTGCCGGGCTATCTTCCAAAGCGCTAATGACTTAACAAAGTAGTCTTGTGGCTGCCATGGAAACGTTATAACTCTTTGAGATAGTGTATGTGCACAACTTGCATGGTAGTTCGTTTATGGGTACGTTAAAATCTAGATCACCGCTGAGGTTATATGGATTTACAGCAATAAATGTCTTCATAACAAGTACATCTTGACAATTTTGATCATAGTCATAGATCATTTATCTGATACTGTAAAGGTGTCTTTGTAGAAATATTCCTTAAACAAACAAAACCTGAAAAAACCTTATAGCTCTTCACTTAGAGAAACCAGAGACTAAAATGTGGCTCTTCGAGTGTTGATGGTGGTAGGTCTGATCTTGAGATCTTTTGCTAACTCATGGCCCCCATGCAAGTCAGCAATAGTATGGAATGTGCAATAGTATTTGTCATTTACAAAATGACAAATCTGAAATACCAGAAAAACTGATACACGTATGCGTACAGGAAGTATGATTAAAATTCTTAAATGTTAACATTGGAAACGTTTTAGAACTTGCTGTTGCAAGTTGCTTTAAACTTGTTTGATTTTGTCAGAAATTGTATTGCCTTCAAATGCATTGTCATTACTGCTAGTCTCAGTTTAGGTCATTCCTTAATACGTACATGGTTTCCGAAAACAAGCTAGAAGCAAACAAAATATTTATGTTGGTGTGAAATTGCCATGTTCCTTATGGCACAATTATTGATAATAGTAGTTTATATTGCATTGACTAGATCATAGCATTCAAATAGATCGTTATATAAATACATATAATAGGTATATTTAATGCTATATCTGTGCAATAAGTGCAGTAACATTAGATGTCATTTCACTTTTGAATTCTATTAACTAGTACAACATGGGCACAGCAGCATGAGCTTTCCTGCCACATCATGATAGCTCCTCTTCTGGAGGATGAAAAGGCTCTCCAGATTTAGTGAATTCTTTATGCCTCTGCTGATACCATCAGCCAGATTTCCTGTTTTCATTGTAATTTTTGTAATGGTTCTATACTTGTTTTCCATAAAGCAGAATGAGAGCACAACTCATTTTATGAAGGCCAATGGGTAGCTTTTAGAAGTTAATTAATTTCTCTCATTTTTTCCCCGGTGTTGAACATTTGAAAAAATGACCTAGAAGATGAGATGCCTTACTGTTCTTTTATCAGTTCAGTGAGCCATCCGTTTTCTCTCATTATATGGATTTCTGGTATATACAATATTATTAATTCTAAGTGGTAGTAATTAGATTGTTCTCACCAAGGTTGTTGGTCAAGGATATTGGCAGTAGGAAGCTTTTGGGATCAGTGGTGTTCATTTGTCTTCTGAAAATGGCTGTCAATACATTTCCATGTTTGTTAGTATTTCTTTTAGCTACTGTACTGTTAGCATGGGCTTTAGATTAATTTTTCTAAAAGAGCTATTTGCTTTTTTTTTTGGAGCACGCAAACCGTCTTTTTCTTTTCTTTTTAAAGAGGTGAAACTGCTGCTTCAGAAAGGTAATACTGTAATTCTAAAATTGAAATTTTCATTAACTTTGGTATGGTCTGTGGCCTTGTTATTTATTTTGATATTTAATTCAATTTATTTTGCGTTGTCTCACACCTTACATTTCAGTGTATTCTATATGGTCATGCTTTAGATTTCAGATTGCCATTTTATTAAGTTGTAGTAGGTGCTTTGGGGAAAAAGGGGAAGAAACCTGTCTTAAATTTTGCGAACACATATACTCATGCACAGAAAATATGCAAAAATGTTTGGTTCTATGTCATTCATGTAAGTGCCACAGGGAAGAACAGTCACTTACGGGTAAGAAGAATCAGTGGGCCATAACCCTTGCTTACAACATTTTTAACAGCTAAGTTTTTGCCACGTACTATCTGATACGGATTGAATAGCAGCAAACTATATACTTGTATACAATTTAGCAAACCACTTTATGTAGGGAGCATGGCAGAGAATTTCATATTGGATATTGTTGTGCAGTTTAATTCCTGTATATTTAACAGGCAGAGAAATCGTTTCAGATAATTATAGTTGCCTTGTCTCTACATTTCCCGAATTCCATAGCACTTAAATGCTGTCCAGTGGATTAGTACTTAAAGACAATTTTTCTAGTACAGAAGTTCCAAGTACAGTTTTCTTTCCCAATACTTTGCTATTTACCTTGAGTTGTGTCAGTTTAAATGAGTTCAAAATTCCAGTTGGCCAGATGCATGTTGCATATTTTGCATCTGGAAGTGGAACAATAAATGGATCTTTTGTGAAACCTTCCCTAACAGCTAACATTTTCTGGGAGTATGCAGTGGAGAAAAGAGGCACTATTCAGTATGTTTCTTTTTTCCCCTTTTTCTGTTTTAAGGAAGAAAGAGAAAACCCTGCAAAAAGAAGTAGAATTGAACGGGATATAGATAACAACTTGATTACATCGACACCTCAAACAGGAGAAAAGCCTAATAAACAGATCTCTCGAGTACGACGGAAAAGTCAAATGAATGGAGGTTTGTAAATATTCTAATTGTATGTTGTTGCAGTTGAATGATGATTCAGCAGTCTTACAGCTGTTAACTAATATAGGACATTCCTTCAGTGGTGGAGGTTGTTAAGGGTTTTGTGATTGACTTCAGTGAGAGCAAGGCTGAGCTAATAGTAGCAAAATAAGGTTTCTAAGACTGTAAGCAACAGTTCCAACATTACTTCTCGGACACATCCATTGTGTTTTTGTAAGAACAATTTGGATATGTGATCATGGCCAGCTATTTTGGAACTAATTTAACTTTTAAAAAAAAATTATTATTCTAAAAAGCCAATGATAATTATTTGATTTAGCTCTTCTCTCATTTTCTCACAAAAAAGTGAAATGTGACTTCCCACCTTGTGACCTTTGTGGAAGAAACTAGGTGTCCTTAGATATTGAAAGCACTTGTCAAACACATAGACATATTTCTATCATAGAATCATAGGAAAATTTAAATCGGAAGGGACCTCTAAAGGTCATCTGGGTCAGTCCCCCTGCTCCCCTCACAGCAGTGCTGATCCTGCTTGAAGTGAGATCTGGCTTTGGAATTAGATCAGGCTGCTCAGAGCCTTGTCCAGTCTAGTTTTGAGTATCTCGTAAGTATGGAGATTCCACAAACCTGTTCCAATGTTTGACCAGCTCCCTGTGAAAACTGTTTCTTTCTTAATATCGCTAACAATGACATGATAAAATGGTCAATGACATTTGAAGTATCAGCTGCGGTTCCAAATCTGACTTTAAAAAAAAATTTTTTAGACTTCTTTTCTGATGAAACAAGACTTAGTGATTGTGCTGCCTGTCAGTGTTCTTTCATTCTCCATTCCCCCAATAACTTTGGAATCCATTATCTGGTTTCTGCCAAGTTCATCAGCAAGAGAGAGGTCTCAAAGGTTTCACAGTCTAACAGGGTTTGCAAAATCGGTAGCTAAGTAGAGGTTAGAGCTCCAAATGAGTGACTTCAGTGATGGGAAGGTTACAATGAGCGAATTACCTGTTTGGTGGTTGTCAGATGTCTGTGTAACATGGCTTTAGGAGAAACCCCTTTTTCCAGTATTTGCCACTGTTAATTAAGGGGTTTTTTTGCCTCCTGGCGAGATAATGGATACGCACCCACTTAGTGTGATGCATGCAGACAATGCTCAAAGATGAAACTACTGACTTAAAATCAGGTGTTCTGAGATATGCACATAGAGCATGCTGATCCAATGTTACTGTTACAGCGGTATGAAGTTCTTAGTTAAAATATTCCATATTGGTGAAGGCACAGAGTTGCAGCTGGCACACCCTACGTTTTATATAGAAACGATAGGAAGTGTGAAGTACTTGTGCAGCTCCATCAGGCTCAGCTGACAAAAAGGTTCTCAGCTCATGTGCACAAAATACATTTGCTTACTTCCATATGGACAGACATCTCAAAGACTTGTTACTGTGAAGTAAATAACTTCTCTCTCATTTCAGTCTCAGAACTGTGTCTTGGATCTCAGCCATGAGATGGTAATTTTTAGTTCTAGGATGTACTTTACTGTACATGCACGTTTATAGAAAACCTTAATTGTTAAGTGTTACATTTTGTAATGTGAAGATTTATTTAATTCTATGTCCTTTGTTACCTGTGGTAACAACTAAAAATTATTTTACTTTATAATTGTATTTATGCATATGTGTATGTGTATATGTGGAGAATAATAAATTACGGACTTGATCTTGTGAAGTTTGAGGGACTTAATCTTGTGAAGTCATGAGCAAGAGGGATCTTTCCTATAGTGAAAATATTAACAATAAAAGAGAGGATGTAACTGTGAAAAACAGAAGCATGGTGTTACACTTCATAACTTTTCTTTTACAGAAGCTGGAAGTTATGAAATGACAAACCAACATGTAAAGCAAAATGGCAAATTAGAAGATAATCCTTCCACTGGCAGCCCCCCACGAACTACATTACTGGGAACCATATTTTCTCCTGTTTTCAATTTTTTTTCACCAGCAAATAAAAATGGTGAGTACTATTTATAAAGCCAATAGTGTTAAAGCTAAGAACGATAGATGTTTTTTAAGAAAAAGCTATTCTGAGCAGCAGTACCCTTTTCATTCTGATTTACAGACCAAGAGTTACTACTAAAAGGCCTCCTTAATTCTTAGAAGGGTTGATCTTTAATAATAGAAGCAATAAGTTTATATGCATTAGAACATTTCTTTAGTAGGTGTAAGTATCTAGTGGTGTACCTTTAATTAAAAAAAAAAAAAAAAATTGGTATTAAGTTCCTTGTCCCAAACATAAAGGCATTTGTCATGGTCTTCATTTTGGTTCTTATTTTTGTAATGTGAATCAAATGCAGCCATCTTCAGTTATTCTGAAACTTTTTGTGTGTGTGTGGTTAATAATGACTGTCAGTATTCTGATAGGTAACTCAGCTTAAAGATAATGACTGTGAGTGTACTGTTAATTCAGGAACATCAGGATCAGATTCTCCAGGACAAGCTGTTGAAGCTGAAGAAATAGTCAAACAGCTTGATATGGAACAGGTAGATGAGATTACTACAAGTACTGCAACATCAACCAATGGAGCAGCTTATACTAGCCAAGCAGTGCAGGTCAGATCTGCTGTCAACAATGGTTTAGAAGAAGTGGAGGAAACAAATGACCGTGACCTGCCACCACTTACAGGTAAGAAATGTGTGCTTGCTTTGGACTCAGGTACTGAAGCTGTATGTAATTTGTACTCTTAAAGAAATCCTAGCACCTCCATTTTATATAAATTAATATTTCACATTTGCTTAGAGCATGCAAACATTATTAATATGGATTTTTTTGTTGTTGTTGTTTAATCGACAAATCTGTTTTATGCACCAAAGACAAAGTTTTGGCAAGTCTCATTTATTCCCAGTATAACTCTGTTGACCTCATAACATTTCTTCAAAGGAAAACAAAGATTCCAGAAGAAAGGCATTTTTATTACTAATGAACCCTCCCCACCCAGATTAAAAAATTCACATCCTAGACTTGCTGATCACAAAAGAGGAAGTTGCAGTGTTTTGATATCTTAGAACAACATGGTGAGGTGAACGAGAGACATACAGATCCTACATTAATTTTCCACGTTTTCTTCAAAGGACTCATCATACATCTTTTTTGACAAAAATGGTATCCATAAAATTGAGCTTCTCCTCTTTGTGGATGGCTGGCATCAGATTTTTAACAGTTCTCTAAATCCTCCCTAGACCCTCAAAACGCTGGTAGTTAGTGCTGAGATTTGAGGATTCCTTTCAAGGAAGTAAATGTAACCTCAAAGCAGAGGGGCTGATCTGTGATCCACAGATCCGGTCCAGACCTTCTGATCTGGTCTGTTGCCTTCTTTCAGAAGGGTCCCTCAAATGCGAGGTGAGAATGAGCTGCAGACTGAAGAGCTGCGCTAGCTTCTTAGGCTGGAACGTGCATCCAGGTAGTTCACATCTGTATGGATGCCTTCCGGTGTCATACGGGCGCTTCTGGTTTGGCCACGTTGTGAAGTTCTGTAGCATGATGTGACATCAGGCTCTCGGGTAGCTTCCTGAGGAGCTCTGCAGGCTATTTCAGAGGAGACGTGGGGACTTGAGAGGGTGAGGCTGAAGGGAGAGTTTTTTCACTGTTGCTTGAGTCACTCATGTATCAAGTGCAAATTTTCACTTTTCAAAACTGCACTAATAAGACTAGCTCTTGTGGTTTTTTGTTTTATTATTTTGTTTTGGTCATTTTCATTGAATTTTAGCACCAGTATCTCCAGACAGTGGCTACTCATCAGCTCATGCAGAAGCCACCTATGAAGAAGACTGGGAAGTCTTTGATCCGTAAGTGCTAATGTTTGTACTGAAAATATTAAATTTATCGTTTTGGGTATTGGATTAAGACATTTTTATTTAAGTTGGAACATTTTTATATTATGGTAATGAATTCCAAGAGCTCTTAACTTAAAGTAAGTGTATATTGATGCAGGGTTTTTTTCAATTTAAAATACTTATTTCTTGTGCAGCCTTATATATTTCAAATAATAAGTTGGGCTACAACATTACCAGTTAAATAATGTGTATACATTTCTACTGCAAAATCTGTATTCTTTTCAGATATTATTTCATCAAACATGTTCCACCACTAACAGAAGAACAACTTAACAGGAAGCCAGCTCTTCCACTAAAAACAAGAAGCACACCAGAATTCTCATTAGTTCTAGACTTGGTAAATATCTTTATAAACACGTAGCAAAAGCAGGGGGTATGTAGAATTTCATTTATTTTGTTTGTTGCTGAAATTAGTCATGTTTGCTTTAAACAAAAAGGCCTTGTTGAATGTTACACAATTTTTAGTATTTTTAGTTATAGTCTGCATTAAAAAAAATTAATAGTGGCAAGAATAGAATGCTTGCTGTATTTGTTGAACACTTAACATCCTGTTCAAAAAAAAAAAAAGAAGCATTACAATTTTTATCGTCTCAAACAAAGAGTTGTCTGTCCCCATAAAGCTTTCCTAAATCCAACGTGGAAAAAATTGAGATGTAATAAATAGGAAAATTCAGCTTCATATGTCTTGCATCAAGATTGAACACGAATTAATCTTTTAATTCTTAGAACATTCTTATTCTTAGAGGGCACAAATCCACTTTTTAAAATATTCATAGAAAACGTATGTGTCTTTATAATAATTTCTTGTAGTGTCTCTGTTTTGAAAGTCATTTCAGACCCTGTTAATGATGTCAGGAACATTATTTTATCATGAACAGTATCAGTGAGCATGTCCTCTAGTGGTTGTATGAACAGATAGATTATGCAAACTGACGGATGCAGGTTTGAAATGAAAGACAGGATAGCCTACAAAATTAAAGTATCTTCTTATACTTATGTCCCAGCACATAATTCTAGGTGAAATTTTTCAAAAACTGCAAGAATAATGAAATGTATAATTCATTCTAAGAATTCTTCTTCAGTCTTGACAGCACTTGCACAAAAATAAATTTTCTAGACTAAATAAACCTACCTTAAAATGAGCATAAAAATCCAGAAAACGACTTCTATTTTCAACATTCTTTTCACAATCTTTTCTTTCTTTTGTACCATCTTTTTTTTTTAATAGGATGAAACATTAGTGCACTGTAGTCTAAATGAATTAGAAGATGCTGCACTCACTTTTCCAGTTCTTTTTCAAGATGTCATTTACCAGGTAATTAGTGTGCACAGAAAAACATACCTTTTAATTTCCTTTAACATATGAATTCTTGCTGTGTGTATTTGTTATCATCTTGTTTAAAGAGAGAGAAGTAACTGTCTGGCATTTCACGACTGTCTGCGTTATAAACCGCCAGTGTCAGATTTTGCGAGGTGGGTTATCCTGTATTAGAAATACTGTGGAGCGCTGTTTGTTGCCGCCACGGTGTGGTCGTGTTGGTCACTGATTCCAGTTGTGAACATTCACTGCTAAGAGTGTGTGAATGATTTGTGTAGCAGCAATCTTCAGCGGCAGCGTTTCTCTTTGCCAGCAGGTGGAGGCAGGAACACTGACAGTTCAGCCAGTATGGTTTCCGAGGTACAGCTTCTTGCAGACTGTTAACTTTCTTCCCTTGGCAGGGAAAAGCAATCCACATTGGTTGATCGTTTCTTGCTATACAGAAGACATCTTCAGAGCCTGACATTAACTAGCTTCTGTTGCGGTCATGAGTCTTGCTGTACACTTTGCCAGTGCCAGTTCTACCTCATTACTCCCACAGAGTCCGGTACTTAGAGTGATTTTTTGATTGTCTTGTGGAGACTGCTAGATTTAGGTTTTTGTTCTGCTTTAGGAGGTGGTGTTAGTTGTATATGTTCTACGTTGACGTACCATAGAGGAACAAGCATGGGAAAGAGGAACTCTTTTCCAGCAACTACCAAAGATGCTGCACTGACCCAGGCTGTTGTTCTCAGGTCCTTTTGTGTGATGTACCTGGGAGTAGCAACAGCTTCCCCACCATGTAGTTCGCACGATATTGGACCCCACTGTAGTATCTTTGGAGAATGAGCCAGTCATCAGGCACCTTAAAAGAACACTTGTCCAGGTATTTTTCCTGATTTTAAAAATGTTTTTCTTCGCTGTTGCATATAAAACCCCTTGGAATCTGAAAAGCTGAAATAATTTTTAAACATGGGCTTATCTCTTATTTGCTGACGGCCAAGCACAGTTTCCTCCAGGCTGAACTTGGAAGGGGCCTTAGAATTAGTTCTTTGGAGGTTCTTGACACTGCTAACAGAATCAGGAAGACTTAAAGCTTCATTTTTTTCCTTCCTTCTCTTAAGAGATCTCAGTATGATTTGAGTACTTTCTGTCTATAACTGTGGTCCTTTTAGTGATTGTATGTTTATGCTGAGACCTAACGGGAATTTTTGACTTTAGGAAATTGAAGTCAACAGAAAGGGTGACTGATGGTATTTCTAAAGCTTTATTTAACAGCATTGTACACAAGCTGATATAGCCCTTGATACAGTACAGTTACTATGTGGGCCCTGGATAAGTTTTCTCTTAGCTCTTTCTAAAGTCTGGCCTGGATTTGCCAAGGAACAGTAGCTTCTTGCAGGTGTTAGAAAGTCAGCTATTGTCTTTGAGCACACTCTCCTGATCACTGTATTCCGTTTTGCTGGTTTTACATCCCACTAGGCACTGACAGAACATTCACCTCTTACTAGGTAACAGGTAATAAGCACGACAAATGTTTTAAGGATATAATTAAGTTCATCTTTAGGGTATAATATGCAAAAAGACAATCTTGTCCCGTGATAAAAGTTGAAGTTTGTTGGTATTTCATACACCTCTTAGCAGTTTTAGTCAGTGATTACATATTTATCAGCTTTTAAAATGTATTTCTTCTTATCAATTTGACCAGCACCTCTGCTATAGTCCTGTATTAATTTCGCATCTCCATATTTCATTTTGAAAGTAATTTCAGCTGGCAACAGAGCAGCAGACACTAGGCTGTCCGAGCAAAGTAGAAGTCAGCAAGTTACTATATATAAAGTATTGCATAATATAAACCACTGAAAACAATACTAGATGTGGAAGAGAACATTTCTGAAGATGTTTTCAGTTAGTATCAAAATATGTACCACTTTCATGTAGGTTTTCCAGAAATATTAGACAATTATCTATTACTTACTTTTTAAGAAAGAGTAGAACCTAGCTCAGTGCTCATCTTCCTACTGAATATCTTATCTTTCTCACATAAAGTCTGACTAATAATGGAAACGTGAGCTTGGATTCATAGCATTTCAATCTTCTTACCCATCTGAAGACATCCAGCCAGTGCTCTTGCAGTAATAGTGTGATGATAAACCAGGCGCTTTCTCGAAAAGATGCTCCAGAACTGGCCATTGTAGGATACTACAACAGTAAGATTCAGACTGACTTGAGTTCTAGAAGGTCGGTTACAAAATACAGCTAAATTCTGTTGGCCTGTGAGTCAAGTGCAAGTTTCACATTCCAGAACTCAGCTCTGTTGTTGCTTGTGTCAGTGATTGTAAGTGATGGTCTGTTTTTGAAGAAAGGTTTCTAAAAATACGGGCTTGTTTGCTTGTAGTTTATTTCTCACAACTTACCGGGAGTTATGCACAAGAGAAGAATTATTTAATGTCTGAGCATAGAGCAGTTTTCTGCAAACTTAAAAATTACCATGCGATTCTAGCACTGACATAGGTTTGTTTTAAACCTTTGAATGAGTCACACTTACTGATTTCTGTTTAAAAAAAAAATTCAAAAATTTGTGAATGGGTACAGTTGGGCTTGCTTACTTCAGTTTTTTGAGACAATGAATTTGTTTGTGTTTTCTTGGCTGAAAAAAGTCTATAAATTATGCCAGTGTTAAGTTTTGGACTTAGTAAAAATACAGTCCTTGCAAAGCTGAAGTTTTCTTAAATACCGTATCTGTTAAGCGCCATCTTACATCTGACTGGGAAAAAAAAAATGTTCAGCTCTTCAGCTGTAGACCTTAGACTTTGTGCTCTTTTATTACTTTACATAATAAGATAAGCAGCTTATCTTACCAAAAAAATTATTTTTTTTTTCTTGGTAAAGAGATTTTGTTCTGTTGCTGGCTTCAAGTTGCAGACAAGAGATCATCTCATCCTCTGTTCCACTCAAAGGGTACCTTCCGTGCATTAGCAGGCCATAGTCAAAAGGCAGATGTTTTCACTCAGTTCTTCAGTTGAAATGCATCTGTACTGATCTATCACAGAATAATTCCCTTTGATCTTCTTGATCCTTGAAGGATGGTCTGGAACTCCATAGGTCAGTTGTAGGTTATTGAATATAGTGTTACAAGGATTCCATCTTACTGTCGCCAACGACGACTTAGATGCTTTACTTTGTTACTGCAGTGGAATGAGGCAAACAATGCCTGTGAATTCTGGCTCTCACTTCTAATGAACTCTGCTCTGTCTGTCTCTCAGAAATAACAGAAGAGCCATCAAGCTTTGGATCTGAAAGCCAGGAAGCTTTAGTGTATCTTGGGCAGCACCCACAAAGTAATCTGGTTTTAGGTTGGGAAGACTGAATCTTAGTTCCGTAGAACCTCTAGGATTGCACTTCTGCCGCTTGAAGAGCCATGGCCGGCTACGCTTCAGGCAGTTCTGTCTGGTTATGAGATGGTCTTTGTCTTGAGTGACTTAAGACACTGTCCAGTCGGAAATGAGTCGGGCTTGTTTACCTGGCTAGTCCAGCCTGCTGCCAGGCCTGGAGCAAGACCCAGCTGGGTGCATCGTGTGTGCCTCGTGTGGTCTGAACTAAGGCTGTCTGCACGTGCCATCTGTCCTTGCAGCAGACCGTGTGAAGGCTATTTCGGGTAAGAGTAGGAGCACTCAGGTTAGCCTGGTGTTGGTGTCTGGTGTGCCCCGAGGTCAGGTGGGGTACGTGGACGCAGCTGGGCCGGGCAGGGGTCTTGCCATGCTTCAGAGTGCTCATCTTGGAAGTGCAGTGGGTAAGTGCAGTTTCACATGGGCAAGTTAACTAACCTGTCTCTGGTTTTCACCTTGTAAAATGATGGTAAAATCACCAGGTGTAGAGAGATGTTATAGGTATACTGAACTTCATTAGTGTAATTTCAGAGATTTTGACACCAAGTGGAATACACGTCTTTGGTTTTTTTTAGTGCATGAAAGGAATAATGTTTCCTTCCAATTCCACCTTCAAAGAATTAGTCCTGTGTATTGGAAACAAGGAAGACGTTGAATGACGATTTTGATTTTGCACATTTAGATTTTATTGCCATTGAAATAAAGGGATGTGATGATCATTTGAGAGGGTTTTTCATATATGTTATTCATTTATAAGTCACTTTGAAGTAGATGATATCATGTACCTCTGTTGAGAAACTGTCAGCCATTAAAAATGGTGAAAATTATTATTAGACTTCTATCTATATATTTTCAGAAATTATCTTTCATGTTAGATCTAATCCTTGGAGTGATGGATGCATTTTGTTCTACTTTGGTTACTTAATTCTTCTACTTTGGTTACCTGGAGTTGTGTCAGCTTGCTGTGGTAGGGTGTAATGATGTGGTTGCCTTATATGGTGCCAGCGTGTCACAAACCAGTAAAAACAGAGGTGTGAATCTGCCATCGAGGTCACTGTTAAATTATATATGTGTGTGTATAAGCTGTAATTAGAAATATGTATTCTATAAAGAAATTATTTTCCCTGGATTTCTTGTTTGCACTCACATGTGATATTCTTAGAGAAAGATTGATATTAAGATAGATAGATAGATATATTTAGATACACACTTAAAACTCTGTGGCAGTAATCTAAACCAGAACACATTACAGAGATGCTGCAATTATCCACAGGCTAAACAAACTAAAAAATAAACCAGAAAGAGTGTGCACATGTGAGGAGCCCAAGGAGCCATAACTGTTCTCTGATCCAACTGAAGGATTTTTAAAAATTCTTCTGACTGGCCATTGTGACCAATATAATTCAATCCAGATTGGATTATTGGAACAATAAATTATACAGAAAATGTTTTTTATTTATATTAGAGGCAGTTGAAATATCGGCAAATAGCTTACTGCTTTGGTTGCCAGGAGAGTTTGTAGAAGAGATGCTGAAGAGACTGTTTCTTAAATGACATCTGTGTTTCTTCTGTAACAGACAATAGCCTTGTTAGTTTGAAATCAAGCTGTTGAAGAAACCTTAGAACCAAGTATCATCTTCTTTACCTACCATTATTAGCAATTGTTATCTCGTGTGCAGTGAAAACATTCAATATCCTTTCTGTGACTTACTTTTTTAGTTTTGAAGAGAAAGATTTAGGTCACAACAAAGTAAGTATTTACTCAGGAAACATGACACGAACAGAATAATCCTTTTGGCATTTGCAAAGAAAAATTTACCTTCCCTTAAACTCTGGTTTACAACTAGGGAGGTTGCTGGCTGCATTATATGCTTGCATGTTCAGAACATATTGCATATGTTCAGAGTGAACAATTTGCCCTGAATTTACAATCACAGACAATTTGAATGTTAGTTAGCATCTGGTCACCTGGAGACTCTGTGCTAATTCATTACGTACATTCTTGTGGTAAGGTAGACACGTCATCTAGTCTTTGAGCAAAACTTCACTACCTTATTATGGCAAGATGAGGCGTCATTTTCACAAAGATTTTAGTGCCGTCAGGAGACATAGTGTGAAGACACGCTTGTCAACTCTGTATTTAGAAAGTTGGCTTTTCAGTAGTTATCTTGGCTAAATGCAGCCCAGAAACCTGTCAAGCATTGGCTGCAGTCTCTCCAAACCGTTCTTGATAGCCGATTTGAGGAATACTTACTTACTTACTTGCCTCCAAATGTGGGTTTGCCAGAATGCGAAGGGAAGTAGACATTGTCTGCATAGTCAACGAATGTATCTTCACATGCCAGAAGTAGAGAGATCCTATTACCAGACGTGATCAGATTATCTGATTTGGTGATTGCTCCTAGTGTAAAAAAAAGAACAAAAATGTAAGTGTTAGTGTAGTAACTGGTCACTCTGCAAACTTAAGTCAGAACTTTAGACACTTTAAGAAAGAAACAAACAAAAGCCTTACCAAATTTTAAGCTAAATAATGAAATTCACATTGGTTTAGAAATATGTCCTTCCTTTAAAGGATGAAGATCTGTTGTAGCATGTGCTAACAACATGAAATTTTGTATTCACTTAAACTATTCCCCTTTTCTTCCCCTGTGGTCACTCGGTTGTGTCCACATATAAATTCGATACAGTTCAGTGTAAGTAATACAAATCCTCTGTGGAGATTTACTGTGACTCGAAGGTAAATTTAAGCCTATTCCTAACTGGCTGTTAAAAAAATGATAAAGCTGAAAGTACCTTGGTTGAAAGTAAAAGAAGTTCAGTACAATCCCTTCTCTTTCTGGATATTTTAGTAACTCTTTCCTCAGAACTCTGTAATTCTATATGTGGGCAATCTCTGAACCAAAAAGAAAGAAAAGCAAAGCGTAAGGCTGTCATTTTCACCCCTTGGCATGTGTCATCACCGTTGGTTTAGGTCAAGGCCAGATCTGTGCCAAGCACCACACCAGGCCATCAGTCAAATGTAAATTCGAACGTTGTACCACAGGAATAGAGTAGTGCTTGATATGTGCCCTCACATCTGCCGTGGTGTTGGGCCATGGCCCTGAAGCTACAGATTTATACAGGTGCCTCCATGTGAGCCCAAGTCTTGTATTTTGAGTTCAGTCAGAGATATGCAGAAGGCTCGTAACTTGGGATCTCTTCTCACGAGTCTGCAGTTTTTTACAGGGAATAATTTACGTATGTGTGCAGTTCTGTGCCGGTGGAATTTGAATTTATGGAAATTCGAAAACAGCTGAAGCCTTTCTTTTTTTTTCTGTCTAAATCACTTCTGACACCCCCATATTCAATGTGTAATTCTTAGTGGAAGAAGGTTATTAGGAAGATTAGTTTATGTGCTGGCACACATTATCTAGTAATTGAACTGATGCTGCCCAGCCGGTGAAAGCTAATTCAATTCAAAATCTTTAGTCAAAGCAACCAGTTTCATTTTTTCTTTAGAGATTGTCCAACTTTTATATTTTAATTATTTCTAATTCCATCAGATTTTCCAGTAAATTTGCTAAGCCTAATTTTATCATCTTATGCTTTCACGTATAGCTGCTTAGGCTGCAAGCTAATTTAATATTGTTTTAATTGAGTTATTATTCTGTAGGAAGTTAATATTTGCTGTTTACTTTATTCATAATGCTCATTTTGACCTATTCTTTACAAACTGATACTTAGTAGTGCGGGTGATAGCTGAGGTATTTTGAGTCTTTAATAAAGTCCATCTCTGCTTCAGGTTTATGTCCGGTTAAGGCCATTCTTCCGAGAATTCCTGGAACGTATGTCTCAGATTTATGAGGTAAAAACAATAGACATTACCTTTGAATTTCATTTTTAAATTACGTTCACATGCTTATATCTAAAGTAATTACTTTTTCCCCTTTAATCCATAGATCATTCTTTTTACTGCTTCTAAGAAGGTGTATGCAGACAAGTTATTGAACATACTAGACCCTAAAAAGCAACTGGTCAGGTAAAAATAAAGAATTGTGAACACACCTGTTGTGAGGCAGCTAAGTACTATTTCCTAACAAATGTGATGAAGAAAGTGATTATGCCATGTTTGTTATTGCAGTGTGTCTCACTAAACTGGTTCTTTGTGGTTTTGTCCGGTCTAAGAGTGAGAGAAAAATGAAATTAAGTGATTGAATTATTGCTTTGAGAAGATAAACCCAGGCAACTTTACATTGCCCTCTGTGGCCAAAAGACATAGTCATGCATTCTCTGTAGCATGTTAGGCTTGCTCATGGAAAGGCACCTCTTGGGTATCAAAAATGTGTTTGCGCTGCTTTGGAATACACATTATGAATAAAGAAAATTAACTGAGTATTAGATTACTTTTAAACTATTCAAACTTGATTTCTTATTTATAAATTATGAATTGTATAGTTATCTTTACAATCAGCATGTTTTTATTTCTTATTCAATCACAAAATAATTTGTTTGTGGGTTTTGTAGTAGAGTTGTGTTGGTTTTTCATTTCTTAATACTGAGCTTTGTTTGGAAGTGCTTGGCATTTCCCAAGAACAGTTCCTTAAGGCATAAAGAAACTCTGCTGGATGAGATTCTTTCTGTTATCCTCATCTGGAAGGTGGACTGTTAGGTGGGAAAGTTGAAACCAAAGAGGGGTCGTCTCAGGGATTCACCCTGCATAGGGTGTCCTAAGTAAGGGAAGTAAACAACTATACCTGATTATAGCCAGAACTATAAATTCTGTACCTGGAACATCATGGGCAAAGCACTTCTCTGCTTCATTTTATTGTAATACACTTCAGTGAGAACGTGAGTTTCTTTACACGCATAATAAAATTACCGTTTGGACTGAGACAGTGGTTGCATCCGTTGTTTTCACTTGGCAGTTTAGGCACATCGTAACTCATTTTCCTTGTGTAAAGATAAACTGTTCACTAGGTTTCATCCAGGAATGGTCATCTTACTGCTCGTTGTTATGTGGCACACACAACAGAATCCTAGTTTGGTTTTGGTAAACTTCGTTGCCACTGGGTTTTGAACGGGCAAACAAAACTAGACTTTCAAATACTTTCAGTCGTTGGAATATCTGAATATCTGAGCCCAGCTGAATTGCATAGCCAAACGGGATGTATGAACAAGGAAGGTATTTGCACTTACAGTCTAAGTGTGCATCGCAGCATTAAAAATCTTTCTGCAATAACCTCATACGCATGATTCAGGACTGCAATTTTAACTGCGTCAGGAACAGGAAAAAGATAATAAAATGTACAGCCAAACAGTATTCTAAGAATTTGCAGAAAGATTCATGTGATGCCTGAATTTAGTTGTGATTCATGTGCCACTGAAAAGCTGACATCAAGGCAGGATTAGTTTTGGCATTAGCCTAAAGGTAGACTTGTCAGGCACTCCACACGTGTGACTCAGAATCTATATATAAATTCATTTGCTGCTGAGGCATCAGCTTACTTTCCTCCATAGCAACATTAGGAACTCAACCCCTTTATGAAATTAAGCACACTATGTACAGCTTCTAAAAACATTTAAAAATACAGCAGCCTTAAAGAGACTGCATTGTTATATGACTGTGTAAAACGCAAAATCTATCTAATGTACAATTCATTTTTAAGTGATAATTACATTGATATTTTATGAAATGTGAGGTTTTACTCCTTGTATTTTTTTAATCTGAGTCCTTTTAGTCTACCCAACCATTTTTTCTTTAATAATTAAAAGGGAGTAGACTAATTGGAAAGGAAGAAGTTGATGGAATGTTTTGGCCTCGAGGCTTTTTTTTTTTTCCCAGGCTCTAATAACTGAAATAGGTTAATTGCGAACAGAGGTAACATAAAAAAAGAAAACATTCCTTCTGATACTTTGTGTTTTAGCATGCGGTGGTACAGGGAGGCTGTGTACTATAACAGTTGGAACAAAATAATAAAGCCTGATAAATTGGCTCCTAATCTGGCAGAACTAATCTCTGATCTTGGGGCCTTGCAAAATCATTTGAGTATTTTGGGTCCATTTCTCAATCCATCTGCAAAAATGGTTAGAAAGCAAAACCCTGTTGACAAATGCTTGTTACATCTGAGTTGAACTTTTCTATTTAAATACAACCAACCGCCTGCAGAACTAGGTTAATATAAAATCACCTTAACTAGTAATTTTACCAGCAAAAAGCTCAAAAGAGAATGGAAAAAAGGGGAAAATTCTTTAGAATGAGCTAAGTAGATCAGAAGAGAAAAAAACTGAATAACATTTGGCAAAGTTAACTTTTCTTTTTCCATATGCAATGTAGATGTAATTTGTCTCATTAATTAGTATTTTACTTTAATCACAGGCATCGACTTTTCCGTGAGCATTGTGTTTGTGTACAAGGAAATTACATAAAGGATTTAAACATTCTCGGTAGAGATCTTTCAAAAACGATCATAATTGACAATTCACCGCAAGCCTTTGCTTATCAGGTAAGGATGCTGCTGTCAACAAACTTTTCAGATATGGCAGACAACTTCCTGAAGAAGATGGTGAAATACTACATTTTGATTTAACTTCTTATTTAAGTTTTGTGCCAAACTGTAACAAATCCCTCAGGTTTGCTTGCTTTTATCTTATTTTTGTGAAGAGCTGATCAAGTGCAAACTAAGTGAACTTTGTACATGAACAGACTATATAACCAGTCAGTTTTACTTCTCATTCAGCTTGTCTAAAGAAACCACCAGCCTGCTAGGTCTGTTGCTTGGACTCTATTGTGGATTTAGTTTTTTAATGCTAGTGAAATGATTAAGAATAAATCACTGGTTGAAATGACACGCAGCTGTGAAAATTGCGTATGCTTAAACGTTACAAAGTTATACCCTGTGATTTAGATTTTCCCCAGAAGTATGGTATGTTACTATTCCAGTTAGTCCTTTTATATAGATAAAGAAGTGCAGAGTGTGATCTCTAAGGTCTCACCTACATTAAAGAAGCAAAAAACCAAAAACCTGTTTGACTTAGCCTCGTTTGCCAGTACACAGTTAGTATCCTCATGTGTTGGAACATAAAATTTTCTCAA
The DNA here is from genome assembly GCA_034782735.1 of Sagittarius serpentarius. Classification (NCBI taxonomy): domain Eukaryota; kingdom Metazoa; phylum Chordata; class Aves; order Accipitriformes; family Sagittariidae; genus Sagittarius; species Sagittarius serpentarius. The sequence continues at coordinate 23,358,586 of JAVKLA010000002.1, read as the reverse complement.
AATACCAATGCTTTTCAGTTCAGCAGAACTTACAGAGCTAGTTCTGTTTCAGCTTTGATGTGGAAATTATTGTAGCGATGTATGCAAAGGAAGGAGATATTTTGGAGGTGAATTTTAGTACAAACTTTAGCAGAAGAATACATATTAATAAACTCTAGCTCAGAAACATTTTTTGTCCCCAAAACGCTATTTCACAAGTCATATTTTTAGATAAATTAAGTATAAATCATGTGTTGATGATTTTATTTTTTTACTTTAGCTTTCAAATGGAATTCCTATAGAAAGCTGGTTCATGGATAAAAATGACAACGAACTCCTAAAACTGATTCCATTTCTGGAGAAACTTGTAGAGCTGGTAAGTGTTTCCTTTATTTGGCTTTTTCCCACCCCCCGCCCAAAAACGTTAGTTAGCTCTTGTAAGTATTTTCACATATTTTAAGATTTTTTGAGTCACTGAGATTTAGACTGCTGAAAGTCATACGTGTGTCTTTTTGAAAAGGATACTCCGGACAGTACTTTAAAGTATGCACAAGGACTTACATAGCAAAAGACAGACTGTCATTATTTCTAACTGTGCTTTTAATCAAGAAATGGAGAATTGTAACATCAATCATAATGAAATTAAAAATCTGTAGGCATTTAGATTAAATAATGCCTATTGTTGGCTGTGATGTGTCTTTTTTCTTAAAATGCAAATAAAGTACTCCGAAATTGTTGTGAATGCTATGTAGTTATTTCTCTAAATCTCTTGTATTGACATACATTCATGGTTTATATTTTGTTATATTAAAACACCAGTGTTAGAAAATTGACCCTCTTACAATCTGATGTATAGATGTGTTCATTCTCCTAAAACCTCCACCTTTTTTTTTTTCCCCCCCCTCCCTACAGAACGAAGATGTCCGACCTCACATCAGAGACAGATTTCGCTTGCATGACTTGCTACCCCCAGATTAAAGCCTTTTGTCTAATTACTGAAGGGGGAGAAAATGCAGGACCCTTTTGGACTAAAACAAAACATTGCCATTACTGTTGAAATTTTGCATTTTTGTACCCCGTCTTGCTTTTCTTATCTTTGGTGCCCAACAATAATCAAGGGTTACAGAAAGAGACTTTATATATCTGAGATTGAATACATTCAGTACAATACAGTACAACACAGTAGGTAGGCTAGAACAGAAAAGTCTTTAGAACTAGTGCAACTCCAATGAATTTTTTTTATGTACAGGACATCTGCAGTTTATAAAGAATTCTGTTTCTGCCACCAGCAGTTTGACCTGTAGAAACACAGGATTTTATGATATAACAGAGATTGAAAATGGACTCTTATTTTCTCTCTGTTCGGTGCTCTAAGTGGGTTTGTAGCCACTTTTCTGTTACTTTTAAGATTCTCATTTCAACAGGAATGGCCAGTAAAAGTTGTTTTATTTTTCCTGTTAAGGTTTATAACCTTTTTACATTTTTGACCTGTATTAGATTAGAATTTCATTATGCATTCCTTTTAGTTGAGGCGCTTCATAGTTTTTCTGGAAATAGCCAAATTTTCTTAGTTTTTTATTAAACAGTTGGATGGCCGTTTTCCTGCTTCGTCTGCCTGCATACTGTATATTTGTTTAAAAATATTCTCTAGTTTTAGTCCATGTAAGTTTCATTTAGAAAGAAAGACCCTGCATTTATATTTTCTTTCTGTAATATTCTACTGTAGTTGAAATCTTTTCAAAAATCAAGAGACTGGCTAGATAAGAAGAATATAAGAATTACTAATATTCAGAATATTTTAAACCATTGTGATGGCATGTACTCTGGACAGACAATATCTTGCAGTGGCACAAACAACTGATGGACAAGGAATACCTCAGACTATTCTGTGCATGCAAATCTTGAAAGGAGAACTAGTTTGGTCACCTCTTAGGTTTGATGCAATTCAATTACTGCTGCCTTCTGTTTCCTCCAAGATTGAAGTATTCTGCACAGTGGCTCAGTATTTTAAGATGTTTTGCATGGGCTGATGGTACCCCTGTGACACTCTGCATTACAATCAGTTTTAAACTCCGTGTGACAGCGCAGGTACCTGGCAGTAACTATGCATAATCCTGTGGTACAGTACACTCCCACGCCACCGACGCAGTCAGCCTGCTATCATAGTGGTTTTCTATGCTATATGGAAATAGTCTTTCAGCCTTGGTTCTCTAATGCAGCTACTACAAGAGGTTGATATTTTTATAATGGTGTGTAATCTCCTTTTCAGGAGGCTTTTTATGGAAGGTATAATTTGTAAAAGTTAGGATGCTTTGCCTCTCGACTGCATTAACACGCCATAGGCTCAGACTGTTTTTGTGTAAAAGATGTCACAGAACGGCACTTTTTCTAAAGAGAAGTTTGATATTTTGTATGCTTGTTAAGAAAGTACAGTATTGGAAATTAAAGGTGGACAACTGATAATTGAGAAGTATGTCAATTAATTTTTTATGTATATTACCTGTTTACTTGTACAATTTTATTGTACAAATTACATGCAGCTTCATTTTCAAATGAGTCCTTAAAATAAGGAAAATCTTTTTAGGAAAACATTTAATTTTTGTATTTTTGATTTTAAAAGGCATGAGTTATGTCAACTTTTTCCAGTGTATTAATGAAGATTTTAACTTTTCATCAGGTTGAGTGTTTTCTTACTATATTATCTGTTGTGTATGTAGCTAGCACATTGTGTCACTGAACTGTTTAAAAAAATTAGCATGTAGAGCAAGCCTGTTTTGTGGAAAATCCTTATTCATTAAAAAAAAAAACCATCATGGCAGATTTTCTGCAAAAAAGTGAAAACATTTGCAATTCAGAATACTGATTTTTTTTGTATTTAAAGAAAGGTATTTTGCTTGCAGGAAAGAAATACTACAGATTCATTTTAATGAGAATCTTTTAAATGTATTTATCTTTAGGGCATCTGGGCATCTTTACGCTGTTTGTCTTATGTCTTTATTGAAATAAAATGTACATAACATTACCTTTATATATGCTTTTGCGCAGACGTGTGAACCCTGTAACCATCCCCGTTCCTTCCTGTTTTTATGTCGGTAAGATGGTTCTGGAAATATTTATAGATTTTGAAAATGGTCAGCTTGTATTTGAATTGCTACATGGTTTGCCAACTATTTTTTAGTTGTTCGTTAAAATGTAAATCTAAATCTGAGATTTTTAAATTAGTTTAACAGTGAATCCTTGTTTAATGTGGAATTCTTCCAAATTTCTCCAAGTAATTGACATAATAGAACTGCTTTAAAATTCACTAGTCTACCAGAACGAAACGATTTCTGTTAAGTAGTTCATCGCTTTTCTCTGACTGTAAAAAGAGATGATCATCTGTTCAAATAATGTCCTTAAACACGTGGGTCCTATCTTTGGCTAAAACCATTCTAAAAGTGCTTTCTTTAGTTAAGGAAACCAAAGCATACATTGCACTTTACAGCTGTATCTGTGTTGTGATGATCAGATCAGTGAGGGAAATCAAAATGTAAATTGAGGGGTTTAGTTCTACATAGATGCACAACAAAAATAACGGAGACTGCTTAGTAAACATATTAAATATTAATATTTTAATGTGCTGCAAGTCTGGTATTTATCATTCTGAACTTTCTCTGCAGAATGAGTCTACCTTCTTCAAAATGTAAGTTCCTAAAAATGTCAAATACTTCTGGCATAAACGGTCTTTGCATGAAGCAAAGTTATAATCCACCAGGTGTTAGTTTCATCTTATTAGTCTCGAGGGTGAGACTTAACTGTTTCTTTGACATGAGTCTGGATCAAATTGGGCACTTCAAAATTGACAGTGGTAACTGGGGGAGTCTCAACTATGTGCATTACTCGAGTCTTGAATGTAGAATTGCGCAACTTAAGCCGTTAATCTTGTAGCTCTATCATTTATTCCAATTTTACGTATTTTTAGAAAACACAGCATCCTATTTCCAAAGTTCTTAATGATTTCATTTGTGGTCTTTTGCTTGATCGTGGTAATCATGTGTTAATTTTACATGTCCATTTGTATTCTGTTCTAGGTTTGAGCATTCTTGGTCCTCACAGCAAAATAACGTCTTTCATACTTATTTTGGCAATACACGTTCAATCTTTTCTTTTTTTTCCCCTTAAGCTGCTATATAGCTAGAATAGCCTTCACCTTGGTATTACTGGCTTCCTTTCCACCTTTGATTCATTTCACCTTCCATCTGTCTAGGAAAATCAGAAAGCCTGACTGTTTTAAGACCTGATTAAAAATCTCCCAAAACAATGAGCGGTATCAACCAAAAGCATGCTAAGGAAACGTAGCTTCTTTAAACAAAGCACTTACCTGATTATTTTTGATAATGCGTTTATGGGAGTGCTGTGCTGAAGGAGAACAGAGCGCGGGGCTGGGTCGGTCTGCCACTGGCAGCAGAGCTGTTGGAACAGTTTGCTCTTGCTCGCTGTGAAAAGCAAATGTCCTTTTTGAAGCACATTGTCCCCCCCCTCCCCAAACACAGTTCTTTCTGACGTCCGAGTTCGAGGGCAGTTGGACTGACGTTTGGATTGGCACAGCTGAAAAAGCAGCAAGCCCCGATGGGGAGAGGGACCGGGAAGGAGTGGGTGAGGAGAAGTGGAGTGGGTGGAAATCTCATCACCTGGTCTGCCACTGGCAGAACAGTAATGTGGGCCCACAGTCTGAAACCGCCTTTAAGAGTAGAGCTTGCTTGTTCGGTGAGGAAAGCTGCCCAGAAACACAAAAATACATGACTCTACTAAATACCATATTCCTTAATTCTTCATCCTGGTTCTGGCTTCCTTATAGCATTGCATTGCAAATTGTACCTTTTATTCCTCTTTGTCGTTGAATCAACCGTGTATCGTTAGTATATTAAAGTAGATGATGAGATTCATAACTTCACAATTTATACGAAAACGAAGGCGAGCATCTGATCACAGGCAGGGGCCTGTGTCGAAGGGAGCTGTGGCTACTGAACCAGTTGTATGAGCCTCGTTGTCGTTTCTCTCGATTCTGAGTGAGGAACGGAGTAGCACTGAGTACGCCGAAGTGTGGGGAATTAGAAAAGTTAACTGTGCCTTCTTCCGTCCCGTCAATGTGCTGTGCTGTGCTCCTGTTAGGTTCCACTTCAAGGACCTGGAGAGCACACCTTTGCAAAGCTAAAATTTCAATGTAAAATTAATGCTTGCATAGTTTGAAATGAATCTAGTACAGATAGTTAAATTAGAACTTGATAGAATTCAACAAGTCAAGGCCAGAAAGTAAACATTCCCAACCTATTGTCAAAAAACTTACAAAACTGGCAGTACCTACTGGTATGATACTGGCTCAGTTGGACAAGTTTGTTCCAACAGGTGCAAAGAGCAACTAATCATTCATATTAAAATAATGTCTTCCACTGTAAGTAGAGCATTAAGTTAAATAGGCTGTATTTTTCTGGTGAAAACTTCCGTGGATCTATGTGGGAAAGACAACGGATGGTACCTTTGATCTGCAGTCATGCAAATTCCATGTTTCATACCATTAAACTTCTTCAAACTCGTTGTCAGACACTGATACAAGAAGAAATAAAGCAGTCACAGTCGTGCAGGCAATGCGGTGAGCGTCAGACTGCAGTGCACAGCCCTCACCGCCTGGGAATGAGGGAAATGGCTTTGTTTTTTAGAAAACAAATGCTGCTTTGTGGGAAAAGTAATCCATCACAGGTGTTCCATCAGTATCTTCAGGCAAAGTGATTGTTTTGAGGATTGGCGTTAAAGGGACTTGAAAATCCATTCTGTGAGTAGTATGAAGTGGGGATGTGAAGACCGACAAGAAAACCTGGGATTGCAGCAGGGTTCCCCCGCAGGCTGGGCTGACGCTGGGAGGCTTTCTCTCCTCCTTCTCCTTCCCTCCCTGGGTCACACTTGTTACCCGCTTCCTTCCGCCAGCGCTGGTGCTCATGCAGCCGCGTGGTACACCTGCGCCAGGAACTGATCCAGCCAAAAACTAACCACGATAGAATAAAGGAAGAGGAAAAAGTGGGATTGTGGCAACGAGGGCTCCAGGGTTTAGATCAGTTAAAGCTGCTGGGGAGTGGAAGCTAAGGGAAGGTTCGTGGGAAGACAGTTTTTCTGGAACAAATAATTGTCGCATGAAACTCATTCAGCTGGAGAACAGTGTCCCTGTGTGCCTTGAAGACGCTAAAGGACCGCTCTCAAAGACTTGATTACACCAAACCCACGTCACGTCAGATTTGCATCTTAGGTTCTTGATACTTAAATCAAATCCTAAACAAGTGGATCAACGGCTGATGAGAAGTAGCATAGGTGCATCATTTTCTTAGCTAGTAGTCATAATTTTGTAAAAAAATTAAAAAATAAAAAAAATTATACACCCCCCCCCCAACAATGGCAGCAAGCGTTTTTTGTTTGGAAGCAAGCAAGGATGATCTGCTAAGGATTAACTTGTACAGATTTTGTGAAGTACATCACTATTTTGGTTGTCTTGACCGTGTAATGTAATACTGTTTTGCTTTATTTTTTTGATACTTGCAAAAATGTAATTGTACTGATAGGCTGAATCTTGTAAAATACAATTGGAAGAGAACTCATGTTCTACAAATTTCTGTTTCTTCTGCAATCATTTCTAGTATATAGAACCATAAAGATTTATATTAAATATTTATGCTCTGGCTTCTGGTTTTATGATTTTTAGCTGATACTATCCTTCACTGAAGACTTTTTTTCTGTAAAGCAAGATGTCAGTTTTCAGCCTTTAGAACGGAAGAAAAAGAAGTATTGCGCATGTGTTTTAAAAACTAAGGATACCGGAGGCTGAACAAGAAAAAAAATAATGCGGTTTATGTACTAAAATTGTTACAGGATAATCTTTTCAGATGGTCTTGCTTTGAGTCTGATTTTCAATGTGATACGTATTCCAGTGGATATCTTTTGTAAAATGACCACAAGGCCTGATCTGTCTTATTTTTATAAGTTTTTCCTCCTAAGCAGAAACCTTTAAACCTCTCCAAAATGAGAACTGTTTGGTTTCCTAGAAGGTACTAGTTCTTCTGACTCAGAGTTGTGCTAAGCAGGGTTTTATTCCTTTGTGCCTTAATTTCCTCATCTATGCAATGGGAATAATACTTAACTGTTTTAATCCAAATGTTTAAATTACTTTAAATGTGCTGTGTAAATACATATTATTTTATAATTAGCATGTTCCAAATCATTGCATACTTCTTAGCAGTTTCATAATTACCCTCACAGCATACTGAGCTTACAAAACTCTGTATAGACTTGGTGAGGATGTACCTTCAGACATTAATTGATCTATAGTTATGTCTCTATTGTTATTTATATTGTCTGGTAAATGGGTAACAACAAAAAAAGGATGATAAATTTGGAAGTAATACTTTTTTTCTAGCCAACATGTATCATAGTATCATAGAAAATTCCACTTGTCATTTGAACGACACATGTTCTTCTAAATTTATTCTCTTCAGACAAAATATATCCTCCTTTTTTCCACTTAATTGCTCAGATTCTCACAGAAATCTCAGAGTTGGGAGGTGGCAGTGAAGTAAACTGGGTGAAGTTAGTGTTTCCAGCTTTCATGTATTTGATGTTCTTTGACAAGGTGGAAGGAAACATACCACCGAAAAGCTTGGCTGGAGGGGGGCGCAGGGGCGCCTGGTCTCTAGCCCCTGAGGCACATCATGGCTTTGATGTTTAATCCCGAGGTAAAGGTGTCCTCCACTTCTAACCTGCTCCATCAGCAACGTCATTAGGTCTGTGACAGGTCTGCTTACCTCCGACTGAACCAGAGCTCTGAAGCCACCAAGGTCTCTCTCGATCTTGTGGGCAGAGCCATCTGAAGGGACAAGACGGGCCTGAGAGATGCAAAATAAAATGTTCCCTGGGATCGGTGGGGAGGAGGTTGGAGAAGAGTGATGACTTGCAGTTGGGTCTGTGGCCTCGGCCTACGGCCTTTCCGTTGCTTGAGTCTTGCCTTCAGTCCCAGGACCCAGTTTTGCATTTGTGGACACATAATTCTTGTAGGTGGTCTTAACCAAATGGAGCAGAAGTGTAAAGGTCCGCTACTGCGTTTGAAGTTTTTAGTAAAGGACTCGCGTCTACTCCTCTGGTGGTCACAAGGCCACGATCCCTCAGGGATCTGATCTAAAAAATCACACCCTAAACAGCATCACGTGGACAAACTGTGAAAGTCTATTCTGGCTGCTAGACTATCACTCATAGCTCTACTGCAACAGCCAGCCATGTTTCTTCCTGGCTGATCACGAACCTGAAAGCTAGGAAATGACTAAGTCATAACCTACCTTTACTGTACGCTTATCCTATTACTTAGAGGATTACGAGACACTTTACTGCAACATTCAGGCATCAGACTTCAACTATTTTTTCCTTTCTCCCGCTCAGCCATATAATCATTCCATTAAATTACTTGCCTAATGCTTTTACAGCAGGACTGTAAGAGGCGACCGACTGCAGCCAGCCTGAAAGCCTCCCCCAGGCTGCCGGGGGGGGTACTGCAGCCGCAGTGGAAATGGGTCCTCACGGGGGAGTTTGACCAACTTCATTACTTTTGCTGGACACCTGGAGAAATGCTCTGTTGTGTCACTGATACACCTCTTTACTCAACAACACATCGATAATCAGATCTTTTATCTTCTCGCCTAACTTTATCAGTCTATGCCTTCTTCCAATACAGTAACGTATATTATTACAATTAGAGTTGGATTATTTGCCGGCAAGTCCAGTCCATGCGAAAGATGTTCAAATAACAGTATCGGCAGATGAACTTTTCCACAGAGTCCTCTGAAGTGAAAACAGCTGAAGGCAGAGCAGTGTTCGGGGGGACACAGGCCTGGCTAGGTGGAACTGGATTTGTGGGTCTTGCTTCTTGTCCAGTCTCCAATCTATCTGTCAATTAGAAATTACTTCAGTGTTGCGACAGAAGCACGATGCTTCTAGGAAGAAGGCATCCAAGACAGCACAGCAGTGCTCTTGAGGTAGCGCGTGCGAGTCCCTCAGCAAGGTAAGAGGGATGCTGTCAGGGTACCTTAGTGGGATGATGCTAATCTTCATGTTATTACTGCTAAACGTTATTAAATAACACAGAATACTTTAAAACAGCCGTGTTCATAGAATCAAGCCGTTATGAACTGATGGAAAAGGAACAAGTGTTTAACTCATCAGTATTGCTAACATTTGAAGAAAGGAGGAGAAGAAGAATCTGAGTCAGCTGAAGGAAAGTCAGCTAAGGAAGTTTAGTGGTCAGCAGTTGGGGTGGTTTCCTAGCCTTTACCTTTTGCTCTGTTTGAATCGTGCATTAGTATTTTTAATAGGTAAAGGATCTTCAAAAAGAGCGTACTCGCATAAGGGGGTAAGGTAAGAGTGTGCTTCTCAATAAGGGGATAAATTCAGACCAGGTATGAGGGTAACTCCTAGATGAATTCCCTGATACATTTCCCCTTTTTCTACCCCTTCATATTTCATTTTTGTGTCCGTTTCTTACCTATTTTCAAGAATCGGTACCTAGAAACCAAGTTTTTGAATGGGGCAATGTTTCTTTCACCGCGGTAGCCCAGCCTGTCTGCAGTATCAGACGATGAAGCCTAAGCAACCACCGGGAGAACGGGCGGCTGCCGCCGAAGCGTTAGCTGGCAGAGTTCGCCCTGTCCGAGGCTAGCTTCTCGAAGCTGAAGCTATTTTTTGTGGCGTTAGTCTATCTATGTTAAAGCCCTGCCATCTGCAGAGGGCGCGAGGAATCAGCCCGGACTGCCCCAAGCTTTGTCTTTATTGGGGAAGAAGGACAGTTTTCGGGCCTGGGGCGGACCCCCGGGCTCTTTGTACAACAGCGGTGCGAAAAGCCCGTGAAAACCACCGGCTGCCTCGTACGCAGCAGTTCCGCAGGCGTGAAACGTGGCTGCTTTAACCTGAGCTGTGATTGGAGGCAGTAGCACGTGCCGAGCGTCAAAACCCTGACCGTAACACAGCTTCTTCCCTTTTTTCAGGGGGCAATATGCCAGGACGGCGGTTCCAGTGACAGGAGCCGTCAATCAAAAATCTGCCTGCTTGCTTCCCCTCGCGCGGACACATTCCACCTCAGGAAAGAAACCAGCCTGTATCTCTGTGACCGAGCGTTGCCAGACCCATCCCTTCTGCGGGGGGAGCGCTCGGGCGAGGGGCTATCCGACCCGCCGGGCCCCGGGGCGGGGCGGGGGAGGCTCCCCTCACGCCGCAGCTGTCGCTCGGCGATAGCGCCGCACAATCGGCGGGCACGGAGCCGTCCCTCGGGCGCCTACCGGGCCTGGTGGGGGGAAGCGTGAAGGACGACGGCGGCGGCCCCGCTCCCCTCCCTCAGCCCGCCCGGGAGGGAGCGACGCCGGCATCGCCCCAGCCCCGCCGCCGCCTCCCCCGCTCAGCCCTCCCATCATGGCGCCCTGCCCCGCCCCGCGGTGGGCGGGGCTCGTGGGAGGGGAGGGCGCGCTGTCGGCGGGCAGTCCGCCGCCGTCCCGGCGTGCCCCGCGCGCGGCGCTTGCTGGAGCCGCTCTGGCGCGGCTGCCTCACCGTGCCTGCTGCGAGCGCCGGCGGTCGCGGCTCGGCGGGGAAGATGGCGGCGGAGGCGGCGGATTCGTGGGGTAGGTGGCGGCCCCCGCGCCCCGCCGGCGCCCTCCGCCCGCCCGCCCGCGCTCACCCGCTCTCCTCTCCCCCACAGACGCCGACAGCTTCGAGGTGGTGGAGCCGGTGGCGAAGCGGCTGGTGCCGGGAGTGGCCGGAGACCGCTGGGCCGGCG
>JAVKLA010000002.1:23296297-23347563 GCA_034782735.1 Sagittarius serpentarius | reverse complement strand
GGCCCGGGCGGCGAGTGAGGAAACCTCCCGCCTCGTCGGACCGGCTGGATTGTCGCATCCCCGGTGGTGAGGCGCTGGCCCGGGGCGAGGGCGAGCAGGCGTGTGCGTGGCCGGGCCGGGCCCTCGGGGAGGTGGCGGGGGTCTCCGCGGGGGGCGGCCCGGGCGGGTCTCGGCGGCTCCGCCCGTGTGGAAGCGACTCTCGGGGGTTGGTGCTCCGAAAGGGCAGCGGTCGGTTACGGATGACAAGTCAAAATGCCAGGTGGAAAACGAGTCGGTCTCTGCCCTGCGCCCCTTAATCCCCGCTGAGAGCGGGCGTTTCTGCCCGAGGCTCCTTCCCGCTGCCTTGGGTCTTTCGGGGGGGTGGGGGGGCGGAAAGACAGACAGACGCTTTTCAAGCCTGAAGAGGCGTCTCCTGTTCTCTGGGGGATCCACCTGCTGCTTCCCAGCTGCTTGCCAGGCTTCTGGGCGCTTTCCTGGGGCCGGCTAGTTTCCCTTTGGTTTCTGTAGCCTTTCACATTTGCAGTTTTGAGTATGGTGCGCTGGGTGAGACCAGCTAGGAGTAGATTTAATGAAAGCAGTGCTGAATTTGTGCTTCTGCTATTGACCAGAAACTTCTGTCGTGTAGCAGCATGTCTTTTCCACCCCTTTTTCCTACTTCTTCACACACCCCACACCCCGCCAGGCTCCACTGCCACAGTTGGAAAGTACGGCAGCCTTACTCTGCGGTTCAGATTTGGTAGTGCCCAGATAACTTAAAATACATTTACTTCAGACACTATTTGAAACGGATTTTTACTGTGTTTCAAAGGGTGATGTCTACATGGAAGGTGCAGATGATCATTTCTGATGCTTGTGAAAGCAGACCTTCCTTAAAAGCTTGTTTTCTCCTGCTGGGTTCGTGCTGCCCCTTAGTGAGGCAGGGGACTGAATGGTGGATGCCAGAGAAACCTCCGTTTGCTCTGCGTTCATACGGACAGTAAGCAAAATGATGCCATGGAACGTACAAGGAACGTGCTTGATGAATGTAGGGAATGGAAATAGGTCGACAGAAAAAGACCTTTTTGTTTCAAATCAAGCTGCTGAGATACTGTAAAAGACAATCTTACGAGGTGACTTGGTCGTTGTAGTGAGGTCACAAGTATGAAGCTTTCTGAAGTAGAGTATTGCTGCTTACCGGGTGAGGACTCACTGGGTTTGTTATTTAGGCCGCTGACTGTGCTACCAGAATCTCTGGAAAAACACCAACACAGTTGTCCTTGGAGCTTAGGGTGGTTTTCTTTTTATAAATACTATGAAAAAAGTAGTCTTCTCTAAAAAAAAAAAAGTTAACATTTTTGTGAGTTACAGGCTGTCCATTTTCCTTCTTAAATTTAATAACAGCCGCACCCTCTAGTTATCATAGGTGTCACAGCAGGCAAAATAAGTAAAGGTAGCTCTGTATACAGTAGCTACAGTCATTTGGAAAGAGTGTGGGTAGCATGTAACTATATGCATATATATAATTTATATGTGTATATACACACATGAATCTTAGACTCTTTGTCTCTGTGAGGCTTGCTTTTCCTCCCTCCTTTAACAGTGAGAAACTTTTCTGCTATGATAGAACGTGTCCAAGAGAACTGGACTCTAAAGTGTTACTCTCTTGAAGACACTTGTGCTTTCTGTGGCTGTTTTAATAGAGGAACAACATTTTCCCACATGTAGTAAGAATACAACTACTTAACTCTTTCCGAGGGATTACGGTTTTAGTACTGGAGCTGCATCTACAGAGAAGGACTGGTCCACCAAAGAAAGCTGGTTTGGTTTACTTTGATTTGCTCTTTTTGTATAAACACCAAAGACAACAGAACTAAGCCTGGGAGGTGGTTGCTTTGGCTCTAGGTGCCTTGTTTGCAAGGGTCCACCTTGGGGAAGTACCCACATAAGAAAAATGTCATGGTCTAAAATAGAAACACAAAGTGTTTTCTGACAGTTTGTCTTAAGGTTGATACTTCACATTTGGAATGTGTTTTGTATATTCAGATTCTGTAGTTTATTTTGAGAGATTTTAGTAATCAACTTAAAGTAACTGTTAAGTTAGGAAACTTCAGCTTCCCCGGGTTTAAAATTAGCTTCTTCATCAGTAACAAAACTGCTTTCCAGTGTTACCCAGAACACAAGTTTCCCAGAAGACGGGCCTCCTGCCAAGGAATTTTCATCTATTTACTCTTGGGCAATTCTGTGCTTTGCAAAGCCAAAACTGGGAGCTGCGCTTGTTGTCATCCAGGCGACAGCCTTTAGCATGGTACAGTCATTTCTCCTTGAAGGAGAGCATTCAGGTTTAGCTGGGAATCTAAATGCTGGAGCACCTGTCACTTTCCAGTCATGTCTTCTGTTTTTGGGGGGGAATGATGTGCATTATCATATGTGTTGGAGCATATGAAACCGTAAGATTGCTGCTCTCATCAAGGGTTTATTTACATGAAATGGAAGATGTTTTCAGTAGCCTTAGTTTAGATAAGTATGTGTAAATGAGTATTGTTGACATACTTCAAAGTTTTAAGCTACTTTAGTGGATATATTTTGGAATAAAGGTGTCCTTTTAGAATTACTTAGTATCAGTGCAAAAATGCAGCACTAAAGCAATTTTCTTTTCCTCCGAGGGAGTTCACTGGAATTTATAAAACACAGAAATAGGTGTATAGTTGGATGCTCCCCCCTGCCCCCAGTAAAAAAAAAAAAAAAAAGAGCCTGCCCAATATATTAATCATGTTCTGTTGTCATTTAATTAAAAAAAAAAAATCTTGGCGAAGAGTGAGACAGTATTTAGCGTAGCTGGGAGACCTGCATGTAGCACACCAGGTTGAAGAGTGAATCCTCAGATGGTGATGTCTTGCAGGTTGTGCTACCAGGAGCGTTCTGCCGATGACGCTGAGCTTGCGGCTGCCTGTCCCCAGTTCCAGCAGCGTTGTTCTGCTGGTGGGGCTGTGGGTGGGCTCCCAGCAGTTGACGGTCTCTTCGGTGAAAGTCAAGATCTTAAATTGCATCTAACAGCTCAGGGGCAGGTTGGGCCAGACGGCAGGCGGGGTCACGCTGCCCTCCGAAGGGTCTGCTATTTCTGCATTGCTTCATCATCCCAGCTTTGCAGGCTGAAACTGCCATCGTGCGCTGTCCCCGTGCAGGCGTGGCTAGCAGGGATGTGGTCTGCTGTGGGGAAGGAGTGTGTCTGTCATCACGTGGAAGTCCTTGCCGACGTACCCTCTGTTCAGTCTCCCAAACGTAGTAACGACATGCAGCAGTTTCCTTCGGTCCCACGAGTACCTTTACATCATGGACAGGGTGCCCTTCCGCTGGGGTTTTGCACCATAAAATACTGGGTTTTTAAAATCTGTGAAGGACAGGGCAAGGGAAAAGGCAGCAAGCTATATACAGCAGTAATAAAAAGAGCTATTTAAGAAGTGGGTGTAACAAACTCTTAATTAGATATGAGCTAAAATAATGCTGCTCCAAATTCAAGTCAGCTGCTTGGAATGTGGAATGGAAGCTGAATCCCTTACAAATGCCAATTAACTTGAGTGAGCTGGTAGATGAACTCAGGTGTCTTCCTTGCTTGGATCAACACATTGTGGTGAAATACTGAGTTTTTCTGCCAGTGTCTTTTATTTTGCTGTGCCAGTAGCAGCCCTTGGAAATTAATAAACAGCTTGTATGACAGCCTGCATTACTGTTGTGAGGTAGAAATCACAAAACTCAGGATTTATGGTTTTTGAGCTTACCTATAATGATGTACTGACCAGTACGTGTGATTTTTGTGTAAACTACGTCTTGTCAAATGTAGTCTAAGCTTGCAAGTTGAGTAGAAGCTGGTAACTAAAATTAGATTCGTGTGAGATTTTTTGGCTTTAACTTCTGGTGTGTTCATCGTTTGGTACTCGGCATGTAACTTCAGATCAGTTTTAAGAGCATTGATTTCCATGCGGAGGCCATCCACTAGAATTTGGAGTGGCATTAGGACAAGAATATATATTCCCTTAACCCTTAGCCAGGTAACTGTCAGGGAGAAACTGCAGAATTACTGCTGGCAAAGTCTGCAGATGACGTCAGCAGGTCAGTTCTGTGAAAAACGGTGCTTCTTCAGTATTTGGTTGAACCATGTAGTACTTTGAACCACGGATTGCCCACCTGGGTACAGGACGGTGGCTCTGAGGAGTGGGAGACGGTGGCTCTGAAAGGAAGGAGCGCTGTGAGCGATGGCGGACGGCGAGGTGTGCGGTGCCGTGGCTGAGGACCACCATGAATCGTGAACATGCTGAAGGTGAAAACTGGAGGCAGAGAGTTTCAGCAAACACCACAGCTGAGGCCGCTTGAAAATGCGCTCGGGAACGTGATGGCTGTTGGAGAACATTGAAGTGATTTGTTTGTGGGAAGAGTCTTTTGATAGCTCCTTTGCTTATAAAAAAAAAATGCAGTAGACATTGGTCAAAAACGTGATCTTGTGAGTGTTAAAAGTTGGTATTCCTGCTTAAAGCTGGGCCCCCTGCATTCTCCTCTGTCTGCTCACTGCTGCTTTCCCTGCTGCCGCAGCACAGCCTTGTCTGCTGCGCCTTGTGTTGGCAGCAGATCCGGGTTAGTGTTCACCCGGGTGTCACTGATCTACGCGCAGCCACAGGAATGCTTCTCCCAGTACAGGGGAGAGGGACCCACTGGTGCCGCTCAGCTATGGGGAGCGGGTGTCTGGGAAGGAAGGGGACTTCGGATGGTGGTGGCAGCGCGTTCTGGTTTAAAATGGTTTCAGCCGAGTTGTCGGTTTCCAGCGGTGCCTGTACTACATGCCTGCATCCGATGGCATTCCAGTGTCTCGTAACGTGTAATACCAGAAATTTAATGATAAACTCATGTTTTACTGTGGGTGTTGATTTGAGTGTTCATGAGCTTGCTTTTGTAACTGTATTGACATGAGCTTTCTGATTCTTTGAATAAAAGCTGCCCTTTTCATGGTAAGAAGTGGTCCCGAAACATTCTGGTCAGCTCCCAAAAGCTGTGCCCTTGTTGTACAGCTCTCACAACTTCCTCCCCACTTCCTCACTCCAATACAATATGTAAGATTAATGGATATGTGAGCATTTAAAGAGGTTATATGTAAGCTGCTGTTCTTTGGTTTTGTAACCTAAACAACTAGAAAGTATCTATAAAAGAATCTTAATTAAAACTTATTTTGTAGGATAACTGGGATGATGAGGAGGAAGAGGAGGAGGTAAAGGAGACAGAGATAAAACAAGGTAGGACTTTAATACGCGACTCTGTACGCAGCATCAGAACAGACACTGGTTTTGTCTTGAGTGTATCTGAAGAATCAAACCACTTAATAGGGTTGGTTTTGTTTTTGACAAAGAATGTCTT
Organism: Sagittarius serpentarius; assembly: GCA_034782735.1. Lineage (NCBI taxonomy): Eukaryota > Metazoa > Chordata > Aves > Accipitriformes > Sagittariidae > Sagittarius > Sagittarius serpentarius. Next base: position 23,342,184 of record JAVKLA010000002.1, on the reverse strand, counting down.
TTAACTCTCTGTGTTCAGATTCCAGTAACTGAGCTCTGTGGCTTTCTCTTTGATTAGTGTTTCTGTAGTTGCTGAAAAAAAAAATCGGTAGACCTCTTAAGAGCTGTATTGTTCAATGTTTTACAGAACCAAAAGTTTCAGAAAAAAAGAAAATAGCAGAAAAAATAAAAGAAAAAGAAAAGCTACAGAAGAAAAAGCAAGAGGAGCTTAAAAAAAGGGTAACTCCTTATCTCTTCCAGGTCTCGTAAAATTTATAGGGCAGGTTTGTTTTGTTTTGTTTTGTTTTTTGAGGTTGAACAAGACCTGTAAAGATCTTGACTAGTCTGAGAAAACAAACTTAAGACCTGTACTTAATACATCTAGGGGATGTTAGCTTTATTTTCTCTGTAATTTAACCAGTTACAGAAATAATGCTTATCTCTGTTTCTTTTGTATGCACAACATGCAGTTGTGAAGCTTAGAACTAAGGTGTCTCTTCCCACTTCTTGTAAAATGAACAATTTATTAAACAATGTGGCATTGTTATGCTTCATTGGAAAGGTTTTCAGATTTGTGCATGCTTGAGGTGTATTGACTTCAGGCAGAAGTAAGCTATGGCATTGGAAAAAACACGATTTCTTGTACTACTTCTGCTCAGGGGTAAGAAATATAACATTCTCCCCGTGTACCTTTTTTTTTTAATTTAGTTAGAGGCACCAGAGGAACATAAAGAACTTACACCAGAAGAACAGTTAGCAGACAAACTACGACTAAAGAAATTACAAGAGGAGTCAGACCTTGAATTAGCAAAAGAAACATTTGGTAAGTGTGCTGTATCCTCTAAATAAAACTGGTATGTGTGGATACCCTGCAAAAAGAACTGAGCAGGATTTGACTGTGGGAGCACATGCAGGTTGTGTTACTGAGAATAAAGAGGGGTTTAAATTCACACTACTGGAGTGGAGGCATTTCCTGGTACTAAAGACTAGTTGCAAGAACCCCCAAAACATCTTTAGAATAGAAGGGGCTTTTTCTTAACATGTCATGGTAGGAGGTTGTAGGAAAGACATGGCTGCCTCAGTTTTCCAGCATACTGGTCCTTCTGGTAAAAAGATGAGTGTGTAAAAAGAAAAAAGTGCTGTCTCTTAATGTTCCGAGGTGCTTTACAACACGGATTTAATGAGGCTTTGGACGAGTGTGGCACAGCACAACTCATGCATGCTTTACTTCAGGCAATCTAAGCAAGAAACTAGGTGTTGAGAAAGGCAGCTCAGTTAGTGGCACGAGCTTGTTTCCTGGCATAGACGAAGTAGACTTAAAGCAGATCGTTCTGGTTTTGTGCTTTGACAGAACTAGCACAGATACTGATCCACAGTGGCATTCTTCAAACATGAAAGTGTGTTTCCTTGATTATAGTGAATTACACAGCTTATTACTGAGTGCAAATTCTGCTGTGCGAGTCTTCTGGAAGAGTACGATGCCCTGACTGGGGGGAAACGCATTGAATACAGTTGCAAAGAACTGAGGAAATTTTGCACTTACGAGCTCAAGACAGGAATTCCTTATTTAAGCAGAAAGGTGCTTCGTGTAGTGCACGGTGCTCCAGAGAACAGGAATAGCTGGTTCAGATTACTAAGCTTTGCAGCAAAATCTCTCTCTGTACACGCTAGTAACTCAGGCTGTTAGCTCTTGTGTGGCAGAAGCCAGTGGGAAGTGAGTGAGCAAACCTCAGCTTTGGTTTTGTAAAGCTTCAGTGGAGGTGAGGAACAGAATGTGAATGAGGATACTTGTTTCCTCTGGTGTCATCTTTTACAGATCACAGCTAATGTTTTCTGTAATACCTCTCTCTTTCTGTGCAGGTGTAAATAACACTTGTGGAATAGATGCCATGAATCCCTCTTCAAAAGATGACTTTACGGAATTTGGCAAACTACTAAAAGAGAAAATTACACAGTATGAAAAATCATTACATTATGCCAGTTTTTTGGAAGCATTAGTTCGAGACGTATGTATTTCATGTAAGTTAAGGGAAAGACATCCTAGAGTACACTGCTACCAAAATTGTAATGGAGTTGAAGTTGAAAACATGCTGTTAAAGTAAATGTTAAATCAAGATTGATCGATGTAGTTTATACTAAATGAAGTACTAATCTGTTTCCCTGACTAGTATCCGATTCCATTCCCACAGACTTTATTACAGATTGTGTGCTTGTACAAGTTAACTCTTTCTGCATGTCTGTTAAAGACAGTCACTTTAAAAAGTGTGAATTTTTATGCTGCTCTAAATCTTGCATGTTTTTCTTGAAGCCATTTCTAAAATAATAATAATTTAAAAACTTTCTGAGCCAGGTAACTTGAGTAGCTCATTTGGAAGGAAACTATTATGAAATGGAGTTCATGTAATTCTGGGACTGCAAAATAAATTGTTCTGGAATTCAACATATAACTAAACAGAGAGAAAACTAAAACTAGGTTTTTTCCACCGCTCTGGTAGGCTGAAGTACTTGGTGAGCTCATTGCTTGCGATCTTTTCCGGTCCTGTACACGTTGTCCTTCAGTGAAGTGGTAACTTGATACTATTTAGTGCTGTATAAATACCGTGATCACCGGCTGCCTGGAGCTGGCAACTTACATTTCAAATGGATTCCAGATCTTCGGAAGTGAAGGCCTCGCAACCCCTTGGACCATTTATTGTTAATCCACTGCTCCTTTTGATACGTTTTACTGTGTTTTACTGGATCTGTATTTTACTGTTCAAATGCCTCCTCATTAAGACTTTTGCATTCCCTAACTCTTAATTTGCAAGTTTTACTTTCTGCAACATTCAAGCTGCTTACGAGGGACCACCTGAAATAGTGATTGTGAATATATGGACCAGAATTACCCAGTCTGAGTTTTGCTGATTTAAATCAAGTAATTGCCCATACTTACCACTAATGCTTATTTCTAATTTTTAGAGAATGTTGGTGTTAGATTATTTGACTGCCTTCTAAGAACAATATTGATGAGGAATCTTTTTTCTTTTTCTCCCCCTTCCCCCTCCCGATATAGTGGAAATTGATGATTTGAAAAAGATCACAAACACTTTGACAGTACTATGCAGTGAAAAACAAAAACAAGAAAAGGTAAGGCTTCTGTGTGTTTCTGCAGCAATAACAATACTCGCTAAAGGGGCTAATCTGGAAAATGGCAGTAGGTTTAACACTGCCTTGAACTGCTGATTCTGTTACGGGTGGTAACAGGAGATTAAATGATAGCCTTGGACACTGGTTTAGCATTAAATCCTCTTCGCTGTGTGAGGTAATCAGGAGTTGATTGAATCTAGAGATCACAGGCAAAACCTTGATTAATTTGCATAAATGTTACCTAAGTGCTACCTGTCTTCCATCTTATGCTGTCTTGGAGCTAAAATGGCTTACAGGGATTTCCTGAGGACAGAAGCTAGCCTCATTTACAGTTAAATGTCCGTGTAATACCAGTCTATGGAAGTAACTTAAATCTTTGGCAAAGTTTGGGATTTTGATTAGCAGAACTGAGATTTTTATGCTGTCATGCAAACTAAAGGAGCAGTAACTGCATAGACAAGGAAGAGGGCAAGTTTTAAAAGGTGATGTAATAGCTTAACTGATGCGTATGTAATGCAAGGCATTGTGGTTTATAGCATACATCTATGTTAAAACTCCAGGTGGGTTGGAGTTCAATGATTAGTTGAATCATTAGATAGCAACAAAATCAAGCAGAAACTATGACTAGTAGTACACCTCTTTTGGTACATTTTAAATCAAATTGGAGGATTGGTAGGAAACAAATTGCAGAGTGTCATCAATAAGTAGTAAACCTGTAAATGTAAAATGGGAAACCTCTGAGACAGGAGCTGTTCCGGCAGCTGGTGTTCTTCTGTGAGGCCAGTTCTAACTCCCCAGGCATGTGTGAGGCACCTTAACGCAAAACAAACTCTGTGTCCCGTGTTAATGCGTTAAGTCTGGAGCTGGCAAATGTGATAAACTGTTTCTTTAATATGAACTGCACTTTGGAGAGAAGCCTGTGGCTTATTGAACCAAACAAGTTTAAAAAGAGAAAGTATGTGTACTTCCTACTTTTCATCCTCTTCTCTCCTGGCTTTTCATGTAAATTGGTTTGGTCAGCCACTGAAAGGTGGTACAGGTGCACCAGACCAGTAAGGAAGAGCCTTACTGTGAAATGTTCTGTAAAGTTTGTTTAGGATTTCCATTTTTTTGCAAGGAAGATACTCGGCCTCTATAGTGCTAAAAGCCACATCAAATTCCTGTCCTGCGGGACACCTGAAAGTGCTGTAGCTTTACTGTGACTAGACTAGATTGCACTGTGGGATGAAATGCAGGGGTAGAAACCATTGGCAACAACAGTGCATTCACCGCGTGGGTATGCGAATGCTCATACCCAAAGACATGTGGCATTGCTCTAATTAGAGCAATGACAAATTACTATGGATTTCAAAGTAAACATGCTCTTCCTCTTTAAGCAGAATAAAGCCAAAAAGAAGAAAAAAGGTGTTGTGCCTGGAGGTGGTTTAAAGGCTACTATGAAAGATGACCTGGCTGATTACGGAGGGTATGATGGAGAATACGTACAAGACTTTGAAGACTTCATGTGACATTTATCTCCCCTTCTGTTGTCTTTCTGTTGCCCATAATCCCTTAAACATGTAGCACAACTTTTCTTCCTTTAAATTCTGCCAAATGCTACAATCAAAATTGCAGTATCTCTGTGCTGGTGGTTTAACTCTTGACGGGTCCGTGCTAAAGCACTGGGTTTCCTGTTCCGTCGTCAGGGGTTAGAATGAAGACATTTAAAAGCTATGTAAATTGCAGTTAAAAACCCCAAATTCTGATAATGGTAACTGTTGCTATTTGATTTTGTAGTAACAGCCACTAAATTGGAAAGGAATTTCAACATGGCAAAGTATTATTACCAGCACAGTCCAGTGACATGGCCTTAACTGTATCATCTCCTTGAATGACTTGTTTGATGAACAAAAGCAGTTTGCAGCAAGGGCATGGTGTGCACTTAGTATTACAATTGCTTTGTCTTAAGTTAGAGCTTGAGGTTTTCAGTATATTGTGAAGGGGAACTGCTGACTTCAGAGTGAGGAGACTGCACCTGGGAATGCATCACTCGAGGTGGATAGATACCCACTACGTCAAAGCCTGACATCTGAACAGAACACTTGGTGGGTGAGAACAAGGACAGAGTTGCTTATTTGAAAAAAAGGACTTGTGTCTTGAGTATGAAGGTTAGTTTCCATTCATCTAAATTTCTACTAATGCAGCTGTATGGGTTGGGTATTCTTTAACAGTTAATTGCCTGGTTTAAGTGTAAAAAACCAAGACTTCCTTTTGGTCTCTCATGGGTTGTGGTAGACCTTTCACAACTCAGCCATTTTCTTTCATTTTAAAAAAAACAAACTTGCTTAGCAAACTGCAACAGTTACTACAGTTGGGCAAATTGTTATGTTAACAATTATGACATCTGCAATGTTTTATAAAGCAACTAATTTAATAAAAATCACTATTGAGGACTTCACTGTGGCTGTCTTTGGATCAGTTCTTTCTGTATCTTCCAGCAAAAATACTTGAAGGGGTAGAGTTGCAGAACAGACGTGTGCTACTAGGTCTTGTCTTTGCTCTGACTTGCAGCGTAACTGGTGTCAGAGGGGCAAGATTCCATTCTTGTAGAACAGCTGTTTCTCAGGGTAAGACCCTTAGAGATGCTGGCAGTAAACAAAATATTTTTACGACTGCCCTACTCCCAGCGTTTCCATGATGAACTTAACTTAATCTTGTCTGTTGTGGGAACTGCTGAGCTCAGCAGCTTGTACTTAACCCTCAGGGGTATTTCAGTGTGGCCCTTATCAGTGCAGGCAGTTATTTTATTCCAGCTGGCAGCTGCCATTACCACAAGCAGTCCTGCAGTTACAGCTTGCTCAGGTGTTTGTTCCCAGTACGGCTGGGATACGTGTGTGCTTCCACAAGGCAGGTGCTCTTCCACATCCTTCCCATTGTTAGTGGTCCCAAATTGTGCTTGCTAGCCACTATTTAACTTAGACTAATCAGAGCCAGCTCAGACTAATTTGGTCTTGTGAGACTGACTAGAACTAAATGGGGATAACAGGCATAATTACGCTCAGGCATAATCCTCCCTGCATAAAATGTTTTTATTTCTCAAAGGAGCTGTGACCTGTACTGTGTATACCTGTGTACATCTTTTCTCACTGCTGTTGCAGATTTGAGATAAATACTCTTCCAAGTAAGTAAGTATTTGTCAGATGCAGCGGTTGCTAGCATGAACATGTTCAGCAACCAAAAGGACACTGTTAGCAGCTCTTTGCTAATTAACTGGGTTGCTATGGCAATTGTGTTTTTGCTAGGATAATGTTTAGAGATAGTACAATATCGTTGCTTAATTTTACTTAAAAGCTGTCAGGTAACGTCTCTGGATTAGCTGGAAGCTCTGCAGGCTGCGTTTATTCTGGGGAGCATACAGTATCCAAGCTGAAACTGGGTTTCTGCCTGAAGCAGTGACCAAGTCTTATCCCACTCCCCAGTTAAATTGGCCCCAATCGTGCAAACTTGCCAAAATGTCTGAGTGGCAGAACACTCTGGTTGCTAGCTCCTGACCACGGTGTCGATACCAACTGTCTGCCCAGTAGGACTGTCTAAGGATAGAAAGGAGTTAAAATTTAGTAACTGTAAGGATACAGTTGTAGTTGATTACTTATAGAGTTGTACAAGACTTTCACTTCACAACTAAGCTAGAAAACAAAACCAGTCTAATCAGACTGGAATCAAAGAATGGATTATCCTAGTGTGTACCTGAAACTGTCAAAGGAGTTAACAGCTCCTGCTTATTCCACTGTCAGTGTACTGGACATTCTGCACATTCTGTCTCAGCCTTTTGTCGGTTTAGCTACACTTCCTACGGTGATCCATCATCCCCACCCCTGAGCGAAAGGACTGCTGGATCTCTGTGGTTCATCATCAACTGTGCCAGTCTGTATTTGCTGGTCAGTCAAGTATTTTGTAAACAGCAAGATTTATTATACAAAACACAATTTCAGGTTAACACAGTCTCAGCATTTTAAATATTTACAACTACCACCAGTTCTCCGGAGTTACTTTCGCATAGCAGCATATCACTGTAAGCAGGTAATTGATAAAACTATCTGTTAAAGAATCCGTACTAACCATGCAGGCAGCTGTGGCACTGGTACGTGTCAGAGGCAGTCTCTGCTTCCCGGAGGTTGGAGTCTAGTTTGATAACATATCGTTAAGGCAGCAGCCAGTCTGTGCATCCTTCAGAAGCGTATTCACCACATCGTAGAACTTGTTATCGTAAGCCAACCTGTAGTACGTGTAGATATCTTCACAGTAAGCGAGCAATTTCTTCAGATTTTTCAGAGCAGCATCAGTAGGTGAGTGCTTAACTCTGAAAATAACAGTATGTATAATTGAAAGAAAGGTTTCACAGACAACGGTTGTAAGACCATCTTGCTATAGACCCATAAGAACTACATTTCTTAAAAAGAGGTTGTGCTCAACATGTACATTTGATTCTTAGTTGTTTATTTTCCTCTGATTCATCTTAAAGAAGATTTGATCTGACCAGCCCTAAGACACCCTATTTATCCAGCTCAATAAAAATGGTAGATCCAAGGCTATTTCCACAATACGCTTAAGAAACTGAACGTAGATCTCAAGTCCCTATGTACTACGCTTTATCTCACATAAAAGGTTTTAACAGTACTAATATTTGCATGCTATTAAACATGCAGTTGCTCCTCTAAAGTAGCCTGTGGAAAAGTTCCAGTTTGATCACAGAACTACTTACTTCTTAGCAATCTCCTCAAATATGCTAGGCTTCAGTGGTCTTTGTTGTTTAAATTCTTCTAAGTAGGTGAAGTCTCCCTTGGTGATCACTTGTTGGTACAGAACTTCAGCCCAATCTGGAACAAACTCGTAAGCCTCAGCCACAATGGCCGCCTGCAGGGAGAACAGATGCGGGAATTACTGAGCAGGAAGAGTATATTCTTGCATGGAAACATTGCTATACTTTTAAAATATTATAGGTCTTCTGTTTGGCCCATCGCTTGATGCTGTTCTTGAGAGCAGCTGAATTACAAGGGTAACAAAGTACTGCAAATAATTTTCCTTAACACCTAAACAAGATGTTGGGGGGGGGGGTTGGTTGTTCTCTTTAAAAAGCCCTCTTCTTACTTATTTCCAAATTTACAAAATGATGGATGCCAATGTAGATTAGGTTTCAGGGCTCCTGTGTAGATTCACAGCAGCGCGAGAGCCACTGGACGGGCAAGGTCCTGGCTGTGCGATGGCAGCCAGCCAGCAAGGCGTGCTAAAAGCATCGCTCCGCACCGGGACCGCGATTACATTTCCAAGCTCGGTCCCATCTGCAGCAATATCCTGGGTAACAGTCATGGGACTCGGCGGCCATGTGGAAGGGCTGAGCATTATGCTCACAGGAGCAGAGTGCTTAGGTACCTGCTGTTTAAGAGTCATTTGCAGAAAAAATAACACGAGGAAGACGAGCCTACCTGATAGAATCTAGGCAAGGACATGATGGAGTCCATCAGGTTCTGTCTGTTCAGGTTGATCAGCATAGTGCTCTGACCAGTGTTGAGAAAATGCAGCTGGAGGGTTATCAGCTTTGTTAGCCGACTGCAGCGCAAGGACTGGCGGACACAGGAGTCCTATTTAATAAACCAAAGACAAATGCAAGCTTCTGAAGCATGTTCCCAGAGGAAAGTAATAAAATATTCCCGAGAGCAACAATGAGTTCAGAGTTGTCTAGCATTTCATCTTTTAGAGCACTGCAGGTTGATCATTGATCCTATTCCATGAGTTTTAAATGAAGCTTCACTCTCAACAAATACTTTCATCATAATCACACCAGTTTTTAAACAGTCTTTATATTGTTCTGCTCTCGCTAGTTACGCTCATGGTCACTCCACTAAAACGGGGGAACCTAACTGTAACCCTCGCTGTTAAAGCCTGAACAGGGAACAGTGTCCTGCTCTTGGATACAACAGTGTTACTGAGACTGCTGGGATACTGCTGAGCTGACGGAGCAAGAGATTCCTTTCCTCCTTTTCCACTGGGACAGGGTTCTGCACACCGTCGCTAGAGCCGCTTGGTTTGTCCTCCCAGTTCAGCTCACTCCTTATGTGCTCCCGGTGCTGTACAGAAGTCATACAATTGCACCTCATTTTACCTTAGAATAACTTTCTGCTGCATCAATAAAGAGAGTCAGAGCTTTCATCAGCAGTTTCTTCAAAGCTGCAACATCCTGAAGAGACTCCTCTGAAATGGGGAAAAAAAATGAATAACCAATTATTTATGAAGGTGACAAAGTAAGTTACAAAAATACCTCCTGGTACCAAGTCTGTCCCTAGTGTTGTTTCAGAAAGCAACAAAAGACTAAACAAAAAAATTTTGCATTAAGAGTGCAAAGAAACAGTGATGCCTGTTCAGTTAATGAACCAAAGCTATTGCTGGAACCTAGATCGAAGAACTGAAAAGAAATCCAAGTCATACATTTGTGGTAGATACGAGCACTGACTATGAACAGATTAAATTCAGAAAACCATTTGGCATAGCTTCTGGTTTAGTTGCCGTTACGGTACTGGCTAGCAGCTCTGCAGCGAGATCTGTGTGCTGCCCAGCGTTCTCCCAGCTGTACAGAACTCACTAAGGTTAGATGTTACAAGTTACCTTGCACAAACATAAAACCCCCAACACTTTATACATACACTTTATATAAAAAACCACTGTGTCGCATCCTATTAAAGTGAGCAGAACATGCAGGTGTCCTCACCTCCTCCCACGCGTGATACCACAGGAACGTTACGTTATGGTAAGAGCCAAAAATCTCAACTCTTCAAAAAATACCAGAGCAGCCAGATAAACTGTTAAGGACAAGAATACCTCAAGCCTGGCAAATGGGACCCTCCTTCCAGACAGGGGAAGTTTAATGGATGTTACCAGGACAACACAGGCAATCAAAGCGACAGTTACCGATCGTGTCTTCCTTCTTAAAAAAACTTGCTTGTATTTCTTGTTTTTGCAGTTTCCACTCACCCCATGGCTGAGATTCAATGAGTTTAAGCTGTATGCAAGCAGCAGCCTCATGATTCTCTCCAATTTCTCGACACATACTGAAGCAAAGGGCTATCATGTTGTGCTTTTCACTGTCCCCTGGGCGACAACGCTTGATGTAATCCAGCAGAGCTGTCTTCAGTGTTCCGCTCTGGTCAAATGAAGGAATACCAGATTGAGATTTGAAAAGGTTTTTTTGTAGTTCACATTTTGGTAACCACAAGCAAAGCCATTCTGCTACAATTTTCCACAAAGTGATCATTACACTCTTTGAGGTTTCTCCATGCCATTTTAAAACATAATGGCAATATTATACTTGGGCTTAACTACATTACTTCAGGTAAGAAAATCCAGCACCTATGCATTTATTTACACATAAACGTCAAAACTGACATTTGTTTATGACTTTCTTTATGTTACAAGAAAGCTATAAATATTTATGACTTTTAAATATCCATGAAACATTAACTGGAAGTAAAACCAAAGCAGACATGAAAAGTCTAAGTGATATTCCCAAGCTTGAAGTTTCAATGCTGCTCTCGTTGCAGCACTGAACTAATTAGAACAAACTTGTTAAACTAAAACCAGAATAAATCCCAGAATTAATTTGTTACTATGAAACTTGACTAACACTTCCTACAGTCCAGTAATTAAAATCCCCAGATAATTCCACACGGTTGTGTCAATATCAGTTTTCGATGTACCCACACAATTCTCTGAAAGTCTTCTCCCCTTTATCCCCCTGCACCTACTGGGTCTAATTTCTTTCTCATGAGCACTTCAAAGTAGTGTTTCTCATGCAGCAGTTCAAATATGTAGGTCATTTCATTGTATCTGCCAATCCCAGTGAGAAGACGAACCTGTGGAAATAACAGTGTAAGTATGAAGCTCCAAGTAAGCCAAAAAATCCTCTCTCTCTCAGCAGTCAGCGCGGCGGTAGGGAGAAGGCTGCGTGAGGCCAGAGTGCGGTGCTAGCCGGTACAGCTACACGGCCCAGGGAGGTGCCTCAGGCAGGCTGATGTTCCCTTAGAGCCACCGAGGTTTTATCTTTAAACCAACCTACTGCCTCTTTTTTACTGTGAGGCGAAAGGACATAATTCTACCCAACAAAATTTGCAGTGAACCTTTTAGCAATGACACCGTTATACTGGGCATGTCTCAGACTCCAGGGGTCCTTTCAAGGCAGGACTTAAAGATGCATGACAGCCCAGTAATACAAATCATCACACTTCACCAGTAGCTCAATTACTTTGACGTTCCCATTCTGATTTACTACGCTGTTGCCACCTCACCATTCCACTCTCTCCACCTCTGTTCTTCCAGAGAAGCCTTCTCAGAGTTTCTGTGACATAAAAATCATCACTTGCGCACATCAGACCAAAGCCCCACTTTCAGCTTCTAGGGGCAGGCAGGACAAGACCAGTCAACCAGAGGTGGAAGACTGTACTCCATCCCATCACCCACCCACTCGCCCTGCACGAGCAAAGTTATTTGCCAACACGTACATGGAACCTTTCACACAGCATCTCGATAAAGACATATGGCATCAAAGACACATACCACAAGTCCGTACTCTTCATTAGGTGCCAAATGTTCATCTGTGAGAAGCCGTGCTGCTTGGAGGACTCTAGTGATTCCTTCCATGTGGCAAGTCAAACTAAAGCAATTATGGGCCACAATCAGCAATTCTGTAACTGAAGAACAGAAGAACTCGGGTATTTCAGTTAATAAGCTGAGGAAGTTCACGATTATGCCTTTCTCCAGAAGTGATGCCATCTCTGCAGAAGATACACAACCTTTCCAGTCACAAACAGCAGAACCGGATTAGAAAATTGAGCTATTATGGTTCTGTCCTATGCAATTTTAAGAAGTAACAGTTTCTGTAACAGTATGCATTCAGTCTGGCTTCTCAATCTGTGGGAAAGTCTGGGGTTTTTGGATCATTTTCTGAAATGTTATTCCACACACAAAACTTCCAGCCTCCCCCACCAAAAGCTGATTGACAAACGTATAATAATACATCGGCACTTCGCTGTTACCAGTCAGCTCTGCATTTGAAAAAGGAAGGCCACAAGTTTTGCATCTGGGTTTGAAAACTCATTCATAAATCCCATACACTAAATAAATGAGTTGCAACAGCACAACTTAGCATATTCCATTTTCTGCGGAAGGCCTGATCTGATACTGTAAAGCAATCATGACACAGTGGGGCCCCAGACCTTACTCTCAGCACCATGCAGTTCACTTCAGAAAAGCAGTAGCATTATATGAACTGGTACACAACATATTTAAAAACGCACATTTTTAAAAGAACACCATTAATGTCATAAACCTACACAACACATTTTGAAACAAACAAATGGTACCTCTACCTGCAAAAAGGTACTCTAGCAGAGACTCCATTCAAAGAGAGGTAGAGTCCTCTGGCACAATTTGGTAATTCCCAACATTTTTTCCTCAGAGTCTTTTCCTTACTTCAGTCAGCCATACATGAAAATACTAATATTCACCCTTATATTACTTAACCAGACAAAATAAGGGGTAAGTTAAGATCTGACAACAGGACAAATGTGTTAGGGACATAAAGATTACACGGAACATGGTATTTTTAATTACTTATTTTCTCACAAAGTTTTCCAAATTGCCAGTATTCTAGCCGGATTCCAATGGAACAGTTTCAACATTAACTTCAGCCATGCTTTTGCTTCTACAGAACGTGTTCTAGAAGATGCTCTTTCCTCACCACACTGGACAAAACAGCACTGGAAGTTCTGCCGGTATCATTATGAGACAACTCACACTAAAATCTCACCCTCACTCATTTTCCTCAGAGATGAACTGCCCGTAATAAATCTTCTTTTAAAAATAGTCTTATCAGTTTGGCACTGCTGGCTAGCAGAGGGAAAACAGTACCAAAGTACCTTGGCTACGTTTTATAAACTCAATGACAACATCACCATGGTATATAAAACTGCAAAGTGTAAAATGGACTTCGGTAACAAAAGATCTAGAAAGTTAATTTAACAAATGGATAAAGAAAGCAATTTCTAATTGCGATTAATATGAAGACAGTCACAATACCCTCCTGTAACATATAGCTACAAACGTTCAGGTAACTCACTGACTGCATTTCCCAGCTGTTAGCACAAAAAATATCTGTACTTTGTTTGGAAAGTAAAGTGATGCAACACTTAAGCAACGTGCTTATTTACTCGGCATATACTCAGATCTATTAATTTAATATCAAATTTGAGATCAGTGATAGATGCTTCCATCAGCATTGCTTTCATTCTTTGTGATGTGATTTTAAACCAAGTAATGCCGTGTTTAGTAATGCACTAGTTACATCAAGTATTATTTGGCATTTACTTACTGCACGACAGTTCCCCACGTGGTACAGAGGAAATTTTATCCAATAACTTCATGCCAACCAATGTATGATCCTGGCACAGCTTAGCAAGCTGTAGGAATGCCTGACTCTCAGCTGCAGGATTCAAAACCTGTTTCTGTCCTGTGTCCACATAGAGAGAGAGAGAGTTAAGTCACAAGTGCTAATTGTTCAGGAGAGATTACCTACGTTAATAGAAAAAAAAAAAACCAAACAAACCAGTATAACTTCATCCAGACTGACTTAGGACTTGGAACTACAATTCTAAAGACACTTTTGATCTTACTGCTTAAATTTAAGAATCAGATATTACTTCTTTGCCAGTTCAATCCAATGAAATCCTACTGAACAACCGTATTGCTACTGCAATTACACCTATAATTTCACAAAACCAGTAGGCTGCTGCTGCTGAAAAAAAGAACATTTTCCTCTTCCTTACACAACACAATTCTAACCCATTCCTTGCAGTGGCTCTGATTCATACTCTTCCATGAACCAGCTCAACTCATGAACTCAACAGAAAACTCTTCTCTTCTAGATTTGTTTTCTGCTGGGTTAGTAAGTTGACTCTCCCAAAGGAGGTGCACCAAATTATCTGGGCTAACCAAGTGAACTGGTACAAGGGGAGCAGCAAGAGTGAGGGGTAGCAGAGCGGAAGACAGCAGGAGCAGACGAGAGCACACCTGGACTCATAAATCTCCATCTGACGGCTCATTGTTTCTCATGGAACTTTGTTGTTAATGTTGTAGCAAAGCAGAAGTGACTCAAATAGAAAGAGTCCCCCAGATAAATTCCAGCTGTTTTCAGGAACATCCCTCATTTCACAAAGTAAAAAAAAAAAAAAAAGTAAAATCTTTTGGCCATGCTTTACACAAAGACATCAACATGAGTCTTTCCAAGTCAGATGATGTGGGGCTGCAAAGATCATGATTAAAAAACCCAAACAACTTTTTTTTTAAAAACCATTAAATTTACATCCATAAAAAATAAAACCTTAACTACTACAACACCACACTGGACACAAAAATAACTAAAAATAAATATTTGTATAAAACCTTACATACAAAGTTTAAAAACCTTATACAAGAGCTGCCCAAACATTACTGACTATAATTAGCACTCAAATATCTTGAGAGCAAGGACTGTTTTTCAGATATACAAATACCGCACTTAAGAAACCAAACCCACTAAAATACAAGATGAAGCTTCTTTACTACCTTTCCCTTCTGAAGATGCCAGTAATTCCTGCATGATTTCTTCAGCCACTAGCTCTGCCACTGTTTCAGGCTGGAGACCTTGCGTGGTGATGAATGCCTGAGCTTTCCTGCATCGGTCTGGCTGATGGGACGACAGAATTGCTCGAAGCACTTTTTCAGGGTCGTGGGCTGATATTTCACTGTAAGAGCAGTTCAGTTCCTAAGAAACACACATACACTTAGAAGATTCTACACAGCAAAAATTCCAGTCCAAAACATACATTGACCTGCAGTACATCTTCTTAATGATGAGCTGATGCAAGAGGGGAGTGCTGGAGAAGCAGACAAAACTCAGTTTCAAAAAATGCGAACATAATCTGTCCTTGTATCAGTTAACAGTGCCTTCACCTGTATATCTTCAGTATTAATGTTCTCCAGATCAGGATGGCAGGTAAGTACTTTGTATTTGAAGTTTAATACTCACAGACCTGTCACCATGGACAGGATGCTTTCCTGAACCAAATATAAACCTAAACACTTAAAATACCTAGAAGAAAGACAGGAATATTTCCTCCCAAACAAAGAATTGTGTTTTACTGCATAAGTTTCACTTATGAGGTTCCTTTTCCTCTTCTCTACATTCCACAAACTCTCAGTGAAAAAGACAGACTAGCTTTTACATTTGCTGCTTTTGGAAGAGGAGTTGGTGAGGCGCTGTAAATACTCTCCTGTAACATATCACAACTTTACACATTTACAAATTAATCAAAAAATGTACCTCATAAACCCAATGATCAACTCTTAATTCAAAAGTATGGACATACAGCTTCAGGCAAGAAGTATATGGACAGTATAAATCAGGGAACAAGCCAGTCATATGACCACTTCTTAGCAGCTCAAACCTGAAGTACTCACTCTGAATATTCGAGGCATGAAAAATTCTATAGGGAAATCTAAGAACCTCTGTGATAAAGACGATACTAATACTTTCAGCACACATGCTACTGTTTTTATTCAGAAAAAAACTAATGCTACATTCCAAAAATATGGACCAAATACCATGGAAAGGGGTTCTGTACCCCGAAAGAAGTGTTCGGCAGCACCCTCTGGAGAAGAAGCAGAAGTGGATTGCTGGCAGTCATGAAGGTCAAGGAGCAGAGAGGCAGCAAACAACAACCTGCTACTTCTATCACTGTCCAGGTCAAACCACTTGGAACTTATTAGCCACTCCTCTGGGTAAAGAGCTGACACTGTGTGGAGCCTGCAGAGCACTTCTGTGCTAAAACTTCTAAGGCAGCTGCTAACTCTGTCTGCTTCTGGGTCGGTTGATTATGAAGGCACTCCACAACAAAGGCCTAAAGCAAAGTGCTAGATGAACAACATATGCTTGAAAGGTTATAAAAAAGGCACATCAAAGAGACACAGGCTGAAATCTGGCTTAGTGGAGTCAGAGGTAGGGGCCCGGGTAGTCTGGGAGTTGAGTCATTTCAACACTTCATGCCTAGGAAGCATCTGGCCATTTTTTTCCACACAAAGGCTTGGTAATTTCACCCTCTGAAGCTTGTTTCAGGCACTTGAGTACTTTCACCACTCTTTGTCCTTTCCTCCACAAACTTCCACAGCACAGCTTGATACAAACCACTTGTTTCTTCAATCGTGTTACTAGACACATACCTTAGAAAGTTCATACAAACAGAGAACCTGTCTGCAGTAGTTTCTCCCATGGACGCATTCATCTATGAGAGCCTTCAGACTGGTAACAACTTGATCATCTAGAGGTGGAGCCACAATGTGTGTCCAGTCTTCTAAGCTTGATGCTGGAAACAAAACCACTATAAATTCCTTTCTCATAAAGACTGGTAACACCGACAAGCCTTATACTTGGAGCAAGACTCCAGAAATCTGTAGCAAATACATAATAGTTTCTCAGTCTTTGAAAACTGAACTCTTGAAACTTGTGATTTTTTTTAATTTTTTAAGTCTTAGGGTGCAAACAACGACAGAACACAAATGACCCAAAATATCCACAATAATATCTCAGATGTAAAATTCCTAAGCATAAGAGAGCAGAAGGGTTCAGCAGTCTTTCTGATGGCTTAGGCTTCATTTACTCTCTTCTATTTCTATTAAGTCTTATATATGTTAGTATTAGAAAGTACTGTTCCAGCTGACAGCTTTCTCATTCAGACTTCATAAATATGCACAGAGTACGTCACATATAAACATTATCAGCCTTAGCCTTGCTATTAATAAGAAACACTAAACTCTTTATAATATACAAAGAATTCGGAGATATATATTAATTAAAGCATTTCCTTGTTTCAGCTCCAGAAACACACTCAATATGTCCTAGAGTGTGTACTCCAAAAGCAGGAACATAGATGAAGTTCAGTGCTACTTTACCAGAACAGAATTGTGAACTATAAAAAATGGTTAACAGGCTCAAGAAACTGTATACAGAAACACCCTGCCTGAAGCACATACAAGCAGTGTATATTACAAGGCTTCATATTCCTTTCACTAGAGGATTTATGAACCAAGGAGATAACCCACTTTATCTTAGACCTTACTTCCTGCAGGAATTTGGGGGGAAATTAACAGTGTAACAAAAGAGGAAGAACCCAGTGGAACCCTAACAATGGTATTACTTGTCAAGGGGCTGAATTGGTTAGTGTTACTTACTGCTTGGGACTCTGCTTTGCTGAGATGCACTGCTTTCAGATGTCTTCTCTCTTGCTACAAGGAGAGTCTGAATATCTGTGTGTAATTTGTCTAGATCGGTCTCCCCTGAAGCCAGAGCTCTGCAATGCAATACCAGTGAAACATCTCTGTTGTAGAAATGGAAATACTGACAAACACGGCTGGCTTCATGCACATTTCCTTCATCAAGCAGGCATCCGATCAGAAACTTGAGTGATTCCTCCTCATTGTTAGTCAACGTCTGTTGAGACTCTCTGAATGCAAGACCCTCTAGTTGCAAGTACTTTGGCGCGTTCAGAGCAGGTAGCTTTGAAAACGAAAACTCCTTAGCTAAGTTATCAAAGGTAAGATCCCTGTTCACTACCACACGGGAGGAAAATCTCGACTTGCCTGACCCCTCATCTGTGGATAACATTTGTTGTGCAATGCGACAAATCCAGATCTGCTTCTCTATTTCTTCCAATTTGTGCAGTGACACCGAGTCATTCTTGGCTAGCCAATGGCCAGCTAGGGTAAGCAACAAATGTCTCTCCATAATGCTGTTTATCTTCTCACAAGCTAAAGATTCAAATACTGTGTTTGCCTGATCAAAAAAAAAATCAGATGCAGCTTTGCTGGAGATGGAATTTTTCATGAAGTTGTCATTACATTTTTTCGAGAATTCAGTTCTTGTCTGGTTTTGATGCCACTGTCCAATGTCTCTTAAACGATGTAGATCTCTTAGAACCTGCAAAATTCAGACAGGTTTTTAACAACTATCTTCCCAAAAAAGAAAAATCACTGGATGGCCAGCATACTGAAAAAATGAATTTAGATTAACTGTCTCAATATGCAACAAATCCATCTATTTTTCTCACCAAATAAAACTGATTGCATAGCAAGTAAAAACAGTAAGAGAAAAAGGAAAGCTATACTGCCCTTTTCAGGTCAGCATTTATAGCCAACTTGTTTGGTGTGTTTGCATCTAAAATAAAAAGTGAATTGAAGAAAAATTTGTGTTTCCGGAAGGCTGAGAAGTAACATTCTCAACACTGCCAGGAACAGCAGTATTAAGAGGTGAATATCATTATCTAACTATATTGTACCTCTTGCGTAACTACGTTGTCCACAGGCAATTCAGCTAGTGCTGCTACCTCCCGAGCCAGTGAGAACATTCCTTTCTCCTGTAGCTGCTCCAGAATTGATCTGCACTCACTCTGAAATGTCTCCATATTGTAACTGGTTAGGATGGAGCGATTAATTGATATGGAGGAATCCTTCAGGGTCTCACTGAGTGCACAGAGTTTCTTCATGTAAGGGCCTGTTTTAAAAGAGTACAAACAACTAAAGGCAGCTGGTTTTTAAATCTGAGGAAATTCTGCTACTTATTTCAGCATGCAACCCTGCCAGAGGAGTGCAGATTTTACACTTTAAAGCTTTCATGAGACTGAAAATAAGGCCTAAATCCACGACTAAAATACTGCTGCAGATAATCTGTGCACTCATCAACACTTGCACATAATCATTCTCCCAAACAGACTTACACAGAGTTACATTTTCACCACTGCAATTCATCATAAGGACCAAGTCTGGTTATATAAATTCTTATACAAAAAAAACCCAGTGTGAATACACTTAAAGTAAACATTTGCAGTCACTCCAAAAACGTTGTATGTGGTCTTTAGATTAAAGCAGTAATATCATCTAACAGAGGCAGAGGAAGCTGTATTTACCATTGAGTAGAAGATTATCTGCTGCAGCAAGCAGCTGTAAGAGCTTTCCTAATTCATATTCCGTTCTACATTGCTGCATCATCAATTCAAGAAGAAACAATGCTTGTGATTCCAACCATTGCACAGGTAATTCTGAAGGTGCTGGTTCATCTTCAGTTTTAAGCTGTGCAGATAAAGATTTTTAAGTGTTAGGGGTTTTTTTTGCAAAGATATTCTGCATTTTGGTGGGAATCGCACTGGAAATGGAAGGTGTACCGGATCTACCTCCTTCTTTAAGAAACACCGAACTGCCATTCCCAAGGGGGCACCGATCCATTACTGATGTATGTCTGACTTTGATCTGGAAGTAGTAAATTTTATGGGAGGTGACCACCAATTACTCCTGATAACCATGGAAGAGAGAAAAGATGCAAGAAGGATCAGAAATGGATAGATAAAATAAACTGCTGGATTATTAGCTCCTGTCATACTGCAGTATACTTTATAAGCATATCCACTATGTAAGCAGTGCACAGGGAAAGGAAATTGATCTAGTTATTCCATGACTTGGAATGCTAATTACCAAGATATTCAGGGAACTAGAAAATTGTGATGGAAAGGAAAGAACTGAAATAATTTGTGAAAACATCTGTATGTGACAAACAAGGAACACTGCATGAAAACACTTTGGTCCTCTTAAAACCAACTGCTAGATCACTGTTTTAATCGAACCGTGTAACTCAGTTCACTGACTCATTTCCAAAGAAAAGTCTACGCAACTACCAAAACTAAAGCAATATCACAGGCTTTTTCAGAAACTTTGAAACACACTCAAAAAAGTTGTCTTTCTTAAATAGATATTCCCTGTCAGTCACTGGTCTATCAGCTCAGTATTGACTTGCCCTGGTCAACAGAGAAGAGAGAATATCCCACGCTTACTCACCACAAATAATTTAATTTCCCAACAGTGGTTCTACTTGAGTCAATGCCAGCCTTCAAACTGTACACTGCTCACACAAGGAGGATGACACTGTATTTCAATCTGCCCATATCAATTTAAACCAAAATGACTTAGAAAAATGCACTGCGGGTTTTGAATTGTCAAAAACATTTTTCCATCAACTGCCAGCAATAAAAAGAACCTGCTGAAACCTACTGCTTCATAAATCAGCTCCTAGACCATTCTAAGCATACCCTTTTCATTATTTTCATATATGACATGAGATGCCTATCACATTCTAATAAGGGAAAATCTAGGCAATGACATTTAGAGAAAATGAATTTGCTTACTTTTGTGAGACTTTCCTGAAACTTGTCCAGTTTGGGTTTAGCCTCATTGTATTTTTTACAGTTCATACATAGTTCATACATCTCCAGTATATACAGTAAAGGGGAATCCTTTAAGACACAAAAATAGGTTATAATTCTTTCCTAAAAATACCTCAATAAATGTAGAATTTGTCTTCCTCAGTACCAGAACAATGAAGTTCTAATTTATTAAAACTGCATGCAAGGTTGATATATGATCTGCAAATCTGTAATAACTGGAAGAACTACCATTCAAAAATTTTCTTACTTGACTGGGATTTTCAGTGGATTACACCCAGGTTATCTAGGCCACAAATAGCAAGACAGAGGGGGAAATTTATAGGGCATCTCGTCTCCAAGATGATTTGAGATACACTCGAGTATACCACTAGAAAGACATGACCTTACCTTTAAAAAGAGCTGGAAGCCATTTAGAAGTGTTTTACTTTTTTGCTTTCTTAAAAAGACTTTCCAGATAACTGATAGGTCATGAAGATCCCATTCATGATTTTCTGCTGAGCTTTGAATATGGTTTGTAGCTTCACCTCTGGTAGTATCATCCACAGCAGTAATTATCCAAACACAGAGACAATGAATAATGTTTGCATCCTGTCAAATAACAAAAATGATTGTTTTATAATAACCAGAGACAAACATCACGTCATTATACATCACTTGGTGAAACGTGTCATACTATTCACAATTACTACAAAAACTGAGGAAAAAACGCGATGAATGCAACCTACGTATCTATCATTTAACATAATTATGCACAATCATCACTTTTTTATTATTTATTCCTCTAAAAAAGAAGTACCTTCATCAATACTCACTCGGAAACATGCTGCTAAAACACTCAGAATGGGAGCATGCTCTCTCAATCCTTCAGTCAAAAGGTAACATGAAGGGTTCGAGTTCCCCTGACATTGAAAAAGGATTTGAAAGAGACTATCTGCGTGTTTGCTGTTGAACACACTGGCAGCACTCTTTTCAGGACTCCCTGCATCAGGACACAAAAACGGTAACTTCTCCAACGCCAACATCAAGTGATCTTGTAAAATGGGAGTGAAATATTGAAGGATAGAAATGACCTACAAAAACAGAACACAAAGCATCTATACAGAGCGAGATCTAAAGAGAACGAGGGGGAAGAAGGACTGAACCATTAAATATGCAGAAAAGTCAAACTAAATATTCTTCAAATTTTATTTTTTTAGAACATTTTTTGGCAACCTAGAGAGGAAGAAGTGTTCTGTAGGTGTGAATTATTCTAATAAAATATTGAAGCTTATCTTTTCACAGGAGGCTAAAATGCCTCTTCGAGACACTAATTTTTGGCACATCTCATACTACTAATGGCATTATTGTGAAAAGTGTCTAGTTAGTTGCTGCTGTGTAATTGCATATTTTTCTTTTCAAGACAACAACAAAGAAATCCAAGCTAAAATCCTAGGCCTTCTACGTATCATTTTACCTGGAATTCTCCAGTTAGCTTCCTCACATTACTTTCCCAAATAGCTTTTAATTTTTACCTATTGGTAATATTTTATCAGTTTTTAAATTGCATTCAAAACAAAAAATGGAAGATTTAGATTCTCAAAAGCTTAAGTATCTTTACACAAAAATCGATGTAAGTTTTGAAAGGAAAGATGAGTGACTTTATTAAAACTTACATTGAACATATGGTAACTCTTCAATAAAGAACCCAGTAACTAAATGATTTTAAAAAACAAATTAAACTTACAAACAGTATGAGTATTTCAGAATTTTAATTAAATTTAAAATTAAGACTCTTCTTAGCAATTACTTTTGTGTCCAGTTCACTTCAAAGAGACCCTCAAATCAATCCTTTCTGAAAATTGTTTTCTCCACTATGGATTAATAACATCACATAAGATTTTTCAAACAAGGAATTTTTTTCCTGATCTCCTTTAGTAGTTGGCTTTCATGCTCTTAGAAGCATAATATATCTGCTGAACAGTCAGGTCCCTCTGGAGTCAATTTCCTTTGTCTTGTGTTAGCTTTTCACATACCAAGAGGCAGAGGAAAGTAGAAAAGTGGGGAAAGGGCGATCATAACCAGAGGATATTGAGCATCCTGAGACTTCTAAAGCCCTGGAAACTGTTGAGACTTCAATTTTATGTTGTCTCCACAATGTGATAGTCTCTTGTGAAAAGAATCTCTTTTTTCCTTCCTCCCCGCCCCCCCCCCCGAACATCACAGACAAAAAACATGCTTGATAAACTCTATCTTCATTTAAAATCATACACAAATAGCTTACCTCATCTGGCTGGTAGCTGTACAGCTGGGTTTGGACAATGAACTGCAGCCAGTCGTTGGATTTGGCACATTCCTTTAGGTAAGATGTACTCAGCCCGATATTATGGAGTTTACAGAACTGCATGACCAAAGACCACTGCCTTCTAGAGTCACTAGATGTCCTGCATGGAATTTAAACAGCTTCAGTTGTAATAAACTGGTATTTATAGCAGATGTTAACAATGTATACACTCATCAAGTGGCCTGTGATCCATTACCTGCAAATGGCAACACCAGCACTTCCACTGACTTCACTACGGATTAGGTCACAATCCACTGTGGGAGCTTCCATACTACGCCCTGGGGACATTCCCCCCGCCCAAGACAGGTACCTTGTCCTACCTGACAATGTAGGCTTGGAAAAGAAGCCAACAATCTTCACTTCCAAGTGTGCTGCAAGAACTCTGTGGAACAGCGACTCTCACATGCTGACTGCATTTCCTTGTTCTTGCCAATATACATCTATCACCTCTATTATTTGAAATACCAAAACTACATCCTAAATTCAAATATTGTTGTTCAGTTTATTGCATAAAACGCACATGGATCTCTCTAATATTATCTGAATACACAAATCATAAAATTCAGTTCTCAATCTCAATTTGCCAGCATAATCCTTTAAATCATATTTTACTCACTTCTTTATTCCTTGATGCTCAACTGCATCCCAAAAGGCTTCTTCTAAGGCGATAAGAACTTCTGCTGCTGCTTTTTCACCATCAGCCAATTTTGTTAACTTCTCAACTGTTTAAAGAACGTATTACTATTTCTGAGATGCTATTTGGGATTAGCATAAGGGTAGTATTTTCAAAAGTACCAGAATCAACAAGCAGAACAAATCCTACTAATGTAAATGTTTCAATAACTATGCCAAGTCTGGTACCAAAGTGGCTACATGATTTCTGAAAAACAATTCAACTTTCAAATTACATAACCTTTTTTTTTTTCTTTAAAAATAAGCTCTACCTACAGTTTTAAATAACATGTATGTTTCTAGAATGATCAGAAAAACATAAATAAATGCCAGTAGTTTCCTAGCTGGGACAAACAGACACCTGTGGACCTATAGTTAGAAATTCAACTTTCTAAAGTTATTCCTAGAATAAATTTAATTTTCTTACAGCTTTGAACATCTGATTTCACTGCAGCTGTAAGACAGTTTTCAAGTATGAAAGAGAAGAGAGAATTGGTAATGCCCCTTTGTTTAATCCTCTAGTTGTATTATTACAACACTAGGCTGAACCTTACTAAATATTACACTGAGCCTCAGGCAGCTGTTGGACAGTGTCTATTAGATGTTCCTGCAATTCTGGCTGCATGCCATATGACAGTCTTCCTGCTGTATTTGGTACGCCAGGTTCAAAATGCACCTTCAAAATTAGTAAGAATCAGGAATAAAAGAAGAGCAAAATTCTTAGCTCTTCAAACGACAAGATGCTTTTACTGCATTCCTGAGAAGTTAGGCACCATCTTTCAATCCATCTCTGCTTCTCTTCCCAATAAACACATAGTACCCTATTTTAGAATAAGCAAAAGACACCCTTACCTAAAGATTCTCTTATCTGATTGTGCTGAGATTCTTCATTTCTAGTTCTGTAACTGAAAATTGTGTTTGCAACTTTAATATCGACCCTGAGTTTGAGGCTGTCGAGACCGAGCAATTCTAGAAAACACACACAGGCTGCTCCTACCGAAGGTACACTGAAGAAAGAAAGAGCTAAAATACAGGCTTCATTTCCTGCTTGCTGAATCCTGAAACAAAAAGAACACCAGTTAACAGGTACGATTTTTAACCAATTTTCAAACACGAATACTCCCCATGTAAACAAGTACCTACAAGGTTTACTAAACTCACAGACCTTATTAGTGTGAAAGATACATACAAAAGTTTCATATTTATCAAAAACTGTAGGTATGAGAATAAAGCCTCACACATGACAAGCACGGAGTTTACAATTTAATAAACCCAAAGCAATGCATTTGATATTGTAATTAATAAAAACCACCTGTCAGCAGTTTTAGTGCAAAAAGTCCCATTGCAGAATTTACAATCCAAGCACTGCAGCATCAGGAACCTGAACTTGATTTGCGGTTTGTACTAAGCGAAAAAGGTACCCTAAAGTGTTCTACAGTGGCTGGTTCATGGGCTATCTGAAATTTTTCCACAGTAGTAACTGAAAAAAATGATGCACGCTTGACTGTCTTTTAAACTATTAAGTACTTCAGTCTACGTTAACGTATGTTTTCCTTTTTGCCCAAATCTTAGCTGTTTACACAAGAGAAACTGATTTCTGTAGAAATGATGAAAAGAAACAAATAGTGACTAATACACAAACAAGACATTCTAGAAACAAAGTGATTTGTTCTGATGTAACTCCTACTCATTTGGAATACACTTAACAGTAAATTTAATATATTCAAGCAAGATGTGTAATTTCACTGTATCTTTCTGAACACACAATTTTGAAGCTTCAGCCAGAAAATTTAATTCCTTCAATCTCCAGTACATTATTTGTCTTATTAATTTAACTAAACAAGTGTCATCCTTAGGAAATGTCAAAGAAAAGGGGCATCTTTTTTCTACACAGTGATGTAGAGGCTCAGGTCCCTAGAAGAAAAGCCCACCCATGTTTGGTATGACTGGAACATTTTTCATTCCTTGCTTTCATTGTGCAGATTTTATTTAGGTAATTCAAAATAAAGCTCACCTTGTTTTAGGTGATATTTGATTTCTATCCTACTTGATGCTAGACTGAACAGACTCCTAGGACACCTAATATTTAAAGTGATCCAATGGACACCACTTGTTGGCTATTGGGGGGGATTAGTTACTCCGTGTGCTAGATTGTAACTTCAAAAGAACTATCCAACTGTCATTTTTGAGAAGACTTACAACTGTTTGGGGGATTTGCTCTTTACTAACTGCTGGACCAAAAATGTACCAAAAGCAAATGATGGACGTCCATGGTGCAAATAGTACAAAAAATCCAGTCGTTCCATTATAGCGTATTTGTTCACCAGTTCAGGGGATGAAAAATGAGGAAAGTCACTTGATGCATCTAGAAAGAATATCATCATTATGAGCTGATGAACAGTTGAATTAAACATAGAAAATGGCTTTCAGCTAGAAAACATGAGATGACAACCAAATACCTCTCTCCTCTTGTTCTAATTCAGACCTCAGCATACCCAAACCCCACTGAAATTCCAATTCTCATTGTAAAATCAGAACTCCAGATCACTTCTTCGGCCCTCAACTTCCTTTTAAAAGACAATACTGCTCTTCTATCTCATAACACATTTAGAAAAAATTCTGTCTATGAAGAGCTTAATGGAAAAAGGTAACCTATCTAGAATTTAATTTCAAAACAAAATTTTAGTAAATTACACTATTTTTTTTGTAAAAGAAATGGCCTTTTGAATAAGTTTATCTGCCAAATCATTCCAGTGGAAGGTATTTTATCCTAGGTGCTCAGACTAGAAAACCATATAAAACTTGAAAAGTAACATACCTGATACGGCAAGAGTATTTGTTGACTGCCAGCCAAATAGTTTAGTGGGATCAAAGGGCACTAATGACTGAAAGATTAGAAACAAAATAAATTGCAACAGCTTAAGATTTTCACATCAGAACAGACTATAGAATATTTTAGGGAGCTGTAGTAGCAGACAATCAGGAATGGCCTGTCCTGCTATCAAGCAGTGATGTATCTTGTGCAGTTCTCTCTCAAAGGTACATACTTATCTACTCCGTAGGATCAGAACACAAACAAGCGCAAGGAAAGGCTTAGACTGTGGGCTAAGGAAATAGGGAAAGAACACGCTTAACTGTTTGCTAAACTGTGATCTTAGCAAAGTTAACGCTTTCCTAATAATAAATAATTCGTTGCATTTCTTCCAACTTTCCATTTATCTCACACCACAGATCTGAAGTAAAAGGCATTTGCCCAGAAATGTGTCATGACATTCCCTGAGACACTATCCTTTAATTCTAAATATCAGTTTCCCTTAGACAACTAAAAACATTTTGATTTTTGTAATACTAAACAATCTGCCCACTGGACACTGCAAGAATATCACTCCTCTGACATTCCAGGACTGCTGAAGTTAAACACCGCAGGTATCTTTACATGTCTGGGGGGAGCAGGGGGAAGCCAGACTCACAGTATTTAGATACCATTTTAACCAACCGTTCATAACGAAGGTATAAACTTTAGCTCCAAATTAAGGATTCCAAGGAAACAACATATGGTCCCCACCCTCCAGGCTTTAGCTGAAAACAAGCTTCTCTTAGTTTACTTTTGTTCTGCCAAAAAGCACTACTGAGAAGCATTTCATGTACCTGAACAAGATGGTAAAGAGAGATGTCAGGTGGCAAAATTCCATGAGAAGTACACGGGGGAAAGAGAGCAGCTTTGAGTTTGGGGTAAGGAGTCAATGCCATTTTTAAGAGCTGTGGATCAACTTTCTTTAGAGGTTTATCCGTATCTTCATTCTGAAGAACCTACATTGCAAGGAAGCAAAATTATTTCATTAGGAAGAAGAAACTGCATTAAGATACCAATAAAACAATCTTTGAATGCGCCAACCAAACTACCCTCATGGGAACCTGACAAAGTGACAACGCAGAACGTATAATTTTTTCCTGTAAAATCCTTTTAAGTTATATTACACATATCTTCAACAGTACCTCGTTTTAGGTTACTGTGCTATGTATCAAAAAGCTATCAGTATTAATAAATTCTGTTCCAACGTGGTTTACCGAGCGTTTTTCTTTTAAAAGTATAATTGTTTATAACATGCTTTCTGATCTCTATAGCACAATACAACTGGTTAACACAGTGTAACCAGTAAGCTGAAGTTTTTGATGTGTCCAGATTTTCAGGCTTTAAAAACAAAAATATGGAAGCTGAATAACACCCGTACAGAGCCAAGCAGAATAGCAGTCCAGTTACCCATTCCTTCATTTACTTAAAAACTATAAATGAATAGAAAGGGGGATGGTTGTCTAACAAATACAGGCACACCATTTTGAAAGTTTCTTGAAAATATTTTTCCAAACTAGAACTATTTGAGGAACACAAGTGCCTATAAACACTTTCAGCTGTAACTGTTATGAAGGAGTTAAACACTCCAACTCACAGCCACTGTGCCTTGCTATTTCTAAACCATGTAACCTTGAACTGCTCCACTCGCTTCATTTAGTCAAGGGACACTGAAACAGGGAACACTGAAAACAGATTTTTATATGCAAAGAAATTATACGATGGCACTAGTATATTTATTTTTATTAATGTATTCCTTTGAGTTTTCAACACCATGTGAGAATTTCTCCAAAAGCTTATCAATAATTTGTTGCACACAGTACCTGATCAATACCTCCAGGTGCATACATTGTAGTAGCAAGTGCTAATAGTGTACGTCCTTCCAGCAGCATGCTACTCACGCTGGCTTGATTACTAGGAATCAAGATCTGAGCATTTGCTAGACTAGCCTGAAAGATCAGCTTTGGATCTTAAAAGAAAAAAAGTGAGATTTAATTTAATGCAAAACCAATATTAAATCATTAAATCATGCATTAAAACTGTACTATGACTACGAAAAATGCTGAATTTTCTATTTTTTATATTAATATTGATTTTTCTAAATTTACTTATAAATACAGATAAATTCTACTGATTTTCAATGACAATAACAAAAAAAGCAAACACACAATCCAAGGTGCAGAGAAGTCAAAATGCACCATATGAACTAGAGGAAGCTTTAATTTTAATAGTATATGCATTTTCTTATGAATTCTCCTTTTGTTCAACCTGTTAGGAATATAATCAAATTGGAGTTAATGATGATCACACACAAAATAATTCTCACATATGTATAGCCTCCAAATCTTTATGTACAGTTTAAGTAGGAATTATAATCCACATTTTAGAGATGAGGAACTGATGCACATGCAAATAATTCAGCATGGTCAAAAAAAAGTTTGCAGCAGAGCAGAGAATTAAACCCAGCTGTGCCAAATACTCAGCTAGCAGCATAAATATCGGACCACCTCTTGAGCGAGGCCAGACTCCTACCTCGTGGATTACTGGCAACCCCTCGACACTGCACAAGAAATTCAAACCAGGGATGCGCTTCATGCAATTCCTTGTTATCCAAAATAGAGCAATTTGAAGGAGTTAAACTGGAAATAAGACGAGTAGCAGCACCGTGAAAATACAGTATTTGTAACCATCCTCTGCCCCAATATAACACTGCATTAAAAATTAAGAGCATCTGACTTGGTGTTACAGTAACTTATTTCATCCATTCTTATGAAAGAGTCAAATCACATCACCCTTCTCCACAAGATGTACAGGTTTAGTTGATATGGCATCTCTGACAGTTCCCTCCTTTAAGATTATGTTTCTGTGCTTGCTTGCTTCCACAAATCAAAGCAATAGTTTCCAGACCTGACAACCCCAAACACTTTCCAAAGAAGGGACTTGACTCACAAATACCACTCTGCATAGTCTACGTATTTTATGCAAACTAAAATTGATTATACAAATTAAAAAAAAAAAAAACACACACAAAAAATTGTTGGCTTTTTTCTGGTCCACTTCTACCTTCTTAATAATTACAGTTAGATTGCAGTTACAGCTAAGAAATTTTAATTGCAAAGTATTCATTAAGTGGGAGGTCTTCATATAGTTCCAATACCTAATACTGCTTTCTCCTTCAAATCCCAACTAATCCAAATTTAGATGGAAAGCAGCAACTTCTTTATTTCTGAACGTATCAAGAATGAACTTGTGCTTAAGTAAGAGAGTTTCTGAAGAACAAGTTGCCTTGGCTCATTTAAGGTTGTATTGCTTATAACATTATCCTAATTACAACTGTAATTTTTTTCCTTGATGACTGACACACAAGTTAATATTGACAAGACAACCTGAAGAAAGCTTCAAAATACAGCATGAAACCTAACACGCTGCCCCACAGATTTTCATTAAATGACACCGTTGTGACCCAAGTAGTCTTTCTTGCCAAACAGGAAGGGTCGAGGAAAACTCTTACTGCCAGCTATTAAAATTGTGTTTCATTATTTACATCTGCATGAGATTTGAGGGATGAAAAGCACTCATACCTGTAATAGTCTAAGTAAGTGTATAATAGATACTGCAAATTACGTTCTAAACAGTGAAGGACAAAACGAGCATGGAAGTCCAAACCACTTGCAGCATTGTATTTTGGAACAGGGTGAGGATTTTGCAGTACTCCCCCAAGGTAAGACAGTCTCTGGAGCAGAAGTTCAAAATCTTCCAACTCAGAACAGACAAAAATTCCATTTCTATCAGAAAAAAGAAAAAGCATACGCACTGATTAGACAGTTACCTCTTTAACAACTTCTGAAGGGTGTTTTGAGTTCACAATTACAAAGCAGAATTTCCTTCTAGGGAATTATTTCACTACTGAGGCAAATTCAACATGCCAAAATACGTGTGATAGTGCTCAAGCAATATCATAGTTACTACAGTTCACTGCAGAGAATGGGGCGTGAGGAGTGAAACGCTATGTGTTTAGAATTTTCTCCCTTGCATTAAAATGGGCATCAGGAATATAATCACAACGAAAGACAGAAGGGCTGATAAGAGGATTTCGCTTGCTCTCGTGTTTCCTACTGTTTTCACATAATGGGAAATGCAAGTACAACACTAAAATTAAATTTATTAATGGAGTTGTGCTGTTTCAAAAAAGGGCACTAAATACAATATAAAAATTAATACATATCAAAGATGTTATTAGCAAGTACTTCTATAACTACCTGATTTTGCCTTCACATAAGATAGAAAGTTAGCATAATGCATTAAGGGCACATACCTAGCCAGCTTGTTTAATATATCATTTCTCATATAGCTACTACATAACATGTTCCGGTCAATAATGTCTGGAGTAAGACGGGGCCAGTTAGCTTGTCCACACAAAGTTTGGCTGAGCTCAGATTCTTCAATCCATGAACAAATATTAAGCCAATCATGCTGGGCTGTCAAGTGCATCCAAAGAACCTCGGGATTACATGTCTTGAGTTCTGTGTTTCAAAAAGGCAAACTGATGAAACCAGCACAAACTAACACTACTTAGGGAAATACTGACATTTCTTTATACATGTACATATTCTTAATGAACAGCTGCAAATATGATGTTGAGATAAAGTCTACTGTTACAGCTTGTTAGAGCTTTATGTTGGAAAAGCTAAATGTAATACTACAGTGTAATAAGCTTTACAGAACGTAGCAGAATGTGACATTTACAAGTGGTCATGCATTAGACAAGTCCCTTTCAGATAGTTCCAAATTTCTCTCTACAGGAAAAATACAGATTCTTGCCAGAACAGAACAGCGTGAAAACACATTGTTCACCCATTCTCATTGACAAAAAATAAATGACCTACTGTGGTAGCACACAACTTTGGTTATATCAGTGCCACTCCTACACAATTGCAATATACTATATCAGACTTTTAATTCACAATTTCTTTTAAGTCCTTAGTAGCAGAATACTTGCCTTGGTGTGGTTTTCTGGGGAGAAGAATCATTTCCTGAATAAGCTCATCCCACCACTGAGCCCAGTTAAACATCATTCTGACTCTCCTGTTGTGAACCCGATGTCTATCACAATTCAACAACGAGTCTAGAACAGCTTTATGTCTGGAAAAGTCTTGTTCCTTTCTCCAGTTCTTGAAACTGCAATGAAGTATTGCATTAGGATGTTTTCTAGTACTCTTTTAAAAAACAGTCCATGATCCAACAAATAGGAGATGATGAAAGGGTCAACAAATTTTGCTAGTCCATTTTGAAGACAGTTCTGGAAGTGGTAGAGGGACTTATTTCAGCTAAAAGTTTGACAGTGCACATGAGAGCAATGAGCAAAGAATTACCTCATTTTTCCAAAACTGACATAGCAAATGATACGTATTGTAACATTTTTATAATTATTTAACTGTAAAATGATTTTTCTAGGTTATTTAGTTTGCTATATTATGGATATCATGTATCAAAAATAGAGCAAACATTCCATCTGAACATGTTCCATTGGATTAATAATTCCAATAATATCATTTGTTATTAAAAATACTTCATTTACGGTGATGATGACATGAACAGAAGACCTCTGTTACACTGACGACAGTACGTCACGACTTAGTCTGGAAAGACCATGACAGCAATTGTTACATTAATGAGAAAAGGGATCAGTTCTCACACTGACCCTTATTTCTGCAAATGAAGACCAGTGTGAAATTAATTAAATTACAGAAGACTGTTAGCGCAGTAAGTCATATAGAATGTAGAAGCCAGCATATTTTAAATCCTATTAGCATTATTAATTAATAATTAAAACTGATAACCCACATTACCTGGAAAGAGATTGAACCTCTTTATTTTCTTGGAAGGATTCCGAGTAAAAGCTTTCAACCTGATGCACAAAGTCTATCATTTTCTTCTCTTTTTCAGAAAAATAATTTTCTTCTTGTAAAACTTTCACCTTTAATTCAAATTAAAGTATTACCTCCAATTACAATTTTTATCTACTTATAATGTATTAAAATTGTAAATGATCCTGCAAGTGTAAAGAGTTAACAAACTGTAGGAAAAAATGCTGAAAGCATTTAGTTCAATACACTTCAATAACAAGAGGGCCAGGACTTCATACTGTGTGCAAGCAGATGAGAACTAGATTAGAGCCCGAACAAAGAAATGAAATTTTAACCAATTTTTACTCTAACTGCAAATACAAAAGAACACAGGCATGTCAATGACATGTTTCAGCAACTACATTGCAAGGATGCAGGGACAAAACCTGTTTGTTCCCGTTCTGAAAGTGCATTCAATACAATGCTTTCTCTCAGCATAAATACACACCAGACTTCAGACCTGAGAACATCAGCTAGACAAAAAAAGCCTTTTCTACACTTACCAACAAATCTCGTACATGTTTATCAACTGTGTAGAAACATATCTTATGCAATTCCTCCTTCACATCAAAGCCCTAACAAAAAAGAAGATACTCATTGTATGCAAACTGTACAAATGCAGCTGTACACAGACAGAATAAACGCACCTGCTTTCTTTCCAAAGTGCACACCCTTTCACAAGCATGCCTGTGATATTCACTTCACCAGTTACTAAAGATGTTATAATAACCCAGTGATCTGTGTGATGTCTCCAGCATGTCTGGATATAAGATGTGTACCCTTTAATATCTGACTTGCCAGAATCACCTTTACACTTTGCTGATCATGACATCAGTCAATACACATTCATAAATAGGTGCCCCCAGCATTCTGAAGGCATTAGTGATCAGCAGTTCTTTAAAACAAGTTAATTTTCACTGTAATACATGTATGTGGTAGAACCAATACATCCGTAAGACACCTAAACGCTCCCCATACTCTTGGCATTAATTTATTTTGTTAGTCATAAAGAAGCGTTAAGAATTATCAGCATGCTTGCATGCACCTCTCACCATATTTCTTAAAAGTTCTGAGGCCTCTCTGGTATTGTCCTTCAGAAGACGGTCATAGACCAGATTCAAACCTGTCTGAATAAATTCTTGAAGACTTTGAGCAGGATGCTGATGCATCCGAAAGAAGGTCTGGGCTTCTGGCATTTTGTTGCTTAAGATGGCCTCAGCAATTACTTCCTAAAAGGGGAAAAAAAAACCAGAACAAACTGATCTCATTAATTTTCAGTGTTACTATCTTTATAATCCCCATATTGATTTTTCTCCCCAACAGTTTAAAGACATTTCTATATTAATAATTTCCTTAAATATATTTAATAAGAATAGTAAAAAATTAATTACTCATTTTTACCTCTGGTGTCAGTTTGTCCCACGTGTGGCTTTCTTCTAATGCAGGCAGGTCTTCATCAACATCACTTCCTGTATGTACCGTATTTATTTGTGGTCGAGGATATTTTCTCAGAAATTTTCTAAGTTTAATAATGTAATCAGTTAAAATATCTGCACCCTTCTGCAGGAATTCATCAGGTTCTGTCAAGAGCATCCAAGATATCAGTTAAACAGAAATGAACAATACAGCATTTTTAATGCTTATCACTGTTGAAGGCATTCTCCTGACTAATAAACAGAACACACCTCAGAGGAAAGAGCACATCAGCTCTGTACTGCAATTTGACCTGTACAGGTACTGATACTGTCCACCACTGTCAGCATACTGCCACAATCCTACCAGCGCTTCAGAGAGGTCCCTCCGTCCTCATTGATGTGTTTTCCCCTTCAGGGACAAGTAAATGAGAACTGAGATTTTTTTATTAATCCAACCAATTATTACCCAGATAAGTTCCATTTAAAATGCAGGGACTTTTAAACGTAACATTCAGGTAGTAAGAAACAAAGACTAAAAATCACGTACAAAAAATGATTAAGAATAAGTTAATGGTCTGCACCTTTTACCACCCAAAGAAATCAGTTCTGCTTTAAAGTGTATAGCCTTGGTCCACAGACTAAAAAGCATCATTGAGACAGCAATTCAGACCCAAGCAGCAGGACAGCACACTGTACACTGGGACATGTCACCCCACTCTCCATAGTTTTCTCTAGCAAAACAAAATTGTCCTCTGGAATTCTGTCATTTTAATACTTCACTAGTATACCAGCTGTTACTCTATTCTTGTACCTTTTAGGCTGTAGTTCAAAGAGCAACGTTTCAGCAACTGTACCAGCGTAAGCAGTCATGCACTCCCCCCATCCAGTCTACAACCCCCATCAGACGCTGCTTCTTGCTTCTGTGCCACCCCTTGGGTTATACTGGGACGTGTGACTGTGTTGCCACACAGTAAATCGGACTGGGAAGTGCTCCAGATAAAAAATAACCTGCTAGGCTATTTTTTCAGCTGTATCTGTTTCTTAAACTAGTCTATTCCATTCCACAGCCACATAAATATTTGTGCCAGAATATTTCAAGCAGCAGCAGCATTGAAAAAAGAATGAGCAGCTGAGGGCTAAACTCAAGGCATTTAAGTGCACTACCATCAAGTATCCAGCAACAGCCTGAAAGTCCCATTCTGCCATTCTTAATGCATCCCAAAATGAATCTGTTGACAGGATTCTGTCTGATCTGACAGCCTGATCATATAGTTGTTTTGCCTAACACAGACACTGTATTCAGATTAATTTCTCATGTTTCCCCTTAAATAATACCTTTCATTCACTTAACTAGAACTTTTTTTTTGTTAATTCTAGGCAAATTTAGGCTTTTAATTAAAAAAAATCAGTTGTTCTTACTTACCTAAACAATGACACATTACATTACTACGTATGATGAAAATGAGTAATCTTACCCTCTGTGTGCACAAAAATTTCTTCAAGTTGCTTGGTAAGGAAAGTCAATGTGAGGTTTAGCAGCTGCTCAGAAAAGTGTTTACTGTGAGGCTCCATATCATTTTCTTTGATTGCTGAGCAAAGCAAGTTTAAAGCTGGCCTCAGCTCTTCCAAATCTGCAATATTTACGTAAAAAGTTAAAACGTATGAACGCTACCACATGACTGATCACATAAATTTAAAATTTAAGCTAGAAGTCATAGAGGCACACTACAAAAATCTTCTAAAATGTATCAAATAATATATGTAACATGCTTCGCCTTCACATCAAGATGCTTATAATACTTATGCCAGCATCAGAACACAACAAAAAACCCCACACATCACGCACCATTTCTCTCTTATTTTCCAGAAGCAGAGAAGTTGCAATACAGCATCATCCAAACACGCAAAAGCACAGGCAATTCAATCTGTTTTTACAAATCCACAGCCATAAATAGAAAGGCAACTAAATTTAAACCTCTGCATAGCTGAAAGTATTTTACTTACTTTTTAGGTAAGACTGGGATGCACTATCAGTAGACTGTTCAGGTCCAGAGCAGGGTGCAGACAGATTGAAAAGACTTTCTTTGCTTTTTAAAAATAAGTCTACTGTGTCTAGTTGACGATTTTCCAAACCTGCCTAGACAAATATGCAGTAGAACAATTATGCATGTATTCTAAATATGTATTGTACGCTTACTGCTAGTACTTTTACTTCATACTGAGTGACAAAGTATACATGCAGAAAAAAAGAAGACATTTAAACTATGCATGCAACACCTGTAGCCTGAAATAACAAGATGACCTGTTCAGTACTTGCCATGATCCTTTAATGGGCTTTGCAGAAACCTTGTCCCGTATCTTCAGAGGTAAAATGTTAATTCAGCAATTTATTATAGTTTGATTTGGGATATGAAACAAGTACTGTGAGAATGAGGACTTTGAATAAGCTTACAGAAACTGAAAATTGCTGTGACCGTCCCCCCTATCAATTCACTTTCCACCACATCCTTCAAATAAAACCAGAAGAATCCCACCAAATGTCTTCATCTAAGCTCTCTCCCTCCAAACATGACTGAAAACACAGACTGACAGTGTACTGAATGATGGTGCAGACAGACTGTTGCAGAGTCCCAGACTTCTGGAACAATATTTTTTTTAAACAAGGATCTCTCATCTAAAAGTAGAACTCGAGCACTGTAGAACTGCAGAGACACAAGGAGATTTTTTTTTGGTCTGGTACATTAAAAATATTTTATCACCTATTGTTAAGGGGTACCAAGCAACATTTGATAGCTTTAGGTTCTCCTCTTGGCTTTATAAGAATGGCATGATAAAAACAAAAAGCTTGTTCCAAGGATTTCTTTTAATATTGGACACTTTGCAAGAGGACAAAATCTGCTGCAGAAATTGGCAAAAATGCTTTTGGGTCCAATTAAGAGGGATTTTTGAGCACTGCTTGATTTAAAAAAAATTTTTTTTTTAAATGTGCATTAACTTTGTTGCTGTGTTTCTTCTTTGGGGTTACTTGTCTGGGTTACTCGGGGTTTTTTATTATTTATTTAATAACTAAACCACTACTTTTTGCCCCTAAGTTACTGAGGCTTACTTTGTGCCTAAAAATCACCATTAACATTGCTAAACTGCATTCATTACTTTAAAGAAGTGTTTTTGTTATCTGTAAGACATGAAACAGATTTCTTTACCTCTAGTGCATGTATCGGAATTGAACATCGCTCCCATCCATTGAGATGACAAACAGAATCTACAACTCCAGCGCTGCCATAGATCATCAATCTATTCAAAAACTCTTCTTGAGTTAAACCAAACAGAACTAAGGAGAGACCATGCTCTAAATAAAAGAATCAAGCCATAATTAGAAATATATAAGCAAGTTGTGACACAGCAACATTTCTATCTACTGCCTCTCTTCCAAAATAATGACACAAAGCTGCAGTGGCTCTATTTGGATTCCACCTCAGCAAGAACGCATTAGAAATTAGTCAAGAGCAGCCAGGCAGACAGGAAAGAAGAACATCACCACAAAAAAATGTAAAAATAAAGCTTTTATCAGAAGCCCTACATGATAACAATTATACAAAAAACCCCTCACCTGTCAGAAGTAGACATAATGGCACCTCTTCACTGCAATCCACATAAACACTATTTTTGTCAAAGTGGTAATATGTCACATCTTGCGACTCAAAATCCCAGAGAGCAAGAGTCAATTCTTTGTCATTTGTTAATACTACAAACAGGGCTTTAACTCCAGTTACCAATTTACACTCCAGTTTCACCACTTCTTGTGGTGCTTCTATGGGGATTTGTTTCCATTGCTGTCTTGCATCGCTGAGGTTTGTACCATCGCTTTGTAATGGTTTGGAAGGGGCCCACGTAACAGCCCGTGGAATAAAAGCCACCATCTTCTCAGAATTTTCATAGATTTCAGGATCATGATTTTCAAGATGGGTAAAAAATTGATACCAAGGTAAATTCAAGTCATTCACCAAACCTGAAGAAGTTGGTCGTCTTCTCCTTACTCTGTCACATAGGGAGGATAAGTGTGCCTTCCAGGACCTGGGGGAAGAAAGAAGTTACCTATAACACCAGGTATTACTCTAAGAACAATGCAGATAAATAAATTTCTAAAGTTTCTTCAGTTAAATAATATGCATTTTAACCTTATAGATTCCATCCAGCATATTGCATTTTAACCTTAACAAGCAGAAAACTGTTTATTTCTAGTTAAATACTGTTTGCAGCCAAGTTGAATGATCATAGCTGCATTAGCTGACAACATCATGAAGCTGAGCATTTAATTCCAGAACTGAGTATTTATTACATTTACATCAAGTTAAAATTAACATATTTTATTAGTATTAATACCTCTAATACTAATTGTCACAACACGGTTAAAATGTTTTACATGAACACAAAATACATTGAAGTCCACGTGCACTCATCTGTGCTAAACACACAACAAACTGTAAAGTACTTGGAATACAAAAATCTGTCACTACTGGTTCAAACTAAAGGTAACATCCTAAACAGTAACTACTATTTGGAAGCTGTTTGATGACATATGTAAAGTTGTCTCGGCCCATTTCCTAACATCGTCCTAACATTCAAAAGATTTAAAGCAGAATGAGCTGATTCTACTTGCCACAACTAAAATTAAAAAAAAAATCATCAGTTTATTTAATCAATGATCTAAAGGAGGTAAAAACCAGCCTGTTTTAGAAAGTATTTTCATTATGTACCTGTCTGTCCGGAAAGGCAATGACAAAAGCTCCATGCTATAGTCAGAACTAGCAAGGTCATCCTCATCAAGTCCTTCAGGAGGCTTCACCGGAAGATTTTCAGAATCCCTCTTACAGAGCAAATGCCCAGGGAACTGTCTGTAAAGACATAAAGTATTAAATCTCACCTCCTTCAGATGATTTACAATTTTTTTTCCCTTCATGTTTAACTCCTCCAGGAGCTATCAGCGAAGCAGTTTTCTCTCAGATTAATAGCCTTCACGTATACATATCCAGGTAAGCCATCAAAACCCGATGCTATTTCCTCTGAGGTGGACAACACCTCTAAATTACAACCTAGTCCTAATTTATCAAGCAAAACCAGTAAAGCTGTATCAGAGTAGTCTAACAATCTTATACCCTGTAGTATTTCTAAAAGGTGCTACCAACCACCACTGGCACTAATTGACAGCACATATCCTAATCTTCCTAGAAAAACTGTAAGGTCCAATACAAAGTTTTTCTATTTGTTAAAGTGACAAAGCATAAATTGGAGCAAATAATAATGGGCAATCTTTAAACATGTACGAAATTTCCGCTCTACCACAGAGCCAGAAATCAAAATAAAAAGCTGACAGCATCTCAGCTACTACAGGACAAAGATTAGGTACTTTTTAAACTTAGTTGTACTCAAAACTTTCACTTAGGAATTCTGCTGCAAACATACCTGAAGTACATGTTTAGATCCACCGAGATGGCACAGTTGGAAGAGCTGATGATCACAGCAACACTGAGATCATGCGACACTTTCACCGCAGTGAGTGGCGATGTGACGGCTGGACTCCCGTCCTCATCCCGCACGTCTCCCTGGCAGAGCGCTACATTGACGTTTGCTAGTTTTGCACCATCAAAAGAGTCAAATACGTCTTTAAACAGCATCAAAGAAAACACCAGGCCTCAGATTGTCCAACAAACATGAAATTACACAGAAAGGGAAGACAGTGAATTTCTGTTAACTTTGTGGTCCAAGCCAATCTCTGCCCAGCAAAACATTTAGAACTGTTTGTTTTACAAGAGCATTCTAAGCTCAGCTAGAATCAGAAGTGAACTGTGCCAGGTGCTCTACAAACATGCAACCTGTGCCATCTCAAAAGAGTTAACATACTTAGAAGTGAGCTGGGACAAATACATATTGGCAGGTATAGAATGAGGAGGAAAAAGTAACCTGACTTTATTGTATTTTTTTATGTGTGTGTCAGAAAAAATTCACAAAGAATAGGTTCAAGTTGAGCACCTTGTGGAACAGTCTACCAGGTTTGAGCTCCTGTTTTTTAGAACACAGAAGACAGCTATCTGGTTTCCAAGCTGTGATTCCTCGCATATCTGTAGATAGTTTCTAAAGGATCTAATTAAGAAAAGAAAGGCTAGTGACAGTAGATTTAAGCCTGTTATACACAGATCTATATATCAAAAATGCTGAAAATGATCACTCTAGTGTGAAACAGATTTCCAGGGGCATGTTCAGAAATAACATTTGATACACGACTATGGCATTTTTTACTACATTAACTAGCACTTGCTACACAACCCCTGTATTGAAAGCATCTTCAAAACAGACATTTGAATTCCTTTCAAGAAATTTCTGCTTAACCCTGACAGAAAAGAAAAACAACTTTGATCTTCCAAATCATTTACACTGAGAGCTAGTCTCTACTGCAAAGGATACAAATCCAGCCAGAACTATCTAACAGAAACAGGATCCCCCTGCAGAACTGTGTATCTGTTATCCTTTCCAAAATGTGCGGAGGCAAATCAAGGGTAAAGCAGTCACATGTCTCTGTGGGTGAGTCTTTTCCAGGAAAGGTAAGATGCACAACAATAAACTTATTGAGCAGTAGTACACATTTGTTGTTTTCAAAAGACAGTATCCTCAAAGAGAAAATGGCAGACAGACCTGTAAATTTAAAGATATTTTAGGATTATAGCAATCTGGTACTTTTGATTTGTAAAGATATCTCAAGAAAATTACAGCTCAGATTCATTGCCTCTGCTACCATCTTAACAAAAGCTGGGATGGGGAGGGACATGTCTTGTTTTGTTTTAAATCTCACTTTCTATGTCAGGAACACTAACTTTAGAACAGTTTTCTAAAACAGTGCAGGCTTCTTAAATGGCCAATACTATGAAGAACACAAAAAATCATCACAAAAAATTACTTCTGTCAGCACTGAAAATAAAAACTAGTCTTTAGAAATGAAAACACTTTAGCAAGGGGGACTGTTTAAGAAAAAGGTCTAGGTCCTGCAAAGACTGTGCATTCTAACTGTACACTGTTTGCTAAGCATAGAACATAAGGTTAAATACATAATTAGTCCTTGCAGGATTAGTGAGGAGCCCCATCTCTGTTTTCTTTCTATCAGTTCCAATATTAAAGGGAAAATTTGGGATAGCAGGGTTGCACAAGCATGTTTTATTTAAGTTTATTTTTAACCTTCTATCGTCCAAACACCTTACCCTACAACATTTTAATTCTCTCTAACAATGTCATCTTTGAATACAAAAATGTCTCTATGTTTTTTCAAGTTCATTAATACTGCTACTGATCACTTTAAATCAGTGTGAAAGGATTTGATACTTCCCTAGCGTTCGGTCCTACTGCCTCGATTTGTTTTGCCAGCTGAAGCAGAATTAAGACCTATAATAATTTCAAATATGGAATACACATTGAAATCTACTCACTAATGTTTTTAACTTCAAGGAGCTTTTTAAGTGTATCTTCCTTACAACTGTGCAGGGAAATCGGGTTGTACTTTCCATCTTCTATAGTGAATTCATAGACAAATAGTTCATGACTTTTACTAAGAGCCAGTATTTTTGTCTTGTCTGCTTGCAGATCATCATCTTCTGTATTCTCCCACATGAAGCTGAAGATACAATATTCAGTACGTTTATTGACCTTATTCTCTTTCTGCATTTCATACACTGAACAGTTCTGGAAGTGTACTAATGATGGACAGTATAATTTTAACCTTTGGCAGTAAAGATTCTGCCACTGCCCGCCCCTCCCCAATACTAGAACATATTTCATCCCTAGCAGAGATGGCAATGCAAGACAGAGCTTGAGGAATCCCTACTTCTCTTCCTCTCAGGAATACAGGGGTTTTCTATCCTTGCGTGTTTCTTTCCTTTAGTCACCCATGACACGTGCCACATGAGTGATGCTCTGCTTCAGGACTTCTAGGAGGAGGAACACCAGCACTGCTAGCTAAGGAGAAACAACGTATATTGCCCATTTCCACATGTTTTGCCTCCCCATTGCTCGGGCTGAGAAACTCTTCAGGTGTCTGTCTCCACACCTGCTCTTGTATGGAGAGGGGAGCAGGCAGAGAGGAAACAGCTAGAAGGCTACTTAGGATGGTGCAGAGTGAAACACAAGACTAGAGCACCATACCAACGTTAGTACTGCTGGACACTGTAGATGTTTAGAATTGCAATGCAACTGTGGTTTTGACTCAGCATTAGAAGCTACTAAAGCAGATTAAAAATATCTTGTGATCGCTGAATCTCACGCACAAGACCTTGCCCCTG
Source organism: Sagittarius serpentarius (assembly GCA_034782735.1). Lineage (NCBI taxonomy): Eukaryota > Metazoa > Chordata > Aves > Accipitriformes > Sagittariidae > Sagittarius > Sagittarius serpentarius. The sequence goes on along the minus strand of JAVKLA010000002.1, from coordinate 23,300,265 downwards.
ACCAGCAGACAAGGAAATCAAGCAGTCAGGGCACTATGAAATTTTAAGCCAGCAACTTCACAAAGCTAGATGAATTTTCTTCTTGTTTTTTGATCTACTGTAACAAATACATCCACAACTAAACAAATAACTAGATATAAATCAACGTCCCCTCCAGCAATGGGATTTTAAGTGGAGAGCATTCCATTTCAAGGCAGGGTTTGAAGTCCCCCTCAGTCTCCTGCGGCTCGCAGGGCCTGCCCGTGCCAGTGTGGGACTGCTCCCTTTCGGGGAGCACCCTCAGGCCCTGGGGTCCACCCGGCGCCTCTCACCAAAGCAGAGCGACGCCGGGGGACCCCTCCCGGCCTCCCCTTCCCCTGCTCACCCCTGCCACTTACTCAGCCCAGGCTCCCGGGAGGACGCTGCCCCGGGCCCGGCCGCCTCCGCTCGGCACCAGGGACTCCAGGTAGATCCCATCAGGGACCAGGAGGCTGCCCAGAGCGTCCTGGCCCCTGCTCAGCCGGACCCAGGCGGCGTCCCGCAGGGATCCCTGCGCCTCCCCCGAGAGGGACGCCAGCAGTACGCGCAGCTCCCGCTTGGCCCCCTCCATCCTCCTCAGGGAGGGCCGCCACCCCCGGACTAACTGCCGCCCGCACCCCAGCCTGCCGCCATCTTGGACGGGGCAGTCCTTCCTTCCGGTCAGCTGACAGCGCTGACCAGTGCCGTGGCGCGACTACAACTCCCAGCAAGCACCGCGGACCAGGGCCGGCGGGCGTGGGGATCAATGCACGCTGGGAGCTGTAGTCTCCGTGAGCGGCGGCGGGCGGGGACCGGGCTGCCGCCACCTTTGCTCCCTGCGGGCGGCGAGAGCAAGGTACGCGACTGCCTCCGGGGGCCTTTACGTTCATCACGGCACCTGGGGACACGGTTCTCCGCAAAGCTGAGCCCTCTGAAGAAGCTCGAAACCTGCAGCAAACCTACCCCTAATTCCCGTTATCCAATCCGTGCCTCTTCCTATTAAATCTTGCCGCTCTAGCTTGGAAAGTACATTACGACGGCTCCCTCCGCCCTGCTCCTTTAGAAGCTTGGTCGCTACCGTTATTTGGAAGGTGTGAGGTTTCTGGGGGCAAAGCCCGGCAGACGGGGGGGTGTTTGTGTGTGTGTGGACAGACCTGCCGGCGCCATGGCAGGTCCACAGAGCCCAGGCACTGCCGGCAGCGCAGTGACACCCCCGAAAACAGCCACCCCCGCCCAGCAGCAAAGTCCCGCCGTCGCGGAGAGACTGCCTGACCACGCCCGCTCCCGGCCCCCTGGGCGGAGCCTCTCCGGACCGCCCCGCCTCTAGGCGGGGCTGAGGCTGTCGAGGCCCCGCCCCCAGACCTGGCCTCCTGGCCCCGCCCCGCGAGGAACTTCCCGCTGGCGGCGGCGGACGGTGGCCGCGAGGGTCCGGTTCGCGCTCTCCCATGGCGGAGCGGGAGGATGTCGCTGGTGTTGGGGCTGCTGTCGCACACGCTGGGCAGGGTGCTGTGGTACTCCGGGCTGCGTAGGGGCTGCCATGCCCCCCGGAACCAGGCCATGGAGCAGGACAAGGCGCTCGAGGTTTACGGTGACTGTCGTGGGGCTGTTGGGGTGTTCAAGGGTCGTCCCTCGGAGAGGCCTGGGGTGAGGGTGTCTGTGAGGGGCCGTGGGGCGGGGGGGCTGTGAGGGGCCGTGGGGCTGGGGTTGTGAGCGGCCCTGGGCGTCGTTGGTGCTGTGTTCTTGAGGGGGGTGTGAGGTGGGGGAAGCCAGGCCCTGCCCTGCCCAGCCCTTGCGGAGGGGCGAGAGCTCTGTCCTGGGCTTGAGTGTGTGGGAACGCTCCTGCGGGATCCCCGAGGGGCTGGAGTGAAGGTGGCTGCTCTTGATGTGGGGTAGGAAGGAAGGAAGCGTATTTGGCTGGCTTGAGAATGGGAGTCGGTGCCAGGGATGTGGGGCGGGGAGGGGTTACCCTTGGGGTGCTGGAGAGTGCAGGAAGTGAAAAGGGAAGGCGGAGGGCCTGTCTTGGGTGCCTGCTAGCTTTCCCCCAACCACACCGCCAGCCCCCAGGCTGTGTCTGGAGATGGGGTGGATGCTGTGACCTTGGGATGGGGCGTGTGCCATGGTCACTGTTGGTTAGGATCCTGAGCAAGTGTTACCGTAAAAGTCGGTCATAAAGAACCCCCTAAGACTTGTCTTTAAGCTTTAGAAGGCAGGCATTCTTTATTGTAGCGCTGGATGCACGGGGGATAATTCCTCTGATCGTGCATACCAAAACTTAAAACAGTATCTGATTATATAGATCAGTTATTTACATATTCATCATAATTCCTGGAATAATCATACATATTCTGTTTCCGGGAACTAATTATAATATATGCATCTTCATTTATGCATGCTTAATAAAATGAGTCTGGGGTCTTTCGAGGGTCTCTAGTGGCAGTCCATAGTCTTCCTCACAGTGTCTGCTAGATGAACTCCAACTTCACACATGCTCGGTCCTTATGCAAGCCCCTTTATCAACCATTAATTAGTTTTGACCAACTGAAGGCTACAAGTCCTCATTACTTAGGCAATAACTTCACGCTTATCTGTCGCTAGTCCATCTGTATTATTCTGCTTCGCCTTCAAGCAATAGCTCCCATCTTCATAAATACATCAGAGAGTGACTCCTGTCTTTTGCTTATCTTGCTTGAGGAATACAAGGTTGAAGAATACAGGCCGCGAATCACTTTTTGTATTTACAATTTTGCTTACACAAGCAGTGTGCTGAGAGAGCCACCTTAATGCAGTGCTTGACTGGTGGGTGCTGCTGCTGTTTCCCAGCTCCCAAGTGTGTGGGAAAGGGGCTGGACTGCTGCTGGCCTTGCTCAGTCCCTGCGTTGGGGGGAGTTACCTTAGTGTTTCATTGCCTTAGACAGAAGAGGAGCTGGACACACCTGGAAAGGCAAGTAATTCCAGAAAGGTCAGCCAGTTAGTCCAGCGAAATGGAGATTTCTGTTACTGAATGACTGAGTTCTTTATAAAATATGGAGAGATTTCACTTCTGGAAATGCTGCATGTAGGATCTTAGAGGATTCCAAAAACATTGTCAAGCTTCAAGGCACTTCTATTTTGTAGGCAATTAGGAGTAGCATGAGGCTTTTATAAAAGAGGAAACAATGTCAAACAAACTCAGTTTTAAAACTTGAGTGATGTTTAAATATAGACACTTTAAAACATGAGTGGTGCTAAGTAACAAATTAGGTTATGAACCTTAAGCATGTAAGTAGTCCTGTTGATTTCAGTTCATCCATAGGGTTATGCTTGTGCATGAGCTTTGCAGAACTAAATCATCTGCCTGGGTAAAATGTGGATTTAAAAGACCAGAGACATCCATGAAGTAAGTACTGCTGAGCTAAATCAACTTCAGTGTTCCTCTCGCTGTTTGGTGAAGCAATTGATTTCCTCTTGGACCTTTTCACGTAGAAAGAGGATAAAATTTAGAAATAGAGGAAGAAATGTATCAGAAATTACAAGGAAATATGTATATGAAGATACTTATGTTGTATGTGTACGTAGAGTAATTTCTTGTTTGGCTAAGACTTTAAGCAAAAAGTGATATTAGAACCAGAACAATGGAAAAAAGCTGAAAATACTTTTTATTGGTCTGACAAATGAGGCTATTAATCTGTTTGCTGGTAAATGTTCTAATAGAGCTAGACAGTTTGTTTGCTTGTCACCATCATGATCCTTCATGTAACTGAGGGGACAGTTACCAGTTCTTTGGGAACACAGAACAAATAGCCTTGCAACATCTACTGTGTCTTCCAGGTTTGTAATTCAGCAGCATCACATCTTTATGATGTAGACAGAGAAACAGAGGCTGGGGCCTTCAGAATGATAGAATAGAATAGAATGTTTCATAGAATGGCTTGGGTTGGAAGGGACCATCAAAGGCCATCTAGTCCAACCCCCCTGCGGTGAGCAGGGACACC